>JAHTLZ010000240.1:562551-656072 GCA_023846285.1 Phrynocephalus versicolor
TTCTTCTTCTTCTTCTTCTTCTTCTTCTTCTTCTTCTTCTTCTTCTTCTTCTTCTTCTTCTTCTTCTTCTTCTTCTTCTTCTTCTTCTTCTTCTTCTAGAGGAGCCTCGTGGCGCAGTGGTTAAATGCCTGTACTGCAGGTGAAACTGTGCTCACGACCTGGAGTTCAATCCCAGGTAGCAGGTTCAAGGTTCACTCAGCCTTCCATCCTTCCGAGGTCGGTAAAATGAGTACCCAGCTTGCTGGGGAGGCAATGTGTAGCCTGCACACTGTAATTAAAAATTGTAAACCGCCCAGAGACTACTTAAAGTGGTATGGGGCGGTATATAAGCAGAACACTTTGCTTTGCTTTGCTTTCTTCTTCTTCTCCTCCTCCTCCTCCTCCTCCACTCCAATGCATCACAAGGAATATTTTTTGTGACAGGAGCCCCATACTGCAGGTAAAACTGTGCTCATGACCTGGGGTTCAATCCCAGGTAGCAGGCTCAAGGTTGACTCGGCCTCCCATCCTTCCGAGGTTGGTAAAATGAGCACCCAGCTTGTGGGGGGGGGATGTGTAGCCTGCATACTGTAAGCTGTAAACAGCCCAGAGACTACTTGAAGTGGTATGGGGCGGTATATAAGCAGAGCACTTTGCTTTTCTTTGCTTTCAAATACAGATATTTACTAATATCAATTCCTAGAATTGGCCTCATTAAAATGGTTTAGCAATTGTACACAAATGTGCGCCTCTTGGCTCAAAGCCAGGCATGAAAATAAGCAATTTGTCTCTGATGACTTGAGGCACAATCAGCATTGTCTAGGATCCAGAACCCTCCCTACTCTTTGGTAGAATGACAGGATACCCTGTTCATGGCTTATAACTCCAGAAAAATATTCTAAGGCATAATTTTGCATTATGATACCACCCCATTTGATGGTAACAAGGGTTTATATAGCACTTTCCTAAAACTATCAAATTCTTCATCATAATTTTTGAGGCCTCTGATGAATGGGGAAACCCAGTATTTTCCTCTGTCTTAATTTAACACTGTGCTGGGCTGCCACTGTAAGATTTATGTTGATTATTATTTTCATTTCTCTTTAAAGTCGGTTTTTCTTAAAGCCCCCCAAATAGAATACAGAATAATTCTAACCTAAAAAAACGTAGATAAATATTATGCCTATGCATTGCAAGTAAACTTATTGAGAGGGAGGCTTAGGTTCAGACGGACCTGCTAAACCACAGGGATAATACAGTGTAGGAGCCATTAAAAACCTCCTTACTTTTGTCTCTTCACTCCTTCACATGCAACAGAATGAGAGTGAAACCTTCCATTTTAACTTTTGACTAAATCACAACTGCATACATGCTCAGGGAATCATGGCTGGTTCTGGCAGTAATTGGACAATAACATCAAATCTTAAACAACAAACCTAGATCTCACTTCATTTTTGCACTTGATTTCTCTTAACTAACTAATTTTGGTTATTCCGAACTACAGAGTCCCAAATTTATATTCACAGAGAATCATTATTGTCCTGAACACACACAAAAAGAGACAAAGAGTAAATGTGGCACTTGGGAGATCCAGGATAAAACTCACTGGGGAGCCATGGGGCGGTCACTTACTTTCAGCCTGATCTAGCCTCTCCAGTAGGGAGAAAGGAAGGGAACACTGACTAGTGACTACAGTTTGTTGGAGGAAAGGTGGGATTTATGTGAAACTAACAAAAAAAGGCAAAAACATAAGAGGTTTGAGGCCTGACTGATCCAAAGCACACGGTTGCATAGAGTCTGAACCAGTTTAGAATTCATTACCCTTAATTTCATGACTGATATAAAAGGTCTATCAAAGGCAACACAAGGTTAAGGCATGAGATAAGTGTTCTATTTGCCTTCAGTTCACATCAACTTATAGTGAATCCTACCAAGTTTTCAAGATATGTGCGATATTAAGCAGGAGTTTTACCAATGCCTTCCCTGCTGACGTTCCCTGGCCAAGCAGACATTTGAACTCAGATCTCCTGAGTCCTAATCCCTCAGTCTATCTACTACACCACAAACTGGTTCTCACAAAACACAATCAATGTCTGGATGTTCCTGGAAAGCATTGTATAGAAAATAGACCACAGTTGGTCTCTGTAGCTCTGAGAGAGAGAGAACAAGAACCGAACAGGCAGGGGGATGTCAGGTAATTCTTTAAAAATGTTATGAATGGTAGGAGGAACAGTGGAACAGTGGAAAAGACTGCCGAAGCAGATCGTTCATTCTCCTTCGGTGAAAGTATTTAGGCAGAGGCCAGGTCCATTTATAAGGGCTTCCATAGATGAACTGTACACTGGATTAAGGCTGATCTAGAGAACCTTGACACACACTCCTTGCCCTATGATTCTATGACCTCAGATTAGAATTTTAATTTTGGAAAACATCATAGGATACATTACTTTCAACTGACACTTTCAATATCCTGCAAAAGTATCAAACACAATACTGAGCTCTATGGTGTCTCTTTCAAGGGTCTAAAACAGTTCCAAAGCCTTTACAAAGACGTCTGTTACAAAGATAGAAGAAATATGTACAGTAATTTGATTTTCTTGCTGTCATCATTGACAGCTGATGTCGTTAACCTACATTTAGATCTGCGGTGGGGAGAGGGGGCCTGATCAACATTTTTCCTCCTGTACTTTCTCATGGCTCTAGGTGAGACCTGCCTATCACAGCAAACTTTGAAGAACATGGCAAATTGCTGTTTCCCTGCCTACGTGGTGTGCAGTTCTTCAGATCGAGTCGCTGGAGTCTGGATCCCAGACCTCATCTTCTTTGAATCCATACTCCTGCCCCCATAAGGTAGGCCATTGCATCCCCGCGTTATATATTAAGGGCTGAGGCCCAGAGAGGTAATAGTTTTATGGTCTGGAAGAACAACACAGGGGCAAATTAGCAACATGGTTGAGTCAAGATTCATAACACAAAATTGAGAGCACTACAGCAAAAGGTTTTTAAAAGGGAACATGACATTATGTACTTCCTCCCTTAGTGCTCCATGTATCTTTTCACTTTATTTGTAATAGTTGTTGTGAGTTTTTCGGGCTGTTTGGCTGTGTTCTGGAAGTTTTTCTTCCTAATGTTTCACCAGACTCTGTGGCTGGCATCTTCAGAAGGCAAGGAGCTCAGGGAACAAGGAGTTTCTCTCTGCAGAGTCTGGCGAAACGTCAGGAAGAAAAACTTCCAGAACATGGCCAAACAGTCCGAAAAACTCACAACAACCATCTGATCCCAGCCGTGATGGCTTTCGAGAATACATTACCTGTAATACTTTGAGTATTCCTTGTTTCATTGCCCCGCAGTCCAAAAACCACAACAGAAGTACAGAAGGGAAACATAAGGACAATATTTCAACAGGTACCTGCAGTGTCTTGTAGTTCTAGCTTCACTTGGTTGGATACGAAAACAAAGAGTAGAAAACTGAAAAGATCTGGTATGAGGAAAGAGGCACTGTTATCCAATTAAAGCAAGAAAACAAAACACATTTGTATGGAACCATTTGGTTGCCAACATGGATATTCCCATGTTGTAACAGTACAAACTGTTAGTGAAAGATTAACTGGATGGAGGAACCTATTCTTCTTCTGCCTTGTGCATCTGAGGAAGAAAAGTCTTTTATGTCTGGTCCTTGAAAGCCTTTCTGTCTGATTCAAAAAGTATCTGACTAGCTGTTATTTTGAAGATCATTATCCTCAATCTGTGTTCACTGCTGCATACAGTCTACAGCTAATCTTGTTTTATCATTTGCAACAGGTGCAGATGCTGGCAGCTCTATCTGTCCCAATGCCCAAGAGCAGGGAAGGAGCTATTGGTTCCCTTCCCCTTTTCTCTTTTAACTCCATGTACTGTACCATCTAGTCCAGTGATGGTGAACCTTTTAGAGACCGAGTGCCCAAAGTGCAATTCAAAACCCACTAATTTTTTTGCAAAGTGCCAATACAGTAATTTAACCTGTATACAGGTGGCTGTGAAGGGGCAATGTCGGGTGCCCACAGAAAGGGCTCTGAGTGCCACCTTTGGCACCCGTGCCATAGGTTCGCCATCACTGATCTAGTCCAACTCTTGGCTGGCAACCCTACCCAATGGGCTTCTGTTTGCATGATAATCCCTCTTTGTTTTGCCATTCTACGTAGGACGCCAAAAAGTAGGTGCTTCAAGATGTGATGGGCACCCATTATGGTTGCCAGCTAAGCGCAAGAATGGAGACTGCCTGTCCAGGTTTTGTTTGGCTTTTGTTTAGAGAAAAGAAACAAACAATGCTGGGTTTTTAAAATCTGTATTCCACAAGGGAATGAACTATTAATTTTTTAACTTGGTGGACTCTGTCATACTTGCTGATGGTTCTTTACCTCCACCATTAAACCAGTTCTTATTTTCAGCTCCTGACTCAGGTTCTAGAGAATATGAAAAACACTAGTGTTTCAAAAATTGGCCATTAGAGGTGGATTTCATGGCAGTTAATATAGAAAAATAAGAAACTGTGTTGTACTAAGCGGCACCACCAATGACATCCAGCATGGGAGTTAGGATGTATCGAACATGGCTTAATGACCAAGCTAAACATTCAAGCTGCTGAAGCCAATTATTTGGTGGAAAGGTAGGGTAATAACCTGTCCATTGGTAATATTCAACACACTGAGTGGCCCAGTAGCTAGATGAGAGGTATATTCAACCAATCAGTCAGTCAGTCAGTCAATCAATCACAAAAACAGTGGTTGAACCCCCTACCCCACCCAGATACAGCTGCTTCAATAAGCCCCCTTGGGTCCTTTTCCAGGAGAAAGGCAGGGTAAAAATACTCTAAAATAAATAAAATGAATAAAACCTTCAACATTCTTCATCACAACGACCACTTCCAGCGAGTTCCCCTACAATTCCACAGCCCACCCATATATTGTCGCAAGCATACAAAAGTGTGGAGGCAGAAGTCAGAAGTTTGAGCCAGGCTGTGTAGCTTTGGGCAAGCTACACAGTCCCAGAGCATGACCAGAAGAAAGACGCAGTCAATCTCTACACCTAGAAAACTCTGGAAACACTTCCAAACCCTGGAAAGGATAATCATAAATCAGAATCTGTATGATGGCATGTAATTATCAGCATGTCCATTGGCATAAATGTCAGTGCCAAATAGTTATCAGTTACAAGTCTTGGCTAGGTTTTCTCATCCCACAGTGACGAAGTGATTTGGTGGAGGACCAGAAAAAACATGCCACATTCTTTTTATTTTTATACCGCCTGTCTTCCCGAAAGAGCTCTGGGTGGTTAACAAAAGGGATAAGAAAGATCCCATTAAACAATCACTACAAAAAATAAAAATAAAAAGATAAACATTTTTTTTAAAAAGGACAAAAGAAAACAAGAGCCTCGGGGGAGGGGGAAAAAAGATTAATGGTTGCCAAATGCCTCTCGAAATTAAGGTTTTAAGAGATCTTTTGAAGGCGGGCAGGGACTGTGCAAGGCACAACTCACTCGGACGGTGGTTCCACATTGAGGGGCCAGCCACAGAGAAGGCACGATTGCGGGTGATCAATTTACGTGCCTCCCTGGGCGTGGCCACCCAGAGTGAGAGCGCCCGCGACATTCTAGTGGGCCGGGCCTCAGTTGATCTTTGGGTGATACGCTCCAACAGGTATTCAGGTCCCAAGCCGTGGAGGGCTTTGTAAATCAAAACCAGGACCTTGAACCTTATCCGGAGAGCAATGGGCAACCAGTGCAAGCGAGCCAGAACTGGGGTGATACGGTCAAATTTATGCGTACCCACCACCAGTCTTGGTAACAGTAATCATGTACTGTACTATCAAGTTAATACATGACTTTTCAGGGGTTTCTAGATGGGAAGTACTCACATGTGGTTTCCCGTTCCTTGCCCTGGGACTTTACAGCTTGCCCAAGGCCACACAGGGTGGCTCTACTCTACGGAGAATCAAACTCTCAACTTTTGGCTTTGCAACCCAAAAAAACCCACCAAGTGGCAACAGCTGTTGTTGACATTTTGACTGGTGGAGTTATAATAGCATAAACATATAATAGGATTGTGTTCACTGCCATTCTCTCTGGAGGGTGTTCAGTGTATTCTTTTCAGTTTCTAAAAAAAAAATTTTTTAAAAAATATTCCTGTTAAGGTAACTTTTTCAGACAATTGCTAAAAATAAGTGGAAAGGTTTCAAGATGATTTAAAATAAACTGCTTCACCCCAGTGGCCCATCTGTGCTGCCAGTTTCAATTTGCAGTAAAAGGTACAGCAGATAGTGCTGGAGTCCTAACACTCATTTGTCTTTCAGTCTTTCATGAGTCCACAGCAGGAAAGTGAGCTGTTTTCACTGAACAGCTGCTTCCTGCTCTGTTCCAACACTCCCTACTTTGGATTTCATCAAGGAAAAAGAATTAACAACTTTTCACGCACCATCTCTTTTTTTTCCTCTCCAAAGGAAGCTCTTGTAAATCCTGGACTTAAGATAATAGAAGTATTACATGGCATTTTAATGACTTTAATGGTTTTGCCATTTAACAGGGATAAATGTTACATTTTAAATGTTCTTTTTAAAATTCGACTTGCTTTCAAAATCTGTTTTAAGCTGCCTTGTTTCATAAAGTTATGGAGAGAAAGGAGGAAAAGGAATTAAGTCAAATAGATCTTTCATTTCATCAGTGCGTCTGTTAAAAAGGTAAAAGTACATGAATCTGTTTCAATTCGCCAATTCGATATCTGGTGATTTATAGCAGATAAGGTGCTTGACTCCTGATTATTTCACACTAGCAACACCAATAACCCCCTGATCCAAGACTGTAGTAATTCTGACCTATAAAATAGTTTTTTTTGTGTGCTGTGAATAACCTTACATGAAAACAGTGTCTCTCAGCTTCATCTCTTATTTATGAAGAGGGATGAAAGGCACATGAGAACCTGTAGCCCTGCAGATGCTCTTGAGCCACAGTCTCCATCATCCTTCATTGGGTAAGGTGTCTGGGGCTGACTGAAACACCAGATCTGGCCAACCACATCTTCCCTTGTCCACCAAAATGAGTGGGGAAGGGGAAAGGTATTCCCCATACAGTCATTCAGGGCCTCTGAGTAGTTCTGCAGACCAAATCCAGAACTTTGTAAAATACAGTAGGACCCCCGTGTCCACTGATTCACTATCCACTGATTCAGTTATCCACGGTTGGCAGAGGAAAAAATTAAATAATACAGCAGCCACAAAGCAAGCTATTGCCACAAACAGCAGCTGTAAAGCAAGCTATTGTCACAAATAGCAGCTGTAAAGCAAGCTACTGTCAGGAAACAGCAGTTTAGGGGTGGACGGGATGCCGTTCTCTCTTATCTATGGTTTTCATTATCCACAGGAAGGCCTGGAACCAATCCCCAGCGGATACCGGGGTCCTACTATAATCTCTTACTTGTAATTCATGTAATTATATGATTTTTAATTGCAGCAGGAGCCCCATAACCATGGAATTAGCATCTGCGGTTTCACTTATCTCATGGTCTGAATATATTAAAAGGGGGCAAAAACCCTTAGAAATATGCATTTGTATGCTGCATTTACCAGAATCGGCCATGAGAGGATGCAAGAGACCGTGCCATTCTTGTTGTTGAGGAATACATACATAGCATGGTCTCTGATTCCCTCTGTTGGTCAGGTCTGGCAATACATGGTGAAAATACTTTATCTGAATGTTTTTCTTTCAACCTGCTTTGTGTAGTGTTTGCTTTTATCTGCGGTTTTCAGCATCTGCAGGGGCAGGGTGGTTAAGAACCAACCCCCTACAGATACTGTATGTTTGTAATTCAGATATAAATCTATATGTATATGTGCACGTTACCCAAACATAGGGCTCATGGACTTTTGAAATAGGTTAAGTAAACTTTTGTTTAAAAAAAATGAAAGAAAAGGAAACAATGTGAATGATTTGTAATTCTGGCATCAGCCCAGCGCACCCAAACCTGCCTGCCATGCTGGGTGGCAGTTAGAGATGTAAAATTTCCAGAAATTTTGAGGCTTGGAAAAAAACCTGGGTCCCCCCCCCTTTTTTGGGAGGGAATAGACATTTTCAGAAAAAATGAAAAAAAAATTGCTACATTAGTACACACATCCTTTACAGCTTGAAAGTCATTCTCTCTCTCTCTCTCTCTCTCTCTCTCTCTCTCTCTCTCTCTCTCTCTCTTTCTCTCTCTCTCTCTCTCTCTCTCTCTCTGTGTGTGTGTGTGTGTGTGTGTGTATTCATCGTCCTGCCCTCAGCACATCTTCTTTACCAAGAATCTCTCTCTCACTTGGCTAGACATTTGAAATGTCACACCAGGACAGCATGTCCTAATGTTTAAATTGAATCTCTTTTCCAGTACTGTAGTTTGAAACCATTGCCCCAAGTCCTAGTCTCTAAAGCCATGGAAAACAAACCAGTCCCCTCTTCAAAATGACATCCTTTCAAATATTTACCAGACTAGGCTAGGTGATACCTTTATAGGTCACCCACTAATAAAAAATAAAAAAATGCAAGCTGAGCTTTCGATGGCAGGCCATCTTTATCAAAGTATTGTACCAAAATAAATTATTGGCAAAATATGTAGTGTGCCAGGCATTGAGATTCTTTGTGGCCAGATGATATCAGCCAGCCGCTGTTCTGATGGGGCAGGATGCATGGCTGGTGTTAAATTGCATCAAAGTCCAGGATAGGGTTACAAACCCAGCTCTCGCACTTCCCTTGATCTAGAATCACATTGGCTTTCTTGGCCGTCGTGTCACACTGCTGACTCATGTTCAATTTGTGATCCACCCAGACTCTGAGATCCCTTTCACACATACTATTCTCCAGCCAGGTGTCTCCCATCCTATATCTGTGAAATTCATTTTTTAAAGCTAGATGCAGCACCCTACATTTCTCTCTGTTGAAACTCATTCCGTTAGCTTTGGCCTAGCACTCTAATCTGTCAAGATCCTTTTGAATTTTCATCCTATCCTCTAGGGCAGGGGTCCTCAACCTAAGGCCCCGGGGCCGGATGCGGCCCCCCAAGGTCCTGAATCCGGCCCCTGGGACCAATTGCAACCCCCCACACACACCAACCCCCTGTTTTGTGAGCAAGCCAGCCTCCGCAGCTGCTTTTGGACTGTGATCCGGCCCCCAGTGGTGTCTGGGTGGTGGTGGACCAGCCCGCTGTTTGAAAACTTTGAGGACCCCTGCTCTAGGGAATTAGCAACTCCTCCCAATTTGGTATCATCTGCAAATTTAATCAACATACTGTCTATTCCTTCCTCCAAGTCATTAATAAAGATATTGACCCAGAACAGAACCCTGGGGCACCCAACTAGTCACATCTCTCCATGCTGAGGAGAAGCCATTTGTGATCACCCTTTGGGTACGATCAGTCAACCAATTATAAATCAACCTAACACAAGCACTATCTAGCCCACATTCTACTAACTTCTTTTTAAGTATATCCACAGCGTTCCCCTCATCCACCAGGCCTGTAACTCTATCAAAGAAAGAGATCAAATTAGTCTGGCATGACTTCTTTTTAAGAAGCCCGTGTTGACTTCTAGTAATGACGGCATTGCTTGTTAAATAATTACAGTCTGTCTGCTTAATAATTTGGTCTAGGATCTTGCCAGGAATTGAAGTCAAGCTGCCTGGGCGGTAATTATTTGGGTCCTCTTTTCCCCCCTTTTTGAAGATGGAGACAACATTCGCCCTCCTCCAATCTATGGGGACTTCCCTTGTTCTCCAGGACTTCTCAAAGACTATTGCCAATGGTTTTGAAATTACTTCTGCCTGTTCTTTTAATATCCTTGGGTGTAATTCATCTGGCCCAGGAGACTAAAATTCTTTTAATGCTTCCAGGTATTTCTGTACTACCCCTCTACCTATTCTATGTTGCAATTCCCATCCTACCTCATCTACTCTTTGTCCCAATGGAACTCTTTTTTCCTTTTGGGAGAAAACTGAGGCAAAGAAGGTGCTGAGTAGTTCTGCCTTGTTCCTGTCCCCTGTTATTAATTGGTTATCTTTGCAACACAGGTCGTCCTACGTTAACCCATCCAAGCAACAGCGATTCAGTCAACGTTGGCCAGATCTCTTCTGCAATATATGGCCTCAGAGCCAATTGCTGCTAAAAACTTTTAACAATACCAACTGACACTAGAGATAAATCAGAATGGATCACCATCTATTTTTGAGATGGGTTGTTCAGACAAGATGGTTTACATAATGTAGACGTCAAACAAAAAATTTATATCATTTGCCAAGTGTTTCCTAGGCTCAACTCAAGATCTTGGTTTTATCCTAAACAGTTTAGGGACAGCTTAGGATATGTTCCAAGAAGATAGCTTTCTAGGAAGTGGCCAATCCCATTATAAACCCATCCACTTATTATGGTCTACAAGTCATGCCTGCAGTAGTTGCTCTTGGCCAGCCAAGATCCATTTGTTGAGCCTTTATGACAGAACGTTCCCTTGTCTGTCTCCTGAACTGGGAAATGTCTTCCATTAACTTTATAACTACTCACCTTTCTCTCAGCATTCAAAAAAGTACTAAAGCACCTATTGTCAACCTGCCTCATTAAATTGAAATCAGTGGATTTACTGTTGTCAAAAAACTTAGCATTGTTTTATTGCTGATCTGTTTGTGCGTACAATACCTTCGTTCTTTTGCTAGATTGCATTTCAAGGACATCTGTGGAAGAATAGCATAATATGTTTCAGATAAATATTTTAGACAATTAGATTCTTTCTTTCTTTCTTTCTTTCTTTCTTTCTTTCTTTCTTTCTTGCTTGCTTGCTTGCTTGCTTGCTTGCTTGCTTGCTTTCACCTTTCCACATGAAGCTCTAATGTACTCTTCTCAGGAAGCTCAATTATTGCACTAGAGAGCTCAGTAGCAGAAATCAGTCAGCTGATACAATGAATGACATCTCTCTCTAACTCTCTCTCTCTCTCTCTCTTTCTCTCACACACACACGCACACACGCACACACACGCACGCACACACACTTTCCATTGAAATGCATAATGGTTTTTAAGTTCTCTAAGCCATGGGGAGCCTCTCTGTGTAGGCAGCATGAGTGTCGGGAGAAGAAGAGAAAAGCAAGTGGAATGGTAATAGCTTAGGTGGTTTCTTTCCCCCACTTTTGGATGTTTCAGGAAAGCTGGAAAAATCATCATATAAAACCACCAAAAGGAAGGAGAAGTAAAGTGATCCCATTATATAATGACTGTCAGCTAAGCCACACTGTTATATTAATAAAAGCTTTAAGAACTGGAGTAAATTCCAAAAACATGAAAAGAACGCTTTCTACAACCAAGAAATTCCTCTTCTTAAATGATTGCATCCATTGATTTTTCAGCATCCCCTTGAACTCTTCTTTTCTGTCTTACAGTGCAAAGCACCATTATTTTCACTTAAAGCTAAACAGAGGCCTCTAACTGGAAAGAAAATTACACATCGGAAAATCCACCTTGAAAGGATTTGAAAAGGAGTAGCTAAAAGAGCAGTCCCAAGACTGTTTTATCCTACTTAGAGAATTTGACCCAGCATTACTAAGTTTCACACTAGAGCTTGGCTGCTGATTGCTGAGGCCAGGATTCATATGAGCTGCCTTCAGTGTCTTGTATTGGAACACGGCTCAATGATCAGATTTTGCTCTTTTGTACATAAAAGGACTCCTGATTTAATCTGATGTCCCCAGATGAACTCTGTCAGTAGAGAACAGAAGAGGAGAGGACCATCCAGACCAGCATCTTGCTTTCTGCAACTGTGAACCAGATGCTTCTAAGGCTGCTTTCACACAACCATTAAAATCCACAGCAAACTTTGATGCAGATCACCCCCCGGAGTGGTCACATGGTTGATGTCGCGGCTCGGGTGCTCCCATGGTCACGTCTTGGAAATCGGCAACCGTTCTGATCCCACGACTGAGAGCCGCAGCAAAGACACCTTAACGGGGGCGAAAAGGTTTTGATGCGGATTTTCCGTGTT
Source organism: Phrynocephalus versicolor (assembly GCA_023846285.1). NCBI lineage: Eukaryota > Metazoa > Chordata > Lepidosauria > Squamata > Agamidae > Phrynocephalus > Phrynocephalus versicolor. The sequence goes on from JAHTLZ010000240.1 coordinate 574,547, forward strand.
CCTACGGACTCGAGTAATGGTTTAAAATCCGCATCGGAACAGCGACAAGGATTTTACCACCACGAGACCAGATACTTGTAAAATGTGCTGGGTTGCGCTTACGTGTGTGTGGTCGCAATTTATTTTTTCTTAAAGTCCACTGCTCGTGGGGAAACAATTTTATGATCCATATCTGTGAGCACTTTGCAGCAGATTTTAGTGGTCATGTGAAAGCAGCCTAAGAGGACTGCAAGCAGATCACAAGAGGGTATCTCTCTGATGTTACTGCCTAGCAGCTGGTATTCAGTGGCACAAAGCTTCCACACTGGCATCTTCTAATTGCCAGCTTTGCATGGGGCCCCCTTCATGCAATTAGGAAACCTGATTTTTCAAGATCTCACTTACCTGGAGAGAGTCTAAGGGCAGCAGAAGATTGCTTGCTCAGAGAGTCCCTCCCCTCCCCATGGAGGCAGAACTAAGAGCTCTATCTCACATTGTCTAAAAGCCACTTTTTTCAGCAATCAAAGGGGCCTCTTTTAAATGTGCCCTCATGGGCAGCTGGCTTTTCTGGAAAACAACTTCAGCCACACCCCCTGAAGCGCAGTTTCCTGGAACCAGCTCTGGGGCTTCTCTCTTTTTTGCCACAGTTAGGAAGGTGTTTTTTTTTAAACGAAGCAGGGAAGGTGGGAACTTGGAAAGCTGCTTCTTATCTATGAATGGAGTCAGGGCGAGAATAAATGATCAAACGAGAGAGGAGGAGAAAGACACACACACACACACACACACACACACACACACACAGAGAGAGAGAGAGAGAGAGAGAGAGAGAGAGAGAGAGAGCAAACAAGCAGGGGAGAGAGAGCAAACGAGAGAGGAGAGAGAGCAGGAGGGAGGGAGGGGTGTGATGTTTGTGTGTGAGAGAGCGAGTGTGTGAATATCTGTGTGTGTGTGACAGAGATTGGAGGGAGCCTGCGAGAGGGAGAGAGGGACCAAGGAGGCAAGGGGGTGGGCGGAAAGGGAAAAAGAAGATGTTTTTCTCTGAGCTCACCTCCCGTCCCAAACTTTCCTTCCCTCTTGCTGCCAGCGGACAGGAGAACTTCTGAAATGCTATTTCGGTCACGTGATCGTGTGAGGGAGAAAGGTGCTTTATTTTAAGAACTGCATCTTCCGGCGCTCTCTCCCTGTGGGTGCTTTCAAAAAAACCATTTCTTTCAACATCTGAACAGGGCAAGTATTCCCAATTACTGAGCAATTTTTAGCACTTTAATAATTCAGGTTACTCCATCTCTATGTCAGTGGATTACATGAATTCAAGTATAGTGGATCCTTGTATAACAAACACCTTGTATAACATAAAATTTGTACAACATAAAAAATTCCAGAGATAGGGGAAATTTGCTTAACATAATCGCCTATGAGGAAAATCCGTACAACATAAAAATGGAATTACTCCATTTTCAATGCATTCCTATGGGAATTTGTATTAAGGAAAATTTGCTTAACATAATTTCATTTGAAACGAATTAATTCCTTTATACAAGGTACCACTGTACTGGGCATGGGCTGAGGGTGTAGTTCATGATTCATTTATTCTGTGCAGAGAGCTAAAACTTGAGCTACAATGTTTTCTGAGTTGAGAATTGTGCTTTAACCTCAGCCTCTCTCTTAACATGCACTGTAAGCAGTGGACAATGTCACAGGAATATTATAAACACCCAACAACCTGCCAAATGCCTATACGGTATTCGGCTTTGTTACCACTACATTATGGTTTATCACAAGCCTCATTCACTGCCGGCTGAGTTGACTAGGGCCCCAGTCCCACACCCCTTTAAAAGCAGCTTAAATTACCAGATAAACTGTGTCTAAAAATGCCGTCCCCATGGTCACCGGGCTTTTTGAAAAAAAAAGAAAAAAGAAAACCCGGTAATGTTCCCTTAAGCGAGGTTTCTGTGACTCACCCAAGAGGTAGGGAAATTTTTGCCTCGCTTTGAAAATCTAGCTTTTAAGGAGGCAGACGCCGTGGGACCATGTAGATGATCCGGGTTTCTTTTTCTTTCTTTTTTCATAGCACCTACCGGCTGTTCCTGGGGCCGATGGGCTATGTTTTTTTTACTTGCTTTTCATCTTCGGAGAAACAGGAAGCTCTATCCGGTCCTACAAGTTTTAATTTCCCCCACCCAAGTGGTCCGTTGTTTTAAATGCTAGCGCCACCTGCTGGCCAAGGGGGCTGAACTGCACTTTAATTTTTAAAAAAAAAAAAAAAAACAGCTTTTGACGTGAGAACTCTTGTCCCACATATTAAATCACGTGATGGGACGAAGAGGAAAAGCCAGACCTTCAGAAGATCAGGATCGAAACCCAGGTGTGACCACGGCCTAGGTCTTGTGGGAGTTAGGATCCAACATCATCTGAAAAGTCATAGACAGAGCTCAGAAAAGCACAAGCTCCAGAGTTGTACAGATTGTACGGCCAAGATGAAGCCTCCTAGCTGGATTCTGATAGCAGTAGTACAACAATAACATTCACAAGCTCTAGTCTAGTAGGGACATAAAGAAAATTTGCTGAATCCCTTGTTCTTGACAAGTTAGGATATTTCCCATCAGATTTCTCACTTCCACTGTGAGACTGAGACAATCAATGGTTCTTTAAAAATCAAACTGATTTAAACCACAATTTAAATGGTGAATTAAATTTAATAAATCACTTAAACCCAAACACCAATTTTTTTTAAAAAATCATGATTTAAATCAAACCCACCCTGCTTTTTTCTTTCAAGATTTCTGCAATTTGCACAAAATGATTCTGACTAAACTGGTATATTATCCTTTTTGAGAAGAAAATCATGCATGCCATAAGAACCAAAAGACTGGCTAAGTAATGAAAAAAAAATGCAAACAATCTGTCTGATTTTGCCATACAGCAAAGCCATGCAACAGCTATCATTGTTTACCAATGCAATTTGCACAGTTTTTCACAGCCTGCACAAAAATCATGCTGCCCTTAGTCAGATTGTTGCACATGAAACATCCTGCTAAAGAGAGATATTCAATGTAAAAATTCTTACTGAGAACAACAGGAAATATCTCACTACCATGCAGACAAAAATATCACTCGAGTGCACCTCGCTGGAGGAATATTCTCCTAGCTAAGAACAAGGCATGGAAGTATTCCCCACCCATGCCGTATAGTATATTTTATCGATGCAAGATCCAAGATAGGGGGGAAAAAACCTATTATCCAAGCTGCTCCTAAACATAAGTTTCTCAGCTTTCTGTTTGTGTAGAGACAGCTATCAAGGTCACTCAGAACGTGGCATTTATCCAACGCCCATTTAGCAGAAGCTTGTCTGGAGGTGGACACGCAGGAGAGACTGCTCTTCTTAGAAAACCTCGTAGAAGGATCCTTTTTAAGGAGCTCTTATCATTTGGCAATTCATGTCCTAATTTACTTCCCACAGTCTTTTCAGCAAAGGGCTAGCGGGAAAATAACTTGGAGCATGTTCCAGCCCTTTTCTAAATGATTTAATTGCACAGTTACTCATCACAGCGATGTTTAACAAGTCTGCCGCCTCAAAAACTTCAGGGTATTGGTGGCAAACTGCCAGCTTACTGATTAGAATAAGTGCTTCAAAATAATACAAAAGGTGGCCAAAATTTTTGTTTTGTTTTGTTTTTGATAATCTTCCAAAAAGAAGTAAGAGCAGCACTACTAGGTTTATTTTCTTTTGGAAGTGAAAGCACTCAGGATTTAGGGCGGGGTGACCTTTATATAATACAGTGGTTCCCCCGTCCGTTCACGGTTCATATACTGTGGTCCCACTATATCGCGGGACCCCAGTATATGAAAAAAAGGCCCCCTGGAGTAAGGGGGTAAGGGCTGTTTCAGGCCTTCTGTACTTACCCCAGTACTGGCGCTGCCCCGAATTGGCCTGCGGGGGCCTTCCCAGGCCTTCTGGAGGCCTGAAAATGGCTTCCCTGTGAACCGGAAGTCACTTCTAGTGTGCAGAAAATAATTTCTGAGGCTTATAAGGACCTTTGGGGGCCTCCAGAAGGCCCGGGGAAGCCCCTCACAGGCCTGTTCGGGGCAGCACCAGGCTGGGGGTAAGTACATGGACCTCCAGCTGGGGCCCCCAGGCCCGGCCCGACCTGCATCCACATATCACGGATTTTCAATTATCACGGGTTGAGTCGGGTCCCACAATAGGTGGGGGGTTCACTGTGCTGCTTTACTTATGACTATGTGAGTAAAGCACAGCTGGTTGAATAGCCCAATGAGTTGGGTATGTGGCTGCAGAGGCAGAGGTCAGAAGGTACATTCCCCATTATGCCTCCAGCCAGAAGAGAAAGTGTGTGCGACCTGGGGCACGGTGGTAGTCCCATGATGCCCCTAGAAGGACCAGTTCTACCTAGAGAAGCCTGAAAAGGGTCCTGATATGTAAACTTTGATGGCATATGATTTATTAAGTAGAAGAGAGGATCAAGGAAGCAAACTCACTACCCAGTTTTGGATCCTGTCCTGTTCTCAGGTGGTCCAGATACCAGTATCAAAGTCCTGGACCAGATCATATATATGAGCAAAGCAAACAGTGTCAGGTAGCAGAATCTGAGAACACATCCCAGATTCTGTTCTCAGACAAAGTCCTACCAGAGAGCAGCACAAGATAAGTGAAGAATAACCAAAGCCTGATAGCAGTACAGGGTCAAGCATTTCCGGTCTACATGGCTATCAAGGAGGCTCCAAGAGGAGTCAAAAGGCAGTGCAAGTTCTTTGGCTCCATCACCAGTGAATCCATCATTGCATGATGATTTTCCTTTTTTTGTATGGGTCCCTGTGGTCTAAACAGGCTTGCGTGAGATCAGAGGAAAGAGCAATATGCCCTTTGCTGAGCATTACTGACATGAGGATTACTCATGAAATTTGGACATGAGTAATGCTTATGTCCAAATGTCCAAGTGACCGTATTTTTGATATCCTGAAGTGACTTAATAGGAGAACTACTTCAAGATATCTTTTTATGGCAGTGGAACTGTATCAGATCCATGGTAAAGATTTGGGGTGTCTGTGATTCATCTCTTGCTCAAGGTGCATAGTACGATATACCTCGTATATCTGCTATATAAGATATACCTCATATATCTGCTATAATCTGTGTAGTGAAGCAGAGACTGTGGTCAGACTGCACTGCTCTACTGCACTATATGCAAGCATCGTATTTTTCTATCTATAAGATGCCCCCATATATTAGATGACCCCCACATTTAGAGAGAGTCTTATACATGGAAATATTGTACGTATGTAAAACATTTTCATGGAATCACAGAATCATAGAAGAGTGAAGTTGGAAAGGATCTACGGGGCCATCAGGTCCAACACCCTACTACTTGCGGGAAGACAAATCAAAGGATATCTGCTAGGTGATCGTCCAAATTTCTCTTGAACGCCTCGTATTGCTAATTATCCATTTTATAAATCTGCTGCTAGGAGTCCTTATTCTACAAAAAGGACTCCAGATGTCATCTTGACATTAGCCTTAAGATAATTATACGTTGCATATTATTAAATTTAAGGCTTTATCCATTTTGTACTCTGACAATTTTTGTATCACTATGTTCCTCCCAGAGCCTTTGCTTCACTAGAATGGTGATATTGTTCTTCCTCTAATCCAGCTCGTTGCCCGCTGGTTGGAGCAGCTGCCTCGGACAAAGATGTTTGTTGACACATATTGAGCAAATCTCTGTTTTAACATATTTGCTTTAGGCGCTTTGCATGGACACACATACACACAAGCACACACTGCTTTTTTAAAAGTTATCTTCTACCAGAAACAGCCAATTCTGTGACTGGTTCCAATCAGATTTCAGCTATAGTTCCCAAGAAGAACATTTCTTAAACGTGGTAGCGTTTACTGGTTTCTCAGGCAGAGGATGGAAAAGGTACTTTATCTAAACTACAACTCATAAAATCATTGTATGTTTGGAAGGGATCTTGAAGGTCTTCTAGTCCAACCCCTTGACCAAGGCAGGAGACCTCATACCCATCTTGGACAGATGGCTGTCTAATCTTTTCTTGGAAACCTCCATCAATGGGGCATCCACAACATCAGAAGGCAAGCTGTTTCACTCTTTAATGGCTCTCAGGAAATTTCTCCTTATTTCCAGGTTGGGTCTTCCTCTGATGAGTTTCCACCCATTGTCATACTCTCAGCTGCAACTGAGAATAAAACAATGCCCTCTTCCCTGTGGCAACCCTTCAAGTATTCTCTTTGTCAGGCTAAACATGCCTAGTTCTTTTGGTTGCTCTTCATACAATTCAGCCTGCAGTCCCCTTATCATCTTTGTTACTCTTCTCTGCACTTTCTCTAGGGCCTCTGTGTCTTGTTTGTACTGTGGTCACCAGAATTGGACACCGTATTCCAAATGTGGCCTCACTAGGGCAGTATCGAGTGGTACTGTCACTTTCCATGATCTTGATGCTATCCCCCTCTTCATGCAGCATAGGACTCCCTATGTTTCTCCTGTTCAAATGGGGAGATCAATGGGGTTTAATCATTCTGGCAGAGTCAATGTGGCCATTCAGCTCAAAGCAATATGAAGTTTCCATTCAATATTCTTTTCGCCCTGCTACAGTATGGGTGAGACTCCACAATGGGAAAAATGCATATCAGTCTGCTGTAAATTCACACTCATGATGTCTTTATTCCCCTTTTTGTCTCTTAGGAGGTCCAACATAACTTGGTTCCAACACTGGAACGAGGCCTTTAAAAGGTTTTGGGGACAAGGGGTAGCATAGTAGAAGGTAACTGGCACCACCCCACAAGTACCCCTTTGTTTCTGGTCTCCCCACCAGAACCTATGCACATGGCCCCATTGTTTTTGTACAGCAGCTCAAGAGATCATCCCGCCTGAACTAATGCGAATGAATGCATGTGGTGCCAAACAATCCAAAAGCCCCAATGATGGAGGGGGGAGGGAAGCACCAGTGATTGGGGTGAGCAGTCCTGGCTAATTCACATTGACTTGCTTGCCATAGAATCAATGGTAAATAATACAAATCTATTTTAATCTCAAAGCATCTTCCATATTATTGACCCATGTAGTACTGCCCCCCACCAATAAGTTAACTTTGCTTAATTTGCTATCCATCTTTGTAAAAATTTGGCTATATTTATCTGAGGTGTATTTTCCTTCCCATATTGCCCTCAAACTTCTCATTCAAATATAAATATGCAAAATGAGAACTAAATTTATACATACAGTCATGGGTGCAAAGTAAAGCCATGATTTCCATCAGAATCCTGAGTTCAGATTACAGTACCCAGGTAATTTCATATCACAGAATCCATCTCTTTTTCTAGTTACACCTTATTTCAGGGGGGGGGGGCACACATTCATTAGGAGTTATTTCAATATCCAGAATAACTCCATTTCTCCTCACCTCGTTTTTAAGAGCAAATTTTGTAATCCAATAAACCTTCTCAATAGGCTTTTGCTGCCTTAGCAACAGCTGCTGGTGTCATACAACTTGATCTGCAGGGCCCTGTTTAAAAATGGCACATACTGAGTGCAGATTAGTTGGAAATTGATATAGTGAAATGTATTTCACTTTTTCCAGAGTATCCAAGATAGGAAGAACTGAAGGTGGGGTGTGAAGAAGATTAAGCATTCTTGATTAAGGATGGGAAATTTGCAATTTTTGGAGCACAAATCCCATAATTCTCCATTCAGGAGAATATATATGTCAGTACAGGCAGATAAGCAGAGAATTTTGTTTTCCAGCCAAGCTTTAATATGAAATGGAAACTAAATGAGGTAAGGAGAGATATAAGAACCACTCCAGATGGGGGGGAAATGCTTTCTCCTCCACAAAACCTGTCAATAGCAGTGAAATTTTATTGAGGGGAAGAAACGAGATTAAGCTTTCTTTTTCTTGTTTTCTCAGTAGAGGTAAAACACAGAGAGGCAGTATGTGTGTTCCTTGCAACTTATTTTCTCCTAAAAGAGACCTTTACATTTGAAACATGAGGACAACCGCAAGGCCAAGAAGGGATAATTGGCAGAAGAACAGATACAGATTCAGCTTGTGGGTTTCCGATCTCCATACAGAAAATGGAGCTAGTGTGTAATTATTTATGCAATCAAACCATTGGTCCTTTTAGTCACAGGTGTCCCTCAGACCATTCTTGCCAACTCTAAGTCCTATTGAAACCCTTACCTAGGCTTCAGTGTTGTTGTTCTTAAGTGTGTTGTTTTATTACTGACCCAAGAAGCTTCCAGGAGTGGTGCATTTTGCTTAGAACATACTGTTTGGATGCAAGCACATGCACTTGCACACACACATACACACACACACAGAGAGAGAGAGAGAGAGAGAGAGAGAGAGAGCAGAGCAAATACTAAGCTGGAAGTAGCAGTCTAGACATTTTTCAGTTTTATTTTATTTGCATTTTCAGCCGTTTTGGACCCTTTATATCTCCACTGCCAACTGCGGCAGGTGGGAATACCAAAGTTGGCCATCCTGGACTAACTAAAATGAAGTCTATGTGGCAGACTGTAGAACTATGGGATGGAGATTAAGAAGAGAATTCTTTCCCGTATGGGACTTTACTCTCTGAGAGTTCAACCCTCCAATTTAAAAGTCTAACCCGCTCATCCTGTTTCCTATTTACTTGCTTTACCTGATCTAACAACTAAAATCATCTCCAACTGTGACACTACAAAAACTGTTCAAGACTCTCTGATCTCTTCCCGTAAAGGTGCTTCAAAAGCCAGCTTTGAGTCCCAAGGGGGGTTGTTGTGTTTTCAAAATGGAAATTTAACATTTATTGCTTTTTTTTTACCACCTTTCTTGTTCCCAGCAAAAGTAGAGGCCACTGGGGTAAAATATAAACTTTGTTGAGGCGTCCCATGGTAGCACCAGCAATTCCATGCTCATTTCATCTTTGGAAAACACACAGAACTGTGCTGCTCTTAGCACCATGCTCCTCATCAATACAATTTTTTAAAAAATAATCATGCTGGACTAAGAGATCTTGGAACAATCACAAAGGCCTGAACAGAGAATATCTCACCTTCCTCCAGAAGAAGGGAATTGTGAACCACATCTGAGAACCTATATATAGTAATACATCGATTTACGAGTACCTTGGTTTACAAGTGTTTTGCAAAATGAGCAGACATTTCTTATCAACTTTGTCCCAGCTCCAGGATGGGAAGTCAGGCCTGCTGTATTTCAAGATGATGACGGGGCAGAGGATGAAAAGAAAGAGGCAACAGGACCATTGGGGGGGGGGGGATGATGATGATAAGCAGACTGGGGGGGGGGGTTGAAGAAATTTTGTGTCCACTAACAATTTTGCAACTACTGCATCCAGCCCATAACATTCCCCATGCCACAACACTGAACCAAGAATCTGATTCCTCCACCCATCCTTTGTTATCATCTCCTTCTGGTGATAAGCTTTCCTTAAATCTGTAGAGAAACAGAGCAGGACAACTCCACCAAGAGTCATCCTTCAAGAACTCTGATGACAGGACCAGCCCTAGGCGTGTTCCGCCCTGAGGCAAAGCAGTGGATGGCATCTTCACCTATCCACCTCAACCTACATAGGGTCAAAATCCAGCAACATCGCTGTTGGCATGACATAAACAAGGTCTATTGTTCGTAGGAAAAATATAACAAACTACATAAGCATGGGCTGCCCTTTTGTGACAACTCAAATCTATTCTCTGAGACAGCTGTCTCAAACTGTCTTGCAGTCGGGACAGCTCAGCCATCAGGTCAGCTGCCTGCAGAACGCTCAGTGTGCTCCGTTCTCCAATCGGATGCTGTCAGTGATGGTTTGTTCGTGGCTTGACTAACGAACCCACAATGGATAGAATGAACAGAAACCATGTTTAGGCCAAGGAAGTCAGCATCTTCTTCATTCAATTATTTTCTCAAAAGGGATAGTTCTGATTTTTTAAGGTTCAACAGATCTGAAGAACATGCCAAGTTCTATCTGAATTTTTAGCCTAGCTCATTTATCACATCAGTCCTACATGAGTGGAAAAAGAGATTGCCCATTTCTTGTCTTACATAAACCAGCCTTAGTAGCAAGCTATGGAAACTACTGAAGAAAAATCAGTACGTACCACTTTTACATGTGTACATTTGGCTAACTACTCTTTCTTTCAGCATCCCTGTGTATCTTAAAAAACCTGCTCCAGGGACTTTAAAAACCCTTTGACATGGAGTTTTGACATCACAGAGGGCTGCTGCTACAGGAGAAGGAAGACACAAAATTCCCAGTTTTCCTAGCACTGGGTAGCAAAGTACGCCACGAATACAAAGTTCTAAATATAGTTTCTCCACTCAAGATAAACATTTCTACAGATATGTTTTATATTTTGATTCCCCACCCCTTTCCAATGACATTTGAAGACTTTTGGTGAAACAGGAAAAATTGAAGGTTAGCTATATTCCAATTTGCCCGTTCATCCAGCACATGTAACTTCCATCTACGTGCCTAAAACCAAACATAAGAAACAATGAAAGGAAGAAATAGAATAGGGCAGGTTGGCCATACCCTTAGTACTTATTCTAGCACAGTGTTGGTGAACCTATGACACGAGTGCCAAACGTGGCACTTGGAGCCCTTTCTGTGGGCACCCGGCGTTGCCCCTTCACAGCCACCTGTATTCAAGTTAAGTTGCTGTATTGGCACTTTGTGAAAAATTAGTGGCTTTTGAATGGCAGTTTGGGCACTCAGTCTCTAAAAGGTTCGCCATCACTGTTCTAGGGAAATGATGAGGCAGTTCAACACTACTAAGGAGTTCTGACGAGGTAGCAGATAAATTATAAGAGAGATTAAGAACAGTGTAGGACATTAATAACATATACCGGTTCCACGCACAGAGGCAAGACCGGGCTCTATCTCCACCGCCCCGGGTGGCAGCCGGGCAGCTGTCACCCGGGGCGGAAGAGATCGCCTCAGCCTCCTGGAGAAGCCAAGTCCCCCCTTCTCCCCTCTGAATATCAAGAAAACATTTGAGTCCACCCTCCTGCTCATTGCAGGGATCCAAGTCAAAAGATATCTGCCAGTTGGTTGTCCGAATTTATCTTAAGTGCCTCCAGTGTTGGAGCGCTCACCACCTCCTGACGTAATTGGATCCATTGTTGTACTGCTCTAACAGTTAAGAATTTTTTTCTTGATATTCAGCCGAAATCTGGTTTCTTGTAACTTAAGCCCATTACTGTGTGTCCTGCACTCTGGGATGATGGAGAACTGATCCTGTACCTCCTCTGAAAAGTGAACTGAACATGCCACCACCTAAGTAAGGCATCTTTCCTCAAGGTGAAACAACATGCCCACTTCTTTCAGTCTTTCCTTATAGGGTTTGGTCTCCATGCTTCGCTGCACACCAAGTCTTTGGCTCATCTGTTCCTTTCCCCCCTTTCTTTCCCTGCCATAGCTGTAAAGAGGAAAGGAGAATATTTCCCTTGACTTGAATGAGGCGTCAGGTGGACCCACAACTTTGCTAAGTGGGTTAAGGCGAATTCTGGTTTATTGAAATCATCCATCTTTAGAAAAACGTCTTAGTAAACTGTACCTAAAACTAAGTTTCTCTTCGTTGTTGGTTCAGTCATAACTCGAAGGTGTAGTTATTTAAAATGGAAATGAAAGCTTTCAGACTCAAGGCCATGGCTTGTGAAGGAGCAGAAGGAGTACAGCACACTTGAGTCCAAGGTTAGCAAAGATAATGGTTCATTATACTCGAGTATAGCCTCACTCTTTCTTTGTCTCAGCCTTGTCTGAGATATTTACACCGCAGAACTGCTTCAGTGTGGGTGGGGGGGGGGAGAGAATAGCCATACATATAGAGAAGCTTAGAAAGATGGAAGAACACTTTGCCTAAAGAAATACTCCCATGGGGGCAGAAGATCAAAAGAATCAAATTATCTTAACATTTTAATCTGTTTTTAACTCACCTATATTTGATACGCATCCGTAATTATAAGACAGTTGTGTGACACTCTCATACAAAGAAAGAAAAGATGGGTTAGTACTTGTGGAGACCGATAGTTTATTGCCATGTGTTTCCCTTTGTTGTTTATCTGATTTGTCCCTTTCTGGGATTCTGAAAGATGATTTCATTTCACCCTCTTTCGTATTTAGTAAGTGTGGTGTAGCATCTTAAACAACTTTCCTGTTTGAGGGCCAAGCTAAATGGATGACACTTCGAGTTATAACCATGTAACTAAACAAGAATCATAGAATCATAAAATCATAGAGTTGGAAGGGACATCAAGGGCCACCTAGTCCAACCCCTTGCCATGCAGGAACCCCCATCACATGGCTCCCGACAGATGGCCATCCAGACTCTGCTTAAAAACCTCCAAAGAAGGAGACTCCACCACCCTCCGTGGCAGCCTATTCCATTGCCGAACAGCTCTAACTGTCATGAAATTCTTCCTAATATTTAAATTGAATCTCTTTTCCTGTAGTTTGAGACCATTGCCCCACATCCTAGTCTCTCAAGCCATGGAAAATAAACTAGCCCCTTCTTCAATGGCAAAGGACTGTGGGAGTTGTGGTCCAAAACATCTGGCATGCCGAAGGTTCGCCACCACTGACCTAGGGCATGGTTACAGTATGAAAACAATGGAGATGGATTGGGGTGAATGACATTGGGCTAAAATCACATGGTGGCAACATGATATTTGGACCATGGAAACACATTTAATCCACTATTAAGCTGTGTTGCATATTACCATACTGTAACAGTATATTAATTATTAGGGAACCACATAGATTTTTCACTTTGTTGCAATTGAGGTTTTGTCCTGCACCTGTTTGCCCTCATGCTGGCTGCCTCACAGCCACTCAGCACTGCTACTTTGTGGTTTTTAAATTATTGTTTCTTTTGAAGTGGTATAGTCATAGTATGATACTGTACAACAGATGTGGGCTATGATTTAGCCAAGCTGTTGGATACCAATATTTACCTATAGGTAAGGGACTTTCATTGTTGCTGATGTGTGTCAAAGTCACAACTTCTCAAGGCTATGAATTATATTCAACAGATTTTAGAATATGCCTGAAATATATTTTGCTAATGGCATATTTTATGATTCCATGTCTTTTTGACTTTTCAGAGTGATGGTTTAATGTATATGAATTATAGATCAGAGATAAGCATATGAAACAGTATCAGCTTGGCGGATTCATTTTTCTACTTAGAGATCATCAAATTAAAAAGACAAAATGTCTGAAGAGTGAGCTACTTCACTATGAGTTATATATATTATATTATTCTGCCCAGAAGAGGAAAGAAGTATTTATAGGTAGATATCCAGGTAGATTTTTATCTTTGAAGATGGGCGCTTTTACACGACCCCTAAAATCCAAAGGCAATTTACATTCGGACCAGAGATTGTGTGTGGGGGGCTATTCTGCTTCCTGTGTTCCCATCCCTCTGCACTCCATTGCTCCTGTCTGCGTGAGGGGAGGGAGAAAAAAAATGCAGGCTCACCTTCATCTGCCCTCCGTCTGCCAGTTGGAGCAGCCCCGTAGGGGTTCCAGGCTGTTAAAGGGGTGGGAGGACAACAAAAGGCGAGGAGAGCCCGGCATCCACAGCTTTATAGTCCACACTGGAAATTTTTTTACCTCTGGAGACTAGGTACTTGGAAAATGCGCTGGGGCGCGCTTAGGTGGGCGTGATCGTACTTTTGTTTAAAGTCCAGAGCTGGTGGGGAAACAATTTTAAGGTCCACATCTGGGAGCCCTTTGCCTTGGATTTTAGGGGTCGTGTAAAAATGGCCAATGTGAAGATGGCTCTCCACACAATCAGCACAGCTCTCTCTGTGCTTTCTTCTTGTCTCTCAGTGGGGATCAGCGGGCTTCATGAGACAGCTAAGGAAGGGGTCAAAATGTGGGGAACCTACTCCCTGACCATTTTACCTGGTCATCCTCTAGCATCCTCCTTATATCTCTCATATAGAGAGCCTCGTGGCGCAGTGGTTAATGCCTGTACTGCAGGTAAAACTGTGCTCACGACCTGGGTTCAATCCCCGGTAGCAGGCTCAAGGTTCACTCAGCCTTCCATCCTTCCGAGGTCGGTAAAATGAGTACCCAGCTTGCTGGGGGGGCAATGTGTAGCCTGCACACTGTAATTAAAATTGTAAACCGCCCAGAGACCACTTGTAGTGGTATGGGGCGGTATATAAGCAGAACACTTTGCTTTTTGCTTTATATACTTCTACCTGTATTGATCTCAGCCAGTGTCATGTTCCTCCATCTCTTTCTTCCTTCCAACCTGTATTATTATGGACAATTTACCTTGGACCTGTTCCTTCCGCTGTATTAAGCCTTGGTGGAGATGTCTGATCACTTAATTTTTATTGAACCCCAATGACGGAGATGATTGTTTAGATAATGGGTATCAGCCTGATACATGATTTATTAACTTTTAATACTGGGCTCTCGGGAAGACGATTACCAAGGGTCAATCAAATTACTGTGATTAGAAACAGTCTTCATTGCTGCAAAGCTCCTCTGCTCTTGCTCAGTGCTTGCAAACCTCCATCAGTCGAGTGGATAATTAAGGAACTGGACATCCCCAAAATGGATTCATTAACGGATAATGTGCACTGCAGAAAGGATGTCTGATGACGGTGGTGAGAAATGGGCTCTATTTATTTCTTATTGGAATAATCACTGTTAACAGCATTAGAAGTGGGATGGCGAGCCTTCTTGTAAGTTTGAATTGAAAAACAATGTGATATAGTGGTTGGCAAATCTCACTCACTCATACTGGGAAAATCTAGACACAAGTCCCACACAGTCTTAAAGTGCACCTTGGGATGGGCAATACCTTTCAACCTAACACCCAGAAGGTCGAACTAGCATTCCCGAACCTCTGAGGTTGATAAGACAATTGGAGAGAAAATGAAGAGGAACAACATGGTCTTGCCTGGAAGTTGAGTCATGGCAACTGGACGTCTTGTTCTTGAGAGATAGAAATGTTTCACTGCTCATCCAAATGAAGCTGTTTGGATGAGCAGCAAAACGTTTCAATCTCTCAAGCAAAAGAAGTCCAGTAGCCATGACTCAACTTCCAGATAAACTCACCTGAATGACTGAGAATCTTCATTGAGACATGGTCTTGCATAAATTCCTTACAAATAAACCAGATTGAAATGAAATGAAGAAAACAAATCTCACTAGCATGGCTTACGCCTCTGGGACAATCTGTGATTTCTCCGTCTCCAAACCTCTGCAGCGTGATGTTTATGGAAAATTGCACAAACCTCTATTTAGCAATGCCAGACTGTCTGACCTCAAAGCCTTCCAGGCACCTAGGAATCCAGTCTCAATACAGATCTTAAGAGCCAAAGTCTATTTTCTCAGAATTCAATTCTAAATTTAATCTAGTTCCCTACCTATGAACAATACCTCTCACCCACTGCACCAGACAGTGGAGGCTTTGCGTAGCTCCTTCAGTGGCAGTCTCAGACATCCCTGGTGTGGGAAGGAGCGCTACCGCAGGTCATTTATTCCCACTGCTGTGAGACTCTTCAACATTACAATTTAACCTGCTATTCATATTGGGATATATTATAGTTTCTTTTTTCAAATTATTTTTATCCAAATTTTATAGTGTACAGTATACAGTGGTGCCTCGGATAACGATGGTAATTCGTTCTCCGAGGTTAGTTGTTATCCGAAACACGTCGTTATCCAAAACACAGTTTCCCATAGGAATGAATGGGAAACCGTTTAATCCGTTCTGGAGCCTAGGAAAAAGGCACAGACACCTGTTTTTTTCCTCAAAACTCTTTAAAAAGTGCACTTTAAAGGTACAGATGCAATTTCACCTGGGATAACTTTTTTACTGATGCATGCTGGAAATTCATTATCTGAGGCAGTCCATAGGGAAAATTCGTTATCCGAGGCAGCCCATAGGAAGATTCGTTATCCAAGGCAGCCCATAGAGAAAATTCATTCTCCAAGGCAGACCTATACCTAGGAATTGCGATTTGTTATCCGAGGCAGCTCATAGGGAAAATTCGTTATCAGAGGCAGCCCTATACCCAGAAATTTGCAGTTGTTATCCGAATTATTTCTTATCTGGGGCAATTGTAATCCGAGGTACCACTGTATTTGTATATTGGATTTTTTTTAATTTTATCGAATCTCTATTATCTATTTTTTTCTTTCTCACTTTACACTTTTTGTGCATCTACCGCATCTACCCTTCTTGCTTGTTCTTTATATTGAGATCTGTGTAACAAGTAAATTTCCCCCATGTGGGATTAATAAAGATTTATCTTATCTTATCTTATCTCAGTGGTTCCAGAAGCCCAATTGTACTTTACTTGCAAGTTGTGTGCGGTCCACGCATGGAAGAGAATAACAAGGCAGAGCAGTTCTGTTCTAAGCCGTGAGAGTGAAGCAGAGCATGGAAGAAATAATGAACAGGTGTTCTGTACTTCCCTGGCCCACCTCCTCCGGGTACTGCCTGGGGGGCGGCAGGGCAAATCGTGTTACGCCTGACTGGCTGCTTACCAAATCAGTAGTTTGTGCCCATCTCTAACTGGAAGTCAAGAATTGTGCAAAAACATTTTGCATGAAGAAACAGGAAAACCTCCAGGAAGCAAAAGAGGTGCAGTAAGAAAGACATCTCCCATCTTTGAGGAAGGGTCTGATTAGGCTCTATAGGCAACTTAGTGTTTCATGCTGAGAGTATCCTAGTGCTCCCTCCTAGCTTTGTAACAATTCCTGCCTAACTTTATTTTAAATTCTGAGGCCCAAAGCCTGTTTGCCTAGGGGGGCTTGTGTCACAGAGGTTAAACAGGTGTACTGCAGCCAAAACTGTGATCATGACCTGGGGTTCCTAGTAACCGACTCAAGGTTCACTCAACCTTCCGTCCTTCTGAGATCAGTAAAGCTCATGGTGGGGGATTGGGTGGGAGATGTATAGCCTGCACAATTTAACTGTAAACCTCCCAGAGAGTGCTTTAAGCTCTATGGAGCAGTACTGAAGCTGCACACTTTTTTTTCCTTTGCTTTGTCTGTTTTGTGCCGTGGGTGCACTGGTCTGTTGAACATATGATTTCACTTTTTCCACCTTTTGCACAGAAGGGTATTTGCTGCCGCCTTGTGTAAGATACAGCCTGCTTGCTTTGAAAGGGACACTCTTCTGCTTTGTGCAACTGGCAGCAGGAGACGGAGCTGAGCATGACATTGCTAAAGCAGGTACGATCCCTGTTTGCTAACAAGTTCCTGGTCTGTAGGCTTTAAAGCGATCCAGGCTGTGATGTCAGAACAAGGTATTTAGCGTGTTTAGCCCAGGCTTAATAAAAGAAGACATCCTGATCTTCACACCAAGCAACTCTATCTAGGCTTACTGGCACACATATCCAATTCCAGGTTTTCCCAACATTACATTTTTCAGGCGTGATGGCCTGAACCTCCTACTAGCCTGTTGAGGGATCACTTCTTTTTCCAACTAAATTCAGTGCATTTTAAAATTCTTCCTTCTTTCTCTTTCGCATTCATGGTGGCAGTTTCAACAGTCTGACTGCCTCCAACGGGATCCTCAACCTTTTCTGATGACAGACACAAAAGCATATCACCTGTTGCTACCGTCTAAGAAAGAGAATTGGAGTGCAGCACCTGTATCGCCAAGATCAACCCAGAAACATGCCTGCGAATCAAGCCCCAATGGCATTACCTGGAGTAAGGAGATAAATGAGACAGATGGAAGATTGCCTCCAAAGACCACTATGGCCAGCATTTTTAGTAGCCTTAAGAACAGAGGTCTGAAGCAACTGGGTTGTCCAAAGTAGAGCTACTAAATCCATAGGATTTATTAACTCACTCTTCAGCCGCCGAATCAGTGGGTCTGCTCTCACTGGGTGAACAACTTGGCTTGGGCAAGTTGGCATGAGAATTACAGTCTGTAGAATTTCTCAGCCAGTGTGGCCCCTGCTCCATAAGGTATTACTGGCGTAATCATCCCAAATGTAATTTGTCCCAGCTGCGCCTAAGAGCACCCATTGATCCCAATAATCTTCTTCTCAAAGGTTCACACCTCCACGAAAAAAAGTCACAGACGCACACCATCATCTGTTCCAGCTTGGTTGCCACGAGGCAACCTCCTGAGGTTGCCTACACGACAAGGCATGCCTTTGCAGGCATGGAGCCAGAAAGTGTATACTGTACTACATGCCCGGGCAACCTTCCAAGGGATGTGGCAAGCTAATGCAAAAAGGAGAGCTGTGTCAGAGTTTTGGAGCTTTGCCAAGTCTACCAGGAATCAGTGGGAGGAATCGGGGACTGTTTCATACCAAGTGTGTGCACAACTACTAATCCAGTGGTACTCAACCTTCCTAATGCCACGACCCTTTAATACAGTTCCTTGTGTAGTGGTGACCCCTTGCCCTGCTTGGAAGAGGCCACAATCCCCCTTTGGCAGGCCACTGCCCCAGGTGCCATAGACAACTTCCCTCTACAGGCACCCTCAGCCAATTGCAGCCTCCGGTGCCAGCCTATGAAGCTGTAATTCATTCTTTCTCCCCCCCCCCCTCCTTTCCCTCCTCCTCCAGACCCAAGCGGTTTGTGCCTTTTTCTTCACTGGCTCATGACGACCCTTGTGAAATGATTGTTCGACCCCCGAAGGGGTCCCGACCCCCAGGTTGAGAACCATTGTACTAATCTATGGAAAGTCTTAGTCTGCTCAACCGCTGGATTATGCATCCTACCCACTCCATGGGTAGCCATCAATGGCTACTGTAAGTGCAGGACATGCTGTTCAACCAACTGGGCCATTCGCAGCACTGTTGGCTTCTGCCGTTAAATTGCTCAGTGGACCTGAAAGCTTATCTACCCTCAAGCATTCCAGCTCACTTCCCATGCCCTAGCTGGTATTTAGCACTTAAGGTACTCGGGGAAAACAGAAATGATGGGACGTGCAAAGACAGAAAGAAGCAGAGCAATAATTGTGTGTTTTTGGTTTTAGATTTAACTAGCCAGATAAACATATCTCCAGTCAGCAAGCTATCCACTTTCTGTGTCAGAGCAATTAACCTATTTGCATGCATTAGATTTCAATTAGCATATATTAGCTTTCAATTGCCAATTAGCAGAAAACCTTTTTCCTCTGTACTGCCAAATACAATAGATTTCCCCCATTTCCTCTCCTCTCCTTGAGTCTAAAATTGCAGACGAGCCACCACCCTCAATTAGGAAACGATGGAGAAAATGTAGTAGACTAGAAATTTATTCCCCAAGCAAGCACCAGATTTTTACCTTCATTCAGCCTCTCGCTAGCATCCTACAGTACATGAAACACTAATGGTTCAGAAGAAGGCAAATATTAAATTTTCATTATTTTCTGCAAAAAGCAGACACTGTCTCTGCTGCTCTTTGGCATTCTGAGCACCCGGGCCATCAGAAGCGTTTCCTGCTGCCCCAAATGAGCAGGCATCTCTCATTCTGCCAGCCACTCCACCTTTTGAAATCACATCCGTTGCTCCAGGTCATGCACAGCACAAAATAATGTCCCTTTCTCCTCTCTCACACATAGATACACACAGGCTCCTTCACACACACACCCTCGTTCCCCCCCAAGACTTTCTCATGCGCTTGACACTTTGATCGATCAACAACATGTATGGCAGGCAGGGCATTATCCGAAAGGAAGACTCAAGAGGTTTGCCGCTTCCCTTTCCCTGCAACGGAAAAGTAAAAATCCACATATCAATTGCTTTCTCCCCTTTGCCAGTCTTTTTCTGCATTCTGGGTTTCTTGGGCTGAAAGGGAGACGAAAGAAGCTGCAGTCGAAGACATCTGAAGAACACCAGGCGGGAGGAGGGGCTGTTCCATGCAAAAAAATTAACTAGATCTGCACAGCACACCAATAGTCTGAGATGGTGTAATGGAAGTGCTTTTTAAAAAGTCTAAATAATTAAGGCCAATAACCACGAAGACATATTTTGAACCAGTCTCAAACGAAGGACAACTTTTTGTCTGTAGCTAAATTAATGTGCGTGCATGTGTGTGTGTGTGTGTGTGTGTGTGTGTGTGTGTGTGTGACATGTGCATATTACAATCAGTTGCATTTCACCCTTTATCTTCCCAGAACATAATTTATCAACCCAATAATAACCTTGCAAGGGAAGTAAGAGATTAAGGCACCCTCCCCAATAAAGCTGTCTGGCTGAGATTCCAGCCTCAACTCTGCTCTCTCATGCTGGCATAAAAGCCAGGGGTCTCTCCGTAGCCAAAGTCTACCCTACTGCAGGGTCTCTTGGGTAGGTTCTGAACATGTAGGCGAGCTGTCAATTTGAAAGCACAAGGCTCATCTTCCCCAACTCGTTGCCTGCTGAATGAGTGGGGACTACAACCTCCATGACCCCCAGGCATTTGGGAGGGTGGTTGTAGTCCCAACACCTTTCAGTAGGTACTAGCTTGAGGAAACGTTGGACGTGCTCCACACAGAAGCATCTCAGAATCCGAAATGCCGAGTTCCCGTTGTCATTGTGGGTTCTTGCTCACTCACAACACACATTACCCACATCTACTAGAAGAGTTGGCTCACGCCATTGCACACCCATCACCTGATGGCTGCCCCATCAGGCAAACAGACGTGAAAGGATACAACCCCATACAACCAGACCACTGTTTTCACTTGAAATACCTGGCTTTCGTCACCGAGGGAGCCTACTTGCTCAAAAGTACATTAACAAGGCAACGTTCACAGTTTTACACACACACACAGTTAAGTCTTCCAAATAGCTTCTAATTTCGCCCTCTGCTGTGAGCCCTTCAAGGCTTAATGATCACCAAGCACATGAAACCAATTAGGTCTTCTCTACCATTTGACCCCCCCCCCAGCACTCAAGGTGCAGCATCCCAGTGAGATGTGATTCAGGCCATCCAGAGAACGGAACAAAACTATGAGATTCATTACACAGGTGTGGGACCCCAGCCCCTGAGCGCGGAGCACACCTCCAAGCCTCCTTGAGCCTCTCTATAGGACAGGGTTGGCGAACCTATGGCACGGGTGCCAAAGGTGGCACTTGGAGCCCTTTCTGTGGGCACTGGAAATCGCCCCTCCATAGTCACCTGTATTCAGGTTAAATTGCTGTACGGGCACTTTGCAAAAAAATTAGTGAGTTTTCAATTGCATTTTGGGAACTCGGTCTCCAAAAGGTTCGCCATCTCTGCTATAGGATGTAGCTCTCACAGCAGCAGAAGGGAGGGGAGGGGAGGCAGGAGTCCAGAAGAAAGCAAAGACAGAGGATGATGTCCAGGAAAGGGGTGGGGGGGAGAGAGAAGGGGCGATGGTACCATCCTGAGCCAGAACTTTCCTCCCCTCTGATGTCTCTGCACAACAGCTCCCTGGCAGAAACTTGAGAAGAATATTAAGACACCCCCACCCCAGCAGTGGAAAGGTGGGCCAGTGATTTATGATCCAAAGCCACCGGATGGAGGATGGAATCCGGAGCGCCTGATCCCACCAATCGGGATTCCATATAGAGAACGGCAGATTTGAATCTGGATGAGTCTGGAAGTGTGTGTGTGTGGGGGGAGGTGAATCACCGGTGATGCCCCCGCGTCTCCTCCATCACACAACTGCCACCACCTCACAGGCAAGGCTCAAGGAAGCGACGGTCAACCAATGTCACCTTTCCAGGGAAGGAGACGGAGGGGAAGAGTCAAGGCGTCCCCTCCTAAAATTCGAAGCGGACCTGCGCGTCGACTATCATGATAATAATAATAATAATAATAATAATAATAATAATAATAATAATAATAATAATAATAATAATAATAATAATAATAATAATAATAATAATAGCGTTCTCTCGCATCCGTGCAGCGTGCTTCGATCGGGAGGGGAAGTAGCGGCGCCCCACCCCCACCCACCCACCCCACTCACTCACTCACTGCGCTCCTTGCTCGACCCTTTTTGTCTCCTCCCGCTCACCTGGGATGGCCAGGTTGGACAAGGGCACGCTGTGGATGCTTTCGGGCAAACTTGCCATCCAGTCCGCGAATTTCAGCTCGAGCCTGCCTTGCGATGAAGCCATGCTTGCTGGCGGGGAGCGGGAAACGGGCGCAGCTTCCTCGCTCGCTCGCTCGCTCGCTCTTTTCAGCCGCTAGCGGCGATCAGAGCTGCCTCCTCCTCCTCCTCCTCCTCCTCCTCCTCCTCCTCCTCTAGCTCCTCCCTTTTTTCAGCCGGATCCTTGCCGCCGCCGCCGCCGCCGCCTCCTCCTCCTCCTCCTCCGAAAGCACACTCCTCTTTTTGCTCCTCGCCCGTCTCCGCGCAGCGAGTTCACACGCGCCGTTGCGCCACACCTACTGGCGGCGGATGGCGCAGGCACAAGGGGAAGACGAATTCGGATCACCGGGCAGGAGCGCGCCACGGGTCACCTTCTCTTGCTTCTCCTGCCCGGGCAGGACGTAGCTTTTATTTTATTTTTTTCGGGATTGCAAAGCAAACAGCCAAACCTTTGGGGAGGGGGAGACTCCTTTAAGGCACGTGAGGTTAAACACGCATTTTGGCAAATGGGGGTGGTGGTGGTGGTGCGCTGAAGGAGCCGCTGTTTTAACAGCCCCTAAATTCGGTTTGGAAAGCGAAGCCAGCAGTGAGTGAACAGGGGAGAATCAAGCGGGGTCGAATTCTTCCCGTTGCTTCTTAGAAACTGCCCTTACCCATACAGTATGTGGGTCCTCTCCTTTGCTATTCACCCTTGAGATGAAGCCTGCAGGGAGGTGCGTGAGTGCGAAAAGGAATGTAGTTTCCTACCAGGACTGGCCCAAGGCCTTTTGCACAGAGAGAAATTCTTTGTTCCCTGAGCTCCTTGCCCTCTGAAGATGCCAGCCACAGAATGTGGCGAAACATCAGGAACAAAAACTTCCAGAACACAGCCGAAAAACTCACAACAACTAAGCAGGCAGTTGCTGTCCAAATCCAGAGGCTTAAACTTCCATCCAGTTGTTATTCCGCACAACAGTAGACCCACTGACCCAGTGAGACTTGACTAGTGTCAAGGGGCTAAGTTCTTATTGATTCAATGCTTTCTTCCCATTTGGGGTGGATAGTAGTCTCTTTGGGGGATAATTTCCCAGCCCCCCCCCCCATGGATGCCTAAAACCAGGTCTACTAGCCAACATTGCCTTCCATATGCAACTGACAGCAGGCAGAAGGCATGGAACGAGGCAAGAGGCTTCAGCGGCTGGTAACCTGTCCCATTGGGATGGCTCCACCCCTTGAAACCACAGCCACCTGCCCCACACAGGGAGACAACGTAGTGGCTGTCCTTCATTTCCTTTAAGTGAAGAAAACTCCATGGACATGGGGTCACAAGAGTCGGTCACGACTGTAACGATGCAACAAGAAGTGGTAACTGAAAGATCAAATACAGGGGCCACTCTTTCTGTTGATTCAAGCCTAACGGTTGGGTTTAGAGCCCGAGTATACAAAACTAGACAGATACTTCACAAGCTCATCTTCCTATCTCCAGAAAAAAAGCCCAATTAAATCATAATAACAATGTGCCATCAAGTCAGTTCCAACTTAATGGAGACCCATTCCAGTGTCTTCCAGGTATACGGTATTCAGAAGTAGTTTCCTATTCCCTTCTTTGGGGACTGTGCAGATTGCCCAAGGTTAAAGAGGCTGGCTCCTCTCCTAGGAGGCACAGCGGGAAATAAATGTAAAACTAAACAACGTAAATAATCGTTTAGTGTGGTTTAGGTAGACACCCACCCTAAATGTCCTTCCTCTCTATCTACTGCAGGGGTGCATCATGGCTCTTACTTCTTTGCTCTAACAACTCATCCTCTCTGGACCCAAGGGCAGGAAGGATTGGGCCCACCATGCTATGTTCTGGCCATGGTGACATATGCCCTAGGACCAGTACATCTCAACTAGATAACGTGCTCTGTGTGGGACTACCTTTGGGAAGTGTTTGGGAACTTCAGCAGGTTGAAAATGCACCAGCCAGATTGCTGACAGGGTTTGGTTAAAAAGATCACATACCACACACACACACACACACCACTTGTGGTGGCTCCATTGGCTGCCAATATGTTTCTGGGCACAATTCAAAGTACTGGTTCTAACCTATAAAGCCTGAAATGGCTAAGGCCCAAGCTCTCTAAATGACCTCCTCTCCATCTATCAGCCTGCCTGGCCTTTAGCATCATCAGGGCGTTGCCTCTTTCTCACGGAGACGTAGCTGGGGTTTGGAGCATGCGGGCACTAAGTCAGTTTTTGTGCCCCCTCCTGCCCCCCGCAACTGTGTTTCACCCACCGAGCAAGGGGTGCTCAATCATAGGGGAACAGCGGAGGAGGGGGAAGGGGTCTCTGCTTCTCATGCCCTCTTTGTGGATCTCCTTTCCAGTTAAGGCTCTCCTGTGCAAACCGCACAGGGTGCGGATAGCGCCAAGCAGGTAATGTTTCCCCCCCCCCCGAAGCAGCACCTCTGTAGCATGCTTCCCCCTCCTCCTTTCCCCCTGGCTAAGGCTTGAGGATCGTTAGCCAAAGGAAAGGAGGAGAGGGAAGCAGGCTATGGGATTTTTTCCCAAGCAGCACCTCCATCGCATGCTTCCCTCTCCTCCTTTCCTTGGGCTAACGATCCCCAAGCTTTAGCCAGGGGAAAGGAGGAGGGGGAAGCATGCTACAGAGGTGCTGCTTGGGGGGAAAATTGCCTGCTTCCCTCTCCTCCTCCCCCCCCCCCGACTAAGGATCACCAAGCCTTAGCGGGGCAAAAGGAGGACTGCCGGCAGGGTGGCATATGGCTTCCTCCTCCCCTCCCCCTCCAGGCACCCCCAGATTGCTGTGTGTCCTGGGGCAAATGCACTCTTCCACCCCTTTCTAGTTACGCCAGTGCTTTCTCAGTCCCACCAGCCTCAAGGTGTGCTTGGTGGGGACACAGGGAAGCTAGGCTGGCCCCATCTCTTTTGTCCTTCCGCAAGCAGGCATAGATTTTCCTTTTCAGGCAGGCTTTCACTAATTGTCTGAAAGGCTGGTTTGTTTTTTAAATGTTCTGTTGATTTGAATACATTTTAGCGCTGAGTTTATTGTTTTTAATATAATACTGGTTTTATCTTTTTTGAAATATTCAAATATATTTACCGATTTTAGCTTCTGAATGTTGTTTTTTTTAATTATGTAAGCCGCCTTGGGTTCTATTTTTTTAAGAAGAAAATCAGGATAAAAATATTTTAAATAAATAAATAAACAATCAAACATAGAGACAGTGTGAGCAGACAACACTAGCCCCGTACAAGCACTCAAAAGGTGGGCTTATTGAACATACTTGTATGAGCAGGGAGACGATGCTAATTCTGTCCTCTGCTTGCTACTTTGGATTGAGAGTGTGTGAGAGAGTCCCAGCAGGTGAGCTTTTGGCTACACGCAGCATCTCTGTGCTGCCGAGGATCCTGGAAAACCAGGTTTCTGATCACATGGCCACGTTCCACACGTAGCAGCAGATGGTCGTCTGCTTCAGACCAGCCATCATCCTAAAGAGACAGCAGGTGCATGTCGGGAACTCTCCCTACACTCACCCTTGGAAGCTCAACCTTGTTCCAATGCCGGAATAAGGGCTTCTGTCTGCTCACTCACCTAATCCAAGAATACATGAGACCAATTACGTTTGGTCTCAGAAGGAGCGGCCCCATGTGTTCGTGCCATTTTGTGGCTGGCGGAATCATTCTGGAGTTTGGAGTCGTTCCTCCCCCCCCCCAAAAAAAAAATAAGTAAAATGTCCAGGCTCTGATATGGAGCCAGTAGCTGGTCCCCTGCCCCCTCTCCTTTCTCTCTAAGTGGCACACAGGAAAAAAGTACGGTGGTACTTTGTATAAAGGAATTAATTCATTCCAAATGAAATTATGTTAAGCAAATTTTCCTTTATACACATTTCCCATAGGAATGCGTTGAAAACAGAGTAATCCCTAATCGCAACCATTTTTATGTTGTATGGATTCGCCCCATAGACAATTCTGTTAAGCAAATTTCCCCTATCTCTGAATTTTTTTTGTTGTACAGATTTTATATTATACAAATTGGTTGTTATATGAGGGTCCACTTGTATGTCAGTAGCTCTTCCTTCCTTCCTTCTCTTGATCCACTTCTTTCTGCACTGGAGGGACTGTGGTCTAGAGTGAAAAGCCACTTCTGCACTTTCTCTCAGGTACCAGCTTGGCCAAGTAAGTGGTCGCCATCTGGTTGGGGATTTGGCGCAGTGATCTCTATCCCCCGTGGTGTGCTGCCCAGGAAGAGCAGACAAGCATCGGGAACAGACAGTGGTTGCAAGAGCTGCCCCAATGGTTTCAAACTACAGGAAAAGAGATTCCATTTGAACATTAGGAAGAACTTCATGACGGTTAGAGCTGTTCGGCAGTGGAATATGCTGCCACAAAGGGTGGTGGAGTCTCCTCCTTTGGAGGTTTTTAAGCAGAGGCTGGATGGCCATCTGTCGGAAATATTGTGATGGGGGTTCCTGCATGGCAGGGGTTTGGACTAGATGGCCCTTGAGGTCTCCTCCAACTCTATGATTCTATGATTCTATGAACTCCATTATCCCAGTTTTTCCTTTCAAAGGTGTGCCCCCCCCCCCGTCCTCTGCCACTGCAGCACTCTTATCTGTATGTTGATCCTGTCCGCTTGCCCAACGCTGCAAGAAAGGCTGGACTCAGTGGCGGTCAAATCTCTCAAGCTGCCCAAAATGAGAATTAAAGCACCCCCACCCACATTATGCTGCAGATCTAATTAGAAGCCCTGCCTTTAAGAAGGAGGTACAGTGGTTACGGTAATATGTCAGCAATATGTCCACTCCCAGCCCTTCACCACTGCTGGAGAAGCAGACATGGGTAAGATGGCAGAGGTGGCAGAAATGTCTTCCTAGCTAGCTGAGAAAGCAAAGCAAACTGTGCTGCTTATCTATGTCTGTCCCACCATAGCAGTTAAAACACTCTCTGGGAGTTGGGAAGTTGAGTCATGACAACTGGACTTCGTTTCTTGAGAGATTGAAATGTTTCGCTGCTCATCCAAGCAGCTTTGTCAGTCTGAGGGAAGTTAGTGATGAGACCTCCAGCTTATAGTTCACTTTAATTTCACATCACCCTGGTCTGAATAGGTTCATTAGGTGGACAGTGGCATCAGACTGATGGAGCTGCTTGGGTGAACAGCGGGACATTTCTGTCTCTCAAGAAAAGAAGTCCAGTTGCCATGACTCAACTTCCAGATAACCTCACTGGGATGACTGAGAATCTTCACAGACACCTTCTGGGTGGTTAATAATTTAATTATGTAGAGTATAGATTTAATTATGTAGAGCAGGGATGGCAAACCTTTTTGGGACCGAGTGCCCAAATTCGGTGGCGGCCGTGGCGGCAATGGCGGGGGTCGAGATCGGTGGCAGCGGGGGGAGGGGGCGAAGGCAGCAAGGGTGACAGAGGGGGTGTGGTCAGGGTCATCGTCGGCAGCGTGGGAGGGGCAGGGATGGTGGCGGAGGTGGGGTTGGGTTAGCGGCGGCAGGGGCGAGAATCACGATGGCGATGGGGAGGCGGCGGCAGGGGGTGTGGGATCGGTGGCAGCGGGGGGTCAGGGGTGGGGGCGAGGGCGAGGGCGAGGGCAGTAAGGGCGATGGGGTCAGGGTTATTGGCGGCGGTGGGAGGGGCAGGGATGATGATGGTGGTGGGGTCGGCAGAGGCAGGGTCAGGGGCGGCAGGGGGCAGCAATGGCAATGGCGATGGGGACAGTGGCAGTAGGGACAGCCTGGCACACAACATGCTCCCTGCCCCCTCCATTTCCCCCTTCACAAATTCCTCCAGCGGAGGGGGAAAGGGGGGCAAGGAGCATGCCGCGTGCCAGGTGAAAGCTCTTTCCATGCCGCCTTTGGCACGCGTGCCATAGATTCGCCATCCCTGATGTAGAGTATACATTTAATTATGTAGAGTATACATTGTGTGCTTTCAAAGGAAAGCACACAAACTTGCTGCTCAATTTACCAACAGGAAGGATGGAAGATTGAGCCAGTTACTTGAGCTCATAATCATGATCAAACTGAGGTTGTGAATAGAGATGGGCACGACTTAGTGGAATTCCCGTTTCCGTTTCCGTTACTCGTTTCCGTTATGCAACGGAAACGGTAACGGGAATTACTCCGCCAGAACTCGAACTCGAACCGACTGAAGAATAATTGGGTCTGATTTGTCGTTGTCATTCCTGGCATCGCGGCGATCCCGCAATGCCAAGCGGCACAGAAAAAAAGTTTTTAAAATAAATTTAAAAAAACCAATTCCTGGCCAAAAAGCAGGCGAAAATATGCCTGCCTGAGTGAGGGCTCAGGGCACCTACCAGAGGGGTGGTTTCTGGAGGGGGGTCCCCGGCCTCCCCCCCTCTCCTCCTGTCCCTCCTGTCCCTGGGCTGCGCTGGGGGCGGGCATCCTCGTCGTCCCGCCAAAGTCGCCGCCGGCCGCAATTCAAACGGAAGCGGCACAGAAAAAAAGTTTTAAAACTCCCCCCCCCCATTCCCGGGCCAAAAAGCAGGCGAAAATATGCCTGCAGAGTGCACCTACCAGAGGGGTGGTTTCTGGGGGGGGCAGCCTCCCCCCCTCTCCTGTCCTGGGCAGCCTGACTCGAGTCGCCATGCCATGCGGTGCGGGCGGGGGATCCAAAATGGGACGGTGACCGTAATATTTTTTTTGAAATCGTGGTCCAAAAACACACAAGCACCACAGAAACATGCGAAATTTGCTAATTGCTATTGCTAAAACTGCCAGAATTTTTACAGTAGCAGTGGGTTTTTCTTGCAACAAAATGTCTCCTCCTCTGTCCTCTCTCCATTTATTTTATTTTATTTTATTTTTTTCACACCTGCGCAATGATGGGCTGGCCAAGTGGCCATGTGGAAGTGGACCATGCAAATTTTTGGAGCCATCCCACCAATCGCATGGCCACTTGGCCACTGAGACTTCTGGAATGCGCCAAAAAGCCCACTAAACCCTGCCCTAGCCCCCTAACCCTAACCCTAATCCTTGATTCCTTACCCATACGCCACAGTACACTGTCCTCTTAGTGGGTCAGAGAGACACCCAGTGGTGCACCCCACTACCCCACCCTAACCTCACCAGTAACTAGCCTAACCCTAGCCCTTGCGCTAAGCTGCTGTCCCCTAAGCTAGATCTAGTTGCATTGCACTGTACGCAAGTATGATTCCCTTCTTTGTGAGACACAGCGGGTGCAAGAGCCTTAGGCATCACCCTATGGCTCTGGGTTCTGCCAGTGCACTGACTGGTCTCATAGTCTGCAACTGGTATGCATATCCATATGGCTATGCATGCCCTTTTGCAGCAGCAGGTGAGGAGAGGAGACCCCCATGCCATGAGGGGTCTCCAGGAGCCTGCTTTCCCTTCCTAGCGGGTGAGGATAGGAGGCACCCACCCCCCAAAAAGAGGTGCCTCCAGGAGCCTGCTTCCCTTTATAGCGGGCCAGAGGAGGCACCCACCCCACAGAGGTGCCTCCAGGAGCCCGCTACCCCCCCTAAACCAGTATAACGACAGACGAAAAACGAAATGACTATTTTTTGCGAAGTTTCGCGAAAAACGGAAACGAGCTGAAACGGGCCGCCTCCAACACACGACAACTCGAAAACGTCATTTTCCCTAGTCGTGCCCATCTCTAGTTGTGAACAGAGGTTTAACTGCAGTACTGCTGTTTAACCACTGTGCCATGAGGCTCAGTGGACTCTGTAGCAAAGAAAAAGAGAGAGAGAGATGAGTGTCAGTCTCAATTCCACTGCTGCCTGCCAGAGTTCCCATTTCGAAAAGGAGTGCTCCTCAAGTGGCAAAAAAGGTATAATTGTGGAAATATGTTAAAAGGAATAGTGTGTGTCTTTGAATCATCTCTGGAATGTAAACAAACTCTTCCTCTGCAAGTGTAATTCTGGTAATGTGTAAGAAGTTCATTTCACTGGGGGGAAAGCACTGTAAAAGCTTAGAAGATGCACTCAGTATGTATATCTTTCAGCCCTGAACCAGAGTGCATGAAAACAGGTTTGTCCCTTCACTCACCAATTCTCGATGCTGCACCACCAAATGTCAGGGAGAGGATTTCTAGATTCCACTATGGATTTAGTGCTGTAAAACTCAGAGGATGTGCAAGAGTGAGGAGCAGCTAGGCTGAATCTGTAGACCCCAGTTCTTTCCCTGCCTCTGTTGTTTACTATTTGATTGCTTCACCCCAATGCAATCTGTTAAATTCCCTGCCAAATAAGTGACAATGCTAAGCCCCATTTATAAAATAGACTTTGGTGGTCATTTTAATTTTAAGGTAGATTTTGTTATTCTGAGCTGCAAAAATATCAAGGTATAACTTCCTTTTCCAAGATGAGAGTAGGATAATATATTTACTGTAACTGATTAAAATTTCGTGAAAACCCACTCTCTCAAAACTTTTCTTCATGGTCAGGCAGGAGATGCTTTTTAAATATCTCCTCCCCTTTCTATAATCTATCATTCTGTCTGTCAAATACTCAAAGTCTGCTCACAGACTGCTCAAGATTATGACATATTGTTTGGTTCTAATTAGGGTATTACTATACTATGGACTTTTTTGGTACAATATCCCAGATGGCTGGGTTATATTATATATATATATATATAATTATATATATATATAATTAAGTGGTGCTAATATTCAAAGGAAAGCATTCAACTGGAAAATGATGCTAATTTAGAATGACAAGTCAAGGACTTAGAGTTTTCCACCAGTGGCTGCCACTGGGTGGCAGCAAAGCAGAGCAATCTGGGAAATTTAGGCCCTGTCAGGAAGTGAGCAATACCCTTCGGATTTAAACTGTAACCCAATCCTCCTTATGTACTCCATGATCTCCAGCAACACAGATCCCAGAGGTTGCTTGGATCTTTTGAAACTCACTTGGCTAAACACCTCTAGTGACAGGTTTTCTCAACATTGGGGGGAGGGGGGCAGGGACTATCAGGCTCGCGTGGTACAACCTCCGCTCTGACATCTTTCTCCTTCAGACCTAAGGACCTCCTCTTCAAGGTATTTCAACAGGGTGGATGGAATCATTTGATGTGCCCAGGTTTCAGAACCCTGGAAGAAGTCTTGGGGTATTGTAAGCAAATTGCAGGGCAAGGCACACCGGAGAAGGTGATGTAGTGGCCAGAATAGGACTCGTGAGACTTGAGGTCAAATTCAGCCACAGAATCACACTTGAATATGGCAATGGCAAACAAACAAATAAACAAACCCGCACAATCAGTAACTCAGCACAACAGTGTCTATTTGCTGTGACTGTTTCCTCCCGAGTTCCTACCTTTGGCTGCCCTGCCTCTGTGACCTCACGGGGAATACTCCAACAGCTGTACACGGGTCCTCACCTGGTGTTAGTCCTAAAATCGGTGGAGATGGGATGCTGCTGGCCTGGGAAACAAAGCCATATACATGTATCCATATATCAGGTGAGGGGTGAGGGGTTTGAAATAGTGTGGTAAAACTTTAGAATGGTGGAAATATTTGCTGATGGAGAAGTTGCTGGCTGCAATCGACATCTGAATGACTTACCTTGTCATCATACCTAAGCTGCCCTTCTCTGGTCTCCTCTAGTGTAAGAAAATACAGCCCAGGGTACCGTAATTGATCCATGAGGCTGCATTCTACAAGGGAAGCACAAAGTTCTGAGTTTGCCTCAGTTGTGAAGAGTCATCTGAGCCCCTGTTGAGAGCTTAAGTTAGAACATTCAGTTTGAAAAGAGGTGGACTGCCTTAGTAAAGGAAGCCACAGCCCTGAAGAGCTGAACTGGGCTGCTGTTGACAGGACTTTGGGGGAGTCATTAAATCATAGGGCAGTGGTGGCAAACCTTTGGCACTCCAGATGTTTTGGACCACAACTCCCAGAAGTCCAAGCCTCTATTGCCAATGACAAAGGACTGTGGGAGTTGTGGTCCAAAACATCTGGGGTGCCGAAGGTTCGCCACCACCGTCATAGGGTCACCAGAGGTTGGAAGCAACTCGCTGGCTTAGCACAACAAACAACATATGATAATAATCTACATACCACAAATGGACAAGACACGGCCCCCTCTATGTTGTTAGACATCATCCTGGGAAAGATTAGTGCCAGTATCTACCACCTTTTTTGTGGAGGAGGCATTATGGATTCCTAATAACCGCTCCCCCTTTTGGACACAGCCATCATGGTTTGTAGTTAGTACTGTATATTGCTGTGTTCTGTTGAGCCCCAATTGCTGGGAGTCACGAGTTTGACTCAAGGCTCAAATTAGGATGCTTGACTTCTAATCCTGATTTTGCCCAGCTCTCATTGGCAGCATCATTGTTGCAGGAATGTGTACTGTTCTTACCTAATTAGACCATCTCCAAGACAAGAATCGGCTTCTGTTGTGTTTATGCAAGGTTTGACACTCTCCTTTTGCTGGATAAAGAGTTCTCAAGCCATTTAGGAAGTACAAGTCCTCAGCTTACGTCTGTCAACAGTTTGAACAAACTCTTCAAGCTTCCTTCTAGAAGGAGGCCTCCAGATGGAGCATTTTGTACTTGTATGTTTTGCTTCTTTTCAGTTCCTTGGTAACAGATTTTAACCGCAAGATGTTTGCTGCCACAACATGCGATTAATCTTCATTGTGACCAGATGCCTCTTAGGCTGTGATAACACATGCACTTCTGATCCCTTTATTGTAGGGTGTTAGGAAAGACAGCCCTAAAGCTCCACAGAGGACCTAGCATTATTATCCCATTTTTGTGAAACCGCACAGAAGGCTTTGACAGATGAGTTTAACTGTGAACAAAGAGACACTTAACACAGGCTTCCCATATATGTACCAAATGTTATTGAATGGAGTGGGAGACCAAAGGTTCCTTAATTGCTAACCGAATGGATTGCTGCTTCCTTTTGATCTTCGGAGGCCTGCTTCAAGGTCCATTAATGGAAAGGATGCCTTGTACTTCAGACCTCTTTCAAGTGGAGAAGATGAACCAGCTGCTAACTATAAAGGCACAGTCCACTGCTCATGCAGAGGCTGTTGCATTGCCTCAACAAAAGTCGATAGATATGCCTGTCGTCTGGATAACAGTCCTTTGGAGAAGGCAAATGGCACCATGGTAGAACCACTGCCTTTTCTGCCAAAAGTCACATCCTGAAATCCCAGTATGGCCAGTTAAAATGAATCGGGGACTGGGGTTATGCAAATTAACTCCTCCATGGGTGATGATGTAAGTGAACTCCTTGAAAAAGGTTGCTTTTTTGGACTACAAATCCCAGAATCCCCAGCCAACATAGTTACCACAATCGAAAAGATTTGGGAAACATGCTGAAATAAAGGCATCCCTCCTGCTACAAATGGCACAGTAATTTCAACAGAGCTGTCTTTCCCTCTTCCTCGAAACCTGGAGAGCTGCTGTTCACTCATTGAAGACAATGTTGATTTAGATGGGCCATTGATGTGACTCAAGTTGGTTCAGCTTCCTTGATTCACATATGTAGGTTTCTCGATTGTTGGTATCCAGCAAGAACTTTGAAGACTAAAGGCAGCTTTGCATGAAATGGTCCCTTCAAGGAAGGTTTGGCTGTGATCCCCATTAATCCTACAGGACATGTTGCCTGTGCATGATGGGGGCTGTAGTCAAAATATATGAAGGATACTGGGATAGAGGAGCCTGCCATATTTAAAGGATGCTAGCACTACTTCGAGTTGATGCTGCTTTGGAACTACCATCAGGGTCCATCATACTATTAGACAGAGGGAGGCAACTGCCTCAGGCAGGAGATTATGGTTGTCACAAATGCGTAGTGGTTGTTGGCTATTCACGTTTTTTGTTGTCACAAACGCGTAGTGGTTGTTGGCTATTCACGTTTTTATTATTATAAGGAGAGAACATGTGATTTTTTTTTACTCATCTATTGAAAAAGTCTGGCTTCTCTGATATATCTTGTAGGATAGATAAGACTATACATTGGTCCGGGTGAACAGAATGCCACCAGCTCATGCCACCTCTCTCACTAGCCAGACTCTTTATTAGGAGTGATAAACAATGCATCACACATGTGGGAGGGGTGGATAATCATTGACCATAGGACAGAGGAAGGCAGAGGAAGGTTGGTCTTCAGTCATGTATGAATTCCATTGATGGGGTGAATATGCACCCATATCTAGGAGAAAATGCTGGCTAGTGAGGACTCATAGATAAGGGAGAGAGGAAGGAGCTTCGGGCTGGTTACAGACCAGATGTGCCTGATATCCTGATATCTGGGATTACCATCTGTTTCCCCTGGCCTCCTGAGCTATGCCAGCTCCAGGTCAGCTTAACCACACTGGGTTCCCTGCTGCTCTCTGGACATGTTTGTCCAGGGTTTAGGCTGCCTCAGTGCTGCCAGGTTATTTTGGGGTTCAGAGCCTATTGGGGTATGGAATCCCCACAGTATCTGAGTACAGGTACTTCATATAAACAATTAATCAGCAGCATTGGTTATTGTATGCAAGTCCTCTGGTCAGCCTGACTAGTGTTGCTTACCTGTGTTTTTGTGTATTAAAATATGCCACAAGCTTGTAATGAGTGCTTTTCCAAAACAAAGTAAAATATGGAATACATTAAATCCACAAAATCTGTTCTGGAGGGTATTCCATATACAGTGGTACCTCGGATAACGATGGTAATTCATTCTCCGAGGTTACTCGTTATCTGAATCTCGTTGTTATCCGAAATGCGGTTTCCCATAGGAATAAATGGGAAACCTATTAATCCGTTCCGGAGCCTAGGAAAAAGGCACAGACGCCTGGTTTTCTGCTCAAAACCCTTTATACAGTGCACTTTAAAGGTACAGATGCAATGCCACCCGGGATAACTCTTTTTTACTGATGCATGCTAGAAATTCGTTATCTGAGGCAGTCCATAGGGGAAATTCGTTATCTGAGGCAGCCCATAGGAAAATTTGTTATCCGAGGCAGACCTATACCTAGAATTGCAATTCATTATCCAAGGCAGCCCATAGGGAAAATTCGTTATCCGGGGCAGTCATTATCCGAGGTACCACTGTATGTGTAAAATGTTAGGTTTATTCTTGGGACCATGAAAAAAACACAAATATTTGAGTGAATGAAAAATGTGGAGCCAATGGTGGAAAATGTAAAAAACGAAGTTGAAAGTCTAGTGGCCCTTTAAGGTACTCACACTATTTCAACATGAAATAAATGTCATCTATACCTTCAGACAGATACTGTGGCACACTACAAAAACACACACTGCAATGAATGTATTTGCCTTAAGGGTGCCACAAGCCTTTGTTTTTATTTTTCCTGAAACAAGCTAATGCAGCTGCCATTCTGAAAAATACTGGAAAATGTAGAGCAGTGCAATATCTCTTTGAGAGATTTCACTAGTTTTTTTCCCACAGTTTTGCTTCATGGCTTCCACTGTATCCTAATTTGACATACCCAAAGGAACTATATCTATTTATGTGGTAATGAAGCACTCCCCAAAGATGCTGAGAGCTCTCAGTGAGCATAATGAGGTTTTATGAAAACTACCGAATCGATATGTTGGTTTCAGTCCATATTGTAAGTTGTTGAGAGAGGGAGCTACTGGTATGATGTTTTCTGCAAAGCCCACCCTCTGGTCATGAAGACCAGAGAGACCTAATCAAATTGCATCCACATGACTGCTGTTTTCAACACATTTGTCTGATCCTTGGTATTTTATTCTCCTCCACTCTGTGTATGGCAAATGGTGATTGGCTGTCAGTACTCTTGTTGTTCAGTTCCTAACTTCCTATGTTCTACCTACATAGTCTGCTTTGTGGCAAGTTCATTTGGACGTAGATCCCACAGGGATACCGTAATCACGCTCTCTAATCAGACACATGAGTGCAGCCATCAATCTGCTGGACTAAACCCCATATTCTATTTCTGGTGCCAGGGGACTATGCCATGTGACATGCGAAGATATACAATTTATCTTTCCATCACTGAATAGGCACAGACAAGTTCCACAGATCTGGAATTTCAGAGGAGAGAATCCTCAAGACAGATAGTAAGAACCTATCAAACATTTTGTCCACTTTCCTTGCATGCATAATACTAAACTAATAATACTTTGTTCCAGTGCCCACACAACAAAGAGCTGAATCTAGTTTCAGCAGGATCAATACAGAACAACATCCCTTGTTTTCCAGATTTTAGTAAACGTCAGTCAGACGGTGGTCCAGTACACTTATTTCAGCATGACTGAAAGCACCACACAGTATTGTTCCATGTCAATCCATGTAAATTCTGGGTGTTCATCACCTGATGACATTTCCTTATCCGTATTTTTCTGGGGATCAATGCCCACCTTATCATCCCCTGTGGATGGAGAGTCTGTTATTTTGTGCAATCAAGCAGCGGCTCATCTATTTCCAGACACAGAGTCTGGTTCTGGTGAAGAGACTAGTCTATACACAAGATTCAAATAAGAAATGTTTGTTAATATGTTTAAGCTACGAATCCCTGGCTGACATTTAATCCCTTTGACACACACTGGAATATATGCATATATCTTATCTCAGCTGCCTCTCCTTGGACTCAATTTGTAGTTATTATTTTTCTCTATTACATTCACTTGCAGATCATTTAGAGTGCCCAGTGAGACTGAAATGTTCTGAGACAGGTTTTTCTGCTGCCATTTCTGATGCCACACTTACGTCCATTAATTCTCTGGTGTAGAGATTGTCCTGTTTGTCCTGTGTAGAGGTGGGCATTTCTGAAAAAGGATGGTATAAATCATGTTAGAAGATGAATGAGTAAACAAGCCTCTGATGTAGTGGGTAACCTTTTTTGTGTGTGGCCTGTAATTGCCACAGTTGATGAGTGGATTGAGTTGGCGTCTAGCTTTGTGGCAGGGAATTTAGCCGCTGGGCAGCAGCAGTCATTAAACTACTTTTTATGCAACTTGACCAAAATAGATTATTTAAGGAAAAGTAGTTCACAGGGTGCAGCTCAACTACTTTTGCTGGCAGTTACCCACCTCCTTTCTATCATGCCTTCGGTATGGAAGCAAACTCCTACACGAATTGTTCTTTATATCTTGTTCATTCTGCAAATGTCAAATTGGTCACTGAGGACAAGAAATCATAGAATCATAGAATCATAGAATCATAGAGTTGGAAGAGACCTCATGGGCCATCGAGTCCAACCCCCTGCCAAGCAGGAACCCCTTCACAATATTCCCGACAGATGGCCATCCAGCCTCCGCTTAAAGACCGTCAAAGAAGGAGACTCTACCACCCTCCGTGGCAGCATATTCCACTGCCGAACAGCTCTAACTGTCATGAAGTTCTTCCGAATGTTCAAATGGAATCTCTTTTCCTGTAGTTTGAAACCATTGCCCCGAGTCCTAGTCTCTGAAGCCATGGAAAACAAACCTGTTCCCTCTTCAATATGACATCCTTTCAAATATTTAAACATAGCTATCATATCCCCTCTCAGTCTTCTTTTTGAAAGGCTGAACATTCCCAGTTCCCTAAGCCGTTCTTCATAAGACATCTCTTCCATGCCTTCAACCATCCTAGTTGCCCTCCTCTGTACCCGCTCAAGGTTGTCAACATCCTTTTTAAACTGAGGTGCACAGAACTGGACACAGTACTCCAGGTGGGGCCTGACCAGAGCAGAATAGAGTGGCACTATCACCTCTCTTGATCTAGACACTATGGTGTCTAGATCAAGGGTGCTTGCAATTAAGAACATAAGAAGAGCCACTCCCTCTGGTCCTTGAAGTAGCCCGGTTTTAAGCCTGGTGATTACACATCTCCATCATGGTTTGTAACCTGTGATGGACTTCTCCTCCAGGCCAGATGCCATCAGCACAATTACCAAGCAGAAAGTTTCTGCAATTACCAGCAGGAAGTTTTGCAACTTCCTTCCCAAAAGCTTGGAAAAGTTACTTCTTGGTCCACCTCTTCTAGATCACTCAATCAACATGGTCTCTGGACATGCCATCAGGGGAAATCTGGGAATTGCCATCCAAGCAAGCAGTTTTTTTCCCATAACTAAGAATTATAAAATTGCTTCAAATCTTGATCCGTGCACTTGAATTAAGTGTATGTATTCACCTTCCTTTTGTAATCTTTTCAAAAACATCTTTTTTTCTTTTTCTTTCTTTTTTTTTTAATGAATAGGTCCTCCTGTTAGACCCTAATATGCATCTTCCAGCCACCTCATACCCATCTGGAGAACTTGGGACAAGTGATTTTGATTTTGGACTACAATTTTGGAAATCCCCTGGGCATGCTGTTTTATTTTTTTGGGGGGTGCTGGAACGTTAACACCTGGAAAATCATAATTCCAAACTCTGTGTGCTTGTGGCACCTCCGAATAACCTTTGTATTGAACCATTTGGACACACCCTTAATCTGAGCCTCATGGTGTAGTTACAGTGGTGCAGTGGTGAAACTGCTGTATTGCGGCTGCAGTTGTGTTGGGGTTCAATTCCAGGTACTGGGCTCACGTTTCACTCACCCTTCCCTCCTTCCAAGGTTAGTAAAATGAGTACCCAGATTTCTTGGGGTGGGTGTAGTTTGCGTAATTACTTTAAACCACTCAGAGAGTGCTTTAAGCACTATGGGGCAATATATAAGCAGCACACTTTTAAGGCTCCAGTTCTCGCAGGGCAGTAACAAAAGAAATTTCTAGACTCCTCATCAGCTGAGCCGTAGCTGACAATGAAACTGAATGTCTAAATATCTTTCAGCTTTAAATTTCACTTCTTTAGACCCAGACATCCATTTTTGCAACAATATTCCTTGGAATTTTTACAGCCGAGCCCTAAAACAGAACAAGCCAAATCACTGGATGTAAATATTATACCCTACACCCAACAGCCAATGAAGATTTGGTATGAAACTGATATTTTCATTCAACATTTCACTGTGTTGCCGTATGTCTGACGAAGTGGAGGGGTCCACAAAAGCTCACATTAAAATAACATCAGTAATTTTTAAGGTGCCACATATTTTTCTCTTTTTCTCTTTTGTTTTGTTTTGTTTCTTGGGATTTTGCCTGATATATTTGCCTGTCTGTTCTCTCACATGTCCCTCAAAATAGCTTTTGTATATATTTTGACCTTAACTATATTTATTTTAATTTTGAATTTTGCACTCCCCAAAAGGTAAGACGCGGTTATATGGAAACATTTCAAATGGATTTGCTGAAATGTATTCATTAAACTTGGTATCGTTTTGGATTAGAAAGATAATTAGGCACTGGAAATGTAACAACAGTGGAGAAAATGAGAGATGAATTGCTAATAAAAAGTGCAGTCCCTGTGGGAACAGATCTCATTATTTTTTCAATTTGAGCTCTGCGCTTTAGCTACAGGGTCTTGGAAAGTAAACTTACTGCCATTAGCAGAGATGGATTAAACAAGAAGTTAGCCTTTGGGAGATGTCTTCTGTCATCCGCTGCAAATCTAAAAATATTGTTTGGAATGTAAAATGAACGAAGGAGCAAAATAAAACTCGAAAGCTACATAGTGAAAAAACCAGGTGCATTCACCTGAAACATATGGCTGGATGGCCATCTGTCGGGAGTCCTGCGATGGGGGTTTCTGCATGGCAGGGGTTGGACTAGATGGCCCTTGAGGTCTCGTCCAACTCTATGATTCTATGAGAGCCCACATCCTGTAGACAAAGAAAGGCCTTCTTTTGGAGTCTGCATTCTTATGTAAGCAACCAAGCAGCAGTTGACCAATATAGAGGTATCAGTAGATTAGAGATGGACAG
The DNA here is from genome assembly GCA_023846285.1 of Phrynocephalus versicolor. Classification (NCBI taxonomy): domain Eukaryota; kingdom Metazoa; phylum Chordata; class Lepidosauria; order Squamata; family Agamidae; genus Phrynocephalus; species Phrynocephalus versicolor. The sequence goes on from JAHTLZ010000240.1 coordinate 614,319, forward strand.
TTAACAAAATGCAGTTGGGCTTATGGAAGGCCAGCCCTTGGAGAGAAGGGTTGTCATGAGGAAGGTCCATATTTATGTTCTCTGGGCTTGTGTCATTGTTGTTGGTCATTGAATGCAGTGGGTCTTCATTGGACTGCTCTTCTTGTTGTTCGCCAACAGCAGAAGGTCTTCTTCGTCTGCTGTTCTCAGAAACCTTCACTACCAGCTGTGTTGCCTGGGGTTTCTCGGATTTGCAGTTACAACTGGGTCACACGATCCCTAAGATCCGCTGGCCACTTAAATTCGGACCAGAGATCTTAGGGATTTGTCGCTGTTCTTGTGTTCCCACCCCCTCCGCGCTCCTGGCTGCTGTCTGCGTGAGGGGAGGGAGAAAAAAAAGGGAGAAAAGAATGCCGCTCACCTCTGTTCTGCCATCTCGCTTTGCTCCCGGGGGGGCAAAAAAACAACAAACAGAAGTGAGGAGAGCCTGGCACTCACTACGTTACATCCGCATCAGGAATTTTCACCCCTGGAGAGCAGGTATTTGAAAGGTGTGCTGGAACGCGCTTAGGTGGGTGTGGTCGCACTTAATTTTTTGTAAACTCCGGAGCTGGTGGGGAAACAATTTTAAGCTCCGGATCTGGGAGCCATTTGCCCCGGAGTTTAGGGGTCGTGTGAAAAGGATAGCCAAAGTGCAGTCCATGGTCTTTGCACAGCCCCTCATGAGCCAACAGTGTGATGTGTTCACGAAAACGGCAGGTGTTATTTTTAGGGTTCATTAACAGACGGACACATTCCAAATCTCGTGAGGTGCTCATCCCCCTCTATTCGGCACTGGTTAGCCTCAACTTTGGTAATGTGTCCAATTCTGGACGCTACACTTCAAGAAAGATAAACTGGAACAAATTCAGAGGAGGGTGACAAGGTTGTAAAAGATAAAGGTAAAGTTTCCCCCTGCACATGCGTGCTAGTGGTGTCCAACTCTGGGGGTGGTGCTCCTCTCTGTCTTTAAGACAAAGATCCAGTGTTGTGCAAGTCCATAGCCACGTGGCCAGCAAGGCTGCAAGGAAACACTGTTTTACCTTCCCGCTTTTTACAGCAGTACCTATTTATCTACTTGCATTTTACATGCTTTTGAACTGCTAGGTTGGCAGGAACTGGGGTTAACAAGCAGGAGTTCACTCTGCTGCGTGGCACCCGGGATTCGAACTGCCGAGCTACCGACTTTGCAGCCAACAGCCTAAAACCAAGCCCTATGAGGAAAGACGGAAAGAACTGGAGATGTTTAGCCTAGAGAAAAGAAGACTGATGGGTGATATGACAGCACTTTTCAAATATTTGAAGGGCTCTCATACAGAGGAGGGGTAGGATCTGTTCTCAGTCCTCCCAGAGTGCAAGATGCACAACAATGAGCTCAAGTTATGAGAACCCAGCTTTCGGGTGAATATCAGGAAAAACTTCCTTACTGTTTGAGCAGTGCAGCAATGGAACCAATTAGCTCAAGCCACCACATACAGTGAATTCAAACTTGCTCTTTCTTCAGGACCAATTGCCCTAAGATTTGTCTCTCTGCCCAGAGAATCAGGAAATCATCTCACCTTTTCCCATAACTTTAGACAATCACCGGCCATCCCTTGCCATCTGATTCATAGACACACATAAATATAATGTTGGACTGAGGCCTTTGCAAAGGAGGAATTAATTTCATTGGCCACAGGTTAGAAATTTCTAACCTGTCTGTTTGTTTCTATATGGGGGAAATACATGGCTTTTGATTAGAAATGTTGAAAATGTCATATTTTATATAACCCATACTTGAAACAATTCGGGGGTGGGAGAATCCTGCTATTTCATATGATTGTCAAGGTTTTATGTAATTTGTCTTGCACTGAGCATTGTCCTTGACACCCCATAGACTTGTTTTGCTGTTTTTAAATCTCTACTCCTTTTTCTGCCAGGTGTCGGCAAAGAAAAAAAACTTGTCTTTCATAGTCTCCATTGTTGAGCCAAATGATCTGGCCTTCATTTTCCGAAGTGGGTGTTAACTTGACTTCACCTTATATGTCTGAAGTGTGTGTGAGTGTTGTGTCGTTACAGTCATGACCAGAGATGGGCACAACTCAAAAAATGGTGTTTTGTTTGTTGTTTGTCATTTAGGGGGTCCATTTCGGTTCATTTTTGTTTTTCGTAAATTTTTGCAAAAAATCATTTTTCGTTTCGTTACGTAACGAAACGAAAAAACGAAAACAAAAAATTGCTCGTTTCGTGCCCATCTCTACAATTCAATGTATTTGCCATAACGAAAACGAAACGGACGACAAAATTTCTGGTGTTTCTGTTCGTTTTGTTTCATTGGGAGGCAAAAATTCGTTTTTCATTTCGTTACGTAATGAAACGAAAAACGAAAATGAAAAATTGCTCGTTTCATGCCCATCTCTAGTCATGACCTATTCATGACTTCATGTCCACGGAGTTTTCTGGGCAGGAATACTGGAGTGGTGTGCCAGTTCCTACTCCAGGCGCCTACAGCAGCTGGTATTCCCCGGTAGTCTCCCATCCAAGTACTAACCAGGGCTGACCCTTCTTAGCTTTCGAAATCAGGCAGGATCAGATGTGCTTACTGCCAAGCACTAGTGCATAATGGAAGCGTGTGCACCTCAGATACACCTGGAAGTCCTTATACACCAATTATTTAGAAGTTGTTGGTAAATTTTATTTGGTTGCTACTAGAATAAATAACTGGGTTAAAAAATTGAGGCCTTTGGTTGAACTTGACTGTTCAGCCTTTCAGTTGTTTATATGTGGATTTTGCACAAAACAACCCAATTGTTCAACATCCTTTATGCGTGTAGTCAGTTGTAAACCTTGGTCTGTCAAGGTTTTGGATCACATGGAGAGCACTCGTGCTGAGGAGAGAGTCTCGTTTTCAGATAAACACTCTCCACATGAAGAGAGCAATGATGGAGGCAGGTGAGGCTCTCCTTCCCTCACTTTTGGATTAGAAAAGCTGTGGTGATGGTCCATGCCTTCTTGCCATCAGGTACAAGACAAAAAGCAGTACCATTTCTACCATGCCCTTCAAGCTGCTGGCCACCGTCTGTCTCACTGTGTGAGATCAGAAGCCCCAGCCAGCCAAAGCAACCCTATTGCTCTCCACAGAGCCAGCCAAACCCAAATGCCCAATTCTGATGGGTCCTTTCATAGAGCCAGATCTTGTCCAGCAACACCTTATCTACAATGCCTTGCTCTGAGGATCACTCATAACACACCTGATGGAGAGCCAATCATTACTGTGGCATTGCTGCAGTAGGGGATGGGCTGGTGTGGCTCTTAAGATCCAGGCAGTGCAAAAGGACCAGGCCAGCTACTACCCCACTGCAGAGTTTGCAAAAGCCAGAATGAATCTTGCAAGCATGCCTGGAAAACAAGCTTTCCTGTTGGATGGGGAAGGCAGGGTGGCTTGTTACCAAAGGCAGGGTATCATATTTTGCTTCATGGTGGAGACCTCTATGGCAAAACAAAAACTGAATTGTCAATGCACACCTTCCTCTTTTCGTTAAGGTCCAAATCTGAAACAAAGAATTTTGTCTCCCTTAAGGATAGAGGGTTTAGTGTGTAGTCAAGTTTCAGTTCCTTTGAAGAGGAATCTTATGATAATGAACTTGCAGTTCTAGAAACTAAAGAGAAATCTACTCTGAAAGCACTAGGAATAAATCAATCACCAAGGCTAGATGAGATATTGCTGGAACTATTTGAAGGCATAGAAGCTGAATCTGCCAAAATCCTAACAAATCTATGCCAACAAATTTGAAAAACAAAACAATGGCTCACAGGCTAGAAAGGCTCAGTATAAATTCTCATCACTAAGAAGGAGATGCCAGTGAGTACGATAACTATAGGCCCATGGTTCTAATTCCCCACACAAGCAAAGTGATCCTCAAGGTATTGTAACAAACATTTTACATTACATGGAGCTAGATATGACTGGTGTTCAATGCTGGATTTTGAAAATGAAGAGGCACTCGAGATCCCATTGCAAATATCTGCTGGCTACTAGAACACACTGAAGAGTTTCAGAAGAAGATCAGAATAGAACAAAGCCTTTGACTGCGTAAATAGTAACAAACTATGGGTTGTTCTGAATGAAATGCATGTGCTGCAGTACTTGATAGTCCTGATGAGAAATGTGTATTGAAGACAACAGACATTTTATCCCCTTATCTGTTCAATCTGTACACAGAAGATATTATATGGAAAGCCAAAGCAGATGACACCATCTTACTGTCAGAAACCAGCAATGGCTCAGCCCCCCCCATCCAAAATAGATCAAAAGCTATGTTGTTGATGTTGTATCATTTAACATGTCTTATTTCCTCCCACAGGTGTAGTATATTTTTCCTCTCTCTCCCCCTGCCCACCCCCATCCATTTTCATCTCACTTTCAATCTGAGCTGAACCACTCCTAGGTGAACAAGGGATACTTCCTTAATCCAAGAGAGGAATGAACTGTTCCACCTTCCTTTTTTCCTATCTGCAAATTTCTGGCCTTTTACGAATTAATGGCCAGGAACCTACCTGAGGGTTCAATGGTAATATATAAGACCTGCATGACAAACTAATTTTCTTCTATAGTCCTGGAGAGACCCATAACTGTATGATTCTTATAAGCTCAGCTCTTGCGATGATCTCTCCAGTTCTGTAGGGAAGAATCACGATAAAAGTTTTTGTCTGAGTAAAAAGAAAATTCGTAGCAATTTCATAGGCAGTGGAAGAGAATGAGCTGTTTCCTTGCTTGAGATACAGTACCCCATTCCAAAGCAATGGGTACTAGATTATTAAACTGCAGTTTGTTAATGCTCTGGGATCAAAATTGATCAGAACACACACTGATGTGATACAGCACTATCTTTCATTGAATGTTGTTGTCTTTTGTAAAAAAATAAAAATCCAGCTGGCAGATGTGAAAAATACAACACCATTTCTCTCTTCCTGAATTCATTTATTTCCTTAAAGTACAGCCCCTGAAATGGAAACAGACACTTACTGAGCCCTGCTTTGAAGGATTACCATCTTAAGATGTACTGCATTTTGACAGAAATGATATGGTGTTTGGGAAAGAGAGTTAAGGGGATTGTGTGTTATCATGAGTGTGAAATGTTTATTTAAAAAGATTTGTGGCTCAGCGTGAAGGCCACAGCAGAGAGCCATAAATCAATATTTTCAGTATATATAGTGAAGTTCGTCACTAGTGTATACTATGAATTAAATACATGGGGTGTACTCAATTCAAGTAAGAAATAAATGAAAATTAATTGGGTGGAAGAATCATTGTGTTTAGTTGTATAGCAGCAGAAATACCTCTACTAGCTGGGGCCATGGAGCCCTGAAACAATTATTGACATAATGGCTCCAATCCAGTAAACCCGCCAGAGGTGAGAAGCAATTGCTAGATTCTCTGTCTTTCTGCCTGTCATGTAACCTTGCTGGTGTCTCCTTCCTCTGTGTGACGTTACCATTGCTTGACTGTACTTTCTGGCCCATTCCTCTTTAGTGTTATTGTCATGACCCCTTTGGTTTCATTCTGGATTGCCATTAGCCATCGTTGCCTTGGCATCTCCAGTAGGATTCTGCTTCCTATCCTCCTGCATCCATCATGGTCCTAAACTCTCCTGACCAGGTCTGTGGTGAACTTCAGCCTGTCTAAACCTGTCTTTGAGGCTCCTAGCTTGCCAGTGCTCAGGATTGCAGGGGAGAGTTCAGCCTCATTGGAAAAGGTGCCAATGTCTTTCATGGGGACAGGCTTTGCTCATTGCTTTTAGAAGAATGAGAGAACTAACTCAAGGGGGAGAGATCGATTTCTCCCAAAGAATGGCTAGTTATCAATGAAAACAAAAGCAGAACTTCTTAGCTAAAAAGTTCATCTGGAAGTTGAGTCATGGTAACCAGACGTCTTTTTCTTGAGAGATTGAAACGTTTTACTGCTTAGCCAAACAGCTTCATCAGTCTGAAGAAAGCTAGTTGCGAGTTCTCGATTTTATAGTTCACTTTGACCTCATGTCACCCTGGTCTGAAATAGTCTCATAAGATGAACAATGGCCTGAATAGGCTCATTAGGTAGACAATAGTCTCAATACTATTTGGGTAGTGGGAGGCATATAAGTTGTAAAAATAAATAAATAAATAAATAAAAATAGCCTCAAGGTGAGCATCCTCACGTGTACATCCTTATCTTTGAATGAGTGCCCTTTGTCCTTCAAGTGGAGGCGTACAGCTCAGCATATTAGACAGAGAAGATAGGTGGTTTGAGAGAGGGGTCAGGGGAACCATTCATGTGAGAATTGAAAACCCGTCTCTCAACAGGGGTGGGGGGCTCAGACACAGTCTATCTGCCACTTATCAGGCTGTGATTTCAACAATATCCGGACAAATAAAAATACTTCACATCTTCGCCACCAAGGCCATAGCTAATGACCCATACTTTATGGGTTTCAGCACCTTAGGCCATTGTTCAACTTAAGGCTACTGAGACTGTTGACTACCTAACGAGCCTATTCAGGCCATTGTTCATCTTATGAGCCTGTTTCAGACCAGGTTGAAAAGAGGTCAAAATGAACTATAAAATGGAAGACTCGCAACTATCTTTCTTCAGACTGACAGAGCTGTTTGGATGAGCAGCGAAACGTTTCAGTCTCTCAAGAAAAAGAAGTCCAGTTTCCATGACACAACTTCCAGAAAAACTCACCTGGATGACTGAGAATCTTCACGGACATAGCTAAAAAGTTCCAATGCCATAAAATGAGCTCCCCAAAAGGATGTCTGGAAGACATCGCTCACTGCATTGTTGAAAGATGTCTCAATATATCAGCTTCATGGTCTCATAGTCCGCAGTATTCATTATACAATATGCCAATTAGTGTTTTCCTTCAATAGTTCTCTTACTGTAACATTAAAAATGGCTTGGGTTCTAATTATCTCAGGGAACCTCTCCACCTACAGGGAAGATATCTCCTTCCAACCTTTAAAAACAGAATCAGTTGAATCCCACAGTAATGTATCATAGGCCTGGCCTAACTCCTATTTCTATCACCAGCTACAGTGTTGAATATATCATTCCTACAGGAACAAATGGTTCAACAGGATGAGCCCCCACCCCACCCATTCTCAAACATCACTGGTTTTCAATAAAAACATTAAAATCTGGGGTATGCAATCTCAGAACTCTAGCATCCCATGTAATGTGTGTATTGTGTCGTTATAGTCGTGACCGACCCTTCGTGACCCCATGTCCATGGAGTTTTCTTGGCAGGAATACTGGAGTGGTTTGTCAGTTCCTACTCCAGGTGCCTACAGCACCTGGTATTCCCTGGTGGTCTCCCATCCAAGTACTGACCAGGGCTGACCCTGCTTAGCTTCCGAAATATGTAGCCTAGCATAATTTTTGCCAGCCTTTCAGACCTTAAATATGAAAACAAGTTGAGGGAAACCAACTTGCAAAAAAGTCATTAATTTGACTGAGAAGTCGGCAAGGCCAAAAAGCCCAGCAAGTCAGAAATGTATAAAAAGCCAATTTTTCCCAGCTTGCCGCTAATAAATTCTCCTTTTATAAACCAAACCTATGGTGAAAAGACCACCAGCACCCCCTTTTTTGTTTTTTGCACAACGTGTTTATAGTGTTTGGGAAGGAAAATGCTACAGAGACAGAGAACTTGCTCGTTTTTGCAGGAACCCTGGTGCTGGCAAGATGGAAGCTCTTTTAGGATTCTTAAGGGAGTTACTTATGATTATATATTGTATCGAGCTGTTCTGCGAAATATGTTTTACATCTCGCTTACCAGAAGGGCAAAGATGAAGAAACAGAACATATGTTTTCATTGTCCTCACGCTGAGATCTCTACATGACATTTCTTATTGTTTAGGCAAATTTGTCTGCCCTTTCTCCTGCCGGCTCCTTTGCTCTCATTATCTGAACCACTACTAATACAGCAGATTTAACAAGACTTGCATAAAAGGGTGTATAAGTCACTAGTTCAGTTCTTAACATATAGCGAAAAATTTCAGTATTTCTTTTTCTTTGGGGTCTTTGGGGAGCTCCTTTTCCAAATTGGGGTGCTTTTGGCTGCAGACAATTTCAATCAATATAAAAATGAGTTAATTGCAGGTTATATAATTTTGTTATATAATAATGATGTTTTGTCTATATTATTTGATTTAGATGTTATACATTTTATACTTACGTTTTGGATCTTATGGTTATGTGTTTCGTTGTCATTAGCCATCCAGAATACAGTAGATGTATGGTCAAATGGGTGGGATGGAAGCAATAAAACAAACAAACAAACAAACAAACAAACAAACAAACAAACAAACAAAAGAGGTTGAATGGGGATATGATAGCCATGTTTAAATGTTTGAAAGGATGTTATATCAAAGAGGGGATAAGTTTGTTTTCCAAGGCTTTAGAGACAAGGACTTAGAGCAGTGGTTTCAAACTGCAGGAAAAGAGGTTCAATTTGAACATTAGGAAGAACTTCATGATGGTTAGAGCTGTTCGGCAGAGGAATATGCTGCCATGGAGGGTGGTGGAATCTCCTTCTTTGGAGGATATTAAGCAGTAGCTGGATGGGCATGTCGGGAGTACTTTGATGGGAGTTCCTTCATGGCAGGAGGTTGGACTGGATGGCCCTTGTAGTCTCTTCCAACTCTATGATTCTAGGTTCTATGATTCTATGAAACAAACAAAAATAAACAGATTAATAAATAAATATTTATATAAAATATTGTGGGTTGTAAGTTGCTATTTAACTAGCTATGAGACATGCAAAATAGTTGACATGCAGTACCCTTCTCCAGTGTGGAGCCCTTCAGTTGTGTTGGATTACAACTCCCATGAGCCCTGGAATGGAAGTTGCAGTCCTACATACCGGGAGGATACCAAGTTAGACAAGACTGCCAGGGAGGATGAACCAGTTATGGACTGAAAGGGCGTTGGAAAAGCTTGTTAAAAGGGGATCTTTATACTCAACCTCTTTCTTTCCTCCACTACAGATGTCTTGAATACAGAAAGGTTGAGGTTTTCAAAGTCTACCCGGGGTGAATGTACTGACTTTTATGGCAGATAGGCCAAGAAGAATCGATCTGAACCAGACAGGTGTGGATTTTAAATTTGACAGATGGACAGGCAGTCAAGATGCTTGAAAGACCTCCCAGAGTGGTTGTTGCCACTGATGATGACATCCAGCTCTGAAGAACTGCGTAAAGCACCTGCAGCTCTTAAAGTGGCACACGTCAGGTCAGAACTGCTATTTGCTATTCCTACACCCCCCCACACCTGAGACAAACATCTGAGCCAGTCAGTTTTCAGGATGGAACCACGTTACAGTTCCATCCTGAAAATAATTGGTTGCTGTGGCTTAAGAGTTGACAAACCATTAAAGTCGCATGTCCTTCCTTTTATGACATTGCCAGGCCCCACCTCATTCCTTAGGCGTTGGGATGCTGGTGATCTGAACATCTTGGTGTGGTCTCATGCTTCCAGTTATTAGCCAAAAGCTGGGCCTTTCAGTGTCTTCTATTTCTTGTATGTGCAAAGCGGTGAAACTTTTTCTTATGCAAGTGCCATTCACAAAGGCTGTTTCCAAGCAACAGACAGTATCATCTAACTCAGAGGATAGTCTAGGTACATGACTGGAGGGGAATACAAATGCACATGAAATAAGGAAAGATGTCAGGGGTGGGGTGTCAAACTTCTTCACAGGTAGCTGACTTTATGGAAAATCACTGATGCCAGGAAGTAGTAGAATTGTTTTCTTTCCTTTTTATTTGTCATATTTCTAATCTCATCTTTTCTCCAAAAAGCTAGAGACAGGTCTTATGATTGATTATTCCACATCTTTTCTATTTAATCATTTTCTTTTTTTTCCCCCTGTCCCACCCACACATTCTGCTATCTCCCTAGAAGCCAAGAGATGGGAAGGACATCTCATCTTGCACTGGTGGGGTCAGAGTTCAGAAGTAACTAGTTACAAGTGATGTAGTTACATTAAATAATTTCTTTTAAGTAACAAATAAAGTTGCAATTGATGCTAAATGTAATAAGTAATATCAGTTACTAGCTGTAATAAGTGAAAGTCATTTCAGTGCATTTCCACAGTTATTTTAAAGGCATTTTTCAGAAGCTAAACAGAGTCAGGCCTGGCTAGTACTTGGATGGGCAACCACCAGGGAATACCAGGTTCTGTAGGTGTCTGGAGTAGGAAATGGCAATCCGCTCCAGTATTCCTGCCAAGAAAACTCCATGGACATGGGGTCACGAAGAGTCGGTCATGACTATAACGGCACAACAACAACAACATTCTATAAATCCTAAGTGACAAGGAAAGATTTTGTCTATTTTAGTGCTATAAAAATTACCAGTATCAGAGTCAAAACCACAGTATCATACCTGATCCCTAGAAGGAATTGGAAAGTATTTCCTAAGTTTTTTGTTAAACCGAACACAGGAAGTTAACAATACAAAATTGTATTGACGAAGCTGCTTGGATGAGTAGCAAACTGTTTTGCTCTCTCGAGAAAAGAAGTCTAGTTGCCATGACTCAACTTCCAGATAACAATACAAAATGCAACCAATTTCTTCCATTACTGAATTAAAGATAGCCTGGTTGCCAAGAAGTAATGGATAACCCAATATGTTCCTTTTCTGATGTAATCTTCTGAACTCTGGAAGGGATGAGATGTCCCCCTACTCTGTAAAATACATTATACACACTTCTCTGTTCTCACTATAGTCCCATGACATCTTTTGGGCTGTGAGACCACTGAGTTCCAATGCTCCATAGATAGCTTGTTGCTGATTTGTTGTATGCTAGTCTAACATTCCAATTACCGTATATACTCGAGTATAAGTCGACCCGAGTATAAGTCAGGGCCCCTAATTTAAACCCAAAAAACTGGGAAAATTTATTGACTCAAGTATAAGTCTAGGGTGGGAAATGCAGCAGGACCTGGCAACTCCTCCTTTGTGAGCTAGGGGTGTGTGATGTTTAAAATGACTTTTAGCCACCGAGGCAAGTGCTTGAGTTGGTGGCTAAAAGTCATTTTAAACATGGAGTCAGGAGAAGTGGCGCACAATGTTTAAAATGACTTTCAGACACTGATCCAAACTTGCCTCAGTGGCTAAAAGTATTGATCCGAATATAAGCGGAGGACCCCTTTTTTTCATCCCAAAATTAGGGCTGAAAAACTAGGCTTATATTCGAGTATATACAGTACTTCATAGCATAATAACTTTACCAAACCAAAACTGAACTATGGACCCGAAATGCTCCTCAGACAGGGCCTTCCATCATACTGTGCCTTGCTGAGAAAGCAGAGAGGCTGAAGATGTGGCCCCATGTGGTTCACAGCTTTCTTCTCTCTGATGTGAGTTGCTGTGAGCAGCTTTGGTACTCCTAAGTCGTTTTCCCCTTTCTGTAATGATTAAGAAAGCTTTGTGCCTCAGTCAAAGGTGGGTGTAAAATTAGCCAGATGGATCATCTCTGTAACTGTGCCATAAAAAAATATAATTGTGGAATAAATCATCTTAATTTCCCCATACTTCAAAGGCAATAAGTTTAAACATTAAAGAGTTCGTTTCAGAAATGTCGACTTTCCTCAAGCTTGGCAGAAGTAAGGAAATTTCAGAGGTAATAGAAAGCTCAGAAGCAGGTCCCTTTGAGGGGACCACTTGACTAGATTCATGAAACAAAGCCTAATGGGATCTTTAAAATTGTTGTTTGCTTCCAAAATGAGCAACTAATTTACATTCTGTAAAAGAGAACTCTTTTAGTTCTTGGGGTGGGGGGGGCAGCCTTATTGCAAGACTAGATGGCCTTCAAAACCATTGTGAAACTATTCCACATTTTTTAGTATTTACAGGAGAGGTTGTGGTGAGCCATTTTCTCAGAGTAAAATTCAGTTTCAAAGGATATGAGGGAAAGCAAGTGGTGCCATGGATAGATGGCTAGGACAAAGAAGATGGTGAGGAGGACCCAGAGGATTCCAGTATCAGACCGTCTCCCAATCCCTTCCACCCTAAAGACCTCCCAGGTAATTTTCTCCCATACCACCCTAATCTTGGGAGGTGGCCACATACACCCCTGCAAAGCTGCTAACTCTACTAGAGTATACTGTAATTATTTACCAGTGTAGGTGGAAGAGGAAAAGACAGTAGAAGGGCCTTGTCTAAAGGGTCCAGAGGTCTGGGAACCATCTGGTCGGGGAGGAGAATCAGAATCCAAAGAATCTAGAAGGGAGGAGAAAGACCCCATGATTATAAAATGGGAGGGGGAAGGTAGTAAGGGAGAGGAGAGGTAGCAATAGACCAAGGATGAGGTGGAGTAGATGGGAAAAGAGGAAGCTTGGCTAGAAGACTGGAGTAGCCTTGACCCTTGAAATGCTGGATAGTCAAGGTTCAATTATCCCTGAGTATTGCTCAGATGATGGACCAGCAGGTATCTACATAACTTGCTTAGTCAATTTCTACTTCCATCCTGCTGAGACATTAGAGAAAGAAAAGACTATTCAATTACTCCAGGAATTTGGAAGCTGAGATACAGACAATCCAATGCAAGACCTCATCCTCCCATAATAGAGATGGACTAGAGACAATTTTAGCTCTCCATAGGTTTGCATAGGGAAGGCAAAACTGCTGCTCCATATATCTGGAATTAAGAACTGCCTATGAATGGACTGGCAGGGTCAGACTATGGAAGGATTTGTTAAGTTAGAATAGTTTGCGATGGTACGTTTATTGAAGTTTGGTCACAAAAGAAGCTTTGTGACTCTCACCCTCAAGTCTAGACCAATGGATCTCCCTTCCATTTGGAGGATTTGGGGGCATGTGTGAATTACTGGCACATTTATGCTTAAAGCTCTTACTGACAGTCATTTAAGCTTTAGGATAAATTTTTCAACGTTTTACAGTGAGTGAAAATCTGGTAATATTCTGCAAGGAAAAGTCTCAAACCCAGCTGAACAGAGACAGAAGGGGGGCATTACACAGACTCCAGAAAGGAAGTAGAAGAATGGCCAGAGTCCCAGTCAGGGTTAGTTAATTCAGGGGGGGAAAAGGTCTTGCAGGCCCAACGGTACAGTCAGAAAGCAGTTGGGTTGGTTGCACAAAAAGTATAACAATTGAGAACAAGGAACTATGAAAGCTATAGTCAAGACAGGCCAGAAATGCAGTGCCACCATGTTGTTTGGGATCTGTGTTTGTCTGGTTGCCACGGGATACCTCCTTCCTAGCACCTTTATCTCTTTGGTTAATCTCATTAACTGGAACATCTTTGGTGGGACTGGCTATTTTTCAACTGTACTTTGAGTCTCTAGTATATCTGGGGCTGGGATTTCTTCGTCAGATTTTCCTTCCCCATCCAGAGCGGCTGAGCTGTTCCTGAGTCGACAACATTTCAGCAAGGCCTCAAGCTCATTCCTTGGGCTCTGCAGTGGAGGCATCACTGCAACTCCCAGCATGTTTTTGTACTGTCTGTGCTTGCTATGACTAAGGAAAACTGTAGTCCAATGACATCTGGAGGCCCTCTCCTGGAATAAACTGAGGAGAAAGAGTTGTTGTTGATGGTGGTGGTGGTGGTGGTGGTGGTAGACGAGGAGGAGAAAGATCTATCTGCATGCAGACATTTTAGACACAGCTTCACTGCCAGTTCTGGAGATTATTGTTATGCCTCTCCTAGGTGATGCTAAAGCATTATGAATCCTTCTTTGCCCTGTAATTCTTTGCAACTGATTAGCAGACATCATAAAGACAGCATTTATCTGAGATCTGAGACTGAGATCTTTAACAGTATCTATCAGTGCTTTGTAACACAGAAGAGAATGAATTTCTCTTTATTTCTAAGGAATAGAGCTAGGATCACCTCTTTTTACCTTTAGCCCACACACAGTCCATAAAATTGCCACCTTTTACCTAGCTGCTATTGTACCTTCTCAGTTTCATGCGCTCTCATTCATCAGATCAAATCAATAGATGTCTGTAACTGATTAATGTCATTGCTGTGCTTAGATTTATTCCCCCGTGTGATGACTTAATGACCCTCTTGACAGATAATATAACATCTTGTTTTATTAACAGTGAAATTGATCCAAGAAGGATGGACTGGAGAAATGCCTGTTTGTTCACAAATGCCATTTCAGTCTACATCTGTAGGCTGTTTTAAATCTCACATGTTGTTGACTGCAATTATGGATTTGTAGTCAAATTGCTGGAAAATTTATTCACATCATGCTTAGCCAGTTTTTAATAAGTGACTTACCATAGGCAAATCATGATCTCCTGGCATCAGATCCTTCCCTTGAAAGTCTAACCACAGAGTTGGGGGTGCGAGGAGAGCATGAACCAAGAGTGTTGCATATATAAAGCACTCCCTGGGTTTTTACAATTGAATTATGAAAGCTACACATTACCCCCCCATCAGCAATCTGGGGGCTCGATTTTCTGACCTCAGAAGGATGGAAGGTTACGTGAACCTTGAGCTGGCTACCTGGAATTGAACCCTAGATCATGGGCCAATTTTGGCTGCAGTAGGAAAGTTTAACCACTCTGCCATGAGGCTCATTGAGTGTGTGCTGCTGATGGAAATGCACCAAGCTTTCAGATGTTGCGTGTAAAATTTGGAAAAGCATATTACAATATTGTGAGGGTTCAGACTTTGCCCAGGCGTCCCGCCCTTCCAGTCTCAAAGAAGGCATCTCACGTAACAAAGAAACAGAACTTTTATTTTGTTCATCAACAGCAAACGAGCTTTTTCTTCTGACAACAGAGTCAACTTCTTTAACATCAGATATAAACGAGTTCTTCCCTCCATAGGTAGGGGTCTCTAGAAAGTGATCAAATTCCCCACCACCACCTGTGGGTATTCGGCTCCACCATGGATCTCTTCCCCCCCTCTCCGAAAGCCTCAGCCCTTCCACCTGCGTCCCAATCTCCTTCATGAGGGCTTGGGGGGTTCCCATTTGTATCCCAACTTCCAAAGTGTATCTGGGCCCACGTGGTCTCGGTTTGGGTGTGCGTAAGGGGTAGTTGGGCCTCTTGCTCAGCTCCTCCTGAGGGTCCAAGGTCCCGGCCTCGATCTCCTGCCAAATCTTTACCAGCCATCTCTCTAACTCTAAGTCCTTTCAGATCGCTTTCAGTTTGTGGTTGTACTCTCTATATTCTCTCTCACCCCAATAAGAGCACTTCTGGCGGTGTGCTCTGCGTCGGTAGCTCTCAGCTTCTTTGTGTGGCATCATCATCTGTTCCCAATCTCCCGTCCATGGGTTCTCCATCCACACCCATTCCCATCCTTCTGGGAGCTCTCTCTTCCCTCCCTTTTTACAAGCTGCAAACCCCACCTCCACGGGAGCGGATTGGTTCCCCTTTCCCGCCAAGTCCTTCTTTTTCTCTTCCTCCGCCCTCCGGTTCTCCTCCTTCTCCTTATCTCTAAGGGCATCATAGTACCCCTTCACGGCCATAAACCTCTCTACAGGTGAAAGGTTAATCAGATTCTCAGGTTTCTTTGGTTCCTCCATCACCTCAGCTGGGAGTGCAGGGGTCCCTCTCTTCCCATCAGAGAAGTTCCCCTCACAAATATAATTTTAAATGATCTAATTATATAGTATAAATGTCTAGTTTGATCAATAACAACAACAGTGGTGTGTGTATTACACATCAAGTCAGAAGTAACTTATAGTAAACCTATTAGGAGCTTTGTGGCAGAGTGGTTAAATGCCCGTGCTGCAGCTACAACTATGCTCAATCCCAGGTAGCCGTCTCAAGGTTCACTCAGCCTTCTCTCCTTCCGAGGTCAGTAAAATGAGTACTCAGCTTGCTGCGGGGGCAACATGTAGCCTGCATAATTAAATTGTAAACCACCCAGAGAGTGATTGAAGTGCTATGGGGCGGTATATAAACAGAACACTTTGCTTTTTGCTTTTTAGGTTTTGAAAATTAAGTGACTTATCTAAGGATTCAGTTCATGAACTTCCACGGCTTACCTGTGATTTGAACCCAGGTAAAGTTCTTTCCCCTAAATTTACACATGGTGTATTTTAGTTACAATTAGAGAAGTTGTAAAAGTTTTTAAAAGTAAAAAAGTTTTTAAAAGTAAAAAAACCCCGATTCCCGGCCCTAAAAGCAGGCGAAAACTGTCTGAGGGCACCTACCAGGCCAGAAGGGTGGGTTTTTTGGGGGGGTGGGGGTTTCCTCGCCCCCCTCTCCTTGGCTACTGCTACTGCTGCGCTGCTGGTACCAGGCGGGGGGGATCGTCTCGTCTGCCTTTGCCATGCGGTGTGCGGGCGGGGGGATCCAAAATTGGGTAGTGGGCGGCATACAAGCTAAATAAATAAAATAAATAAATAAAATATATATTTTTTTTAAATCGTGGTCCAAAACCCCACCAAAGCACCACAGAAACATGTGAAAATTAGCTATTTTAAATGCTTGAATTTTTACAGTAGCAGCAGTGGGTTTGTCTTGCAAAAAAAGTCTCCGTTGATTTTATTTTATTTCATTTTATTTTATTTTTTTACACCTGCGCATTTGCAAAGATGGGCTCGCCCATGGGAGTGGACCATGCAAAGTCTTGGAGCCATTCCACCAATCGCATGGCCAGGTTTTGCTGACTGAACCAGGCTGGGAGGGCGTCTCCATTTGTCATGCTGTGCGGGGGGATCCAAAATGCCGGCCGCAATATTATTTTTAAATCATGGTTCAAAACCCCACCAAAGCACCACAGAAACATGCAAAAATTAGCTATTTTAAATGCTTGAATTTTTACAGTAGCAGCAGTGGGTTTGTCTTGCAAAAAAACGTCTCCATTGATTTTATTTT
The DNA here is from genome assembly GCA_023846285.1 of Phrynocephalus versicolor. Lineage (NCBI taxonomy): Eukaryota > Metazoa > Chordata > Lepidosauria > Squamata > Agamidae > Phrynocephalus > Phrynocephalus versicolor. Next base: position 631,159 of record JAHTLZ010000240.1, read on the forward strand.
ATTTTATTTTATTTTATTTTTTTACACCTGTGCATTCGCAATGATGGGCTCGCCCATGAGAGTGGACCATGCAAATTTTCCACCAATCGCAAGGCCACTTGGCCAGGTTGACCACAGAGACTTCTGGGATGTGCCAATCGGGCATAAACAGCCCACTAATCGTAGCCCGAACCTGAACCCTAAGCCTAAGCCTAACCCATACGCCAGTACACTGTCCTTCTAAGTGGGTCAGAGAGGCACCCAGAGGTGCACCCCAATACTCACCCTAACCTCACCCGTCACTAGCCTAACCCTAGCCCTTGCGCTAACCCATCTTAACCCTAAGCCAGATCTACTTGCATTGCACTACATGCAAGTACGTGAAACGCAGCACGTGCAAAGAGTCTGCCAGTCCGTCACTTGTGGCTCTGGCTGACTCCTGCAGCTGCCTCCAGGAGCCCGCTACCCCCCCAAACCAGTACTAACGACAACGAAAAAACGAAAAAACGAACCGACTAATTTTTGCGAATTTTCGCGAAAAACGGAAATGAGCCGAAACAGGCTGCCTCCGACACACGACAACTCGAAAACGTCATTTTCCCTAGTCGTGCCCATCTCTAGTTACAATACCTCAGATTTCACACAGAAGCAATGGGAGAGCTGGATTTGAAGGAAAACCTGATATTTCGGAGTGGGCATGGATTAAAAGAATCATATTGCCTTTCATGACCATCTAAGGGTAATCATTCAAACCATCCACCATATTCCCGACACACAATGGATAATCAACAAAAGTGGGACTTGATTGCATAAATTGCCTGATGCTCACACTTTTCCTTAACAAAATGTTGGACACTAAAATAAATAAACATTGGGCAAGATCCTAAGGGAAGGTATCAGGAGTGGTATCAGGAGACAGATATCTAGTCTTGTGCGCTCACAGACGCGTATGGTGGGGCCACTATGAGATACAGGAAGCTGGACTAGATGGGCCTTTGGCCTGATCCAGCATGGCTCTTCTTATGTTCTTATGAAGGTTTCATCAGTTCCACCTAGAAGAACCAGGACAGGCAAGCTCCAGTTCTCCACTGCAGCCCTGTACACTTCCTGAACGGATGAGAAATCTGTGGAGACCGTTCGATCTCAAAGAGCTCGCCCATACTATGGTGTCATCTCTGGTTCTAGGAATTTTTTCAAGGTCCTGCTGGAGTATTGATTTTGTTGTTGTTCCTGACCCTGCTGTTGCTGCTGTTGGAGATTTAAACAGATTGGTCTAGCATTTGCATCCACACATGCAGAGGGTCTTTGTAGCTGGATGTACAGAGATGGACTGGGTCATCCTGTTACTGCTTGTCTACATACATCCTGAATTGCTTTCTATGTTTCAATCACAACACAAATTGCACTCGCCTTTTGCTTATCTTTCTCCAACCTCACCTACTTCATTTTCTCCTACTTTTCCTCCTTGTTTTACCTGTATGTGAAGATCGATCAGAAAAGTGAAGATCGATCATAAAAGTGGATGTAATGCAGTGTCATCAACTGATACCCACCCATAGGGAACTACATCGGACAAAACAGTCCTAGGGTTCAAATGGGCAGATCATGCACTGGAGCAAATCAGAGCCACGACAAAACACTCCCATCTCCAAGTGGTGTAAAACAATCCAGAAAGCACAGAGTTTTGTCCTTTCAAAACATCTGTTGCCTTTAGCTTCTGCCTGGCTTTGTGTAAACACCAGGGTGAAAATCAGTATCCCATGCACAAGGAAAATTGTTCAGTGTAAAAACATTAACAGCTGTGATCCAAAAAGCAGGGAGACTGGACAGCACTGTAGAGTTTTGATTTACATCGGGAGCATTCCCACTCCAATGGCTGAAGAGGCAAGCCTCATGCAGGTCTCAAGTAGGCTTGTTTCTTTGGTTACTGGAAGGCCTCCGACATATAAAATGCACATTCATAGCCAACTTTTGGGTTCTGTTCATCTGGCTGCCTAGCATCTGTCAGTGATGGAATGGAAGACTGAACTGTAGTGAACCTACCTCAGGTGAAGCATGAGCCACTTTGGAGTAGAGGTAATATTAGACATCTCAAAGATGATTTTGCTGCCCTGGTAGACCTCTGCCATTTTTCCAAACCCGAATTTTAAAGTGCAAAACATAAACTTATCATCAAGGGTTACTCTTGGAGAGAAGTTCCCTGGGCTCAGGCACAAAAGCACAAATCAGGACATTTGCCATTCTTCTGAGGTGTTGCTTCAGAATTCTCTCCCCACAGCTCTCTATGACCTGTTGACAGTGATAAATAACAAGGGGGCTCTTGGTTCTGGTACAACGTGTTAAAGGCAGGCAGGAGAGCATATAGCAGTAACAAAGAAAGACAGCGCGGTGCTCTTAGCATGTAGTGCCACTGTATTCTAGGAAAATAAAATCCCTTAAATTTCTTCTCCTAAATGGAAAATATGACCATTTACAGCTAAATAGTCTGCATTGATTGCAGTCTTGAAAAGATTTAAGGTAAGCACAGCAAGGGCATATCTAGGGTGTGTGTGGAAGGGTGCATTTGCCCCAGGGCACAGCAATCTGGGGGCGCCTGGAGGGGGAGCAGGAGGAGGAAGCCGTGTGCCCTCCCGCCAGCAGTCCTCCCCCCCCCAAGGCTTGGCGATGGGACCCCCTCCGCTGCCTCCACTGCTTTGCACCAGGTGAGCTGCAAAGCAAGCAGAACACTTTATTTCATAGGACCTCTCCACCACATTCAGTATTCAGAACTACAATTCCAATGAGATGAAATGATAAGGTATGGAACTCAAGACTTCAGTTACTTTTTTGAAATGAAATTCCCAGACCCACCCACCAAGGCATTGGGCCATTCTTTTGCAGTTTGAGAATGAATTTTTATGCTCGCCAGCACCTGTTTTAAATACAGTGGACCCTTGTATAACAAACAGCTTGTATAACATAAAATTTGTACTACATAAAAATTCCGGAGATAGGGGAAATTTGCTTAACATAATAGCCTATGGGGAGAATCCGTACAACATAAAATGAGATCACTCAGTTTTCAATGCATTCCTATGGGAAATTTGTATAAAGGAAAATTTGCTTAACATAATTTCATTTGGAATGAATTAATTCCTTTATACGCGGTACCACTGTAGTTTATTTTTCCTTTTTTTAAAAACTAGTTGCATAGCAAGCTTTCTTGATCTCTCTGTTACTTCAGTTACATGGGTGGATACTAGCCTTTTGAGTGCATGTATTGATCACTAAGATTTGTTTTCTGCATTTCAGTTTCAAAGACTAGAACAAAATACGCCTGTGATGTCTTACAACCAGAGCACCTACATACTTTACTCAGTTGTCTAAGTAACTGTTATGGGAGAATACTAGGCCTTCCATGTATTCCTCAGCTTGTGAGAAAAAGAAGCACCCATGAGAGACACCCAATCTTGGAATTAATGGTGGAGACCTATCAAAAAAGATACCCTTTTTTTGGACCAAATTTTCTCACCCAGGACGGTTGTTGCAATGCAGACTGTGGGATCTTTGGAGACATGCTCCTTAATGTTATTTTTCCTGTCTAGTATTGGACACACTCTCCTTGGTTCAGTTTGGAATTAACTCAACAATTTCAAGTAGTTGTTATGAACATATGAAAGATATATTTGCGTGCAACATTTTCTCTTCATTCTTATTCTGTGAGTTCATTTTGGATTACAGAATAATCCAGTGCTTGGGGATGAATCTAGAAGTTGCAGTTCAAAAACGTCTCCAAGGTGCACACCTCATCATCTTGTTCCATGAGAACTGTAGTCCTCAGTATTGACTGAGATGGACAGATGCTACCAAATTCAGCTGCATCCCTCCCTTCACAAGGCAATGAAGGTTAGTATATGTGGGCGAGAGGAGGGCAGCAAGCTGATGAAATCTTTGGGGGAGAAAATACACAGGCCATAACTCTCAAGCAATCAGTTTATTTTATTTGACTGTAAAGGGTAAGTGTCAAAGAATGCTGCATTGTATGCCAGATAAAGGTGAAGGTTCCCCCCACACCTGTGTGGTAGTTGTGTTTGACTCTGGGGGTGGTACTCATCTCCGTTTTCAAGCCAAAAAGCCAGTGTTGTGCAAGTCCATGGCCATGTGGCCAGCATGGCTTGAATGCATTTCTGCACACAGAACACAGTTTACCTTTCTGCTTTTTACAGCGGTACCTATTTATCTACTTGCATTTTACATGCTTTCGAACTGCAAGGTTGGAAGGAACTAGAGTGAACAGCAGGAGCTCACTCCGCTGCATGGCACTTGGGATTTGAACCGCCGAGCTGCCGATTTTGCAGCCGACTGTTTCAGTGCTCAATTCCACTGAGCCACCGCGCCCTTATTATATGCCTGAGGCTGCTTTAAAATCTTATCTTAAAACTGCAGAAGTGGGAGGGATCATATGGACCATCCAGTCCTGCCCCTGTCAAGGTGACACAGTGAGGAACTGAAGTCCCAACTTCTGGCTCTGTAGCCAGACGCCAAAACCGGCACTGAGCTATCAAGCAGTTCAAGAAATGGATGCATTTATTTCACAGGAGGAAAATTAACCATAGGACTCCATCTTGAAAAATACCTCTGATCAGCATCGCAGCCATGCAACTCTCTATTGCCTAACTTCCGTTTACCCTCAAATATGTTCTATTTTCTTCAGGAATTTCAGCAGTACAGGGCCTGAAGCTGGATTAGGACAAATATTCAATTTCAGGGGTTCCACTGCTATTTTTCTTTTCCCCTTCAGTCTAAAAGTACTCCTGAACCTAGAAAACATTAGAAGTGGTTCCCTACAGATCAGCAGCTTTCTCAGGATCACACTAGGCACTAAAGGAAACAATAAATGCCTTTTTCTTTCCCACATCAAGTTTTCTTCAGAGATACAGATCCTTCAGCAATCCGCAATCAGAATTTAAACCTATGCTGCTTGTTTATTTCTTTAGTTTCTGCGCCAACTTTCTCCCCGTGAAGGCATCTCAAAGACGATTAAAACAAAACAAAAATGGGGGGAAATTATTAAAAAGCTATTCAACACAGAAATATTGAAGTCATTGTCTAAAAACAGATGTGAAAGTGTAAACGCATTAAAAGCACATTAAAAAGATATAATGGCAGCAAGCCTAAGGCATCTAGCTATGCTAAAATTAAATATTAAAAGCCTGCCTGAACAAAAATGTTTTCAATTGTCTCAGAAAAGAGAGAAATGAAAGTAACGAACCTGCCTCATGAGGGAGGGCATTGCATAACCTGGGGTCAGCCCTTGAGATGGATGTCTTCAGGTCCCTATCAAACATAGCTGTAAAGATGAGAGGCCTTCACACACACACACACACACACACAGAGAGAGAGAGAGAGAGAGAGAGATGTGATGATGCACGATCTTCTAGTTTGACCCCCAGATACACTAACATGGTGTCAGGCCCTGCCTCTTCATTTGGAGCCTGATACCTGCATCAAACCCCAAAGCTTTCAGACATGCTTGTTAACAACAAAAAGAAAATTATTGTGGTGCCTTTACTATTTCAGTGTGAGCTTTTGTGAATATAGCCCATATTTCCCAGCAGCCTTGTCTGTGGGTGGTTTTGGTAGTCCCTGTTAAATTACATTACTGTTACTTTTAGCAATTTTACTGGTACAGCAATATCGTTTTTACTGTATTGTGTCCAGACTGGTTGTTATTATTATTTTTGGACTGCAGTAGTGCCCCCATATCCACTCATTTGGCATCCACTGTTTCAGTTATCCACAGTCGGTCACAAAAAATAATTAAACAATTAAATAAATTACTGGCACAAAAGGGTGCTGCAAAGCAAGTTACTGTTGCAAATATCAGCCCATGTTGATTTTTGGGGGTGCTGACAGGGAGTTTGCTCTTATCCATGGATTTCAGTATCCCCTGGGGTGCCCTGGAACCAATCCTTTGCATATACAGGGGTACTACTGTATACTGTATCTCCCTGAAATTTGAAAGCTGTAGTCCAACAAAGGAAAACCTGCCCACTTCTAAGACTGAACCAAATCCAATCCAGAGGACTAAGTAGACGTTATATTTAGTTGTCAGATTTACCTGGCTCCTGGATCAGCCTGTCAATAGGAAATTCCACTTTTGCCTCATGAAATCACTTACATTCTATTCATAGCACTTTCGTTTAAAAAAACAGCCAAAAAAAAAAAAAAGCAGCAGCAATGCACCAACAGTCTCCCAGCAATACGTAAACTGGCCTGGTTTTCAACCAGCAAATTATGGCCCTGACATCACCTTGTTCTTTTTACGTTGTATTTTGAATCCATCTTGCATCCTCATTTATCTGCCTATGTGAGAATAGCAGCAGCTCAGGAGGTGCAAGAAGCAGGCGCCAAATCCCCAAGGGGTGCAACCTTATGTTCCAAAAGCTGCAAAAAGAAATGGAGTATAAGGTCCAAAAATTCACCCCCCCCCTCCCCCCCCCCTACCCTGTGCCTGCCTTTATAGTAGCCTAGGAATAGAAACAGGTCTGCTGGGATTTAAAACGGCTGGAATGTATCCTTTTAGTGAACTAGGCTGCGATGGAAACAATGTGGGTGTTTTAAATCAGTTACAGCTTGACCTTTGCTTTAAAAACAAATCCATTTAAAATCAAGAAATGTGTCTTGGACTGAAGCTAAAAAACTGGTATACAGTTCTTTCCCTCTTTCTTTTCTTTTTAAATGGTATATTGCCCGGATTCTACAAGTACTAAAATACTCAGATGCTTTCAGCCGTAGTTCTGGCATCCAGGAAATGGAGCCGTGTTTTAACATAAGGGCTAATCAATTACTTGACGTACATATATATGTCTGCAGAAGTGGACGTGTCCACAAAAGCTTACATTAAAATATAATAGTCTTTAAGGTGCCGCATGTTTTTGTCTTTTATTTTGTTTTGTTTTGATCCCACCCCACCCCACCTGGAATTCTTGCACAGACTAAATCAGCTGCCTCTCACAAACTGACATACATCTGCATGTGAATAAAAATACTGTAGCACTTCCGATTAACCAGGCACACACTCTTTGCTTTTAGGCATTGTGTTTTTATTTATGTATTCAAAACTGTACATCTTTTTTCCCCACTCCATAAATAATTACATTTAGAAAAATTTTGAATACAAGCATGCTATCATGGTGCTGTGTAGGCCTTCTGAAAATGCTATAGCCTAGTTCAAAAGTGATTGCTGTTGTTACACGCCATCATGTTGCCTCTGATTTACAGGGAATTCTATGAATGATTGACCTCCAAAATGTCTTGTCCTCAACAGCTCTACTCAGTTCTTCTGAATTCAAGCCTGTACCTTCCTTTCTGGAAGTTCGGGGAGTCTGCAAACCTCTCCTCCCGCAGCGCATTTCAAACAAATCTTTCTTTGTTTAACTCAAAAGACTGCTCAAGAATTAACCATGTAATTGACTGCATTCTTCCCACATGAAATATGAGTTTCAATGTGTGCTTATTGGCCTGGGACCTCAGTGTCTGATTGAACATGTCATCCCATTTCTGCCTTAAGAGATCAGTTCAATATATTTCAATACCACTTTCTCCATGTGTCCCCTTATGGCTCAGCAGGTGACTAACAGAAGCAGAGCCTTCTCAGTGATCTACCCATACCTGTTTGTGGAGTGCTCTCTCCAGAAAGCTCACTTAAAACGACACTGTTTTAGCTTCCAACTTGTATTTCACCTCTGTTGGCTTTATGTTGTCTTTCAGTCATGTTTGGCTTTGTGATTGCTTTTGAATTTTGATTGTTTTGCCCTTCCTTAATCTCTTCAAGTCACTGTCCATTGACTGAATTGTTGTTTTACTTTAAAGTTGTCTAGCATTTGTTTTAAAGATCTTACAAATATAAATACCTAGCTAACATGTGAGTTCAAATGACGGAAATCAAGTTGTGATTTTTTTTTTTTAGCAATCTTTGTGTGTGCACGTGCATGCACACAGGTGAATGTTGGGCCTGTGGAACTATGAAGGGTTACAAGTTCAGGCAGCTGAGGGCGGGGAACAGTTTTTTTCAGAATCAGGCCCCTGAGGGCATTAAGTGTTCTCAGGATCAAACGGATACAACAGAAGGAGAAACAAATGGAGGAAGCAGGGTCAAGGAGAATAAAAAAGCAGGACTCAGAAGGCAAGGGGTGGTTGCCTGTGGGGGGGATGCAAGTGAGGAAAATGCAGGAAGCTGCCTGTTATTGCTTTTTGTGTGTGTGTGTGTGTGTATCCAAGAGAAGTCCAATGCCAAAAACTCCAGTCACATGTCTGGACAGCACCACAGCCCTGGACAGCACCGCAACCCTAGGGTGGCGGCAAGTGACAGGCATGCTTAGGGAGAGGGCAGGTAGAGATGAGATGCAGAGCTTGATGTCTTCTGCCTAACTATAAAACCTTCCCTAAAAGAGATGGTTCCTAGACTTAAGATCCCCTCTCCTTCCTATTTTGTAGAATCTCTAGACCCTAGAGAACCCAGAGGCTGACTTGGAATTGGAATCTCAACACCATGGGACCATTTGCCAATGGAGGTCACGAACCCAGAAGGAACTACAATGGTGAAGGCTGTCCCTTTAAAGCTATTGACTCTTCTGGGAATGAAGCCAGGCAGGGCAGGCAGGATCAGATAATATATGAGACCCCTCTAAACACAGCTTCCTGTGCATGTCTCTGTTTTTCTCTCTATTTAAATAACTAGAAGGGAAGCTGTATTATAGGATAGGAGTATTTAATCCTTTCCTTCATGATATTTTCCTGCTGAAAATCACTCCTTCAGCAAGTATTTGCAACAGAAAAATACCTTACTACACCCACAGGATTGCACCATGTATTATGGGCCAGTGTTCGGCAAAATAAAATGGTATTGTGGAAAGAATTAAAAGAAACACTTTGTCTTCCCCCCTCAACTATTACTTCAGGAGAGAACTGAGAAGAAAATGAGAAATAAGGTTGGATCAAGCAGTGCCTTTTAAGGACGGGAGAGGCACAATTGAAAATGATCTGCTTACTGGGACCTGTCCAGGGTGCTAAACAAGCAGTCCTCTCCTGCCAATGTCCTCTAATGATTTTTAGAGCTTAAAAAGTGTGTGTGTGTGTGTGTGTGTGTGTGTGTCCAGCTTATGGCAACCCTAAGAGGCTCTTGAGGTCTGTGGGATAGTTAAATGCTGACTTTACTATTGCTGCTCCCCAGAGAGGTTCAGGAGGGCAATTCAAGCAGCAAACAGGTTTTTTTAATTGCAGAATTATTTACACAAGCCCTCCATCCGGAAGCCCAGGCCACTTTCCCCTATCCTGAGTTCTCAGACTCCTCACTTGAGGCTAGGGCATATCTGGGGGGGGGGCAGAAAGGTACATCTCCCCAGGTGCAGCAATCATCTGGGGGTGCATGGCCCGCCCACCGCCATGCCCCCCCCAGGCAGGAAAGGGCAGGAGCACTTCCTGCTTCTCCTTCTCCTCCTCCTCCTGGTGGTGGTGGTGGTACTGCTAGCGGCGTGGCCGGTTCTCTCTCTCTCTCTCTCTCTCTCTCTCTCGTGCTCTATTTGATCACCCTTTGCATCGGGGACTGGCTTGCTTTCTGGTTTCCACTCTCTCTCTCTCCCTCCCCCCTTCCTTCTCTCCTCCTTTCTACTCCACCTGCTCTTTCACCCACCCCTACCCCCATGCAGCTCCACAGAGAACAGCTTAGTTGAGTTCCTGTTGGAAATTGTTGTGAAGGTTTTTCCTTCTCTCTTCCTCCCCCCCCCCCCCCGGTCTCACCTTGTTTCTCTCTGCCTCTTTTGGTTGTGTTTAACACTTTGTGGGGTCTTCTCTTGGATCTTTTTTTTCCTTTTCATGCCCAGTGCGAAAACGGAGGAGAAGAGAGGTTCAGCATTGGGGACGCAGAAAGTGGGGAGAGGAGCCGTAATAATAGTAATAAATAAATAAGAATAATGAGAGAGAAAGAGAGAGCGAGAGAGAGAGAACTGGACAGTAGATCAGGCACTAAAACAGTTTTTAAATAAATAAATAAATGACCCCAAACCAAAACAAAAGGTCCAGGTTTGACTGGACTGGGCTCAGGATCCACACACGCATGGGGGTGTGTGAAGAAAGCTCCGCTCTTCCCAGTCCGCTTAAAGGTGCCACTGACGCCTCTGACTTGAGGGTTCCTAAAGCAGTCCTCGCTAGGCTTGGGCCTTCTCTAGTCTTGTCTTCTTCCTGGCCCTCCAGCACCCAAAAGCTGGTTCTTCTGTGTCTGCAGGGCCTGCTCCAATTACCTCCGCCATTGAATTGTAGTTGCCCTGGCTAACTTCAGAATTGGGTCAGTGTCAGTGATGACACAGGGTCATAGCTGGCAAAGGAAGCTGCATCCTCAGCCAAGTGGGTTCTTCCAGATAAGATAAAGATAAGATAAAACTTTATTGTCATTGTCCTATATAGAACAATGAAATTGAGAGAACAATGAAATTGTTCTCCCTCTCCCAAAATACCAGAATTAGGGGACATACACTCAAATTGAGGGTTGGGAGAGTAAGAACTGACAAAAGAAAATATTTTTTCACCCAGCGTGTTGTTAGTCTATGGAACTCCCTGTCACAGGATGTGGTGATGGCATCTGGCCTGGATGCCTTCAAAAGGGGATTGGACAGATTCCTGGTGGAAAACTCCATCACAGGTTACAAACCATGATGGAGATGTGTAATCTCCAGGCTTAAAACCAGGGTACTTCAAGGGCCAGATGCAGGGGAGTGGTATCAGGAGACAGATATCTAGTCTCATGCACTCCCAAACGCATCTGGTGGGGCCGCTGTGAGATACAGGAAGCTGGACTAGATGGGCCTTTGGCCTGATCCAGCATGGCTCTTCTTACGTTCTTATGTAAGATCGGCATCAGCTTAAAAGCATCCTTACAGAAGAATACACCACTAACATACCCGACCCCGCATTTATAAAAGAAACTCCCTCAAAACCTACATTTCCCTGCATTCAAAGCCATAACCACTTTCGGATAAAAACTATTTCTCAAGTGGCCGGTTCTGGTCTTAATGACCCCATGCCTCCTTCTAGAAGGCAGGAGCTGGAAAAGATCATTTCCAAGGTTTGTGGGATCCTGCACAATCTCTACGGCTTTCTTATAACACCTGGAGGCATACAATTGTCATAATATATAGAATTGACAGAATGTATGTATTGTATATTTATTTAACAGAGTGAAAAGAGAATTGTAAAATGGAGTCAGTCAAAAATTGCAGTGTCATGATGTTAGCCAAAAGTGCATGGAATTAGAAATCACCAGCAGGTTAAGTGATTTAGCACAGGTGGAATAGTTAATGACATCATGGTGTATCAGAATGTGATTGCTTAAAATCATGTCTGATGAGGTCAAAATGTGTATATAAGAACTGGCTTGTATAATGTTAAATTGGGACTGTTTATGGTGAGAAAACAGTACCCCACGCTCTGTTGATTTGTATATGTGATATTGCTTGGTGTTATGCTGTTGTATATTTGCTGTATATATTCAATATAAGAGTTTTATTCTAAGTTATGTTTTCTTTGTCTCTCCGTTTCTGGGTTCTGATAATACTTATAACAATTAACTACACTTTATCTACATGCTACTGCTGCTAAGCTCACATTTATTCTCTGCTATACGCATGTGTGTGTTAACATTTTTCATAATCCCTTAATTATTTGTGGATAACAATTGGTCTAAAGTAGGAAGAGTACACCCAATTATCCTCTCCACAGTCTTCACAACTTTGGACAGCATTACCCTTTCCCTAGCTGTACAACTCCCAAACTACACACACAGACCATAGGTTAACACTCTCTCTATGAGGCAGTGTCAGAATGTCAGCAGCAGATCTTTTGAAAGATTGTTCCTCCTGAGAATTCTCAAGAAGTACAATCCCTGCTGTGCTCTCTTGTTCAGATCTTTAGTGTTTGCTCCCCATGTTAAGTTCTCTCTCAGCTCCATTCCCCCCAAAAACTGAAACACTGAAACCTGTTCCACACAATTTCCTTCAGTTATAAGTGGCTGGATGTTCAATTTGCATTTCCTGAAATCCACAATAATCTCTTTTGGGTTTTTTAATTGAAGATTTAAATTATTTTCTCTACACCACTCTGGCAGCATCTCCACCTCCTTCCTATAGGCCACCCCCCCAGCAGTAATCAGACCAACCACAGTTGTATCATCCACAAACTTAATGAACTTATTATTGAGGTAGTTGGGAACACAATCATATGTGTGAGGGTGAACAAGAGCGGGCTCAACACACACCCTTGCTGTGTTCCTGTATTTATACTGAGTTCCGCAGAGAGGTGAGAGCCCATCTTGACCCGTTGGGAACTTTTTGATATAAAATCTAATATCCACCTGCATATATGTGGTGGAAGCCCCAGATCCAACAGTTTGAGCACCAATCTATGAGGAAGAATAGTATTGAATGCAGAACTAAAGTCCAAAAAAGCAATCTCACATAGTTCCCTTGTTTCTCCAGATGGAACAGGATCGTATGTAGGGCCATAATCACAGCATCCTCATTGATCTCTTCTTCTAGTATGCAAATTGACAAGAGTCCAATCCGGCTGGTAAACAAGCCCTAATACAATTCCACATCCATTTTTCAAAACATTTCATTATAATGGGTGTGAGCGCCACAGGGCAGAAGTCATTCGAACTATCTCTGGGCGCTTTTACACGACCCCTAAGATCCGCTGGTCCCTTAAATTCAGACCAGAGATCTTAGGGGCTTGTCGCTCTTCCTGTGTTCCCACCCCCTCTGCACTTCCTGGCTGCTGGCTGCGTGAGGGGAGGGAGAAAACAAAGGAAGAAAGACCGTTGTTCACCTCCGTTCTTCCTCGTTCTGCCTCTTGCTCTTGCCGGCTCTTGCCGGGGCAACATTCCAGTAGCTCTTAAGTAGCTCTTAAAGGGGCAGGAGCCAAAAAACAGCAAACAGAAGCGAGGAAAGCCCCGCACTCACCATCGTTGCACCGCATCAAAGAATTTTCACCTCCAGAGAAAAGGTACTTGAAAGGTGCGCTGGGACACGCTAAAGTGGGCATGGTCGCACTTAATTGCCTGTAAACTCCGGAGCTGGTGGGGAAACATTTTTAAGCTCCGGAGCTTGCAGCCATTTGCTGCGGAGTTTAGGGGTCGTGTATAAACGCCCTATGTTTGGTTTTCTTTTGGAAAGGGTATGATGGTGGAGGATTTCAAACACGATGGAACAGTGGCTTGGTCCAGAGCAATTAAAAATCTTCATAAAAGTTTCTGCCAGTTGTTTCGAGCAGTCTCTCAGCACCCTACCAGCCAGGTCATAATTCCTGGGGTCAGAGCTGGACAACCAGGCAGGAAGCAAAGATAGGAAGGCATGATCAATGCAAATGAGTCCCCTTGAAGATTTAGGGGCATTGCTCCACTCCTCCTCTGCCCCTTCCTCTCTCACACTGTCCTCCACTCCCTGGCTTCCACCTCTGCCTCTGCCTTTGTGGTCCCAACTGACCCTGATGTTCCCACCTCTCCTCCTTCCTCCTGCTCAGTTGCAGCTGCTCCCACTGATGCTGTCTCTTACAACTGGTTGCTCCACCAATCGTAGAGGTCCAACACAGCAAGCTAGTGTTGCCAGCTCCAGGATGATAAGGTTCCCAGTATCTCTTCTGGTTATTTGGGTTTCATACGGTCCTTCAAGGGTGTCAAGGAATGTATGAGGAGCTAACCTCAGTTAGCAGAGTTGCAACAATGTCAAGGATTAGAGGCAAAAATATGACAGAGTCCGTTGCTGGTTTTCTATTGCAGTCTATTTACAAAATATATACACGTTCCATTGGTTTCCAGACTTACATCCAGTAGCATACATAATCCAGCTACTCTTCCTTATCGCAGCCAACACATCAGGCTTACTGGCTAAGCAGCCCTGGCTAAACAGCAAGAACATATTACAATACATAAGGTATATATAGCATTTATTTCCAATCACATATTTCCTTTTACAACACATGTCATAATGCTTCTCTCATCCACGCTTCTGAGCTACGCTTCATTGTTCTTGGACACTCGCCTTCCTGTCACGGCCACTTGACCGAGCTTGGTTCAGTCCACAGCTGGACTCCATATCTCTAAGTGCAAGTTGAAAAACTCACTCACAAGGATATTCTTGACAAAGGGCACCCTGGTTGAGTCTTGCTCTGGAATACCAGCCATCTTGCTAGCACTGAACATCCATAGGATTACCCCACCCATGCTATTCTTGCTTGTGCATAGACAGGATTTTCCTATTATTTTTATTTCTTTGGGGATGCAATTTAAGTAGTCAACCTTGTCCCCACCTGATGCAACCTACAGCAAGAAGAGTTGCACCGTGTGATTTTGTATTGCATAATGGTATTGACAATGAATAGATGAGGGGGGGGGACCCTAAAGTATACCATCCGCTTCCCTGAAAACAGAACGTTTTTCAAAGGTGTGATTCCCAAAACCCAGAGTACCTGTTTTAAAATAAAGAAAAGGGCCTGTGTTGCTCATTTGCAAATTGTATTTTTACATTATTCAAGAGGCAAGAAAGGAAAGGTGGAATCTGTGATTTCCTCTGTCATAAGTAACACCTCAACTCCCTCTTCATTGCCACTTCTCAGACCTTTCTGTGTGAATTCCTATTTCATCCATTTCATCACTCTTTCCTGTTGCCCATAAGGGTGGCGAGGAGAGAATATGATTCAGATTATAAATACAAATCTTGCTATTCCTGAAAAGAGAGAAAAATAGAAGCACAAGTAATGCAAGCAAGCTGATGATAAGCTGTTCTCTAATCTGGGAGATGGCATGACACATTCAATAAGCACAGTGACTAATACATTTCTTCTGTACCAGGGAAAGAAATGATACTGCCATTAAACAAAAGAAACTGCTCCTAGGGACAGAGAAAAGAGGTAATGATTATTTCTACAATCCAGTGGCCCATTTACCCAAGCCATGCACCCACTTCCTTGGGGGCAATTGTAGAAGCTGCCATAACTGACTGATACAAAGGGCATTGCATGTTGATCACATGTTTAATATGGATCGGGGAGTCCATCAATTAGCTACGGGGCCATCAGTAATTTCCTTTTCCAACTGTAATTATAAGCAACAGGATCCTCTCCTCTGTATTTTCCTGGCCACACCAGGCACTATTCTTACTGAAAAGGTTGGATACAAGTTTCATTGCAAAACAGATGTAATGGATTAACTTGAGCAGGGTTTGAATCTTCACTTGGCCATGGAAATACACTGGAGAGTGGAACTAGTAAAATGACTCCTAAAATATCTCACCTTATTGGGCTCACTTTAAGCAAGGTCCTACTTGATGGCACAGGAGGAGGAACAGTTCAGGACCAGAATCAGTGGTGTACCTTATTTGAAGAGCAAAGGACATTCATTCAAAGATGAGGATGTACACATATTAGACAGAGAAGATAGTTGGTTTGAGAAAGGAGTCAAGGAAGCCATTCATGTGTGCATAGAAAATACCTCTTTCAACAAGGGTGGAGCAATCAGGCACAACTTATCTGCCACCCTATGCTCCCCTTTCATCAGTCCCCAGACAAATCAGAAGCACTTCACACCTCCACCAGGAAGGCCATGTCTAACAACTCATAGGTAACTGGTTTTGGGAAGGGTTGCGTAGATATTAGTTTCACACACCCCAGGCCATTGTCCATCTAAAAAGCCTATTCAGACCAGCCTAGGATGAGACCAAGATGAACTATAAAGGGTTGCACAGGTGTGAATTTCATACACACCAGGCCATTGTCCTCCTAACAAACCTATAAGGTGAACTATACACCAACTTTCCTCAGACTGAAGAAGCTACTTGGATGAGTGGCAGAATGGTTGAATACCACAAGAAAGTTGCCATGACTCAACTTCTGGATAACCTCACCTGAATGACCAAGAACCTCCACAGACATATTGATGACAGAGCACAACAACAAACCCCAAAGTGCCTGCTGAGCCTGTTTAGGTCATTCCAGTGTCTGTTTAGGAATCAAGGGCCTCGGATTGTGTTGAGCCATATCCAGTGACCCATTGTCTTTGTTTCCACTCAGAATGTTGTGTAATCCAAAACAAACGTGCCCCAAATACCTGTAGAAAATAACTGCTCTTTGCCGAGGACACCCAAAGCTTTCAGCTGGACTGATGTTGATACCATACAACTGAGACTGCAGACAAGAACCACTGGTCCCTGATTTTGGGGAAAGGAAAATGGAAAACATGATTTCCAGCAGCTTCTGGGAGGCACAATTCTGTATTAAATCCTTTGAGGAGCCCACAATGCCAAAAGCTGCTAAATGGTTTAAATAAATAAATATAGAGGGCTCAACTTCTTTTTTTTTTAAAAAAAGGAAAAAATACAGCCCCAAAGAGCATATTTTAAAACCTCAAAATAACTAGCATGTCACTTCCAAGCTGTGAGAAAAGAACAGATGCAGCTTGACTGGGAGGATGTAATCAGGTGGGTTCATTCCCCGAATCTTCTGTGACCACTTATTGTGCTGTATGGTTTACACAGCTGGTTTATATTGTTGCTATTCACACAACTAATTATAGGCCTTGTATGCATGGCTGCTGAGGAGAGCCCTAGGCCAAAGATGGATAGATAACTAATATATCTGGATGTGGCAGCTTCAAATGAGGAGGGATGATTCATCTCTTATGAAGCACATTGAACAAAATTATTATTTATTAAGAAAACCTCACCTACACAATGGTTTTGATAACATGATAGTCAGAATCGTACCTGCAGTTGATTGAATGTGCTTGGAGTGCCATGAATATAATATTTCGCATAGGCTTATTTATATAACCCATAACTACATGTGTGTGAGGTACCAGCGGATTCTCTAAGACTCAAAGTCCTTCATCAAAGGATCAGACTAGAAACTGAGGGATGCAAGGTACATACTTCCCTGAAGTGGGCAGGGAGGTTAAACACACACACTGAGAGCATGTGCAGGAGGATGTGGGTGGCAAGGAATGAAATGCAGTCTCCTTCTCTGGAGGTTTTTAAGCAGAGGCTGGATGGCCATCTGTTGGAAGTCATGTGATGGGATTTCTGCATGGCAGGGGGTTGGACTGAATGGCCCTTGAGGTCTCTTCCAACTCTATAATTCTATGAATTTATGGAACGACTCCATTCTGAGGATCATCCCAGGACAATCTGGTCGAGAAGGAAACTGGGTAAGGGAAGAGATGACAGAAATGTACAGCATTCTGCCCAATGTGAATTTTAAAAAAAGGAAATACACTTTTCCATCATAAGTTTAGAGATGGAGCTGACACCTAAATCATGGCAGATTCAGAGCAGATGCAAGAAATTATGTCTTTACGCTAATCATAGCTGAGCTGTGAGATTCACTATTACAAGAATTAGTGATAACTGCCAACTAGGATTGCTGGAGAGTGAGTGAGAGAGAGAGGAGAGAGAGGAGAGAGAGAGAGAGAGAGAGAAAGGAGAGAAATTCAGAGAAAAGAAAGCTATTATTGGCTTAAGAATCATGATCATAGCAGGAGCCCTCCAGTATAAAAGGCACGAGGCTTCTCTACAGCTTGTTGTGCATACAACACGTGATGAACAGCAACTTTGCATTCAAGCACTGCTCACATGCTCCTGTTGGCATTTGGTTACCTGCCAGATAGATGAAATGCAGACAAAATGCTAGACTAGGTGGTCAGGGCTCTTCTCGTGCCCTCAAGGCTGTTGCAAGCGAAGTGTCCGCTTTCTAAAACGGAATGAACTACAATGAGACCTAGATAAAGTTTCTCTCCTTTCTTTGTTTTAATGGCCTAAAATTGTACTTCAGCAGCTGACAGAGGTTCATGCCTGATGGGCAGTGGACAAGGGCAGGTCTCAATGTAGGAAACAAGGCAGGGAAAGATGGATAGCTACATTTGATAAAGGCTAGTCTGGAGACTTTGGGGTGGAAAGGAGTGTCAGAATGACTGGACATTCATCACTCAGGGTAGTCCTGCTACTAACAGCTGCATTTTAATAAACAGGCATGCTGAGGGGCACTGTAGCATTGTCAGGACGCAATCAATAATGCTAGAGTGGTACAGCTTTGTGCCAAAAGGTAGGAAGAAAGCCAGCTCTCTAGGGTGGCTGTAACTGATCAGGAATAATGATTTCTTTTTTTTAATTGGGGCAATTAGCTGCAACAAGACACCCTGCCCATAATCCGAGCCAAGTGAACTATAACCAGCACACCAGTCCTGTCTGCGTTTGTTTGAAAATCTGTTCCACTTAAATAGCACTGGGACATATCCTTCAGTAACCACACATAGGATCAGGCTATGTTATAGTCAGCATTTCCCATCAGTTTCAATAGGACCCAATCCCAATATACAAAGTGTTCTGCTTATATACCGCCCCATACCACGTCAAGTAGTCTCTGGGCAGTTTACAGTTTAACTACACTATGCAGGCTGCACATTGCCCCGCAGCAAGCTGGGTACTCATTTTACCAATCTTGGAAGGATGGAAGTCTGAGTGAACCCTGAGCCTCCTACCTGGGATTGAACCCCAGGTCGTGAGCACAGTTTTACCTGTAGTACATGCATTTAACCACTGCGCCACGAGGCTTATTTCAGATTGGTGGATGACGCCCAAGATAATGAGCATACAAGGACCGCTTTCAGTGGATGGCACGTTCTCTCTCAATGCTCTTGGAATACATTTTAGGTCCTGCAACATATGGATTCCCCAACACAAATCTCATTTTGCACCTGAGCTGCTAAATGTAAAAAAAGGAAGATGTAAAGATGATAAGGGTAAAGCAAGGGAATGGTGGCAGTGCTGTGTGTTGGGAAAGAAGGGCAGGCAACGGAATGAAAGCCAACCTACTTCTCTCCATTCTCTTGTTTTCATTATTTCTCATTCTCTCTCTTTCTGAGACAAACATGCATACACGTTTATATCATAGGAGCCTTCTGGCGCAGTGGTTAAATTGCTGCATTGCACTAGAACTGGACTCATGACCTGGGGTTCAATTCCAGATAGCACGCTCAAGGTTCACTCAGCTTTCCATCCTTCCAAGGTCAGTAAAATGAGTACCCAGCTTGCTGGAGCTGGGGGGCAATGTGTAGTCTGCATAATTAAAATCTAAACCACCCAGAGAGTGCTTTAAGTGCTATGGGGCAGTATATAAGCAGAACACTTTTACATCCTTGCAGACTCTGAACATGGCTATGATTTTGTTTCGTGGTTCTCCTCCACAGGAGGAAAAGATTTCAAAAAGTCAAGCATTTTATAATGGTGGTTTTGCAGTAAGCAACTTTATCTCTGACAACTAAAAAAAAAATCTATACTAAGACAAGATTATCCTGAAGTGCACGAGCATTTCTAAACAGTCTGCAGAGGTAGCTGAGTCTCTAAGGCAGCTTGATTTCAGTCCATTAAGAATATGCACCTGAGATCATGCCAAGTATATTTAGGCTCCAATGCCGCATGCCCTGATGGTTGCTTCAAAGCTGGGTCCCTTACTAAAAGACACTTTTTCGCCAGACCGTTTATTCAGTACAAACACTGAAGTGTTTAGAATGAGAGCCTCATGGCACAGTGGTTAAATGCTTGTACTGCATCTAAAACTGTGCTCACGACCTGGGGTTCAATCCCAGGTAGCAGGCTCAAGGTTGACTCAGCCTTCCATCCTTCCGAGGTCGGTAAAATGAGTACCCAGCTTGTTGGGGGGGGGCAATGTGTAGCCTGCATACTATAATTAAGACTGTAAACCACCCAGAGACTACTTGAAGTGGTATGGGGCGATATATAAGCAGACCACTTTATGAAGTTTGTACAACATAGTCAAGACAGATTATTCCTGAAGAGATTTCACCAACAGGATGATGACAGCATCCTGTTCATGTCACTGTAACATAAATGTACACTGATGTCAATGTGTTGGGGTTCAGGACTGGCAACTAAGACTTGCACTCCTCAGTTGCTCAAAAAACCCACATGTCCCTGTCACAGGTGATTGTGCAATGCACTGGGAGAAATGCATTAAGGATATCACTCCAGTGTTGGTGCAAATATGAGATTGGTGGACTCCATAAAGGAAGCCACAGGCTTGGGTTTACAAGAGCTGAAGAGTGCTGTAAGCACAGGACATCTTGGAAGCCGTTCATTCACAGGATCGCCATAAGTTTGAGGTGAGTTAATGGCATGTAACAGTAACAATAGAAACAGAGTTTGGGGTAAGAATAATAGAATCATAAAGTTGGAAGAGACCTCAAGGGCCATCTAGTCCAACCCCCTGCCATGCAGGAACCCCCCATCACAGGACGCCCGCCAGATGGCCATCCAGCCTTTGCTTAAATACTTCCAAAGGAGACTCCACCACCCCTCCATGGCAGCATATTCCATTGCTGAACAGCTCTAACTGTCCTGAAATTCTTCCTAATGTTTAAATTGAATCTCTTTTCTTCAGCTTTAAGACCATTGCCCCGCATCCTAGTCTCTGAAGCCATGGGGAAAAAAGTGATACTTGAGTGATACTTTTATTGAATCAGTAGAGTGTTACAAACAGGGTGTCTGTGAAGATTCTCAGTAATCAAGGTGAGGTTATCTGGAAGCTGAGTCATGGTAACTGGACATGGCAGACTGATGAAGCTGCTTGGATGAGTAGCGGAACGTACGATCTCTCAAGAAACAAAGTCCAGTTGCCATGACTCAACGTCCAGATACAAACAGGGTGATTTTTCAAGTGGGGGTGGGAAAGGGAGACTCAGCCATTTTCATTGTGCACATGTTGTACATTGACAATAAAGTTATTATTATGTAAGGCAAAAATAGTGTAAAATTTGGAGCATCAGATAAAGCAGTTTAATTCAATCATTGTGCCAGATGTGATGCCCACTGTTTCAATGAACTCTTCAAAAAGAGAGTGTGAGTCAACATGTAGATAAATCTCATTGATTCAGTAAGTCTGTGCTAGTTGGAACTACCAGCAGGGTTCTGACCAGAAGGTTTCATCTCACCTTTTACTCAGTGCCCGTTCCGAGAGAGATCACTTATACTCCGGAGATTCTTCAATAGGCTGTTGCACTATGTACAGTAAGTTTAAATATCAAACAACACTAACACAGTCAATTGTACCCTTTGCTTCCCCAGTGCTTATTTTCCCCCCAGTTTTGGAGAAGACCTGCTAAAAACACAATGAAACACTTTCCTTGGCTGTGAATGAGGGGCCTCCAAAATGTCCTGCCTTCAACAGCCCTACTCAGTCCTTGTAAACTCAAGGCTGTGGCTTCCTTTAAGGAGTCAATCCACCTCCTGTTTGGTCTTCCTCTTCTCCTCCTGCCTTCAACTTTGCATAGCATTCCTTGCCTTGGCTGTCTTCATGCATGAACATATGCCATTACACAACTGTTCTGTGTCAAAGTCAGAACCGAATCATCACTGCAGAAGCAACCATCTGCTCTTGCTGCCGCATTAGGTCTTGTGGGTTATTTAAATGCTATTTAATTCCTTATTTAACATATTTTTATCCCACCTTTCTTTGGCCGCATTGAGCTTACGTCTGTGTAGACATGCACAGAAATGCACTGAATGTTGTCTTAATTTGATGTAATCCATCCACTAGTTACTAGGATTCCTAAACAGTTTGCGTGGTGGCATGAGCAATGTTATGGATTTCACCTTGTTGCACCTCTGAATGCATCATAAGTGAACACTAAGATAGGAAAGGAAGCAATTCAACCTTTTTACCTTCTTTTGAAAATCCAGAAAGTGTGAGTAATGTAACTCCTTAATTTAAACGGGTCTTTACAAAATTCCTCTTCGTGCCACTGCCTCCCTCAAAAGATTGCTTAAGCCCACTGCCAATCAAAAACCAAGGTGTTGTGTGCATTAGGTATCATGATGAGAGCAGAACATTGGCCGTGCAGTGGGAAGCTCATTTGACATTTATTGCTAAATTTATTTTGCACTGACATGTAATGTCAGACTCACTTCTCAATCATGCCTCCTTATTTATTTATAGATATACGTATATATCTCTCTGAAGGAAGGTTAGGCATGGTGGCTCAGTGGGGTAGAGCACTGAAAACTGTCATGAATAGGAGTGAGCTTCCGCTGTTAACCCCAGCTCCTGCCAACCTAGCAGTTCGAAAGCATGTAAATGCAAGTATATAAATAGAGAGCACCGTAAAAAGCAGGAAAAAGTGGTCTGCTTATATACTGCCCCATACCACTTTGAGCAGTCTCTGGGCGGTTTACAGTTTTAATTACAGTATGTAGGTTACACATTGCCCCCCCCCCAGGAAGGATGGAAGGCTGAATCAACCATGAGCCTGCTACCTGGGATTGAACCCCAGGTTGTGAGCACAGTTTTACCCGCAGTACAGACTTTTAACCACTGCACCACGAGGCTCTTAGCCTCCTGAAGGTAAAACAGTGTTTCCTTGCAGCCATGCCGCCTACATGGCCACGGACTTGCACAACACTGGCTCTTCGGCTTTAATACGGAGATGAGCACCGTCCCTAGAGTTGGACACGACTAGCACGTACAGTATGTGCAGGGGGAACCTTTTTTTACCTTTATCTTTTACTGTCTGAAGGAGCCGGTGGTGAAGCCCACCCTAAAGAAACCTGGCCTGGCTTCGGACAATTTGTCCAATTATCGCCCAATAACCCATGTTCCCTTTCTGGGCAAGGTGATCGAAAGGGCTGCCACTAAGTGGCTCCAGTCATTCCTGGAGGAGGATTGGGTCCTGGATCCATTCCAGTCTGGGTTCAGGCCATATCACGGGGCTGAAACTGCCCTGGTCGCACTGCAAGATGACCTCCTCAAGGGGGTTGGCAGGAGTTATTCTACCACCTTGTTGGTCCTTCTTGATATGTCTGCGGCCTTTGATACCATCAAACATGGTATCTTGCTGGGTAGGCTTGCTGAGGTGGGGGTCTAGCTTTTAGCTGGCTCTGGTCCTTCCTTGAAGGCCGTAACCAGCATGTTAAGCTCGTGGAAGAATTGTCGGTCCCTTGAACGCTCTCTTATGGGGTGCCCCAAGGGTCAGCGATATCCCTGATACTATTTGACATCTATATGAGGCCTGGTCATTGGGGGATTTGAGGTTTGCTATCATCAGTATGCTGATGACACGCAGCTCTATCACTCCTTTTCCACCTCTGCAGTGGAGGCGGTGCACACCTTTCACTCCTGCCTGAATGTGGTCATGGAATGGACCAGGACAAACAGGCTCAGGCTCAATCCAGAGATGACCGAGGTTCTGTTCTTTGGGGCATCCTCTACTGAGTATAGTGGCCCTCTCCCCAGCTTGGAGGGTCCTTTTCTCCAGCTGGCAGATAGAGTGAGAAGTCTGGGCATGATCTTAGATTCAGCTTTGTCCCTGGAAGCACAGGTGGCAGCCATTTCTGAGTCGGCCATTTTCCATCTTCGGCTGATTGCCCAGATTTGCCCATACCTGGATGAGGCTTTCCTGAGAACAATTGTGCAGGCGCTCGTGATCTTGAGGATAGATTGTTGCAATGCTCTCTACATGGGGCTTCCCTTGACCCTTATTCGGAGATTGCAGAGGGTACAGAATGCAGCGGCCAGATTTGGGGGGGGGGAGTTAGTAGAATTATGACTGCATCACCCCAGTTTTGGCTTGCCTGCACTAGTTGCCTGTTGCTTTCTGAGTAAGGTTCGAGGTATTGGTTTTGACTTTCAAAACCCTCCACGGCTTGGGACCTGAATACTTGGCGGAGTGAATCTCTCTAAGATGAGCTGCGGCTCAATCCACCTGTCATCTCACAAACAGTGAATTACCTGCAATGAGATTGGCAAATTGACATAAAGACATCCAGAGCATTGGAATTCCAGGTTCTTTCAAGAATAAAGGCTTTTTATTGCAATAATTGAAACAATGCATTGAGGTGTCTCTCTTTAGAGAAGCACACCTTCTGAGGTTCAGCAAAACAATTTATACATTTCAGTTTGAGTAAGATAATAAATGTCACATTCTTTCCACCGTGTCACATATTTCAAGACAGGCATGCGCACATGTACAACATGTGAAAACTTCCTCATTTCAGATGCTAAGGCTCCGAAAACTGTTGACTTCAAAGTCAGCAGCTCGGCGGTTCGAATCTCGGGTGCCACGCAGTGGAGCGAGCTCCCGCTGTTCACCCCAGCTCCTGCCAACCTAGCAGTTCGAAAGCATGTAAAATGCAAGTAGATAAATAGGTACCGCTGTAAAAGGCGGGAAGGTAAAAACAGTGTTTCCTTGCAGCCATGCCGGCCACATGGCCGTGGACTTGCACAACACTGGCTCTTCCGGCTTGAATACGGAGATGAGCACTGCCCCTAGAGTCAGACACGACTAGCACACATGTGCGGGGGGAACCTTTACCTTTAAGTTTAGAGATCTTTAATGATGAATGATAGAAAATTAATTTTCAATACATTGGGCTGACACACCAGAGCTTTGCAGGCGCTTTCACTCCGGGTGGCCACGTACAGAGGTGCCTGGAAAATGGCCACCAGAAACCGCGCATTCTCAGTGGTCAACCTGTCATTTTGGAATATACTTCCAAGTGAGATCTGCCTTGCAGAGTCCCTGCTGGCCTTTAAAAGGGCTGTCAAAACCTTGCTCTTTAAAGAAGCATTTGGCGACCACTAACCTAATCTCCCTCTCTTTCCCCCCTTAGCTCTCTGAGACCATTAGAATAAGACTGTTTTGCCAGTGTATGAAGCTGCTTGGATGAGTTGTTTTATCTTGTTTTTATTTTAACTGTGTTATTTAACGTTGTGATTATTATTACACCCCTTTCACCCTTTATATACTGTTGCATTATTATTATTTTTTCATTGTATTGTTGGAAACCTCTCAGAGTTCCTTTCGGAAGATAGGAGGTATATACATGTATAGATAAATATAATAAATA
>JAHTLZ010000240.1:656572-673995 GCA_023846285.1 Phrynocephalus versicolor
GAGGAAAGCAATTGTATGTAAAGGTTATACAATGAGTTGCTATAATATCTGTAAACCCACCTTTATGGAATAAAGTTATACATCATCCAAAAAAAAAGAGCCTCTTATTAGCTATTCCTTCTTGGACACAGTAAAGAAAAACCTGCACATTCCCAACCATGGGATGAGTCTCTCTGCATATGGAAGCATGCTTTCATACATAACAACATAAGAAGAGCCATGCTGGATCAGGCCAAAGGCCCATCTGTCCAGCTTTCTGTATCTCACAGTGGCCCCACCAAATGTGTCTGGGAGTGCATGAGACTAGATATCTGTCTCCTGATTCCACTCCCCTGCATCTGGTCCTTGAAGTACCCTGGTTTTAAGCCTGGAGATGACACATCGCCATCATGGTTTGTAAACTGTGGTGGGCTTTTCTTCCACGAATCTGTCCAATCCCCATTTGAAGGCATCCAGACCAGATGCCATTACTTCATCCTGTGGCAGGGAGTTCCACAGACTAACAAAATGCTGGATTAAAACTATTTTCTTTTTTTCTCTTCTCACTCTACCAGCCCTCAGTTTGAGTGGATGTCCCCTAATTCTGCTATTTTGGGAGAGGGAGAAGAGTGTCCCTCTGTCCACTTTACCCATACCCTGCATTATGTTGTACGTCTCAATCATATTCCCCCCTCAGGAGCCTTTTTTCAGACTAAATGCGATTTAGTCTGAAAAATGGGATTCCATTTACTTCCTGAAGCAGCAGGATAGGGCCAGGAGACACGACAGCAGGGTGAGGCCAACATGCAGGGTCAGGGAGTTTCCAATTAGTTTTGACTACTTATTTTCACTCTCAGATCCAGTTTATCCAGCATAACTTTATACAACAGGATTTTGCCTGTTGTTTTGTCTTTTCATACTGCAACCTCAGAATTGGACACTAGGAGGTACGAGTGAGGCATACTCCACATTCTGGATCTGGAATTTGCATGCCAACAATGCTGTGTGCATTAGCAATGCACACAGTGTGATAGGTTTCTTTTGAGACACAGCAATAAAAACAATCATCCCTCCACCTCAAAGTAATGAGCAACAGAGTGACAAAAATATTCTAAACACTGAAATGATGATTTTTCTCCTTTGGCTGCACTTCGGATGCTCACAGTTGAAGCATACCAACCACTGCATATTCTCCAGTTTTATTTTTCAGAACAAAAAACAGCCATTTACAGGGCACAGAATACAGAATACTATATATTCTGTATTCAGTTCTGTACTACATATATACATACAGGAACCCCATCACAATATTTCCAACACATGGCCATCCACAGCCTCTGCTTAAAAACCTCCAAAGAAGGAGACTCCACCACCCTCCATGGCAGCATATTTCACTTCCAAACAGCTCTGTCATGAAGTTCTTCCTAATGTTCAAATAGAATCTCTTTTCCAGTAGTTTGAAACCATTGCCCCGAGTCCTAGTCTCTGAAGCCATGGAAAACAAACCTGTTCCCTCTTCAATATGGCATCCTTTCAAATATTTAAACATAGCTATCATATCCCCCCTCAGTCTTCTTTTTGAAAGGCTAAACATTCCCAGTTCCCTAAGCCGTTCCTCATAAGACATTTCTTCCAGACCTTCAACCATCCTGGTCACCCTCCTCTGTACCCGCTCAAGGTTGTCAACATCTTTTTTAGATTGAGGTGCACAGAACTGGACACAGTACTCCAGGTGGGGTCTGACCAGAGCAGAATAGAGTGGTACGATCTAGACACTATAGTTGTCAGTACTCCAACCGTGGGGGCATTCAAGAGAAATTTAGACACCCATCTGGGAGAGATCCTATGATTTGCATTTCTGCCTTGAGCATGGGATTGGACTTGATGGCTCTGTAGGGTCCTTCCAACTTTACTATTACATGATTTTATGATTTTATGATTTATCCCTTTTTCCCTCCAGCTTTTTCCTAAAAAGGACCAAAGACAGCTTACATCATCTATTTATTTAAATTTTAGAACAGGTCTATTAGAATCAATGGAAATTAAGGAGGAATTGACTCACCAAATCCCTAGATTCAGTGGAC
Organism: Phrynocephalus versicolor; assembly: GCA_023846285.1. Classification (NCBI taxonomy): domain Eukaryota; kingdom Metazoa; phylum Chordata; class Lepidosauria; order Squamata; family Agamidae; genus Phrynocephalus; species Phrynocephalus versicolor. The sequence goes on from JAHTLZ010000240.1 coordinate 658,636, forward strand.
ATACTCTAGTGCAACTTACTACACTAAGCAACAGGATTTGTTGCAGTAAATTTGTTCATTTAAGTAGGGTGTCCACTTGTATATCACTAGGAAAAAGGAGGACATGCATTACCCAAAAAGAACATGCAAGAAAATCCTGTCTGGAATTCTATTGCATTGTTTTGTTATGCAAAAAGATTAATGTCTGGAAGCAAATTTCCTCAACTTAAGAAATCCTTACCTGTTGTATAGAAAGTCACATAATACCATATGCAATGTCTACAGAAATGCCCTTATGTGAGGCAATACACATCCAAAGGTAATTCATTTTGCATGAGTGCAAGAGGATTTCAGTCCCAGATTTAAAGAAAGTGAATTACCGTAATTTATAGCTTGCTCTTGTTATGCACCCTCCTGTTATGATCAAATGATATCTAACTACCCCTCTATTCTCTGTTAGAGCATCTCCAGCATGTGGTCAATGGTGAACTTTTAATGTGCTTTTTTCTTTTTGTTTTGGTATTGTCATTTTTTTTAGTATTGTATTTGTTTGATCCCCTTTGTCTACTCACCACTGTTAGTTTTAAATACTGTGCTAACATAACATTTTAACATGCACCAAATCGCCATCAAGATTTATGTCAATTGTCTAATGCTGGTGTGAAAACTCAATAGGATTTTGCCGAGTAACCTGGAAACAGACCCGGATCCTTGTGGCTGAGGGCCGGCCTGCCTTCTACATGTTGCCTGATGGGCTTGCTGTCATCATAAATGCCATCTTGGTTTTTCCAATGCACCCCTGCACACACTGTAGAGTGTAGACAAACAGGGAGGAGGCATCAACCTGTAGCTATTTACCAATGATATTTATGGCAGTTGCATTACACCAGCAGGCTGAACAAACAGGATTTGGGCTGTTGGAAGTTCAATCATTTCAAGGTGAAATCTTAATTTTACTGTATTTTTGAGTACTCTTCAGTTACCTCTAGGAAAAAGAAGCTGAAAGATCACAGCCTTTTCCTAATAAATTATGAATCTGTTTTAATTGTCCCTGCTTAAAAATGCTGTCGTGTTTAATAAGTATGGACACCATGCATAATCTTTATTGGGGGATGATGTCCCCAGGTGCTGTTACAATAGAAATAATTTGTAATTAAGTTGTTAGCAGCCAAGGTAAGACATGGTGAAACACAGCATGATTATTTTATGATTCCTTATCTGGGTGGTGTAGCCTTCCCACTGGAAAACTGATTAGTATTCTTGACCATGTTTTCCAGCAGTACCTAATTGGGACCTTGAGCCTTCTATCATTTGGCTGTACACAGATGAGAAAATATTGCTGCATTTTAACTGCCTGAGAGCCGATCAAATTGGGAGCATCCAAAACAAGCTACATGTCGGGCTGCATGCTAAAATGAGACATATGTCAATGCAAACTGGTGTTGGCCGGAGCCTGCAATAATTTCCAATAGGGGCGGCTCACATCAAATGATTTTTTTGACACACTGTCATCCTTACTAGTGCATCATTCATATTGGATTCCACACTGGCTGAAATCATGTTGCACAGGGGAGTAGCATAAAATTGATTGCACAACTAGTTGTGCAAATGCATCTGTGGAACTGCTGCCTGGGTACAGCTTCCACTTTGGTGCAAATTTTGCAACAATTTGCACGTCAAGTTATGGAGGTGTATCTATGCCACAGGATTTTCACCCCTTCTGTCACTGTTAAGAACATACAGTACCAGAAAAATACAGGAAAAGCGTCTTTAACTCTATCTAATGGCCAATTCTGTTTGGTCAATATTCTTTATTTGCAGCTCATATTTTCTGCATTACCTTCTGTCATTTTGAGGGAGGGGGAAGACAAACCTCCCCTGGAAACCTTATACCTAGAAAACCCTGGAAACAGCTGTGATAAGTCATGACTGATCTAATTATTATTATTATTATTATTATTATTATTATTATTATTATTATTATTATTATTATTATTATTATTATTATTATCCACACAGCTAACTATGCAGGATTTTGTATTACAAATCACTAGTTGAACGCTTCCCAAGCGTTTAGGACTATGCGATGTATCGGCAAATTATGGGAGCAGATCCCACTAAGGTGGCTTTCTGCAACTGACTCATGGTGACTTTGTCAACTCCAATTTCTTCTCTAAATACTTGCTTAGCTCTTTAGGCACCGCACCCAGCGTGCCGATTACCACTAGGACCACCTGTAACGGTTTATGCCAGAGTCCCTGAAGTTCAATTTTCAGATCCTGATATCAGGTAATTTTTTCAAGTTGTTTGTCGGTGACTCTACTATCGCCTGGTATAGCAACATCAATGGTCCACAATTTTTTCTTCTTCACAATCACAATATCTGGGGTATTATGCTCCCAAAGCCCCTCTGTCTGTATTCGGAAGGTACAAAGTATTTTTGCATGATCATTTTCAGTCACCTTTTCAGGCTTATGATCCCACCAGTTCTTTGCTACGGGCAGATGATAGTTCTAACACAAATTCCAGTGGACCATTTGAGCAACTACATTATGATGCTGTTTGTAATCAGTCTGAGCAATTTTCTTGCAACAGCTTAATATATGGTCAATAATTTCATCTGCCTCTTTGCAGCGTCTACATGTGGGGGACTCAGCTGATTTTTCTATTCTAGTCTTAACTGCATTTGTTCTGATAGCTTGTTCTTGAGCTGCAAAAATCAGGGCTTCTGTCTCTTTTTTCAGTGTTCCATTGGTGAGCCATAACCAGGTCTTTTCCTCATCTACTTTTCCTTTGACTTTTTCGAGGAACTGCCCATGCAGTGTTTTATTATGCCAGCTATCAGCTCGTATTTGCATTGTTGTTTTCCTGTATTGACCCTTTGTTTGATTTACTTTAAACACCTCCCTGTTCTTAACCTCCATTATTATTATTATTATTATTATTATTATTATTATTATTATAGGCTAAAGCAGGCAGCGAGTGGGTTAAGAACAAGCTGTAAAAGAGAATGTAAAGAGGGAAGAAAAAGGTGGTGATATTGGTAGATGAGGGTGTTGTTAAGGGGGGGCACTAGTGGAGAAATATTGCTATTGTCACCCACTGTGTTTTTAGGATTCCTCAGCCTGGTTCATAGCGCTGGTGAGTAGCCCTGGGCAATTTTAACATGGGCTAAAAGAAGCAGAAATGTGTGCATCACACAAGTGATATACTATGCAACTAGGTAGGTGATAAAAGAAGGGTGCAAACCTGTCGGGTTGCACCTTGAGTGACCTCAAGTTTGAAGTAATGTGGTGGATGTCCAGTCCAGTCCTGCCATTTTTCCATAACCATTTTTTTTGCCTGTTGCCTTCAGAGTTCCCAAATGACCCCATTCAGCTTGAATAAAATCACTGGAAAATAATGTGAAATGGGCTTTTTATGAGATAACGGCAGCTATCAGCTGGTTGCTAGAACATTGGCAATTGCTCTCACAAAATGAGCTGTCATAGAGCTCACTGCAGCAAATTAAGTAATATACAGTCGATTGAGACCGGTCCTCAAATTCACCGATATAAAATAGCTCCTGTTCAAGTCAACAACATCCAGGAGCCCTTCCCACCTAGTACCACCACAACTGTCCAAATCCATTAACACTTAGCCTAACGAAGAAATGCTCATTGTTGCTTACAGTCCCCTTTAGTTCCCTGTTTCTTTAGCAATGTAGAAAAGGCTGCCTCTAAATCTTTTTATAAATATGTAGGAAACAACGATGTGTTTTTCTCTTACATGTTTCATAGCAGGACTGGCCTTGCCACGCTGAGAACCCTGCACGAAAAACTTTGCAGGACCCAAGCCCGCTTCTGGAAGTCCTGTTTCTAGGAGAATCTTCATGGTTGCCCGCTTGCGTTCTGTGCCTCCCTCCAGTTTTTACATTTGGCGGCTTAGCTACAAAACTGACTGTTCATAAAGCTAGGATGTTTTCCAGTCTCTTATACCAGCAGATTTCCCCAAAATCATGGGCTCAAATGGGAACCTTTTCCTCCCTAAACTTAATTATCATATATGAAGAGGATTAAATTCAGGATTAATCCGACGGCGTGTTCCTCATGACACACTGCAGTCTCAATCTAGACTGAACATCTCTTTGCTTACTTTTATGTTTAAAGCAAACTACAGATGGTAGCACTCACGACATGAACGTATAATATTAGGATGGGATAAGACTACTTATATTTGCAGTTATGAATCTATCTTTTCTTCAATCCTGAGCTTCGCCGAGGCAAAAAAGGCACTTCTTGTGCCTGTCCGTATGCGGTATTTTACTGCCGCAACCGGAGCACTTTTTAAAGGGTTGAGAGAAAGACATAGAAGCGAATCCTATTCGAAATTGGAAAAATCATCACGGAGACTAACGCTGTAGAACCTCTAGCCATGGCAGTTAAGAGGAACTGAGGCGTTTAGGCAGGAACACCCATGCACATGCGCAGGGGGTGGTGGTGGGGAGACTAACGAACTTTCCTATTGCTAGGGAAGTCCGACCTCTGGCGCAGGGGCGCCTGGGAAACCCATCTGTGTGGCTTCACGAAGGCCACGATGGAGAATTGCAGTTATGAATCTACTGGTATCTTTTCTTCAACCCTCAGCTTGTTGTTTCAGGTATGCAGGCTAGGGGGCAGAAAAGCATCACAGTCTGAGAAAACCAATCCAGACTGAGACTATAGATGGGGAGAGTGTAGACTGAGGCGGGGGGGGGTCACACTTGCCCTCCCTGCTGAGTCAATTCTTGTCTTCTGTCCATTAAAGTAAATGCAACCAGGAAGGTTAGATAAAGAGCAAATGGAAGACAATTTTCAGCAGCAGATCTTTGTTTCCAAAACATCCAAAAGCCTGGAAGAGACAATCATATGGTAAGTAGATTTTTGTAGTCTAGGCTTAAACGGTCCACTTGGTGTCAGCTTGTGGGGGAAATTAAGTAGTTTAAGTAGAAACAGTCAGCACCAACCCTCTATCCATATATGTGGAGTATTTCATGCATTGGTAGAGCAACCCTGTAGTAACCTAAGACTGCAATAGTTAGGCTGAATTTACTTGGGACTAGGAGCTGCCAAGCCACTCCAGTATTCCTGCCAAGAAAACTCCATGGACATGGGGTCACGAAGAGTCGGTCACGACTGTAATGACGCAACACACACACACACACACACACACACACCCTTTGAAATCGAATGTACAATCAAGGTTTACAGTTGCCTTCCTATTTATTCAAGATCTCATCCCTCTGATAAACAACACCACAGTTTTAATCCTGCAGGCAAAGTGTTGTCTTTTTATCCATCATACAATATCCAGGTGTTTGACAGTTCAAAGCAGTGGAAATTGTAAAAAGATGTAGGAGTTACCTCTCCTCCCTTGAAAATCTGTGTGTGCCTGAACAGAACGGACAGCAAAATACACATTTTTTTTGTGCAATTGTTTTATTGACAGTTTGCAAGTACACAGAAAGACCCGTATGCACAGTTTACAGTACATTCAGTTAGGTAAGCTGGTTGTTCATTTCCTCACTTGACAACAGACAGAATCAAAAGTATAATAGTGCACCACTGATGAAAGAAAACTTTAAGAAAGAGCACAGGCTCAAATAATTTCCAATTGGTTTAGTATAAACGGTTTAAAATTCAAATGGCAAGTGCTTTCTAGCGTACAAACATAAGGGATGCATTTGGGCAGTCGATTAGGAAGCTTGAAAGTGACAGTTCAGTCTTTCCAGTGTTTGGCCCTCAGATCTATTTGAGCAGTGGTTCCCAAACTTGGGTCCTCAGATATTCTTGGACTACAACTCCCGGAAGCTTTAAGTACTAGCTAATTTACGGGAGTTGTAATCCAAAAAATCTGGGGATCTTAGGTTGGGAACCAGTGCATTAGAACTTACTTTGTAGCCGTTTTCAGTTGCTGCTACCGGACAACTGCCATTTACTTTGTACTGCGAACAAAAGAACAAGATACTGATGTCACACAAGAGCTGCTGACCAACATCTCCCCATTTACCCATTGATAGAACTCTGTACCATTCATATGTGTCATACTCTTCAAAGGACATCTGAGCTTGTGGCCCTCCTTTCTGCATTTTGTAGCAGCAAAGTCTATACACTAACCTTGCCTTGTACCAAGAATTGCTTCCATGTTGTCTACCTTGAGTCTACTGCCCATTAATTTCATCAGGTGAAAGTTGTGGTAGACTGAAAGAAGTGAAAATTCTCAAGCTACCACCTATTATTTCATGAACAACCATCATTATTTACTTTATTTATTTATTTTTTACCAGGGGGGATACATAAGAAGAGCCATGCTGCATCAGGCCAAAGGTCCGTTTAGTCCAGCTTCCTGTATCTCACAGTGGCCCCACCAAATGCCTCTGGGAGCACACGAGACTAGATATCTGTCTCCTGCTACCACTCCCCTGCATCTGGCCCTTGAAGTACCCCAGTTTTAAGCCTGGAGATTACACATCTCCATCATGGTTTGTAACCTGTGATGGACTTTTCCTCCAGGAATCTGTCCAATGTCCTTTTGAAGGCATCCAGGCTAGATGCCATCACCACATCATTTGCGTAATTAAAAACCGAACATGAAAAGCGGAAAGCAGTACATTATTCAAACATTTTAAAAGAATGAATAGCCTTATATTAAAAATGTCAGGCCAAGGCATGACTAAAAACAGGTTTAGGAGGAACAAAATACAAACAAACCCATCTTAATATCTCCCCTCCACAGTCAGTCACTAAGGAAAGCCTGCCTGAAGAGAAAGGCCTTTACCTGCTTATGGGAGGGCAGCAAAGCTGGACATCTTGTGAGAGGGAGTTCTAGCATCTCAGAGCAGCGACAGGGAAGGCTCTCTCCTGTGTCTCTACCAAGTGTGCCTACAAAGGTGAATGGATTGAGAGAAAGGCCTCTCCAGGTGATCTTAACACCTGGGCAGGCTCATAAGAGGGTGATGCCACCCTTGAGGCAGCTTGGACACTAGCTGTTTATTTATTTTATTTATTTACAAGATTTTTTTAGCTGCCCCACTACCAGGTTTAGTGCTTCCTAGGTTAAAAACAGCATTTCGAATTGTGTTCGGAAATGAATTGGCAGCCAGTGGAGCTGCTGTAGCAGCATGTGACATCATGTGTTCCTTACCGCTGGAATCTTTATTTCTAAACCAGATGGGGTTTGACAACCAAAACAATGAGAATGACATGAAGTTGTTCTGGGTTCACCCGGTCCTAGCCCATGGATACGCCAAGTGGAAAGCCAAAACAAGAATAGTAGACTCCAAGACTAAATGGGACGAACACTAAGAAAAAGAAGATATGGGGTTTGAAATGTTTTGCCATCTGGGGCAACTCATGCACTAGTTTCCCCCGTCCCCAAATCCTTCAAGGAAAAAACAAAGATACGATGACCTTCCAAAAACTGGCCAAGGCTTTTGGCTATTATCTATATTGTATATTTCTCAAACAAAATGTATAAGTGCGGAGAGAGAGGCGAATGCTGTCCTGTGTAAATCCTACAGTCCAAAAAGTAGGCATCAGCTGTTGAGAATCCATCTTCATGTATTTAGTTTGTTGGGCAAAACAGTAGTACAGGCAAAGACCTCTCTCTTCAAGCAAGCTTTCCCTGAAGAAGGACTACCATTTTGTGTCTTTTATATGAATCTATAGGTTCACACAGACTCTGTGTTTATAACTACTTATAACCTTGTGGCTTTAATGTAATGTTGTCTATTAATGCTGTAAGATGTTCCTCAATTCCTTGTTCTCAGTACCTGAACATGTCTTAATTGTATTGGACTGTACATTATCCCTCATTACTGTAAGCCACCTTGGGTCCTTTTCCAAGGAGAAAGGCGAGGTAAAAATACTCTAAAAACAAACAAACAAATAGGGCACATACTGAGATGCGCTTGAGTCCCTCAGCATTTAGCAAAGAATGCCAGCATCCATGCTCAGTTGTAGACATTTCAAAAGAACTGTATGGTAATTAGGAATTTGCTCTCAAAGTGATAATACTCAGATGGATCCAGACTTGGCCATGCTTATTTGAAATCAACAGATGATGACCGTCATGACTATCTTATGTATGCCTTCTTGATTTCACCAGGGCTACTGTGAGCATAATGAGTACTAGGAACCAACTACAGTGGGACCTTGTATAAAAGAATTAATTCGTTCCAAATGAAATTATGTTAAGCAAATTTTCCTTTATACAAATTTTCCATAGGAATGCATTGAAAACAGAGTAATCCCTAATCGCGACCATTTTTATGTTGTATGGATTCACCCCATAGACAATTCTGTTAAGCAAATTTCCCCTATCTCTGGAATTTTTTATGTTGTACAGATTTTATGTTATACAAGCCATTTGTTATACGAGAGTCCACTGTAGTTTGAAGCCAACCCCGTAGGGTTTGAGGTAATGTGGTGACATCTGGAACAGAACTTGGGAAAGGGTTTTGTTTGTGGGTTAATGTCTTTTGGACTACAACACTAGAATTTTCCAGCCAACACAGGCATAGGCCATGCCTCCTGGGTGGTTCCGGGAGGTGTAGTCCAAAGCAGTAGCATTTTCTGTCTGTCATAATGGTTATCTGAAATGGCGGAAGGAAGGCATGAGTGCATGAAAATTGAACTCATGTAAAAGTGGCAAGGACTCAATAATTACTACAATAACACACACGGAAAAGGGATTCCAAGGGAACATTCAAAGACAAAGCACAAAGGATGAATGAAGGATGCCACCTTTGCTTGTTCCTGTTTCTCCACCAGTATTGTTGTAGACAGGTACTAGTGGAAAACAGGGGTGGACAGGCAAAGCATCTGGATATTTGTGTGCATACGTACAGCCCCGTGGAGACCCTGTTTCTAGAACAGATTTTGGAAAACTCTATAAAAAATATCCCTCTGGCCATAATGAGAAAGAGGCAGAACACCAGCTTGAACTGCATGTTGCTCAGGAGTAGCGACACAACAGTACAAGAGAAATAAGGCGAAGAGAAGGCTGTATCCAATGAGACCAAAAGCTGAAGGATGCTTTGAAATGAACTTACTCAAATCCATATCCATACCACACTGGTTTTTGGATTAGACCAGTTACCATTTATATAATTATCTGTGACTCCCCCTAAACAGATTCCTTAAACAAACCCATTACCGATCGTGCACTGTATCAACATTAATTAATTTGTACAATTTCAACTTAATTCCTGATCTAAAGAAGCTTCAGAGTCAGGTGAGGCGAGCTAGATTTTTGGTATTACGCAGAAGAAGAAAGAACCAGAGACATATCTGCCACTGTTTTAATTTTGATTTCAAATGGTAAAAACTATACAACATGGAAATGGCACATTGATTTAAGTATTAAAAAAAAAACTTGACTTCCCTCCCACTGATGTCACCAGACTTTGTGCAACTTAGTTTATTTTTAGTGATGGAAAGGCAGGATCCACACATTAGACATACATCTGCAATTATATTTAATTATGAGGTCAAATTTTAAAAAAAAACTAGTCACCGTGAGACCACGATCATGACAACAACATCTACTGCAACAGAACCTCTGCTAGGGGAAAGTTGGTCAACTCACCATTCCTTTCCTGTGTAACCCAAGACTCTGCATATTAAATTAAGAATCCCAAAACGATGCCACTGCAACCCCCATTTTTGCAAAAAGAGCCAGTATTTATGCTTTGCATACCCTTGTACCTTCATAAACAAGTGCTATGAGTTCAGTTCATAGACTTATGTGGAACATGGACACCTCAGTTTTTCTCCAAAGGAAAATTAAAAGCAAGCATTTTACCTTGGCTTCTGAGGCCTTATCAAGTTTAACCCAGAGATATTTTTCAACTCCGAGGACTAGAAAGTGAAGGAGTTATTAGAAGTTTGACTTCTGACAGATAAAAAGTCTGGTGTGTTGCTTTTTATCTATGTGACCTTTTGCAAATAGAAGAACTTGTATCCCAAGTTCTCATTATTGATTTATTTCCCATTAATAATTGCCTCACACCTCTTTGATTGTGTGTGTGCTTTTTCACAATTTCGATCATATATAGGCACTTGCAAGTTCGCATGGTCTGTGTGTGAAAGCGGCCTTTCCACAATTTGACAGAATCACAATCGCATAGAGAAGGCATTGACTGCACTTAGCAAGTCTGAAATTAGCTTAAGCTCCTGCGTGTTTTCCCAAACTGGTAACCACATTACCTCAAAATGAGACACTGGTTAATTAGAGATTCCCTAACGGATCTCCTATGAAAGAGTTGCATGTAGAGGGAAAGAGTAAGTGCTTATTTAAGATCTGTATCCAAATGCTTTTTTCTCCAATTAATAAGCCAAGATATTCAAACCAGGTTATTTTCTACTGCCACTGTATATTAAGGGTCAAACCTGCAGGACTGTAATCATAACTATCCAGTTACCATATGGGGTTCTTTTCTGGAAGCTGAACAGTACTGTTGTGCGTGAATAAACATTTACAGGGTAATAGTTAAATAGTCAGCCTGATGCTAACTACCCAAGGAACTACTGTACTTACAAAAACCTCTTTAAAATGCACAATTGCAAAACAGACATTTGATTCCCATTCAATTGGAAGCATGGAAAATAGGTTCGGTCTACACTTCAAGTTGAAATCTGCTTCATTGGCATAAGGTTTGGTGAAACCTGATGGAGGAAAACAGAGAAGGAATTGACAACATATAAATATTTTCCAGAAGTCTTGTACCTGTATCAAGTAGCTATTAGAAAGACTCAAAATTGTTTATTAACCAAATTATTTGTTTTCAATTAATAAATATGTATTTATTGTTGTAAGCTGCCTGGAGCTTTTTGAAGAATTGTCAAGATATACATGTGTGTTTATTCAAAATACAAATAAATAAATTAAAATATTTGGATGTTCTTGTCACTTCCATAGGCCCAGTAATGGAAAGCAGTGTGGCAGTGTGGCTTCTTCCACTAACTGGAGATAGATCCTCATATTAAAGATTTTATTTTGCTGCTTTTGATTTTAAATTAAACTTTATTTTAACTTTAGCTGCAGTACCTATCTAGCTGGAATCCACCAGCAAACTCCTCTGTTTGCTTTAATTTTTCTCCTTTGTTTCAACAGATTAAACCAAAACAGATTATATACATATACAGATACTGTGCAGTAGTTAAACTGCTGTCTTGCAGCCATAACTGTGTTCACAACTTGGGGTTCAATTCCAGGTAGAAGGCTCAAGGTTCACTCAACCTTCCCTCCTTCCAAGGTTGGTAAAATGAGTACCCAGCTTGCTGGTGGGGGGGCAATGTATAGCCTGCTAAATTGTAAACCACCCAGAGAATGCCTTAAGCACTATGGGGCTTACTTTCATGTGCCCATAGAACTGTTTCTTTTCTACCAATCAAAGTGGTCTAATACACAATGAACTCCAAACATTAAAAAAAAAAAACAGAACACCTGCAAATACAGTATAGTAAACATGGAGCTCTGATCTACTGTGGCAAAAAGACTTAAGATTCCTTTTGCCAAGTGACCCAATTCGTATAGAACTAGAAACTGCATGAATCTTTCTCGCTGACGCCGTTCAGTCTGAGAGTTGTGCTGGAAGTTTAACCTTACAGTGCAGTGCTATATAAAAGTAATCAGATATAACTACCACTGAGTAAAATGGGAATCATTCCCAGGTACATTGTGATAGGATTATATCACATGTTACATTTCGTATTCCTCGTCATTTCCCCTAAAAGCCCAGCAAACATTTTTGAACAAAGAATTAAGCTTGCTTAGGAAGGCTACTAAACCTTAATATGTAGGGACGTGTCGAATCAGGATATTTATAATGCAACACATCTACACAAATACAATTTTTCATTCTCTTTCTTTTTTTCCATAATGTTCTTATACTGTCTCTTATAAATTGGGTCTGCAAAAAACAAACAGACCCTTTTGGCAGGATGATTTAACTAGCTAAACAGTAAATCTGATTTAAGGATATCGGTGATTTAAGAGTCTGATGGAAATCCAGAGTGAATTGCTATTGCTGATATAAATGCCACCTTCGTAATAATGATAGCTGGCTCTAAATCACTACTCCTTTGTTTGGAATTGCTGGATAAATTTTCTAGAAGATTCCCTCACCCACCACCCACCCCCATAACAAGCTGTTAAAATACAAATGTACAGCCACCTCTCTACCCCAAAATCTGCAACACTGCTATGTAGTTTCCCTGTTCTAGTGATCTATTTTAAAGGAGATGACATTTGCATAAACCGTTCAGTCTAAAATGAAAGGCACAGCAACATAACTGTGAAGGCAGTAGCGAATTTCTTAGATGGTTTTAGGGGTAGCAATAAACAACAGTAAAACAAAATGCCTCACTCTTCTTATTTTTTACTGTGAAAAGATAAAGAGCTTTTTGGGGGGGAGCATCCAGATTTGAGGCAGTTATAAAATGGCAGTAAAAAAGAATTAAGTTCCTGAGTGAACCCCTTTTTGTGCCAGGCAAGATGCCAAGCACGGTGCTGGCACTGGAGACCAACCCAACTTCTATGCCAACAATGTTAAGGTTTATTATGACAAACTATTGCTCAAAATTATTAAGCATGAACAATTGCTGGGTGTGTGAAAATACATGTAGTACGGTATTCACCCCCCCTTTCAGGTAGCAGGGGTGCCAGCTGCATAGAACATCGTAGATAATTAATGATTCATTGTCCTCTTAGTGGGTACTGCTTTTTGCTACTGCTGCCTGCCACTCCATCCCTCTTCCCATACATTCACATGGAGAAGAGCCAAGCCACCAGTCTTCTGGCATGGTCTTTGGGCAACCTGGTAGCCACACTCTGAAGATCAGAGCCAAGTACTGGTTCCCATCCAAAGACCTATTGCTACCCAACCAAACATACTTCTCTCTCTCTCTCTCTCTCCTCCTATCTCTTTACAACCTGGGTTGTGTCTTTCAAAGAGCAAGACTGAGGCCAAGGACCATCTTGCCCTTGATATCTGTAAGCCATTCCAGAGGCACTTTTGCCAGAACAGCTGAGTAAAAACACATCAACCAACCAACCAACCAGAAATCTTCTAAACGTTGGACTAACCTTGGGCAACCTTGGGTCCCCAGATAGTCTTAGGCTAAAACGTCCACTACCTGTGCGGGCCAGGATTTCTTGGAGCTGTAGTCCAAGAACATCTGGGGACTCAAAGTTGGGAAACACATTTCATAGAATCATAGGGTTGGAAGAGACCTCAAGAGCCATCCAGTCCAACCCTCTGCCATGCAGGAACCAAACCTGTTCCCATCCAAAGAACCCCATATAATCTCCAGTCCCTGAGTAGCAACAAAATTGCTACTTCCACGCTTCCTTTACCTTCATGCTTATTTCACTTTAAAGCCCATGCACAAGCCAAACCAGTTGTTCAGTTCTCTCCACTTAAATAAATCAGAATCTTTGTTTATTCCTGAATCTTGTTTGTGCAGCTCAAAGAGAGAATGCGAGGAAGAGAGAGAGAGAGGGAGGGAGAAGTGTTTTTTCATAAATAATTTCTAAAACATTCAAGAATGTTTCCTAAATAAGTCTATTGCAGCAGGTTTTTGAACAAAATGACTAGGACCAAGGCTGCTCTTGACTTATTGAGCAAGGTAATTCTGAACCAGACAAGAACTATAGTCAACCAAGCCATGACTTACCGTGAAATCAGTTCCAGTACTTTTCTTAATGTCATCTACTGTCAGTCCTTCCCAGATTTCAATCAGAGTGAGTCCCTTTTTCTTATCGACATCAAAAACTGCCTGCAGAATTTAAATTAATTTTAGCAAAATATTGGTCTACGAGGTGAAGAACGAAAGGCTTTGCTAATTAAACAAGGAGCCTCCAAAAGTTTTTGCAAGCTGAGAATGACGATCTATCTTTCCTTCAAGGGTCTAATGAACAGTGCCTCGCTTGTCCATTCATGTCCTCCATCTTCCTTCTAACATCAGCCAGCCCTGCTCTAAATTCTGGCGATGGTAAGAGCAGCAGGCTTGAGAGGAGTCACTAATTGCCTTTTCTTTGGACTACACATCTCAGACAAACATGCCAGACAACCCCATAATGACCTATGATCAGAGCATGGAAAAAGCTAAAACTTCCAGAATGGGTTGCGGAAGGATTATGAGAGCTACAGTCCAAGCATGGCAGATGACTTTCTAGACACCAAGAGAGATCTTCCAAGGGACACCCTTAATCATGAACCTAGGGCATCATCAACATCACACTGTTCCGGGATTATTACATAGATAACAAGACTCTTTGAAGTTCTTTGAAGACTCTTTGAATTTAAATCTATATTAAAAAGAGAGAATATAATACATTACCTTTTCTGTTATGATGCGGTTCACACAGTTTTTCCCAGTAAGTGGCAAAGTGCAGCTCTCCAAAATTTTATGCACATTGCCCTGTAAAGGTAAGAAAAGACAGAAAAATGACCTTTCATAGGAAAAGAGCCTGCTTGAAATTTAGAAGGCCTCATAGTGCAGAAGCAGTCAAAACACCTGAAGTGTATAACAATTCCAACAGCAAAGCATCTGATGTGGCTGAAGGTTTTACAAAAGTCTATGGCCAAATATTCTGGGTTATTCTGTGACATTGAGTAAGTGTGGTTTGCGCAATAAGTCTCCCATAAACCAGAAACTCCTTGGAAAAGTTCCTGATGTTGGGAATGATTGAAGGCATAAGTTTTGTTATTAAAAACCAACATTTCACACAAAGTCCATTATACAACCAAAAAAATCTTCCATGAACTTTTTGTGAAATGTTCCAAGATTGGGAACGTGGCACAAAATCTCGGGTAATCTGACACAGCAGAGAAACAACTTTCAAACTTTTTCAGTGAGAATGAAGTAATTAAAAGGTACATCTTAGGAGCTTCCTGTGCATCCTAGTAGATGATGGACAATCAGATGTTCTGTAACACCTGAAAGATCACAGGTTTCTCTTCTCCTGTCGGTACAGCTGACAGAGGCTACCACTGAACAAATGTCTCGAAAGACTACACATTCCTTACCCAATCCAGTTGAACAAGAAAACATTATCCAGCATCTATTTCTAGCCAAAACAAGGAGAAATTCTCGTTTTGCATTTTCTACTCCAAATAGTACATAAGTCCTGATATGACTACCTATCATTCTGTATCCAGGATCAGGAACCATTTCGAGATCAAAATTATATGGGATGAGAGAAGTCAGTCCTGTCCCCCCCTTTTTTTGGCAGGGGGCGGGGTGCCCACAACTGCATTTTAACTGGCAGAAGCAAATAATGAAAATAACAACACAGCAATATGGTCTCCAGTACTGCTCTTTTCATAGACTTGTCTACGCTCCAGGACCTTGGAGT
>JAHTLZ010000240.1:687530-703681 GCA_023846285.1 Phrynocephalus versicolor
AAAAGGCGATACTTGCTGCCAAAGGATACCATACATGCCGTCCTCAAATTCCAGAGCTGCTCGCCTTATGATCCTTTCTCGCACGTTATCGCCAGCTTTCTTCTGCTTAGTTTGGCCATCTTCAGGTTTGCGGAGGGACAATCGCTGGAAAAACAAGCCAAGTCAAATGGTGATGGTTAATGTCACTTTTACACGGGTTTCTGAGTACTTGCGTATATTCTATTATAGGTGGCATCTTTTTACCACAAAGCCAAGCCCTGGATGCTTGAAAGGAGTAAGAAACAAAGTTAAGGTGCACTGTTATTATTAGCTACTACCGTCGAGCCACTTCCATTTCATGGTGACTCTATCAATTAGTGACCTCCAAGAGGTCCGGTGACAAACAACCCTGGTTAGCTCTTGGAAATGCAAGGCTATGGCTTCCTTTATTGAGTAAATCCTTCTCATATTTGGGATTGGTTAGTTGGTTGGTTGGTTGGTTGGTTGGTTGGTTGGTTGGCTGGCTGGCTGGCTGGGTTGGATTACCCAGTGATGCAGTCTTGCCATGTCTCCATTGATGGCAAATGGGCCTGTTCTAGCCTTATAAAATCCATTCTGACTCGTCAGCACCTCTCCACGTTTTCAAGGAGAACCTGTCCTTTGGTAGTGCTCCACCTGCCCCTCATCCTTTAAGTGGAAAAGCAAGTACTTCAACCTTCAAAGCATGTGCCTTTCCAATAAGCTATGGCCTCTTCTCCAAGCGGATTTCTTTTCTCCTAGCCTTTTGGCCTAGGCTAATTAGATGGCTAATTAAGCTGCCTGATCCTTCTGGGTCATTAGAGGCACATCCCCTAAAAAGCCACAAAAGCAGATGGTTAGGTTCTCCATTAACTTCTGCACCAGTAAAAATATCTCTCCAGGCTGCCATTTACTGCTCCAACCTTGTATAAATTTCCACTCACTTACCTACCACAAGGAAACACTGTCTTTGACACAGCTGTTCTCAAATAGTGGATCAGAAAATCCACACAGGGACGGGGACACACACACACACACACACACACACACACTTCACAAAAAAAGGTAAATGCTATTTTAAACTGCATTAACAGAATTGTAATTTCCAAATCCCGTGAAATGCTCGTATCCCTCTATTCAGCACTGGTTAGGCATTATCAAGAAAGACATAGTGGAACTGGAAAAGGTGCAGAAGAGAGTGACTAAAATGATTACTGGGCTAGGGGACCTCCCTTATGAGGAAAGGCTAAAACATTTGGGGCTCTTTAGTATGGAAAAAAGGCACCTGAGGGGAGATATGATTGAGACGTACAAAATAATGCAGGGCATGAGTAAAGCGGATAGAGGGAAGCTCTTCTCCCTCTCACAAAATACCAGAACTAGGGGACATACACTCAAATTGAGGGCTGGGAGAGTGAGAACAGACAAAAGAAAATATTTTTTCACTCAGCGCGTTGTTAGTCTGTGGAACTCCCTGCCACAGGATGTGGTGATGCCACCTGGCCTGGATGCCTTCAAAAGGGGATTGGACAGATTCCTGGAGGAAAAGTCCATCACAGGTTGCAAACCATGATAGAGATGTATCATCTCCAAGCTTAAAACCGGGGTACTTCAAGGGCCAGATGCAGGGGAGTGGTATCAGGAGCCAGATATCTAGTCTCATGCGCTCCCAAACGCATCTGGTGGGGCCGCTGTGAGATACAGGAAGCTGGACTAGATGGGCCTTTGGCCTGATCCAGCATGGCTCTTCTTATGTTTTTATGTTCACCTTGAGTATTATGTCCAGTTCTGGACACCACACTTCCAGAAAGATGCTGACAAACTGGAGCAACTTCAGAGGAGGGCGACAAGGATGACCAGCGGGCTGGAAACAAAGCCCCACAAGGAAAGACTGAAAGAACTAGGGATGTTTAGTCAAGAGAAAAGAAATCTGAAAGGCAAGATGACAGCACTATTCAAATATTGGAAGGGTTGTCAAATAGCAGAGGGGAAGGATCCGTTCTCGGTTGTCCCAAACTGCAGGACGCACAGCAATGGGCTCAAGTTAAGAGAGCCCAGCTTTTGACTGAATATCAGGAAAAACTTCCTAACTGTTAAGAGCAGTACAGCAATGGAACCATTTTACCTCAAGAGGTGGTGAGTGCTCCAGCACTGGAGGCATTCAAGAGAGATTTGGACAACCACCTGGCAGAGATCTTTTGATTTGTATTCCTGCATGGAGATTTATTGCTTGGTTAAATCAGAAAGATGGTTTCATGGGGATGAAGAGCTTTTCAAAGGGGATCAGTAAAGAAAAATTAACTCTCTTCATCTTCCCCATCAAGGTACCTTTAAAAAATACCTGCAGAAACCCCAACTGCTCCTATTTCTAGCATGCAGGTGTGTTAGAAGCAGGATGTGGCAACCTATGTTGATGAACTACAATCCCCAGAATTCCTCATTAGGTCTGGGAACAAGACCTTCCAAAATTATACAGCCAGCAGGCTGAATGAGGGACTCTGGGAATTATATTCCCCCTGTCCCCTGCAAAAGATCTTGCCGGAGACAAAGACTGAGGTAAGAACCAAGCCATTTCCATGCTGTTCTCATCTGTCCCGGCTGCATTAAAACTAGACCCCACAGGGACGGCTCCTGGTCTAAACCTACAGGGATCTGCTTTTATCTTTCTATTTTGGAAATTAAGATTCAAGAAAACAGCACTTGACAGAGCTCTTTAACAGATGCTTTAAAAGGAATTGGGTTCCTCTTTGATTATTTTGCTGTTCTTCCAACCCACAGCTTGACGAGATCAATGACTACAATTATCATTCTTCTAATATATATAAGAGCATATCTCCATTTTCCACACACTCTGCTTAAATTGGTGACACGCTGGAATTTTCTCCCAACAGTCGGGTGAAAAACCGCATTCGGTCCAATACAATTTATGTTTGGAATAATGCAGTTGAATCCTCCAGGACAGATGTTATGTTTATCATCTCTCTCTCTTGCTACCTCTCTTCTCCCCTGCCCTTTTCCCTCCAGTTGGTAAACAGAGCCGCTCGAAGCTTCATTGCCAGTTTGACAAGACAGATCCCTGCCAGGATTGTAAAGTTCAACAGACCAAAATTAATCCCTGCTGTAACTTTGGTCTAGACAATATAAAACACTTAAAAATGATGCATGGATGGAAGAGAGAAGGAATAAGACTAAGGAAGGGAGATATGGGGGGAAAAGTGAAAATATGGCTGGATTTCTCCAACAGCAATAGATTATTTTGGTGTTTGGAGTGGCGATGCAATCTCCCAGCAAGGCTGGAACCCACCAAGGGACCCCATACTCCATAAAAAATTGGAAGCAAGTCACAGAGAACAATTATGCCAGATTCTGAGCTTCTCCTGCATAGGAGAAACTTTTATTTGAAACTATACATTCCTTCCAGTTTTGAACAAAGCTGCTACCACCCCCACTTAAATCAGCTCAAAGAGCCAAAAACACCACCAAAATGCCTTCTCCCTCTCCTGCCACAGGGCATGAGACCTTCCTGAGCTATTTATTAAAATTGAATTCGCTTTTTAAAATGAAATGGAGTGCTGGTGTGAAGAGTCTTGAGGGTGGGCCATGTATCGTGTGTAGCCTACAGTCAAGGTCAGGGCTAGGCCTAGAAGCCTTCTCAGCTAGGCCGTTTCTCCAGGCAAACAGGCATGAATTAATTCATGCCACCACAGGTGCTTCCACGCACCACTGGAGAGATGTCCTTTGGCAGTGTTCCAGTCCAGGCAGGAGTTTGGACTGTCATTCCCACCTTCTCTGGCAGCCGATCCCTCAAGGATTGTGCAGGGAAGAAGGTGGGGAAGGACAGCCTCGGCTCCTGCCTGGACTGGACTGCCACCAGTGGAGGAGGACCCTGGCAGCGGGTGACATGTTGTGAGGGGGGGAGCTGGGGCATGTGGGGCAACAGGTACTACCAGTAGTGGTACATGGGGGACTTCGTACAGAGTGGCACGAATCAATTTGTGCCTATCTCTAGTTCTGTCAGATGGAACACCCAGAGTGGAGAGTTATGGAAGGTGTATTCCAAAAATAAATTAAAGAAATAAAAATCCCCTGCCTATATGCCAAGTTTCTCCCTAATCCAAAGTATGGCCATCATTGTATATTTTGCACTAGCTAAAATCCAGCCACTAAATATTAGCAATAAAAAGTTTTACATAGCTCTAGGTATAGAGACTGTAAAATGAAGATCATATGTGAGTGATTATTAAGAACAGGCTTTGTGTCTTGTTTAGTGAGGCAGTACCGAGTTTCACTGGGCAGGGCTGAGATGCCGCAGCAACACAGAAAGTGTACTTGGTTACACAATCCATTTTCATGAGAACATCTGTCTTTCTTTCTTAGCCTTATAACTGTGAAGAAATGCCTGCAATTTCATGAGTTTACATCTCTGAAATTTCAGAAATCAGAGAGGTGAGACCTGTGTGTCAGGGCACCTGGCTTTTTGCCTTTCCTCATAAATGACCAAAACAGCATGAAACGAGCCAAGTAAAATCGTTTTACAAATGATCCTGGTTTAATTTTAACTTACCTCAATCCTTTTTTCGTACTTGTCCCCTTTGATGAGGCGATGAACATAGATCTTGGGGACATGAATGTCTTCTGCAGCAAAGGACCCGACGTCAACAATTTCTTCTACCTGTGCATATATGGAAAACAGAGCATGGCGTCAGAATAATACAATTTTGCAGATTTTGGCAAACTAGGTCCTTCAGGTGCTTTTGACTTAGCCAAGATGTCGAGAAGCTATGGAATGGAAAGATATGACTGTAGTTCCGGGGTTTATTACCTCTTCTTGATGACAAGATAATGTATGGAAACAACTGAATGCTCCAGAGCAGAATCCTTTGGTTGGAATCTTTCATGTATTTACCAGAAAGTACAGTCTCATCTTAAGGAGAGGGTGCATCAAGGCCCGTTAGAAAGCTACAGGGCATCTAGCGTGGCCTCAAGAACAGGGGCATATCTAAAGGGGGGCAAAGGGGTACATCTGCCTCGGGCGCAGAAATCTTGGGGTGCTGGGAGGGGGAAGGAGGAGGAGAAAGCTGTGCATCCTCCTGTCACCGTGTGCCAGGCGAGCGGCAAAGCAAGCAGGCAGGCGTGCAAGCATGGTGGCTGTGGCGCCCTCCTCCTCCTCCTCCTCCTCCAACTCTTCGTCGCCACCGCGGGCGAGGTAATGTGCGCGCACGCATGTTAGTGCACGCACTCACACACCTGCAACACCTGCCTGCCCCACGCCTGCCAGATTGCCCCCCCCCTTGCTGGGTGGATGTGATGGGGTTGGGGAGGACTGGAGGAGCGCAAGAACAACTTTGTTCCCGGGCGCCCCAAAACCTTGCTACACCACTGCTCACGAAGTGGACCTCATTGCTGAGAGTGGCAATCTGATGTGGCCTCGTTTCCTGAGGGCAGTCTCTTAACTATGGGCATGCTTGCTGCAAAAAAAAAAAAAAAAAATTCAACTGATAAAAATGCAGCAACCGCATCCAATCCCTCACATATCTTTGACATCTAAAGTTGCAAGGAAAGAAACACGGCCATACAATGCAAAATGGGATTTAGTGAATAACAAATGCCATGTAGGACTATTCAGCATGCAGGGCTTTGTAGAACCTAGGGCACACTGACAGTTGCGTACTTCCACCCAGAAAACCCTGGAAAGGGATGCCATGTGTCAAAATTGCCTTGGAGACACATAGGTAAGTTAGCTGAATAAGTAAACGCCCCCTGGAAGGACAGCCAGCCTGTGTAGCCTTGGACAAGAGTACTCCCAGATCAGAACAGAAAATCACTTCTGAGTACAGTACAGTAAGACCCCGGTATCTGCTGGGGATTGGTTCCAGGCCTTCCTGTGGATAATGAAAACCGTGGATAAGAGAGAATGCCTGCCCAGTGCCCACCCATCCCCAAACTACTGTTTCCTGAGAGTAGCTTGCTTTAGGACTGCTGTTTTGAGACAGTAGCTTGCTTTACGGCTACTGTTTGTGACAGTAGCTTGCTTTACCGATGCTATTTGTGACAATAGCTTGCTTGGTGGCTGCTGTATTTAATGTTTTTGTCTGCTGACCATGGGTAACTGAATCAGTGGATAATGAATCAGTGGATACGGGGGTCCTACTGCATACACAGGATATGGACAGGGCTATCATAAGCCAGAAGAGACTTGGTAGCACATGATAATAATTATTAGATACACAGTATGTGGACCTTCAACCCAGCCGTGAGCTTTGCAGCAACTAGAATAAAGATCCCTGCGAGACATAGGGAAACCAAGCCCTATGAGGAAAGACTGAAAGAACCTTGCAAGTTTAGCCTTGAAAAAAGAAGACTAAAAGGAGATATGATAGCACTTTTCAAATATTTGAAAGATACTCCTACAGAGCAGGGGCAGGATCTGTTCTCGACCCACCCAGAGAGCAGGACACATTAAAATGGGCTCACGCTACAGGGAGCCAGATTTATGTTGACTATGAGGAGAAACTTCTTAACTGTTCAAGCAGTACAACAATGGAACCAATTGCACTGGGCGGTGGTGAGTGCACCAAAGCTAGAGGCATTCAAGAGAAAACAGGACAACCATCTGTCAGATCTGCTTTAATTAGATTCCTGCACTGAGCAGGGGTTGGACGGGACAACCTTATAGGTCCCTTCACACTCAATTATGCTATAATTTTATGAAAGCTTTATTTTTTTCTGATGCTCTAGTGGGCTCAAAGAGATGATCACTCACTCTGTTTGTTGTTTTAAGTTGCTGAGGAACTAAATGGCAGTCTGAGTAGTCTATTATGGCTCAAGCTACATCTTTCCACATCCTTCCTGGAGCACACCTGTTTCCCACAGAAACTCTAAACAAGTTTTTTGGGGGGGGGAAGCAAATGATCAAACTCCATTTTCGGCAAAAGAAAACAACCAAGATGCCGTCCGCTTTGTGTCTTAGTTAACAGAACAGCCGTAGGCACATAGCAGAAACTCAAAACATCAAGGCAGTATCAACTTCTGTTCTGGCCATCTCGATTCTTCTAAACAAGCAGTTTCATCCCTACTCTCCAATAAATAACAAATCCTTGAGTGGAAATATGAGAGAACAAAATTAGCACTTCATAACAATACATAGAGGGATTCTTTTTCCTACAGTGGTGTGAATCACTATAATCTGGGGGATCTGGATATCCTGGGTTCAAATATGTGTTTAAAGGAGGATACAGTACTGAAGAGAGGACTCAATTTACTATTTTTATAATGTTCATGGGCCTTTTATTTTAAGCCTCATGCAGCAAGATAAAGAAGCTGGCACTGAGTGAGTTGTGAGGTATCTTCTGCCTCAAAGATATATCAAATGTATGGAGGGTCATGATTGTGGTTAAGTTTTCATATATATCTTATTTCCTGATCCTCATGAGAATTCATCTTTTTCGTCTCCAGGCTTAAAACTGGGGTACTTCAAGGACCAGGTGCAGGGGAGTGTTATCAGAAGACAGATATCTATTCTTGTGCACTCCTGAACACATCTGGTGGGGCCACTGTGAGATACAGAAAGCTGGGCTAGATGGGCCTTTGGCCTGATCCACCATGGCTCTTCTTATGTTCTTATGTTCACCCTGACTGGTGTCAACTTCCTCATAACCACTGCAACCCAGTGCAGCATGGTGTGGTTTTTGTTGTTGTTTTTTTGCTTAAATACATCATCCTAGAGGGGACCAAAACAAACCGTATCTCAACTTTAAAAAGCAGTAACTTTGTTCTGACATCCTTTCCAGTGATGTTTTTGCTTTTAAAATGCACATGAGACACCCTGTTGAAATTCAAAATTGTTTGCAACTGCTCAAGTGGGAAGGACACAGGAACGCCTGCATTTTCATTTTCGAAATGCAGAATCCAACGGGGCCCCATCGATCACCGGGTCCAGTCCCTGTCGAGGAGTCACAGAAAGGAACTGAACTCCCAATCTTTGGCTTCCCAGCTGGAGACATAAACCACTGAGCTATCCAGCTGGCTAATAACCAAGTTTAACCAAATTTATAACAAAACAGAACACTGGGAGACTAAAATGCCCTATCCTAGTGGTTCTCAACCTTCCTCATGCCGCAACCCTTTAATAAGTTCCTCATGTTGTGGTGACCCCTTGCTCTGCTTGGAAGAGGCCACAAGCCCCCTTTGGCAGGCCATTGCCCCAGGTGCCAGAGAACTTCCCTCTACAGGCACCCTCAGCCAATCTCAGCCTCCGGTGTCATCGACTGACATCCCTTCCAACCTATCAAGATGTGACTAACTCATCCCCCCTTCCTCCCCCTTCTCCTCCAGGCCCAAGCCATTTGTGCCTTTTTCTTCACTGGCTCATGGTGACCCCTGTGAAATGGTCGTTCAACCCCCAGAGGGGTCCCGACCCCCAGTTTGGGAACCATTGCCCTATCCTGTTGTAGGAGGGAATGGGATTTACAACATGATGTAAACTAAAGAAGTTTACCATCATCTACTCATCTACACATTGCACTGCACCATTTATAACTTCCCAAGTGCTAAAAGTTGCTTGGACATTTTTCAGTTTGGAGACACAGTTGTATTTCATCTGAAGAGTAAATGTACCAACTCTAATGCTGGTTCAGATGGTACCAAACAATGGTTTACCATCACAAGGTTGATCTTCCACTTCCTCCAGTGTTTCACATTTTCTTTTATTCCAACACAGCCCTAAAGAAGAAACTGGGAGCTTTCACCTCTACTTTAGATTAACCACCATTTAGCAGTCATCGGGACCCTAAACTGTGGTTAATCTTAACAATAGTTAGGTGAAATAAGCCTGCTTCACAAGCTGTTGTTTGAAAATGACTTGCATTTACTAATCACAGTTAAGATTAACCCTTATGTGACTTGCATTTGAAAAATGCAGCACAATGGAATTAATCTAAACTAGAAACTAGATTGGTAAATGTCTTGTAAGAATGTTGGAAGAGGAAAGAGGGTAAGTTCTGTATGAGCAAACAGGTACAAAACTGTACATGCAGCCCAACTGCCACCACATGGTCTACTCTAGCAGCAAGGCTTCAAGACAAAGAGGTACATCATGTCCTTCAGAACCCTTTTAGAAATGGTACAATGGGCACATGTCAGAATTAGAATTAAGAAGACACACACAGACTATGGTTTTATTCATCATAAAACTGTGTATACATACATGGCTATTTCTCAGTGCCTTTGTTAACAATAAAACAAACACCAAAATATCAGGTGACTAATAGAACCCATTCATTTATGTCCCACAGTGTACCTGTGATAGTAGAATGATAATGGAGCAGCAGTGTTGTTGCCAAGCAACCAGGGATGCATTGTAGGATTTTTAATTACATTTGCCTAATTAATTATGGTTGAAATAGCAGTTCTGCACACCATTCTAAGTTTCATCCACCCTGTACGTGTTCCTCTTTCTTGCAACGTCAGAAGTCATTTCCAACCCCAGACTATTCCAAAGTAAATGTGTTCCTCAGAAAATTTGATAAAATAAACCTTAAATTATTCTCCTCTCCTTCTTTTGCTTTATTTTTTTTAATTTTGCAAGAAATTTTTCCATTTACAAAGCACAGTCTGGGCAGGGGACAAAATGGGGTATGAAACAGATGAAGGAAAAGGAGACAGAAGCAATGGATACCCTAAATGCTGAATACATGAGGTTCACTACCAACTGAGTAAAATGATTACTAATCAGCTGACCTCAGTGTTATATCTTCCAAGTGGCTACAATTTTCTGGTCTGACCAAGAGCACTAGGTTCCTGCATTTCAGCCTTCTTACTTCACAAGCAGCCCCTGCTGTTGACTTTAAACTGGTAGCAAACTTCATTATGTTCATGCACAGTTCTGTAATCAGATGGTGAGAAAGGTCTGCAAATGATCACTTTGCCAGGAGTGATTTCCCTTAAAGCAATCTTTTCATTGAAATCCTGTTGCGTAGCTATGCCTGCATAACCTTAAGTTGTATTACACTCATTGCACCATGGCAAAATGCCTGCCAAGGTGGACATCATATTCAACAAGCAGGATGAGGAACTAGTTGCATAGGGAACTGCACAGCTAATAGTGAAACTCCCTAAAAACCTCCACGGGTATAACCTTATGCATGTACAACAGGATTTCAGCCAATGGGGTTATGAAAACAGTGCAACTCCGACAGTGTAACACTGTGGTTTTATGCCGATGTGATGCAAATACTGTAGCATATCTTTTGGAGACCAAGTGCCTCAAATTAAAAAAAAAACCCACTAAGTATTCTTTGTTGTGCACTGAACTAGTTGTCTACAGCAATTTCCTAACTTGAGGCAACCTGCATCCAAAAATTACACTATTTGTGTTGCACATGTGGGCATAGCAAGCAGGATATGGGCCTACCTTTTCTTTGGGAGGATTTTCTTTTCTTCTGAACATGGGGGAACATTAAATCATGCTGGCCTTCACTCAGACTCTTGGGTCACACATGGAAGGCCTACTTCTGTGTGGATCCCAGCCTACTTTGGGTCTGGTTCCTCCCACTGCTGGATGTGACTTCCTCCAATGTAGATCATAATACAGCTGGTGAAGTCACATCATAGGTGTCAAGAGAGCTACTGGAGGCCAAATAGGAAAAAAGTTCCCCACTGCTTCAATGGAATAGCTTAGCCCTCAAGGCAGCAACAGCTGCCTAAATGCCCTAAGCACATCTGAACTCGCCTGATTTTGGAAGCTAAGCAGGGTCGGCCCTGGTTAGTACTTGGATGGGAGACCACTAGGGAATACCAGGTGCTGTAAACGCCTGGAGTAGGAACTGGCAAGCCACTCCAATATTCCTGCCAAGAAAACTCCATGGATATGGGGTCACGAAGAGTCGGTCATTACTGTAGCAACACAACACACACACAAGGCAGCAACAAGGTTTTTTCACTTATTCTTGGAAACATGTGTCCTGCGCTTATGTTTTAGTAAATGACACAGTGGCTCATAATAATCCCATTTCTGCTCCAGATGCAGGCAAATTAACAACCCGCCTCTGTCGTCAGCTGTTTGGTTTTAATTATATATGTACAGCATGTATTGGTGCTCTTTAAGCTCTTTACAATGGCCTAAGGGTCTTTGCACAAGGCGGCCAGAAGAGGCGAAGTACAACATGTTCTCTCATATGGACAAACATCCCATCTCAATTTAATCTAGGCAACATCTGCGGAACAGTGAGTTTCTTTTAAAAGCAAAAGCCTAAGAAGGATTCTAGAAGTGACAAGGTGAGAGGAAGCAGGTGGACCGCACAAGTAACAAAGGCAAAGGACAACATATGTGACCGTATATCAAATATCGCATTAAGGTTTTCTTTAATCAAGGAATTGTACCAGGATTCATGGGCTTAGCTTTGAAAAAAATACATACAAATGACTCATTATTACCTCCACCACGGTTGTCCTGGCTGCTTTACACATGGGTTGGTTGAAATTTCTTGCAGTTTTCCTGTTCAAGAAAAAAAGTGGGGGGCAGAAGTGGTAAGATGGCTCAAAATAAAACCTGGCATAAGGTTGTGTTCTGTTCATATTTAGGCTGCTGTTATATATTTTGCATTTCTAGGAAAAACATTGCACCAAACTAAAAAACTTACAGGGCAAATGTTTAGTCTGATATTTAGATAACATATATTAAAAAACTTTTCTGCCCAAAGTTGGATTTAAAGAACATATTTAAATAGTTGCCAAACATTATGCGCAGGTAACGTTCCTGGCAAGATCTATTTAGAATTAAGTCCAGGGAGGCTTATTCCCAGAAAAACTATTTGTAGAGTAAATTTAGTGATGCAATACAATAAAACTTTTTACTGTATTATTGACATTATTAATGTCAAACCATTACTCTGTGTTTCTCAGAGATCCTAACCTGTCCTAGTCTGATTATCTATGCAATGCTGCAATCATAATAATGTTTTTAATACACAAGATTTGCATGGATGTGAATTTTTCTCACATCTCCATAGCGTAAGCCCTTGAGAAGGCTCAACATACAAGAGATAAATAAATTCTTTTTTTCATAAATTCTCTCTTAATCAACAACATCCCAGTTGTTGTAGAAAACTGGATTTTTACTGCCCTCTCCTGGTTCTTTTAGTTGTGTCAAATACTGAAGCATAATAAACATACAAATATACAAAGCAAAAGAGAATGCTCAGACTTATTACACCATAATCCTTAGTGCATGTGTCCAGCTACTGCTATCACTGTAGGACTTCAGAGACAATAATATAATATTTCTCTTATACACTAACTAGATCAGTGGTGGCAAACCTTTGGCACTCCAGATGTTTTGGACCACAACTCCCAGGATTCCAAGCCTGTATTGCCAATGGCAAAGAACTGTGGGAGTTGTGATCCCAAACATCTGGAGTTCTGAAGGTTTGCCACCACTGCACTAGATATATACAGCTCAGATTGCTAGAAGATCACAAAACCACCATTAAAAACAATCCTAAGCAACTTTCATCCCTCCCACAAGGGATGCCTATACTGTACTAGCCTGTAAAGTGCACTGATGTCCCAAATGAACTGAGAAAGTATCCTTCAATTAAAAAAACTCGGGAACTGCACTACAGATGTCCGCATCAGTCATGCCAGACCAACATTCCAGAGAGCCATGCAGAAGACCTATAGAAGCTCCAATGAAACTCAGAAAATGTTCTGGGAAACAGTTTGACAGCTACGATTTGGCCATTTTTTTGTCTACTATGGGAACATACAGTACCTGAAAATAATATTTCCAGCACGATCAGATTTCCATGCCTTCACTAGAGCAAAATCACCTGTGATTGCCTTTTCCATGATATAGTGCCGGCCGTCAAACTCCCTCACCTGTGTGAGAGAGAAAAGTCTTGTCAAGTGATTTCTCCCTGAAGGGCTTGAGACCACTGGGATCTAGAATAACCCTCTTCCAGACTGCCAATCAAAGGTGACAAAAGCAATAAAAGAACATCAGTGGTAATTGACAATCAACAGCTGGGCTGTAGATTTGATAGAGGGATAGACTATTAAGTGCTCCCATTTTGGCTTGAAATACAAGAGTAACTGCTAATACATTGGCCAATTTCCAATCTGAGAGCACAATGTATCACACTTCCATTGTTGAAATCCAGATTAGAATCAACACTAACTTGGTGGCTTGGGCAAATTGATCCACTCAAAGTGAGGGTTGGGAGAGCGAGAACAGACAAAAGAAAATATTTATTTACTCAGCGTGTTGTTAGTCTGTGGAACTCCTTGCCATACGATGGGGTGATGGCTTCTGGCCTAGATGCCTTTAAAAGGGGATTGGATTGATTTCTGCAGGAAAAATCCATCGCAGGTTACCAGCCATGAAGGGGGTCGATGATATCTTCAGGCTTAAGAGGAGGGTACCTCAAAGTGCCAGACACAGGAGAGTGGTATCAGGAGATGGGTATCTAGTTGTCTCGCATCTGCTCCTAGAGGCATCTGGTGGGGCCACTGTGAGATACAGGAAGCTGGACTAGATGGGCCCTTGGCCTGATCCAGCAGGGCTCTTCTTATGTTCTTATGTTCACTAATTTTTTACTTCATAACTTTCTATGGCCATTAAAGTGGGGAGCTTCCCTCCATCAATACATCCTGTACAGGACTACATAGAGAGCCAGTAGCAAAAATGCATATAATAAATATTAATATCCATCATAAAGTAGTATACAGAGAGAGAGAGAGAGAGAGAGAGAGAGAAAGAAACAAAGAAAGAGAAAGAAACAGAGACAGAGACAGAGAGAGACAGAGAGAGAGAGAGCTACTGTGCAAAAGCTGATGTTTATGTTTTGGCCTGGATGGAGGGGGCATGTGACAGGTAATGAGAAGAACATGAAAAATGCTACAAACATAGGGAACGTTTACTTACAGTCGCTTATGTTCTCCATATGTTCACAGTGCTGTGCTCTTTTTACTAAGAGAGCTATTAAATACCACCACTAAGTTTTAAAATACAAAGACGGATGCGAGAACCAAGGTATTCCCACGAATATGTTAGATCCAAATTACAGTATACAGGCTGCAAAATAGCAGATATTGTATTTCTCTTCTTCAAGAAAAAGAAAGTGCCACACCCATGCACAGGAGAATACCTCATTTTAAAGTAATTTGGTGCATTAATACTTTACACCTGATGCTATTTTAATGGCCACAGTATATTTTATATTATAATTCCTATTTGGGATTGTAGTTGCATGATGTTTAGCTGAGCATTTACTGGAGCTCTTTAGCAGGGAATTGGAATTTTGTCACTAAAATACAAAATTCCACTTTCTGTGGGGCAGAAACGTTATAGTGTACCCTGCATAATTAATTTGTAAAGCACCCATTGAGTGCTTTAAGCACCATGGGACACTATATATAAGCAGAATACTACTTTGCTTTGAATAAAATCAGGAGCTATGGTTGCAACAGTATTCTTCTGTTGTGGTGAGGGAACTGACCAACATCTCTAAATGTCTACCCTACCCCATAAGTGTGATTCTGAGATGTGAATTAGATTTATTTTATTTTATTTTATTTAAAATATTTGGCTGCAAAAAGAACCTAAGGCAAGTAGCCTTAGTAGAAGATAATATTTAAAAGCTAAAAATGGAGAAATATCACAAAAAGAATCAAGCCAATACTACACTAAACCGGATCAACAAAATCAATACCAAAAACACATATAAAGCAAAGCAAAGTGTTCTGCTTATATACTGCCCCATACCACTTCAAGTAGTCTCTGGGTGGTTTACAGTTTAATTACAGTTTGCAGGCTACACATTCAACCCCCCCACCCCCACCCCCAGCAAGCTGGGTACTCATTTTACCGACCTCGGAAGGATGGAAGGCTGAGTCAACCATGAACCTGCTACCTGGGATGGAACCCCAGGTCGTGAGCACAGTTTTACCTGCAGTATAAGCATTTAACCACTGCGCCACGGGGCAGCGAGACACAACCAGCCATTTAAAAACCTCTCCCAGACAGCCAGTCACTAAGGGAAAACTCGCCTAAAGTGAACGGTCTTCATCTGCTTCTGGAAGGAGAGCAATGACAGGGCCAGACTGGCTTCCAGTGGGAGGGCGTTCCAGAATCTGAGAGGGGCAGCAGAGAAGGCCCTAACCCGTGTCCCCACCAAGCGAACCTGTGAGAAGTTGGTGGGACCAAGAAAAAGGCCTAAGGCAAAGAGCTTGAAAGCCTGCTTCCCTCCAGGCTCAAGTCCCTGCTTCTAGCCGTTCCATCAAAACACAAATCTAAAGGGTTTTGTTACCTCTCTTGGCTCACTTGCAATGGCAACAGAGCCATCTTTGTTATACTTAATAGGAGCTCCTCCTTCTTGCACCAAAGTTCCATACCCGGTGCTGGTGAAGAAAGCTGGGATGCCCGCTCCTCCTGCCCGAATCCGCTCGGCAAGGGTGCCCTACAAGAGAAGAAATTTTACACAGACAGGAACAGACAACACACACATATAGCAAGTCCCATGAAGCAAATTTTTTTAAAAAATGCTGCAATGCAATCTTACAGTAGGACCATAGTCTCTGGTACCCTCTAGTGGTCAGTTCTGGGGTTTCTTATTAAATATTTTCAGCCTGCAGATACCTAAAATTGTAGAGACAGTGGTCCCACGTCCTGCTCTATCGATTCATTAATTCTAATGCTACCAAATAATTAAATTTATGAGTAGTTTCCAATAAACAGATATAAAAATTATTTAAACCAAGACAAAACAATAGCAATTGTAAAACCAACAGCAAAACAAAGTGCAACAACAAAACAAAAGCTTATGCTGTGTCATCTGGTAGCCGAGTCATGGCAACTGGACTTCTTTTCTTGAGATTTGCATAATAAAATCTGCCACTGTAAGAATTTTTGCCATCCATGTGATTTTACTGTTTCCTGGAAACTGAACAAATAAGAGGAAGCATTCTGTTGCACTACTCAGGTTTGCTCATGTTGTGAGCAGGAAAGGGGAAGTGGGGGTTGAAGGGCTGCCCTGTGAGGCGGCACACGAAGGAGGATCCAGGCCATGCAGCAAACCTGAATTTCATCATTTATGACTGAACACCATAAGGAATAATATTTCTTTTTATACAGTACTCTTTATAAAAACATTTACTCT
>JAHTLZ010000240.1:704181-820981 GCA_023846285.1 Phrynocephalus versicolor
CTTCCATTTAAGGCAGGCATGTCCAAACTTCGGCCCTCCTGATGTATTAGACCACAACTCCCAGAATTGTAAGCTTAGACTGCCAATGACAAGGGACTGTGAGAGTTGTGGTCCAAAACATCTGGAGGGCCAAAGTTTGGACATGCCTGCCCTAAATGGAAGCGGTACCTTTCTCCCACTCAGACCCAGCACTGAAACCATGAAGAATGAGATGAAGGAAGTGGATGGTGGCAGGCATTCATTCCCCTCTTGGTACAGTAAAAACTGTGCCAAGCAGGAGAATACATGAAGAGGGTTAACATGAATGAATAAATTTATTTATTTACTACAGTGGTACCTCGGATAATGAATTTATTTTGTTCTGCAAGTCAATTCGCTAGTCGAAAAATTCATTATCCGAAGCAGTACATAGGAAAAATTCATTATCCAAAACATCCCTATTCCCGGAAATTTCAATTCACTATCTGAATTATTCATTCACAGAGGTATCTGAGGTATTACTGTATTTTTATTTATTAAGTATACTCTTATAACTGTGTAAATTTATGTGCAAATTTCATGTTTGAAATTCATATTAAATTATGAATATTTAAATTTCAGGGACACTTCAAGGATAGATTACAGTATTTCTTCTTCAAGTGCCATGTCCTCAGAGAACGTTGGTGATCAGTAGCATGATCTGGTTTTTATTTGAAGCTTCTCTAAATAGAGAAGCTGTGCTCACTGCGAACCATTGGCTTACATTCTTAAGCAGAATGTTCTATGCCCCGGGCCACACTTCCCATCTATTTTTCCTTGAATGATAACCTGCAGCAAATGGTACAGTGGTACCTTGGTTTAAGTAATTAATTTGTTCTCTGTGCAAAAAATTATTAAACCGAAACATGGTTTCCCATAGGAATGCAATGAAAACCAATTAATCCGTTCCAGAGGTCAGAGAAAAGGCACACCAGGGCATTCTGTTTAAAATTTTCTTAAATCAAGGCATCTCCATTTCCAATATTTTTTTCTTAAACCAAGTTTTTCTTTAACCAAAGCATTCTTAAACCGAGGTACCATTGTATTTGTTATTGTGCATTATGTGACCGAAATATTGCAATTTTATGGTACTGAGAATTTCTAGCTTTTTATTCATATGCTGTAATCTGGCCACATTAGTGACTCTAGCTGTCCAGAATTCGGAATTCATCTCTACACTCACATCTCAAATGCTCCCAGCTTCCTCCAGCTATTTCTTACTGGGCTGCAACTCTGGCTAGCACTGTCCAGAGATGGCTAGTGGTGAGAAAGCTATCATTGTCCTGCCTTGTTCTCTTCAACCAGCTGGGCGACATGTAGAAGGCAGGAATTTAAAAAAACCCAGGTCACGAGTCCAAGTCAAACACTTTATTTGCCGTTGCACACTGGCTCTCAGAGCAAGGCTGTACCACTACCACCACCCCCCCAACGCACAAACAGCAACTAGCCCAACTCCATGGAAGAGAGCAACAGCACACATGCCAGAGACGCTTGAAAGTGGCCCTGACATCCTAAACAGTCCAATGGGGTAGGAAAAGCCCATTTTCCTCCTCCGTGTTTTCGACATTGAATTCTCTAAGGCAGATCTTCCCAGTATTATGCCAACCAAATACAAAGGTACCCCAACTTAAGAGCAGCTTGACTTAAGAGCAATTTGACTTAAGAGCAGAAAACTGTTGACGTTTTAACTGCCCCCTTACATATTTTAGATATGGTCTGCCCGACTTGCATTTTTTTTCATTTTTTAACTTTTTTTTTACAAATTTTTAATAAGTGCCCCGACTTATGAGTAGTTTGACTTAAGAGCATGCATTCAGAACAGATTAAATCCGTAAATTGAGGTACCACTGTATTTTGGTCTGTTAACTCTTGACATCAACCAACATTACGGACAAATCAAATCAAATCAACTTTTATTATATGGTCATAGACCCAATTACTTCACAGAAGCAAATACAAAATATGAAGACTTATTAAAGAGAACCAAAACTATGTGGTTCATCATAGCCAAAACTTGGAGCTGATGGTGAATGTAAACCAAAACACCAAAAGGTACAGGAAAGGTAAACAGTGTCTTCCCACAAGCAGCTGCTATTGACAGCACAATGGAAACAGAAACATCATAAGAACATAAGAACATAAGAAGAGCCCTGCTGGATCAGGCCAAAGGCCCATCTAGTCCAGATTCCTGTATCTCACAGTGGCCCCACCAGATGCGTTTGGGAGCGCATGAGACTAGATATCTGTTTCCTGATACCACCCCCCTGCATCTGGCCCTTGAAGTACCCTGGTTTTAAGCCTGGAGATTACACATCTCCATCATGGGTTGTAAGCTGTGATGGACTTTTCCTCCAGGAATCTGTCCAATCCCCTTTTGAAGACATCCAAGCCAGATGCCATTACCACATCCTGTGGCAGGGAGTTCCATAGACTAACAACGCGCTGGGTGAAAAAATATTTTCTTTTGTCTGTTCTTACTGTCCCAGCCCTCAATCTGAGTGTATGTCCCCTAGTTCTGGTATTTTGTGTGAGAGAGAAGAGCTTCCCTCTATCCACTTGACTCATGCCCTGCATTATTTTGTACGTCTCAATCATATCCCCCCTCAGGCACCTTTTTTCCAGACTAAAGAGCCCCAAATGTTTTAGCCTTTCCTCATAAGGGAGGTGCCCCAGCCCAGTAATCATTTTAGTCGCTCTCTTCTGCACCTTTTCCAGTTCCACTATGTCTTTCTTGAGATGCGATGACCAGAATTGTACACAATACTCCAGGTGCGGCCTTACTATTGTTTTGTATAATGGCATTATAATGTTGGCTGTTTTATTTTCAATCCCCTTTTTGATAATCCCTAGCATGGAACTGGCCTTCTTCACCGCTGCCACACATTGGGTAGACACCTTCATGGAGCTGTCCACCAACACACCAAGATCTCTTTCCTGATCTGTCACGGATAACTCAGAGCCCATGAGTTGATAGATAAAGTTTTGATTTTTTGCTCCAATATGCATTACTTTACAGTTGGCTACATTAAAACGCATTTGCCATTTCGTAGCCCATTCCCCCAGTTTGGAGAGATCCTTCTGGAGCTCTTCACAATCTTCTCTGGTTTTTACCACACGGAAAAGTTTTGTGTCATCGGCAAACTTGGCCACCTCACTGCAAACTTGGCCACCTCACATCATAGGAGATAAAAATATAAACAGTGTCTTCCCCCAAGCAGCTCCTGTTGCATAGTCACTGACAGCACAATGGAAACAGAAGCATCATAGGAGACAAAAATATAACTGTTGATCTTCACTCATAACACATCACATGTCACCCAGTCACAGCACTCACTAGCCTAGCAAATGAAATTTAATAAGGACATCAAAGGCGAGGTTAATCTTTGTGGTCCCTCCTATATGACACAGTGCTCTAATGAAGCCATTTTTCATTTTAGAATGGTCTCCTGCCTTTCTGTTCCCCATCTACAGCCTGGCAAAGATGCAAGCTTCTTCCTGCAGTGGGTCATCAGCGCCTCCACTTTATAGGAACACTGGGACCCTATGATCTTGCAGACTATTAAATAACTTCCCAGCTAAAATAAGAAAGAGCTATTCTGAAATACAAGATTAACACTGTAGTTGTAGAAGGGGTGCCTGAGTTAGTCTGTGCAAGCATTAGAGGTGAAAATCAAAATGTCTGGTGAAGTGGACTTGTGCATAAAAGCACATATTAAAAAACAGAATACAGTGGGCCCTTGTATAACAGTTTGTATAACATAAAATCTGTACAACATAAAAAATTCTGGAGATAGGGGAAATTTGCTTAACATAATCGCCTATGGGGAGAATCCGTACAACATAAATATGGGATTACTCCGTTTTCAATGTATTCCTATGGGAATTTGTATAAAGGAAAATTTGCTTAACATAATTTCATTTAGAACGAATTAATTCCTTTATATAAGGTATCACTGTAGTTAGTCTTTAAGGTGCCAACACATTTTAGTCTCCTGTTACTTTTGTTTTGTTTTGTTTTCATCTATAAAGATTAACACCATGAACTGAATAACAGTGTGTCACGTCTAAGTCTTCATGAGTGCCAGTGCAAAATCAAAGAAGTTACCACCATGCTGATCTTCCAGTATGTTCACTTTACATTTTGACAAAACTATTCAGGTTGATCCAGAAAAAGCAAAGTGTGCTGCTTATATACCATCCCATAGTGCTTAAAGCACTGTTGGTGGGGTTGCAATTGAATTATGCAGGCTACACATGGCGCACACCACAAGGTGGCTACTCAATTTACCAACTTCAGGAGGATGGAGAGATGAGTGAACCTTGAGCTAGCTTCCTGGGATTTAACCGTAGGTCATGAACATAATTTTGTCTGCAGTTTAACCATGTGAGAAGGAAGGTGTGCCACTCCTCTCTCCAGGGCCCATTATAGGGTTAACACCAGAAGAAAAGGGAAAGATCATTAAGCCGGAGGAGGAGAAAGAAAAAGAAAAGAGATCACCACTGGAGGAAAGAAAGGGATCCCAAAGAGGAAAATGGGAAGAAAGGAAACAACCAGAGGGGGAAAAAGAAAGAGATAGCCCTGGGAGGATGGGATGTCCCGAAGACAGATAACAAAAAGGAGAGTTAGTAGAAGTAGTAAAAGAGGACCCCTAGACAGGGGAATGGGTCACCTTCCAACTCCCACAGGAAGTGGCAGAAGGGGAATGGAAGGGGGGGAAGGTGGAGAAACCCCCATATTGGGGACAGACGGCGTGGAGAGAGGGGAGAAAGCTGGCTCAGCACTTCTTTGAGTGGGAGGCTCAAAGAAGACAACAGCAACGAGAGCTCTGCTTACATTGGGGAAAATGCCATGCTACCCCTGGGAAGAGCCCCAGGATGGAATAAATGTTTTGGGTGTTTTGGAATCTCAGCCACTCTCTCCCGAGGGGATATCAGGTGAGTGTAACCCCTACTCCCCATGGAAGACTTTACTGGGCTCAGACTGGACTTGGGCGGCAAAATGACGGAGGCCTTTAGGGTAGAGTGCTGGGTAGTACAACCAGATGTGTCCCCCGGACAAATCGAGAACTGTTGGGAGGAAATTGAACCCCTGGTTAAGCCACAGAGCTGGGCCATGGAAAGTGGGACTGAGTTTATTAGAGTTCAAAATAATAAAGTTTTCCAAAGTCCGCCGCTATGAGTGGACTTACATTTTTGGCGGGAACGGAACACGACACCTCACAAACTACTGCTCCACAAGGCTCAAAATATATTGGGATACATTCTGAAGTTCAAACTGTGTGCAAACCTTATTCTGCCGTTTATCTACTGAATTACTTCTATACCATTCTAGATTTTATAAGTTCCTGGCATACATACTTTCTTCTATCTAGACGTCCTCTTGCTAAAACATAAACCAGGCCCCTGGGCAACTCCTTCACAGTTGCATAAGGAACTGGGCACAAAGGCAATACAGCAACTGTTGGGATCTTAAAAATAGTCCAGATGGAAGCTTGCCCTACACAGTCATCATGACCCCATGTAAACTTATCCCTTTTGTTCACTCAGTAAGTGAGAGAAGTTCAATACACAAACATGTAATTTTAACACACGTTGTCAAATTGATTAAGCCTCGGGGCTGCCCTTTCCTGAGTTTTCTAGGTATAGGTAAAGGTAAAGGTTCCCCCCCCCGCACATGTGTGCTAGTCTGACTCTAGGGGTGGTGCTTATCTCCATATTCAAGCCAAAAGAGCCAGTGTTGTGCAAGTCCATGGCCATGTGGCCAGCATGGCTGCAAGGAAACACTGTTTTACCTTCCCACTTTTTACAGTGGTACCTATTTATCTACTTGCATTTATATGCTTTCGAACTGCTAGGTTGGCAGGAGCTGGGGTGAATCGCGGAAGCTTGCTCAGCTGTGTGGCACCTGGGATTCGAACCGCCGAGCTGCCGCCTTTGCAGCCAACAGTTTTTGGAGCCTTGGTCCACTGAGCCACCACACCCCCTAATTCTAGGTATAGAGTTGAATTACCAGATCCTTCTACATGGGTCGGTGTGGAACCAACCTCTGGTTCCACAGGCAGGTATCCAACTCACTGAGCTCTCCAGCCAAACGAATCCTCAACTACAGTATGAGAAAAACATTTTTATTTTATACTTCAAAATACTGCAGGGCTTAGATCTCTGGCTAAGAGAGAGAGCGTTGGGAGTTCAATTCCCCATTGTGCCTAATTGAGAGGGGCTGGACTTGGTGATTCATCGGGTCCCTTCCAGATCTGCAGCTCAACCATTATTATTATTAAAACTGAAGATGACGAATATTTTAAAATGTTCATTTTAAAGAAATTACTTATTTTACAACCATGAGACCAAAGACAGCAAAAGCAGTACCCGCCATGTAAAAGTCAGTGATATCTGTCAGTTTACAGGAACTTATTTATTTATTTTATTTATTTATTATTGAATTTATACCCCGCCCATCTTCCCGAGGGAACTCTGGGCGGTTTACACAGCTGAATAATCAGCATTATTCATAAACAGAAGCAAACAATACAACAATATTAAAACTGATTAAAACATATAAGCACCCTTGTCCTGAGAGGTAGCTTAGAAAGCATCATAACAATTAAGCTGGTTGACAGCAGTGGCGGGCATAAAAAAAAAGCAATTTTAAACTTTAAACTTGGTCGCCAAAGGCCTCGCAGAACAATATGATTTTCACCGCTCTGCGGAAGCCCAGCAGGGACTCTGCAGAGCGCACTTCGCTGGGAAGACTATTTCACAGTGAAGGGGCGGCCACGGACAAGGCACCGCTGTTCCTCCAAATGAGACTGAATCCGAATCGCAGTCACCCTCTCGATAACCTTGCCCATAACATTGGCAATCGGACAGTAGTTCGCCAATTGGTCCGAAGCCAAGCTCAGTTTTTTTCAAAATGGGCTTTACCACTGTCTCCTTCAGACGTGAGGGGGGAAAACCCCTCACTGAAGGAGGCAGTGGCTATGGCGGAAGCCCACTCGGGCATAGTTCCTCCAACAGCTTTTATGAGCCATGATGGGCAAGGGTCGAAGGGGGTGGATGCGGGTCGGCAGTGGGCAATTGCCCTGGAGGCCTCCAAAGGAGAAGCAGGCCCAAACTCAACCAATCGAGGAGAGCAAGGGGGGAACCAGCAGGGGGTGGCGAGGGGGGACTAGTGCAACCGGAGTCGAAGCCGGCCCGGATGGCCTGTATTTTTGATCAAAAAAAGACTGCGAAATTCTCACTACTGAAATCAGTAGGAGGAGGCCTTGCCAGACTAGGATTGGTGAGGTCTCGGACCACCCGGAAAAGTTCTGCCTGGTGGTTCGAGGCCTCACCAATTCTCAGGGAGTAATATGATGTTTTGGCCTCCCTGATCGCATGGGAGTAGCGCCTAGTCTGGATAACAACCGCAGTGTTATTAGTAGCCGCCCGACTTCGTCTCCAGCTGCTCTCCAGCCTCCTCCGCTCCTGCTTCATCGCTTTTAGCTCCGCCGTGAACCACGGCAAGGGTCGAGCTCTGCCGCGGAGGAGGCGCTTGGGGGCGATTTCGTCGATGGCATGGGAAGCTGTCTCAAACCATTGATCAACCGTGGCCTTGGCCGAATCGTCAGCCAGGCCACCAGGGAGTTCCCCAAGGGCCTCACGGAACCGGGAAGGGTCCAGAAGCCTCTGAGGACGGGCCCATACAAGGGGCCGGTGGTCCCCATGAGGGGGGGGTGTGATTGATAGGGAAAAGGACAACAGGTGATGATCTGACCATGACACAGGTAAGGAGACAATGTCCCCCACCTCCAGATTAGAATCCCCCAACATGGAGGTAAATTCCAAGCTTTGAAGAATTACAAAAATTTGGGGGGAGCGGGGCTCCAAGGGGATAAAACAAACAGCCTAATGAAGACTGAACATTCCCTGTTGATTGCTTAGCTGACAGAAGAAACTGAATGGAAGAGGGACAGTTGGCCAGCATCCTGAACAACAACACACTGGTGTGTCTTAAAGGGTAGCATTCCTAAAGTTATCACTTCAGGCAAGCCCAGAAAAACATAAAGTATGATGCAACAACTATGCTAAAGCTCAGCAAGTCTGTCTCTCATCAGTGACCAAACTGAAGGCAAGCTAAGCAAGATACGCAGAGCATTTTATCATGGGCGGAAAATGGACAGCATAGGCCTTTTGCACAGGGGCAGCAAGAACTGAAAAGATGGGACCCTATATTGGGTGGTAGAACACATTTAATACACCTTTCTGGCTTTTCCAAGCTCCTTGCTTGCTGTGAAAGAAGAATGGGGATAATTCTGGTGATTTTGGAGGTCATAATTAAAAAAGAAGAAAAGAACTCGGTGTAAACCATGGAACCTCATATGACCTTACATAGACTGTCCCAGATACCCTCAGTTCACCCTGAAGAGGTCAAATCAACCCACTTCTAAAGCTCAGTTTTACTGCCTACATGAGCAAGTCAAGTATCTGTAATTCGGTTATCTCGAATTTACTTCAAAGCAAATGTCACCTTTAAACCTCAGGGGCATTCATTGCAGGACATACTCTCAGTAGATGCAAACAAGATTAGAACCAACAGGCCAATTCACAGCACCGGCCACTGTGATAATACTATCTTACCAACAACAATCTTACCTGTACCCCATGTATAAGATGAAAGAAACCCACACTTCTGATTAAGTATGATCTACTGATACAATCTAAAATTCCCTGGCAGAGAATAGCAAAAGAGCATTGCTAGCTAGTAGTGGTATGTATTGTATTGATGGGTAATGCTAGTGAATTAACTCCTGGTGTTGTTTCATCCTGCAATAATATTTCTTTGAAAACAACATGATCTAGGGTTGCAACAGGGGATCATGCAGCTCTAGGGGAATGATGATTCTGACCATGATTCCCACAACCCTTCATCGCTGATCGCAATGACCAAGGCTTCTTTCTGGGGACTGAAATTCAAAATATCTTGTACAGCTAAAGGGTTCCTCACTTCTGCTGTCATCTCCATCTGTTTGGTAATACCTTGCCAATGTTTTAAGATGGGGAGTTGTCTTTGAGCAAGGTCTATTTGAGAAAAGCATTATTATCCAGACTACGCAGCTTCCAGACTGGCCAAGGAAAAAAGCAGCCATATATAGCATGCAATGAGAACAGCATGCTTGATCCTGGACAATTACATTTAATTCTTCATAAATCTGGCCTCAAAATGTCACTACTATGCAGATAACCTGGGACTGTTTTTTGAAATTAGGGGCTGTTTCTCAGCAGATGCTACAGCTAACAGCAGTTGTTATGGCTGAGCAATGGTTTTAAAAGGAAGAAACAGATCTCAAGATACTATTTAGGAATTTGTCAGCATAATCTATTTCAGTGTTGGCGAACCTATGGCATGGTGGCCAAAGGTGGCACGTGGAGCCCTTTCTATGGGCACGCAGCATTGCCCCCTCACAGCCACGGCACTTCTCCCTCCACTCAGAGCACGCTACTGTGCTCCATGCAAAGAGCTGGGTGAAGGGGAGACAGCAGCTTGTGAGCAACTTTGTAGCCCCAGTTTACTCTCCAGCCATGCCACTCTGGCCATTCCCAAAGCAGTGTGGCTGGAGAGTAAACTGGGGCTATGAAGGAGCCCATAAACTGCTGCCTCCCCTTTGCTCGGCTCTCTGCATGGAGCCATTTTGGCATTCTTGAAAATCCTATCTCTTTTCTCTCTAGTTCTAAAATGTCTCTCAGTCAGACCCTATCTGACACTCTCTCAGACTCTATCTGACTCTCTCTCAGACTCTATCAGTCTCTTTGTCAGTGTAAGTCTCTTATCACTCAGTTCCTATCCAAAACATTCAGTGCTGGGCTGAACCTTAAACCCACTCAGACTCCTCCTCCAAACTGTCCCACTGGTCCACAAACAACCAATCAACATAGACACATCTCAGATTATTCATCACAAAAGGGATAAACACCACTGTTGTGTGCTTATATTCATGTATATATTTAACCTTTACTACAAATAAAATAAAATGAGAGGCTGCAATGCCTGGCATTTCATGATGTTTTGTATCAAGGAATTTCCCAACACATCATACAAGCAGCTTAGTAGTCAGACATAGTACTAGTCTGACTACTAGTAGTCAGACATACATTTCCCAATTGAGATCAGAAGATGCAACATTATCAGTCCCCTTGAAAGAGAATCCTCACTTGCAGCTGCACCCAGTTAACGGAGTGTGGACACAACAACATTATCAAAGGGAAGTAATAGTACTACAAGAGAGGGAAGCTCTGCTTATACCAAATCACTCAGTTTTACCATCACTCCTAAATATTTCTCAATGCACATCAAAAGAGAGAACTACAGAATTACAAAATTGCAGTACAGTATTTCCTAA
Source organism: Phrynocephalus versicolor (assembly GCA_023846285.1). Taxonomy (NCBI): domain Eukaryota; kingdom Metazoa; phylum Chordata; class Lepidosauria; order Squamata; family Agamidae; genus Phrynocephalus; species Phrynocephalus versicolor. Next base: position 714,579 of record JAHTLZ010000240.1, read on the forward strand.
ATATGCGGTAAAAACTAAGTACCATTAAGAACAGTGTTTTGTATCATTCTAGTTCTCAAAGCTAAACTAAAAGTGATACATTCCCAGCAATGACAACTAAACTGGACAATGTATATAGACTACAAGTGTGGGATGAATCAGCATTATCTTGTAATTCAGACATATTGTCAATAGTAGTACTGATCAAGGAGGTGTGTTGTTAATCTTGAACTTGTGAAGTATAATACTAAAGAAAACTGTGCCAGAACAAAATTTTGAATACAGCTCTCTGGGATACTTGCTTAGACCATGAACGCAGGACAAAATTCAAGTCCACATGTTTTGCCTAGGATCACACAGCAAAACATTTAGACTCTACAGACAATCGGTTTTTAAAATTCATTTTTAGCATCTAGATTTTTATAAGCCATTCAAGTTACCACTTTACAACAAAAATAAAAAAATTCAGAAGCGTGCCGTGTCCTTTCAGATGTTTAGCATATAGAATACTAATGTGCAAGAAAATAAATGAACCAAGAGCAGTTGATTTGGGAAGCTTAGTATCTCTATTTATAAATCAGGAGATAATGGCTGAAATCCCATTGCTTAGTATAATAAGATGTAACAGTAGGGCCATTGAATCAGTAGGGATTTGGTGGATCCATGTGTTTCATCGATTCAAAGGGCTCTAGTTGTAACTTATAATGTTGTGCAACAGGATTTCAGCCAATATGTCTCAAAGAAGCAAGCAAGCAAACAAACAAACAAACAAAAACAAAGGGAGAGTGTGTGTATGAAACTCTAGTCCGATTCAGAAGGTATGCTGCACTGGTGGCACATGTACAGTATATGTTCTTAAATCCACAACCAACCCAAAGACAGACAGATCTATGTTTAAACTAAATGCATTAAACAAGGCCAGGAACTGAGGCTGTTAGAACAATTAAAGATGTGCATGTGATTTGTCCATCCGTCCGTTTGTCCTGAGGGCCAACAGCAGACTTCCATAATGAATTTATATTTTTGTTAGTTGAAATCATTGTCGGCCTCCATCGCACTGTGTTGCCTAGAATTTTCTCTCCCCCAACCTGATTTTCTGATTAATTCTGCTCTTCCACATCTTCTTCCTTCAAATGCGAATGCTGCTCAGGCGTTAAACGAGGCCTGAAAACATGAAGCACAGCGACAGAAAGGCAGGAACTATTTTTCAGCTCAATGTGCTGACAGAATTCCCCACGTAGACAAATGCACTGAATATACAAAAGTCTGAGTGGGTGAGGCCTACATGGGCTCCCACATTCACTCCTAAATCCAGCCTTTCCTGATTACAGACATTACACCTAAAAATGGCTTCTGTAGATAGGTGTCTGAGGCAGCTTTGGAGAACTAGCTATCCCCACCATAGGGGCACATGGTTCCCAAGAGATCACCTTCAAGGGGACTCAGCTCTCAGGTGGGGGGAGGGGCATTACAGATGTAAAATGTCCAGAAATTTTGAAGCTCAGAAAAAAACTTGTTTTTTTTTTAAAAAGGGGGGGAGCTATATTAGCACTCTCCCCTCCCCCCTTTTACAGCTTGAAAGTCATTCTGTTACTTTAGGAACATAAAATATGACTATGGACAATTTGACTTGCCATAAAATTATCACAACTAGCATATTAAAATATAGTGTATCCAAATAATTATTAGAAACAGAATTTACTTTTTAAAATAATACTTATTTGTAATTGTAACAAATGGCGTAACAATTTCCTGGACTGTTTACTAGTTTATGTGGAACAAAAACCTCAATGAAACAATGTTTAAAAATCCATAATTAACAAGTATCCATATTTCCTCTCCAAAGTATTAAAATAAAATAAAAATCTCATTCTCATAAAAACAATTGAAGAGGGGGGAAATGTATAGAAGGGAGTGGGACTAAGTTCCAGGGAATGAGCATGAAATTTAATCAGAATCATTTTTCTTGTGACAATAGTAGCACATTCTAAAGGAAAAATGCATCTTGTTCTTGATTGTAATTTGTACAAAGTGTAACAGTTTGTAACCTAGGACTTGCTTGTCCTCAGTGCACAGAAATTAGAATAATCTGATACTATTCGTGCTTTTTAGAAATAATTTGGAAATATTTGAATAACTTGTCTTAAAATATTTTATTCATCATGTTAAAATAAAACATTCCATAATCATTATTTTCTTTTTTCAATTTTTCCAATGTTTCAGGGGAAAAAAGGCTTTAGGAAAAAATTGGGGGGAAAAACATTTTCCCCTAATTTTTCTGGGTTTTTTTCCGGGCCTTCACACCTCTAGGAGGAGATTCCCCCCTTTTCCCTCTTGACTGAATTCCTATTGCTTTCCTAGGCGCACTGATCCAGTGAGGATTTGGCAGGCCAACTCCCCAAGTTCCATTTGCTTGCCAATAATCCAATATGAAATTAAAATGCTTAAACAGCTTTAAGCATAACTAGCTCTGGCTCAATTCAATGCAAACAAAATCCTGCATTCTCTTACAAAGTTCTACTCCCTTCTATGTTTATTTTATTTTATTTTATTTTATTTTTATACCGGCCATCTGGCAGCAAGGCCACTCTGATTGGTTTACAACATATATTAAACAACAAACAAACAAAATAACCAAAGTAAAATAGGAACAATAAAACTCAACTTACATTAGAATACAATTTAAATATAGTAATCATAAAGTTTCCATATTTTTGCCCTAGAAGACGCACTTTCCCCACCCTCAAAAGGGGAAATGTCTGTGTGTCTTAAGTCCCTGCTACACATATATCACAGATTTTCATTTAGAGATAAGATACCTGCACGGAGCCTCTCCCATCTTGTGCTGCAGCCGGGATTCCGAAGTTCCAATCACCGGTTTGCAAAGAGGCTTCCTCCAGGGAGCCTCTCCCCACCCCTCCACTTCTGCAGCCAAGATTCCCCAGTCAAAAATCACCTTGTTTGCAAAGAGGTCTCCTCTGCCCTCCCCTTCTTAAGCCTGGATTCAACAGCCCCAATTACCTCATTTGCAAACCTCCCCTTTTGCAGCTTGGATCCCACAGCTCCAATTACCTCGTTTGCAAGCCTTCCCTTTTGCAGCTTGGATTCCACAGCTCCAATTACCTCGTTTGCAAGCCTCCCCTTCCCCTGCCATAAAACCTTAGGATAAACATTTTTTCTCATTTTTTCCCCTCTAATGGTCTGGTGTGTCTTATGGGGTGAAAAATACAAGTACATTTTTTGGAGGGGAGATTATTTTTTTGGAAAGCGCTGAGGTCATGTACTAGCCTATTTTAACCATGGTTTGCTGCAGTTTCAACTGACTAAGTAACCAGAATTGCTTGAAGCCATGGTCTGCAAAACCCAATCAGAACACAGCTTCCAAGCACGTGGAATGGGTCCCAGCTGTCACAGCAAGCAACAAAGTTCTGAGATGATGGAAGCTGTAGGACAAAAACTCTGGGCAAGGCATGCCCACCTCCAGAAAAGACAGACAAACCAGTTGGAGTCAGTGAAGGACAGCTTTCTTTGTTCCTAGTAATCCTGTCTCTAAAACATGTTTTTCACAAAGGAAAAAGGGGATCTTCTGCAGCGCTCCCACTGCAACATAGGGTATTTGTACACGACCCCTAAACTCCGCCACAAATGGCTCCCAGCTCCGGAGCTTAAAATTGTTTCCCCGCCAGCTCCGGAGTTTACAGATAATTAAGTGCGACCATGCCCACCTAAGCGCGTCCCAGCGCACTTTTCAGGTACCTGCTCTCCGGAGGTGAAAATTCCTGATGCGGATATAACGTAGTGACTGCCGGGCTCTCCTTGCTTCTGTTTGTTCTTTTTTTGCCCCCCGCCCCTTTAAGAGATCTGAATGCAGTGCCAGGATGGCAGAACGGAGGTAAGCGGCATTCTTTTCTTCCTTTTTTTCTCCCTCCCCTCACGCAGCCAGCAGCCAGGAGTGCGGAGGGGGTGGGAACGCAGGAACAGCGACAAACCCCTAAGATCTCTGGTCCGAATTTAAGTGGCCAGCGGATCATAGGGGTCGTGTGAAAAGGCTCATAGTTTGGGATGAATTACTAAAGATGAATTACCCCAAATGAATTATTTGAGGAACGTCTAGAATTAGAAGCTCACAAAAACTCAAAAAGCAGCAAGTCAAAATAAGATATAAAAGAACAAATAGCACCATAAAAATGGAGATGGGTGGGTTGCACAATGAGACAAGTAGATGATGGCATAAAGAAATACATCAGAGCTGACCGTGAATCAGAAGAATGAGCAGACAAAGACTACAAGCTATATTATTTTAAAAGATAATGCAAGCTGGCACATATTGGAATAACACACAATTCAGAAGCTTACAAAAGCAAAAAGGGACGGATGCCCTGTATCAAACATTGGACATCAATAGACTAATAAAGAAGATTAGTTGACTAAATCATCTCATGTAAATTTTGCTTCACAATGTTCTTGGAAGAGACGCATACCTACCCTGCATTGTTACTGACCGCTGTTAATCCTTTTACTCCAGTCTTCAGCAGAGCTCCTATGAGGTTCTCAGGAATTCCGCAGAGCCCAAAACCTACACAACACAAATGATTCACCAATGAACAATTCCACTGGGGTTTTTTTTGGGGGGGGGAGGGGGCACTCTCAACACGCTTGTGAGAAAAGAGACCTTGCTCAAGACAGCATGAGAGAAATCCTTTTTTCTGTTCTTCACATCAAGAGAAAAGATTCAGTCTGTTATCATGGTAGGCTTTGAAGCAGATGAAAGGTGAATGCAGTCATCTTCTGCTCAGATACACTCAACTCCTGCTGCTGATTTTCTGCATATGGAAAGTGATAAGTCCACAGAAGAAATTGCAAGTAAGTGTTGCTTGAGGTGAAGAACCTTAGTTCTCTGCTTCTCAGGCCAAGTGTTTGCTCACATGTCAGGTCTAAAGAAAAGTAGCACCCTTTCTTATTTAACAAGGCTCATTGCTTGCCCTGTGTAGAAAGCCTCAATGGAGCAGGAAGCGGCTGGGTGCTCCCTTGAAGTGGGGAGGGCATATCCAGCTAGGAACTGAATGAATGAATGAATGAATACTTCTATAGTTGTGCTGCAGAAATCCAGCAGGAGAGCCAACCCCACTCTTCACCTTACAATAGAGATGGGCATTTCATTTCGGAAGGGGACCGGTTCTGAAACAAAACATGCCGGCACAGCTGGCGCTCAGAACCCAGTCCCGCCCTCTGAAACAAAATCAACCATTGTCTTACCTTGCTGTAATTTGCACAGTGCGAAATTCCAATCAGGAAGCAGCCCCTGATGCGTCGTCTTTCCTTTTCCCTGACACTGGCCAATCAGACGGGGAGGAGGGACAATGTATGTCCTTGCACAGCTCCTGGTTGGCCAGTGCCAGAGAGAAGGAAAGATGATGCATGGGAGGTTTCTTCCTGATTGGAGTTTCGCCTGAGCAACCCAAAGGAAGGTAAGTCAGTGGCTGATTTCGTTTCGGAAGCTGGATCCCAGTTCCGAACCTCAGCTGTGCTGCTGTGTTTCATTTTCAGAACTGTACCCCTTCTGAAACGGAACACCCATCTCTACCATACAACATAGGGCAGTGCAGGCTCAGGACAAAAGGGGCCAGTAGAGGCCACAAATTGTGATTCTCGGGTAAAATGCAAACTCTTATGAATGTGGTGACTTAATTGGATAGATTATGAAGTGTGGGAGGAAAGTAGCACCTGAAACCCAGAGTTTAGAGAGGTCTTTTTATAACTACAACTCGCATTGGCTGGGAATTCTGGGAGTTCTAGTTAAAAAAACAACCAGAAATAATTTTCATAAGTTGTGTTGAAACCATGGATGGAAACAGAAAGTGTTTAGAGAAGACAAGTTTAGAAATTGAGTCTAGCCCTTCCTATCAAGAGGAAAGAGTCTTCCCACAATTTCTCTTTTTCTTTTGCAATGTACAAATACAAGCTTGCTCCCTTGCTCCACTTCACTGGTCATGACTTGTGGTTTCAGTGAACTATGCACTGGTTTCTCCTTTCTGGAAATATTGGCCTGCAATACCGCTTTTCCTTGGCAATAAAGCCATCTGCACGCAGCTTTCTCCACTTATCTCTTCAGCCTGTTGATCTTTCAGCGCAATTCACTTGACTGTCTTAACAGCTCTTTAGGATCTTTATGCCTTATCATAAGAACAACACCCACTTTCTGAAGACCCACCTTTTGCTAGGAACAGCAAAAGTTACATCCACACTTACTTTTATTCAAAATCACTGGCTTAATTTCTGTTATATGTTTTTAAAATCAAAATTAACCAGCATTTTTAACATCCCTGAAAGCTCACTAACACCATGGAAACAAACAGATCTGTGTACCAATAGATGGTTTTCAATCCATAGTGTGGCTACTAGCCTAAATTCTTAGGAAATTCTCCAACGGGTTCCTCTCAGTGTTGTAGCTGCTTGAACCACTTGCACTAGAAATGGGCGTTTCATTTTAGAAGGGGACTGGTTCTGAAACGAAACACGACAGCACAGCTGGTGCTCGGAACCCAGAACAAAATCAACCACCAATCAGGAGCTGTGCAAGGACATGCATCATCCCACCTCCCTGTCTAATTGGCCAGCACCAGGGAGAGGGAGAGATGACGCATGAGAGGCTGCTTCCTGATTGGAATTTCGACCACCGCAAACTACAACAAAGTTAGACAGTGGCTGATTTTGTTCTAGAGGGCGGGACTGGGTTCTGAGCGCCAGCTGTGCCGGCATGTTTTGTTTCAGAACCAGTCCCCTTCCAAAACGAAATGCCCATCTCTAATTTGCACCTAGGTCCTCATCTTGTGAAGCACCTGCATATCAAGACTTCTCCTCTCCGCAAACCCCCTTCCCAGTACGGCATCCTGCTCACAAATTTAGGCCATTGACATTAGGGGAAGGAACTCAGCAGTACATGTCAGTGGACAAATGCAGGAGGATGCAAACTTTGGAAGCACTACCTTTTTGGGCTGCAGTGCCTATCATCGCCTCACCCTCATGGGCTACTGGCCGGGAGAGTCTAGAAATTATAATTCCAAAAGTAATTCCGCCAAGCTCTCAAGTTCCAGTTAGACTTTCATCTGATGATCTAAGTCAGTGTTGGCGAACCTATGGCACAGGTGCCAAAGGTGGCACTCGGAGCTCTTTCTGTGGGCACCCGGAATCGCCCCTTCAAAGCCACCTGTATTTATGCTGTACTGGCACTTTGCAAAAAATTAGTGGCTTTTGAATTGCAGTTTGGGCACTCAGTCTCTAAAAGGTTCACCGTCACTGCTCTAAGTGGTAAGGATACTAGACAAATCCAAGGGAAGCCAGACTGCTGCTCTCTGATTTGCATACAACTGCACACTGAGAAGGTACCCTGAAAGAGCCTCTGCAACAGCTGAAGCTCTCTCTTCACAAGACTGGGACCAAGGCAATTCTCAAGTGTATGGAGAGTCCATATTCATGGAAGCCCTCTAATCCAGGCATATCCAAACTTCGCCCCTCCTGATGTTTTGGACTGCAACTCCCAGAATTCTCATCTTAGATTGCCAGTGACAAAGGACTGTGAGAGATGCAGTCCAAAACATCTGAAGGGCGGAAGTTGTGCCCAGAATGAAAGAAGTGGGGCCTGGGAGAAAAAGGTCAACAAAGCACTGTGTGCCATTCATTTTGTTTTTGTTTCTGATTTTTTGACACCAAACCTCAGCATTCTAGGAACTTCAGCCCACAGACCTGTAATGACAGACAACTTCATTTCAGTCACCTGGGGAAGGGTGAAGATTAGCATTCTAGGTTTTTACTTCCTGCTGTATTTCCTGCTCCAATGATCCCTATGCATGGCAGTCTTACTACACATTAGGCTGTACAGCTGGTGCTTCCTCAAGAATGACCATGCGTAAAAAGTACTACTTTCTCCCACTGCAACAGGAAATAAGGCCTAGATTGCTAGACAGATTCTGAGACCTCAGCCTTGTGCAGGTGAGTGAAGTGAAGGTATTTCTAGGTCTGGGTCTGTGGACTGAATCTCGCAGAATTCTGACTGGAGAATTAATTCTTGGGAAATCCAGGTAGCTGAAGTTCAAAAAAGACCCTTAATGGCACACAGCATTTGTTCCATCAGAAACGCTGGAAATAAGAACAATACAGTATTCATTATTTGCACAAAGGCAAACCCAACAAACAAATGTACAGAGCTGAAGGAGAAAGTGGTGAATGATCACACTTACCACCAACAAGGAGAGTAGACCCATTAGGTATATCTTTCACTGCTTCCACCGGATCGGTGTAGAATTTGGTATTGTGACAGTTGCTAGTAGAAAAATAACAACCACATGTCTAGAAAAAATAAAACAAGAGAGAAAGGTTCAGGGTGTGATACTGTACTCAGCCACAACCCTGGAGCTCTGGTAAGTGGATACAATTAACACAGTTCATACGGTGCAATTTTACATAAATGAGGAGGGCAGGCACAGAATATGCTATTGAGCTTTCTAAGATTGATCTTTCAAAAGCAAGTTGCTGGCCTCCCGTGCCCATAAATATATGCTTGTTCACACAACACCCAGTGAAATCCTGGAAGTGCTTTGCAGACAAAGTTATCCATTATAAAGTAAAGAAACTGTACACTTTATTCAGAGTTATAAATTACCCAGGTTTTCATCTTGGAAAAACCCAATTCAGCATACAAGAATGGAAATATAAAACCGAATCTAAACAAACAAACAAACAAACTACACTCAGTTCTGCCCGACTCTCTCAGTCTGGCAGAACTCATTACATCCGATTAATTAAACAGCCATTACCTCAAAATTATATTTTTTTCAACACATGGTTTACCTTTTAGGGATAATGGTCATAAGAACAACCAGACTTTCATCCCACCTGCCTATTGTAACAGTCTTTTGTGTGATAATCTAACATGATTACAAATCGCACCAATGTGAATTTATTATGTTTTCCTTAATTTGCACTACGATCGTGCAGGGAGCTGCTATATCTGATTATACATTTCTTGTGAAAGACATGTACTCTTATTTTGATACTGTTTTTTATTACATCCTTTAAATAAAGCCTTTAAAATGCCCATTGACAATGAACATGGAGACAGCAGACTAAGCAGGAACATGGGACATCTGGTTGCAATCCCCCTGCAATAACAAGATCATATTCTATGTCTACTCAAATTACAGTGATTCTTAATTTGTATGCATATGCATCTAAACTTGATGTGCACATTCGAAGCAAACATCTGTCAGGGATGTAGTTTTGCTTTCTGTTGATAAATATACAGATGTTCATCAATAAACAAATATATTGGCATAAAAACATCAAGGGCAGACAAGTTTTGACCAAATGCTGAGAAAAGGCACAAAAAGGTCAGCCGTTCAAAGTTTGTAGCTTACTGGTTGGTTAAGCTGATGTGCCAATACCAAAAAAGATTAAGCATGACAGTGGAGAAACTCTTCCCAGAAATGGACTGAGATGTTTCTGCCTTAATAAACTAATATATAATGCCTAGGAGCAACTTGTCATGGAGCCCACCTGAGAACAGGCAACTCTGGATCTAATACTGTGTGATACTCAGGACCTGGTCAGGGATGTGAATGTCACTGAGCCTCTGGGAAACAGTGATCATGCTGCAATCTCCTTTGCCATGCATGTTCGGGGGTGGGGGGAGTGTCAAGCAAATCAGACATAAAAACCCGTGATTTCTGAAGAGTGGACTTCCCTCAGATGAGGAAACTACTGTAGTTAGAAAGAAACTGAAAGGGAAGGTTAAAAGAATCCAGTCTCTACAGAGTGCATGGCGCCTGTTTAAAACGATAGCAGAGGCCCAGCACAAGTGCATACCACAAAGAAAGAAGAGCTCATCTAAGTCCAAGAGGGCACTGGCATGGTTAACGAGTGGAGTTAGAGAGGCTCTAAAGCACAAGGAGAGGTTTTTCTGTAAATGGAAATCCTCCCCATATGAGGAAAATAAAAAGGAACACAAACTGGCAAAAGAAATGTAAGAAGATAAGAGAGGCAAAGAAAGACTTTACTCAAAGTCTCCTTTCTTGTACTTTTAATCCATTTTCATGGGTCCCATTCTCAGAAGCTACACAAAACAAGCTTTTTCCCTCTTTGACATGGCATCCCCTCAAATATTTGAAGACGGCTCTCTTTCAGTCTTCCCTCTTCCAGGCTAAGCATGCCCGGTTCCCTCTATTGCTCATCATAGTGTTTCATGAGGGCACTCTTCTTCACAGTTCCACGTCTAGCTATCAATGCAAAGAGAGGCAAAATGCCCCAAATGCTTTTGGTCTGGATTATGGGCTGAATTACAGTGCCCAACAGCTGCCTAGATGCCCTAAGCACATCCAATCTCGCCTGATTTCGGAAGCTAAGCAGGGTTGGCCCTGGTTAGTACTTGGATGGAAGACCACCAGGGAATACCAGGTGCTATGGGTGCCTAGAGTAGGAACTGGCAAGTCACTCCAGTATTCCTGCCAAGAAAACACCATGGGTGTGGGGCCACAGAGAGTTGGCCACGACTGTAATGATACTATACACATGCACAGTGCCCAGCAACCCTACTCAGTAGAGATGATGGGAAAGACTACCTGGAGCTGAAGTCCAACAGCATCTAAGAGTTGCATTTTGCCCCACTTTGTTTTAGGACTAGTTTCTGAGACTTTGTGTGCCAAGTTTTCGTGTGAATATCTCCAAGCTTCCCTGAAGATCAGCAATGTGAACATACCTAGCTATATTCCATTCAACACAAACAAAACCCCCTTGCACATATCAGGGGTCATCTAGAAGCCATTCAGACCATTGCTAAAACAACTTCAACCCAGTCCTGTCCGTATTATTCAAGAATTACATTTATGAAGACCACAATATCTGTGATGACACAACAGACATCGTAGGTGCTGCCTTTCCCCGTCTGATTATTGGGACATTGAGAAAAAAAAATGTCCATGTTTCATGTACAGACAGGAGAAAGATAGGCAGTTTACGGAAACAGGTATCAGCTGCTGAATAATTAAATCAAGAACAAGGGTCTACATGAGTCCATCCAGTGATCAGGTCAATAGCAGCAGAGAAAATGTATAAAGGCATCATGTGGCAGATGCCATTTCTCTCCTGTCATCCCTCCAACATCTACTGTAAATATTGCTGAGCTGTGTGTGTAGTCCTGACTGGATGTTGACCAGTGAAAAGCCAGATATCTCTGTATACATTGTAAACAGAAGCTACAAAAACAGGAATATCTGTCATTATTTTGTGGTTCATGAGGACTAGCACCATGAGCTTAGTAGAAAAAACTCGACATCATCGCTGACCTAGTACTTCCATGTGCTCCTGGGAACAACAGCTAAGAGAACTTCACTCCACTCATTTTCTTATACAGGGAGGGGAATGAAGGGCACAGACCCTGGTCCTTCATGAAGGGCCAAAGGGAAATGCTTTATGGAAAACTTTGCCTAGAAATCAGATGACAGGAGATGCATGGCCATGCATGTCACTACCATCTGGCCTAGAAAGGGTTGTGGGCAGGGAAATCCATCTTGGTTTTAGTTCCCTGTTTTTGTAGCTTCTTGGTTTAGCGGCTAGCCCCTCAGTGTGCAGATTTATCCTTACTGATCTTCTCTAGCTTAATGCAAGATGTAAAACTCTGATCTTTTGTTAAGCTTAGGAGGCCACATTACTGCAGTCCAGCATCTGAAGGGAAAGGGTTCTCTTTATCCCCTTACCTACAATGGTAGCAAGTATCCAGGATTTGAAACAAGAGCTCTTCTCAGAGTTATCTGTCAATATTGAGAGATCAACCTGCTTCTTTTATTCATAGCTGAAATACATGCCTCTGCATGCAATGATTAGCCTGCATCATTACTTGCAAACTACTCAGAGAAGTGCTTTAAGCACTATGGGGTGATATATAAACAGTAAGCTTTACTTTCGTCTTACCTATTGGTTTGTAATGCTTTTCAATGGCCTATGTTTTATTTTTTCCGAATATATTCCTTTTATGTGTTAATGTTTTTTTTAACAGGTAGGTATGCTACCTTTGAAACTTTGCTTTACAGTAAACTACACCTAAACTTCATTAGTGCCAGGTGACTGAACACTACATGTTTTGGATTTGCAGCTCAATGTCCACATTGAAAGTTCTATTCTCACACAAAAGATCAGACAGAACCATTATTTGGCTGCAGCCGCAGCCCTGAAGACCGAGATAGTATGGTATTATGGTTACCGTGTTGTGAGAGACCAAGCTTTGCATCCCAACACAACCCTTGAGCTTACAAGGTGCCCTAAATCCTTGTGAAGATAAACCAGCCAAAAGGCCCAAACACTGCCTTGAACTTCTTAGGAGGGCAGATGGCACATAAAACATTTATTACAATGAAGCAATAAATGCATAAAATGTATTGAAACTGACTTAGAAGCCAATCCGGCAAAAACATTAGGTTTTATTATGAAGCAAAAACAAAGGGGACCCTGAATACCTTTTAGTCAAAAATATCCACAGGACATCAAGTGTTGCAGAAAGTTAAACAATACTGACCTATTCCCCTCCCGCCTGCCCCCCCCCCGTGCCCCCAAAAAGTTGCTGGCATGAACAAAACCTGCAGGCGGCGAGACAAGAAAATGTGAAACTTTGGGGTGCTAGATCTCAAACAAATAAGAGAAAGTACTTTTTCACCCAGATGATCACTGGTCTATGGAACTCCCTGCCAGAAGAAGTGGTGACAGCTGTCAGCCTTGACAGCTTTAAGAAAGGATTAAACAAGTTCATGGAGAACAAAGGTATCAATGGCTATCATTATGGATGCCTACAGACAACATCCGGGTTGGAGAGATAGGCAGGATATCTCTCAATGCCATTTGCAGGGAATCATAAGCAGGTGAGGACATCTGCTTGGGAACATCCTGAAGCAAATGGTGAGCCTCTGTGTGAGACAGAATGCTGGACTGGATGAGCTGTGGCCTGTTCTACCAAGGCTGTTTTTATGTTCTTATGGAACGGGGTGAGGATGGACGAAGGTTCCTCCTGCGCCTTTAAAAGACGGGCTTGGAATCAGCAGAAGGATCCGCGGGTGGGGAGGGGGGCTTCCTCCAGGTAAAGCGTGCCCCAAAAGCGAGCTCTAGGGAAGCCCCTACTCTTCAAATACTCGACCTGCAAGCCGCTCGATCGGATAAACTGGACGCAGGCCCTATAAGGCAGGTTGCCTTCCTCTCCAAGGTCAGCCTCGCCCGCCTCTCCGGGGAGGGGAGGGGGAGAGAACCTGAAGGACGCGCCGCAGAAAGGAACCGACCGGCCCGGTCACACCAGGAGCGCGCCAGGCTGGCGGAGCAAGGCGTTCCTTCGCGATCGTTTTGGTCGCTGGGATCGGAACGAAGCTTCCATGGGGGCGTTGGGCAAGATCCTTGAAAGCCGATCCTCTCTCCTTGCCCTGGAAATAGGCCACGCTCGTCATCGGCGGCGAGAGACGCGCAGGGCAAAGCAATGTCAGTAGGGCGCTTTTGCTTCCCACCCAGGGAGGTGGAGAAAAGTGACGGGGGGGGGAGAGAAAAAGAGAGGGGGCGGGTGGCTGGGAAAAGGGTTCCCCGGCTTCTCTTGCGCCTTGATGGAGGTCTTGAATGCCGCAAAAGGCGAACGTTTGCAAAGGAAGCTGCACCACCTGCTAAGTTTAAAAACGCCTCCTATTAAAGAGGCTGGCTGGAAACCCTGCGTGCGCCCCAATGGAACCTAATGGAAAGCCACGATCCTCGGCACTGTATCCACGTCGCTCAAGGAAAGCAGGCGAGGGATCCCTTCTAGCAAGCAAGAGGAGCCACCGCGGGCCGCCGCCTCCCCACTTTCTCCACGCGCCTTTAGCTTTTTTACCTTTGCCGGGGCTCGGAGGATGCGCTTCAGCGTCCCCCGAGGGGAGCCCGGGCGGGCAGCGGCAGGAAACCAGCGGCTGAACTGGGAGAGGAGGCTCTGCGCCGCCATCTTCGAGCTTCGATGGAGGAAGGAGCCGGGGCAAAGCAGCAGAGGGTCTGGAGACACCAAAGCAATGAAGGAGGAGGAGGAGGAGGCGGATGCCCAACCCACTGGGCCGCGATGCTGCTACTGGCGGGGAAAGCAACGCGGAGCAATGGGATCGCACAGAGCCGGGGGAAGGTTGGGGGCTTGGCCTTGACGTTGCCTTTAACCGTTTCCACTCCCTCGGCTAGGAAAAATGCTGGGCTCGCCCCTCCAGGCCGGCGGCCAATCCGCGCCTGAAAACAGCCGCCCTAATCCCACAGATCAACCCTATCTTAATCCAGGTTTAAGACCCACCCACCCCCCTTTGCGCTCCGGGAAATCCCGGGGAAGTGAGCCGAAAGATGGGGGCTGCGGTGGTGTGCAGAGGTCATTTGGAAGCCGAGTGGGGGCCGCGTCTGAATGAAAGAACACGGGTCGAACTGCGGTGGAGCAACCGAGAGAAAAAAATGGAGTTGGAAGGGGCCTATTAGACCAGTGAATCTAAAACCCCCTGCTCAGGTTGGAATCTAAATCAAAGAAGTATGTCTTGGCAGATAGATGTCCAAGCAATGCCTCCAGCATTGGAGTGCTCACCTCCCTTCCAAAGATAATTGGTTCTATTATCCTACTACATGTAACACTTAGGAAGTTTTTCCTGATGGTTGAAAACTGGCTTCCTGCAACTTGCCACCTGGAGAAGAGGAACTGAACATTATTGCAAGACAGGCCACTAATAAAATAACAAAAAGAAAAATCATTGCAAGCTTTTGATACACTCTTTTTCAAACAATGTACCAAAAGTCCAAACATGGCAAAAGATGTGCTTTGCCAGAAAGTCGTTCTTAAAAGTTCTTGGCAGAATGATATTTTCCAGGCAGTCCTGGTTGCTGAATATATATGGTGAAGGTTGTGAAATGACCATCCATTTACAAATGAAAGAATGTGTTGTCTCGAAGACATAATGGCTTGATTTCAATGTTGCCGGCTTTCAGAGTAGCCCTACTTAATAAAAACATAAGCCCTGCTGGATCAGGCCAAAGTCCCATCTAGTCCAGCTTCCTGTATCTCACAGTGGCCCCACCAGATGCCTCTGGGAGCGCATGAGACTAGATATCTGTCTCCTGATACAGTACCACTCCTCTGCATCTGGCCCTTGAAGTACCCATATTATCTTGTCCCATATTATCAGTTATTACATTTATATTGTGCTGTCTCACTAAAAATAACACTCAAGGCAGTTTATGTGCAGGCTGTTAAAACAGGTTAAAAACTTTGCAATTGAAAACTATAAAAATACACATTTTAAAAAATAACTTAAAGTCACCACAATCAAAACAAAATCATTCCAAAAATCAATTAAGAAAATATTGCAGTCTCAGTTTGAAGAGGTGTGACTTCATGTCCAGAAATCACGAGGATTGGAAATAATGGTAACTGCAGAGAATACAATTATATTGGAAACAAAACACCACAGATCCCCCTGGACACACCACAAATCCCCAGAGAAAGCCTCATACAAGAGAAAATCTTAAAATACACAGAAGAACAAGCCTTGCTAAGAGAAAATCAGCATGGCTTCTGTAAAGGTAAGTCTTGTCTGACAAGCCTTTTAGAATTCTTTGAAAAGGTCAACAGGCATGTGGATTTGGGGGAACCAGTGGATATTGTCTATCTTGATTTTCAGAAGGCTTTTGACACAGTTCCTCACCAAAGGCTGCTGAGAAAATTGCACAGTTGGGGGATAAGAGTGCAGGTCCTCCTATGGATTAAGAACTGGTTGAGATCCAGGAAACAAACAGTAGGTGTCAATGAGCAATTTTCACAATGGAGAGCTGAAAAGCGGTGTGCCCCAAGGATCTGTCCTGGGATCAATGCTTTTCAATCTTTTCTTAAACGACCTTGAGACAGGGATAAGCAGTGAGATGGCCAAGTTTGCGGATGACATGAAACTTTTCTGTGTGATAAAAACCAGGGAAGGTTGTGAAGAGCTCCTCCAGTGCTGGAGGAAATGCTACCAACTGAATTTTCTCCTGTTATTCAGCTGCCATACCTGCAGGCAGGTAAGGGTTGGAATATAAAAGACACAAACTTACATGTTATAACTCAGAAAATAATAGTGGTAATATCTCTAAAACAGAAGAAACCAAGATACTCAAAGAAAAATGTGTAGAAGGGTATACACTATAGTATCAGCTTCTAACCATGTAGATGTAAAAAGAGTCAAGACTAAGACACAGGTGGGATCATTTATCTTGGTCTTCTGTAGACTATCTGGAGATATAATCTTTATTTAGTCATACAGATCTAGCCAGTTTTACATCCAGTTTGAGCCGGTCTGTTAGATCTTATCTTTCCGGGATTGCTGTGTAAATAATAGTGGTGTAAAGCACTATCCATTCTGAGTGCATTTCTGTCTTACTGGGAGTTACAGGAGAATACTTGTTTATTTATTTATTTATTTATTTATTACACTTATATACCGCCCCATTCCCACAGGGGGACTCTGGGCGGTTCACAACGTACAAATAAGACAAATAAAATCAATAGCAAGAACAATAACAATATAAGAGTAAAATCCAAGAGCAGTAAGGCGGGCAAAGAGGAAAAAAAAACAAAGAAAAAAAAACAAAAACCAGGTCCCTATGCATCGCCGTAGGCTTCACGAAAAAGAAAGGTCTTCAAATTCTTCTTAAAAGCCGCCAGCGATGGAGCCCGCCGTAGTTCACTGGGAAGACGATTCCAAATGGAAGGGGCCACCACCGAGAAGGCCCGCCCGCGAGTGCTCGCTCTACGGGCCTCCCTCGGGGTGACTGTCCGCAGTGAAAGAGCCACCGAGGAGCGGGTGGGTCGGGCCAGATCTAATTGCCGGGTGAGACGCTCCGTCAAATAAGATGGGGCCAAGCCATGGAGGGTTTTGTAAGTCAAAACCAACACCTTGAACCTTATTCGGGAGGCAACGGGCAACCAGTGTAGGCGGACCAGGATAGGGGTGGCGCGGTCATAACGGCGCGCGCCAACCACCAGCCTGGCCGCCGTATTCTGGACCCGCTGCAGTCGCCGAACAAGGTTCAAGGGGAGCCCCATGTAGAGAGCGTTGCAATAATCCAGCCTCGACATGACCAGCGCCTGTACCACAGTCCTCAGGGAACTCTCATCGAGGTATGGGCGAATCTGAGCGATAAGCCTTAGGTGGTAAAAGGCCGACCTGACCACGGCTGACACCTGGGGTTCCAGGGTCAGATCCGGGTCCAGGACGACGCCCAGATTCCTCACTCTTTGCGCCAGCTGGGGGGCGGACCCACCCAAGCTGGGAAGAGGGCCACAGTACCCCTCCGAAGAGCCCCCGAAGAACATAACCTCGGTCTTGCCTGGGTTGAGCCGGAGCCTGTGAGTCCTGGTCCAGTCCAGTACCGCAGCCAGGCAGCGATCAAGGGTCCGGACGGCCTCCACTGCACAGGTGGAAAAGGAGAGATAGAGCTGCGTGTCATCAGCGTACTGATGACAGCAGACTCCATAACCCCGGATGATCTCAGCCAGCGGCTTCATATAGATGTTGAAGAGCATTGGGGAGAGTGACGACCCCTGCGGCACCCCACAAGGGAGTGTCCAGGGAGCCGACAACTCACCCCCCAAGCTCACTCGCTGGATACGGCCCCCAAGGAAGGACCGGAACCAGGCGAAGGCCTGGCCCCCAATCCCAACCTCCGAGAGCCGTTCCAGCAGGATACCGTGGTCGACGGTATCAAAAGCCGCTGACAGGTCGAGAAGGACCAGCAGGGTAGAGCAACCCCTGTCAGCCCACCTCAACAGATCATCATGCAGAGCGACCAGGACCGTCTCGGTCCCATGGCGCGGCCTGAACCCGGACTGGAAAGGATCCAAGACATGGTTCTCCTCCAGGAACAACTGAAGACGCAGGGCGGCGACTCGCTCAATCACCTTGCCCAAAAAGGGAACATTGGCTATGGGACGATAGTTGGACAAATCGTCCACCGCCAAGCCGGGTCTTTTAATAATGGGCTTCACCACCGTCTCCTTCAGTAGACTGGGAAAGATCCCGTCTCTGAAGGAGGCCGAAGCGATCAGTGAAGCCCATTTCGGCATGCTCCCCCCTGCGCTCTTAATCAACCAGGCAGGGCAAGGGTCGAACGGAGAAGCCGCAGGCCTGCAGTGTCCCAGCGCCCTGGAGGCATCCACAGGTGTAACAGGTCCGAACTCAACAAACCGAGGCGACCGAGGCGGCCCGACGCTGGCCATGACAGGGGCCGGATCAGAGCAACCGGTGTCCAGCTCGGAACGGATGGCCTCTATCTTAGATTTAAAATAGGCTGCGAAAGACTCACTGGTGAAATCACCAGGAGGAGGCCCTGGCGGAGCGGGATTGGTGAGGTCTCGAACCACACGGAACAATTCCGCTTGACGATTCGAGGCCTCACCAATTCTCAGGGCGGCAAAAGATCTCCTAGCCGCCCTTATCGCACGGGAATAGCGACCGTTCAACGCCTTAACCGCAGCCCAATTCTGAGCCGTCCGAGCGTTCCGCCATCTGCTCTCTAGCCTTCTCTGCTCTTGCTTCATCGCCCGCAGCTCCTCGGTAAACCAAGGAGACATGCGGGCTCGGCATCGGATCAGGCGCTTGGGGGCGATCCGGTCGACAACCCCAGCCACCTCCTCAAACCACCTTTGGGATAGGGAGTCGGCCGGATCGTCATCCAAACCGTCTGGAACATCCCCGAGGGCCTCCGAAAACCGCAAAGGGTCCAGGAGCCCCCGGGGACGGGCCCAGATGGACGGGCCCGGCTCCCCGCGGGGCGGGGTGGCTACCGCAATAGAGAAAGTCAGTAGATAGTGATCTGACCATGACACGGGCCGGGCCTGCAATCTCCCGACCCCCAGATCGAACCCCCGCAATGTGGAGGCAAAAACCAGGTCCAGGGTGTGTCCACATTTATGAGTGGGACCGATGACTAACTGAGACAGGTTCATGGAGGCCATGGACTCCATGAATTCCAGAGCTACTCCAGACAGCCCAGCCTCGGCGTGCACATTGAAATCCCCCACAACCAATAGGCGGGGGGAC
The DNA here is from genome assembly GCA_023846285.1 of Phrynocephalus versicolor. Taxonomy (NCBI): domain Eukaryota; kingdom Metazoa; phylum Chordata; class Lepidosauria; order Squamata; family Agamidae; genus Phrynocephalus; species Phrynocephalus versicolor. The sequence goes on from JAHTLZ010000240.1 coordinate 733,646, forward strand.
CTCAAAAGTGCCGCCGAGATGAACTCGGAGAGCTCTGGGAGGGTAAGTGCAGGGTCGCGGGGAGCACGGTACACGAGCACTACCCCAAACCTGTCCCTTTGGCCCACCATAAGGTGGAGACATTCCAATCCCGGACTCACCAACATTGCGGATCTACTGACACAAAAAGAATCCCTAAAGACCATAGCCACCCCGCCCCCCCGGTCTGCCAAGCTGCTCTAAACGGTAGCCCTGGGGGCAAAGGAGGGTGAGGGAAGCCCCACCCCCCTCGCCCACCCAGGTCTCCGTGATGAAGGCCAGGTCGGCACTCTCGTCCACAATCAAATCGTGGACGAGTGGGATCTTATTATGTACCGACCTGGCATTAATAAGCAGACAGGAGAGACCAGGGGGACAGACGGTTTGGATCCCATCCATTTGGCGGCGGACCAACGGGTCAGAACGGGGGACAGGCACTAAATGTCTGTCCCGGGTTCTCCTTAACCGATCGGCCCGTCGACCCACAGCGTATCTCCCGCGGCCCGACACCACCCTGATGGAACACCCGGTGGACTCCATAGATCTCAAACGGTCGAGGCCCGGACCCAAATAAGACACAAGGGAAAAAAAAACCCAATATATAACAACAAAATACAAGGGTACAAAATACAGAATACAAAATACAAAATACAAAATACAAAATACAAAATGAGCAAAGTCAATAATAAATTAAAAAATAATAATATAAAAAAGAAATACAATATAATATAAAACTAAAGAGAGCTCCCAAGGCCACAGATGGAGACAAAAGGGGGAAAAACAAGAGGGGTACGGGAAAGATCATGTCCGCCAGCTATGGCCATAACGGAGAGAAGTCCGCAGCCTACAAAGGCTGTCAGGGTCTCCGAACAGTCACAGACGGCGGAGATGAGCTCATAACTCAGGACAAGTGGAGGAACGCCAAGCACGGAGATCGAGATGACGGTCTTCCCTTCCGGTATAAACGGAGGCGGCGAGCAGAGAGCCAAGATGGTAACTGCAGAGCAAGGGTCCCATGGGAGGCAGTCAAGCCAGAGTACATTAAAGTAACAGCTGACAAAGGGCGACAACAGGCGGGAAGAATGTAAAAACCACGCCAGCCCCCTCACCACCACTCCCCCAAAACCGAGCAGCCGAGGTGCCAGCTGAAGGAGCCAAGGATCTCATAAACCGACGGCCGACATGCCGCCCGCAAATCAGAGTCCAAAGATGTTAAAGGGAGGGGCCAGTCACCCTCTCAAGGAGGCACCGACGGCCGAGTTGCCGTCCGAGCAGCCAGGACCCCACGCCATACCCTCAAGGCGAACAGCTAAGCTGCCACCTCGGGGAGTATCTCGCACCGGCGGCCGACCTGCCGCCCGCAGCCAAGGTCCAGGAAAACAGGAAGGGCGGATAAACCACCCTCCCAAGATGGCGCCGACGGTCGACCCACCGCCCGAGCAAACAGGTCCCCCCCAAGGGAGCTGCAACGCCGGCGGCCGGCCTGCCGCCCGAAAGCCGAGCAAACGCATCCCCAGAAGCTGGCAAACCATCGCCCGGCAACCGGGACGCGACAGCACCGGCGGCCGATCCGCCGCCCGAGATCCCACCAGAGCTACCCCCCCCCCCCAGAAGGGTGGCTGTTTAGAGCAGTTTCTTCACATATATTTTATCCCCTTAGTCTAAAATAAAATAAACACTATGAAAAGGAGGAACCAATGGAATACTTCCCAGGAACTCAGCCGGTTTTGCCAGGTGGTTGTGAGTATGCACGTGTGGATGTGCACAAAAAGCAAATATTTATTGTTGCATCCTTGTGATCTGAAAATATTACATATTACATTTCTTTTATTGAGTTGCAAGCATTATGTTTTCCAGGAAACTGCAGAAGTTGTTATTAAGTCATTGTAATACAGCACACATAGATGAAAAGAAAGGATCTAAGACCATAATTGAGTACGCCCCCCTCACATTTCATAAATATTTTAATTTATATTTTCATGTGACAATACTGAAGAAATGACACTTGGCTACAATGTAAAGCAGTGAGAATACAGCTTGGATAACAGTGTAAATGTGCACTCCCCTCAAAATAACACAACACACAGCCATTAATGTCTAAACCACTGGCAACAAAAGTGAATGCAGTGGTACCTCAATTTACGAATTTAATCTGTTCTGAATGCATGCTCTTAAGTCGAACTACTCTGAAGTCGGGTTACCTATCTTAAAAAATTGAAAAAATAAGCTTTTAACTTGTTGTTGTCCAGTTTATGATATGTGCTAAATTTATCAGCCCTGTAAGCCGCCCAGAGTTCCCTTGGGAAGATGGGTGGGGTATAAATTTAATAATAAATAAATAAAAATAAAAAATTTCCAGCACTGCCTTAACCCTCTTCGGCATAGAGTGGCAGAGGAGGAGGCAGCAGCAGTGGAGGGGTCCCATCACCAAGCCTTGGGGGAGGAGGAGAACTGCTGGCGGGAGGGTGCACATCCTCTTCCTGCTCCCCCTGGATGGTTTCGCCCTGGATGGTGTGAATGAGCAATGATCATTGGTTCAACATCAGGGTAAAACTGGTAATGGTGTTGCTTCAAATGCAATTGAAGCAAAAGAGCAGAGCAGGGCTCATAGACTGAAATAACTGAAAACAATTTTCCAGCCTGAATCAAAATGTTTTATTTTTGTTTATAAGGGCACTACTACATCATTTTCAGGTTCACAGAACCCCAGAGCCCTCTGCAACACTGCCACCCATGAATACAATAAAATCAAGTAATAAACAAAACACATAAGAAAGGTAAGCAGTAATATTTTATGTTTCCTAGCAACATCTCCTTTTTACAACTGTGGTATATCATGTTAAAATTTTTATTGATCACAATTTCAAGGTACTTTCCCCCTGTTGGTCCTGATTGGCTTAGCAACAGCATGTTGGTCAAGTTAAGAAACTTTGCTCTTGTTTCCAACCCTCTTTTATGGACATTTTCCAAAGAAAACCGGCAGTTATGTAATTAACTTACAGGAAAAATGAATGTGGTCTTTTTATGCCATGTTATCTTTTTATCAATATGATGAAGATTCCCGCAAAGCTGAAAACTAGCTTATTCTTGCGATGCTTTAATGGCCTAATAAAAATAACCTCCACCCTTGCCTTTGATAAATTTATAAGCTTGCCATAAGTTCAAAACAATTTGATGGCACATGGCTTTCCTTTGACACCACATTCCAAATGAATCACATTTCCCCCCAATCTGTTCTGTAAATTTTTTACGGTCCAACTTTTACATTCATATTAGTAATTACCTGAAATACTGTATTGTGGACAACCTTGGTCTTGGTGTCTAATGAGGCATCCTTATGTTTCATATTCTCTTCCACTCCTCAAATTTCTTGACTGCAGTGTTCGTTTTAATTGTGGATTAAATCAAGACATATAAAATCTTTAATAATTTTGGCTTCTTCATTATTTACGTGAATTATGTAAGACTTCTACAATTACCATTTTTGTCATGTTGATCCTGCTTCTGCACTTTCTTCTTTGACCTGCATCCATGTCATTTCAAATAATTTCTTTAATTATTTTGAAGAAATGGATTAAAGAGACCAACAAATGCCATGCCAAAGCAAGGATATTCTCTGTAGAAGTGACTGGGAGTGCATCCTTTGGGAAGCACAGTCTCCATTAGAGAGGTTGTGAATTTGTGCTTTGGGACCGAATCCCAGAATTCCCCAGGGAGCTATTCTGAGAGTTTCAGACGGACGGGCGTGGCGGCAGCGGGGGGCCGGCAGACAGCGGCAGGAGCAGCGGGCAGACGGCGACGGGCGGGGGGCAGTGGCAGGGGGGCAGACGGCTGGCCAGCACCCCCTGTCCATTTTGGCGCCCTAGGCAACCGCCTAGTTTGCCTTAATGGATGCGCCGGCCCTGCTGATGGTCCAAATCCTTGAGTCAGTGCTCCATAGACTGGTGTCCTATTGCTCAACTAGGCACAGTCTGGCAAAGAGATGGAATGTGGAATTCGAGACAATGGGACAATGTGCAGTATTCTCGAAGGCTTTCATGGCCGGCATCTGATCGTTGTTGTGAGTTTTTCAGGCTGTTTGGCCATGTTCTGGAAGTTTTACTTCCTGATGTTTCGCCAGACTCTGTGGCTGGCATCTTCAAAGGGCAAGGAGCTCAGGGAACTAGGAGTTCTCTCTGCGCTCTGGGGTATAGAGTGTATGAGACTGGGCCCTTTTAAGTTGTGGGAAAGAGGAAACTTATCATATGCAGGAGAATAGGTGTTAGTTATTGTATTGTGATGAAGGGATTAAAAAGTTTCAATGCAATCAGGGGTAGCAACGATCCCTCTATGTAGCTGATGGGTGTCGTTAGCTGTCCTATTCTGTGAACTGATCACGGTTGTTTGTGGCTGGGTGGGAATCATTGAGCTTTGAAATTTGCACTCTGCAGCTTTTAGTACTGGTAGCCAGGCTTTCTTGATTTTAAGACTTTCTTCTTTTTTGTTGAAATTGTGCTTGTGTTTGTGGATTTCAGTGGCTTCCCTGTGTAGTCTGACATAGTGATTGGTAGCATTGGAAGAGGATTTCATGTCCAGTTTGTTTCAGGGTGTGTTCAGCTACTGCTGATTTTTCAGGTTGTTTTAGCCTGTGTTAGCTTTAAGCGGCCGGTAGCCAAAAATAATTCTCTCCAGGACAGGAGATTTGGTTTTAACCCTGTAAGCACCAAATACTCCAACAGCCTGCAGCGTCTTTCATGTTCTTTGATTATGGTCTTGATGCTGCGTTTTGTGCTCCCAATACAGTATATACCTGGCCACAACGGCAAGGTATCCAGTATACTCCTGCAGTGGCGAGTGGGTTTCTTTTGTCCAAAGCGTTTACCTTCTCCCGAATGTACAGTGTATTTGAAATGTGACTTCCCCATTTACATTGTGGGTACCATTGTAATGCTGTCAGCAAGAAACATGATTTACTGCTTATAACATTTGCAGCAAACAGTGGCTGGTGGCTTGAAGTTAAAATACTGAATAAGGATAATATCACACAGTTAATGTGAGACGAGGAACTCTGTTAAGTCTTCTGTAAGTTAATCATTAGGCACATTAGTCATAAAATGGTCTTAAATCTTAACCAAAGCACTTGACTTCCATGGCAACATTTACTCCTAGTAAAACTGGAAACTATCCATGAAGAATGTGGTATAAAAGATATACATATTAATAAGCTGTTTTCCTGAAACTTTCCTTCATGTGTCCCTTAGAATGTAGGTGAATGTTTATTTTTAAGCCTCATTCCAAGGATGAATTACAAACTATGGAAATCATGATATAGAAATAAATAAGTACAGTAATCCCCCACCTATTGCAGGGGTTAGGGACCCAACCTGACCCGCAATAATTGAAAATCAGCGATATGCAGATGCTGGGTTGGATTAGGACTGGGGGGCCTCTCTGGAGCATCCTACACTTACCTGAGGCCTGGCACTGCCCCAAACGGGCCTCCAACAAGCTTCCCAGACCTATTAGAGGCCCCAGACGTGGTTTCCCACGATCCAGAAGTCACTTCCGGTTTTCTGAAAACCACTTTGGGGGGCTCCGACGGGCCCGGGAAGCCCGTCGGAGGTCCGTTCGAAGCAGCACCAGCCTAGGGTAAGTGCAGGAGGCCTCAAACAGGCCCACACAGCTTACTCCGCGGGGCTTGCCTTTCATACACAGTGGTTCCTTGTATAAAGGAATTAATTCGTTCCAAATGAAATTATGTTAAGCAAATTTTCCTTAATACAAATTTCCCATAGGAATGCATTGAAAACAGAGTGATCCCATTTTTATGTTGTACGGATTCGCCCCCATAGGCGATTCTGTTAAGCAAATTTCCCCTATCTCCAGAATTTTTTATGTTGTACACATTTTATGTTATACAAACCTTTTGTTATACAAGGGTCCACTGTATTGCAGTCCTGCAATATACTGGGACCACAGTAAATGAACTGCAAAATGACAGGGGACCACTGTACTGTAACTAAATTCTTCTCAACCACAGTCCAAGGTTGTTTAGTTAGCAATTAAGAATGTAGCATTGTTATAAGCAGAATTCTATAACAACTGGTAACCAAAACATGCTCATTCATGTCTGCTAAAACTTGGAAGAACAGGATTTGCTTGATTTCAATTTTGTATCTCAAGCACTTAGTTTATCTTTAGTACACTGTGTCACTCACTGGATGATCAGTTATGCTGAGCAGCTATGCTACACAATGCAGCGCTAATTTGTGAAGGGGTTGGTGATGACTTGACTTTTACACAAAACAACTTTGAAATGTGAAGACAAATGTGACAGGTAGGATATCTCTCAGTGCCATTTACAGGGAATCATAAGCAGGTGAAAACATCTGCTTGGGAATACCCTGAAGCAAATGGTGAGACACTGTATTAGAACGCTGGACTGGATGGGCTGTGGCCTGTTCCAGCATTGCTGTTCTTATGTTATGTCTCTGCCTCTTTTGGTCTGCAGACCAACAGAGGCTGAGACAATGTACAGTATTTTCCATGTACAGTATAAGAGTATTTTTCCTATAATTCTGAGTCAGAAGGCTGATCTATGTAGACTATGTAGACTAGTATAGATCATCTTTCTGACTCTCAATAAGGCCCCATTTAACTATATCTGTAAGAGTATGGCTCAAAAATGCATCTGGTTGAACATCCAGTAGCAGTCCTTCGACGTTGAAAAAATTTATTCCTAGCAAAGCAACTCTTTCTAGTGCAGTCAGACGCAGTATTTTCTCATCATCTGATCACAAACTGAGTAAGACTGTAAGACTATTAACAGGTGGTTTATGTGGCCCATGGTATAATTCATGAAATATTTTCCAAAATTATAGCTATGTGCATCGACTATGGATCAACAGTTCAGGCGTTTTAGTGAAGTGGGCGAAGATCCACCGAGGTTCATGTTGTCATGAATGCATCGGTCTCCATGGCGCCACAGGTCTACCTAACGTTTCTCGGAAATCAGACTCATCCTCCCCTCTACATTTTTTCCTATCTCTTCGGGCCATCCCCGCCGCCTCTCAGGACGTCGCAAGGGGAAGACGCCCATTGGGTCATGTGACGGAGGGGGGAGGGAGCGTAGTCATATGAGAGGCACGACTGGGGAAATCACGTGACGCTAAGGGCTAAAAGCAGAGCCCACGTTCCCGATGGCAGAGGCTGGCCTTGGTTGGTTCCTGGAGCAGCTGCGGGAGCGACTGAGCCGCTGCAAGAGAGACGGGGAAGCCCACGGTAAGAGGGGGCCAGCTTGGATCCCTGGCGTTGCCCGGTCCTAGCGTATGTTGTCGGTTGCTGCGGCTCTGGGTCTGCCGTGCGTTGCGTTGCAACTCCTCGTTGTCGCTCTCCCCGCACCTGTCCCGTTCGGACCCCTGCGTCGGACCTTAAAGGCATGCCTAAACTTCGACCCTCCAGATGTTTTGAACCACAACTCCCACAGTCCTTTGTCATTGGCAATCGAAGCTTAGAATTCTGGGAGTTGTGGTCCAGAACATATGGAGGGCCGAAGTTTGGACAGGCCCTCCTTAAACCTGCCCAGTTTTTCGGCCCCCCAGAACGCTTTGGAGCTCATGAAGTGGTGCGCTGAGGCTGCGGGGGTGGGAAGGCATGATCAGGATGTCCTGCTGACCGAGTCACCTCTTAACTCGCACCAGCTCCGCCTGTTAAGATTATTAGGAAGCTGACTTTTCAGGCAGGTTCTGTTCTAGTCGTGCCTGCAGATACACCAGAGGCCAGGACTGCCTCATCTCTGTTGTCCTTTCGGAAACAGGCAAAGACCTTTCTCTACAGGCAAGCTTTTCCTGAATGATGGGCTACCATTATGTGTCTTTTATATGAATCTATAGGGGCGTGGTGGCTCAGTGGACTAAGGCTCCGAAAACTGTTGGCTGCAAAGTCAGCAAGTCTGGGGTTTCAAATCCCAGGTGCTCCCATGCAGTGGAGTGAGCTCCCGCTGATAACCCCAGCTCCTGCCAACCTAGCATTTGAAAGCATGTAAATGTTAGTAGATAAATAGTAAATAAAAAGCAGGAAGGTAAATAGTAGAAAGCGGGAAGGTAAAACAGTGTCTCCTTGCAGCCATGCTGGCCACGTAGCCATGGACTTGCACAACACTGGCTCTTTGGCTTGAATACGGAGATGAGCACCGCCCCTAGAGTCGGACACAACTAGCACCCATGTGTAGGGGGAACCTTTACCTTTACCTTTTATTTATAGATTCACATAGGCTTTGTGTTTATAGCTACTTATAACCTGGTAGCTTTAATATAATGTTTATTAATGCTGTAAGATGGCCCTCAGTTCCTTGTTCTCAATACTTGAACATGTCTTAATTGTATTGGACTGTATATTATCCTTCATTACCGTAAGCCGCCTTGGGTCCTTTTCCAAGGAGAAAGGTGAGGTAAAATACTCTAAAATAAATAAAATAAAATAAATAGTATTGCCTGCTGGGTTTTCATCAAAGTACTGTCCAGGCCTCACCCTACTCAGCTTTCACACCACCATGTTCAGGGTGTTAGAACTGTGTTTTGGTATTTATTGCTCAGTACAGTGATGCAGTTCTAAGCACACAAGACTTTAGGTCTGTAACTGGCAGCTGTGTCATTTTCTTTTTCTTTACAGTATTCAGATTAAATACATTGAACCAGAAAACCACCACTCCCTCCATGTATGTTTTGGGGCAGGAAGGCTCTTGCTATTGCTCCTGTTAGATTAGGACTTTGTGCTGCAATTTCAGGTGCCAAAATGGTACAGATTAACTTGGTTGTTCTTGATGGCAAGTTAATTTACCAAGATCTAATCTAGTCACTGTGTTGTACCCTGAGAATTTGCTTTCAATTGTCTGAGGTAGATCTTTCCTATCACCTGGTGCTTATAGGCAGAAATATCAAGAAACTACTAGTACTGTATTTGTAGTCCAGTCTGGACAGCTGCATTCTTACTGTCAGAGTGACACACTCTATTAACAGCTGCTGTGTTTCTTATCCTTTTAAAATGAATCATAAAATGAAAGGAACTGGAAAAGGCAATGTGGCCATATGCAAGCTCACTAATATGTTCTAAACGTTGCAAGCTTCTTATACTATTACTTTGACATAAAAATATCAACAGTGTCTGAAATATGTTAAAGGAAGTCATCCAACTCCAATTCCAGCAATGAATATTTATTTTTTTAATTTATTTTGAATATTTTTACCCCACCTTTCTCCTTGGAAAAGGCCCCAAGGTGGCTTACAATAATGAGAGACAATATACAGTCCAGAACATTTAAGACATATTCAAGTTAAGAACACAGAGTTAGAAGAGGCATCTTAGAACATTAAAAGGTAACAGCAAAGCTACAAAGAGCATGCAAAAAGAAAAGAAAAATCCATTATGGGGGGTGGAAAGTAACATGGAAAATACTGGTGTTCTTATAAAATCAGTCAGTGCAATCATATGGTAATCCATATAAAGTTACATATTCCAGAGATAAGCTGACCGAAGGCGGTACATTAATTGGATCGGTTATTTCTCTCTCTCCTTGCCAACAGATACATTTTTAACACAGGCTGCTGCCACACTGGAAAGACTAACAGACCTTTGCAGAGAACCTGGAGAAAACTGTACACTTGCCAAGTTTTTGCCACTTTATACACAGGTATTGCACTGTAATGAATGTTCAGCTTTTTAGGCAGCTAAGCATACTTGGAAATATATCTCACTAAAAGAGAAACTTAATAAGAATGTGTATTGGGGAATAACATCAGTTTTAAAATTCTAACATGAGCCCCTTCCAGCTCTGCAATTCTAAGGTTATTATTATAATAAATTGTATTTTAAAAACTACAGTACTTTGCTAAGTTTCTACATTCTTGCTTCTAAAAATGAAATGCAGTGAAACTCCCCTGGCCCATAACTCACACTCAAAGCCCTGGCCCATAATTACAGTAGGACTCCAGTATCCGCTGGAGATTGGTTACGCCTGCCCACCCATCTCCAAACTGCAGTTTCCTGACAGTAGCTTGCTTTATGAATGCTGTTTTGAGACAGTAGCTTGCTTTATGGCTGCTGTTTGTGACAGTAGCTCGCTTTACAGATGCTATTTGTGATAATAGCTTGCTGTACAACTGCTGTTTGTGACAGTAGCTTGCTTTGTGGCTGCTGAATTATTTAATTTTTTCCCCTCTGCCAACCATGGATAACTGAATCAGTGGATAATGAATCATTGGATATGGGGGTCCTACTGTATAGGATTATAATGACAGTCAGCGATTACTCAGTATTGAGGGTGAAAATCACCTGGCCTTTCCCTTCTAATGCCTATAATTTTGGCGTGAACATCTTAGGTGGATGAAAAGAACCTTGGGAAAGTAGGGTTGTGCGGCTTAGTATAAGTTGGAGGTTACCTTGACAAAGCGAGCTCTCAGTGCATGTCAGGCTGCGTAATACGGGAGCTTTGTTTTTCCACCTTCCTTAAGGCTCTGTTGGATATCACCTATTTTGAGGAAAACCAGCTTGTCGATGAAGACTTTCCAGAAGAATATTCTTTGGGGAAAGTTGAGGAATTAATCAATGCACTTTCAGAGCCAGAACTGTTGGTTAATGAAAACAGGACAGCCCAAGAAGTGAGTACTAAGCTTTTTTGGGGGGCGGGGGGCATTGCTGATGTGTGTGTTTTTAATCCCATGTGCAACACAAACAAGAGAAAAGCTCTCCTATCTTCAAGCGACTTCTCAATTGTTATGATTTTTATTCTTCTGCTCTTTGAAGTAGTTTGCTCATCCAGCAGGCCACAAATATACTCCAGCTGTCTCACTGATTGAAGACCCAAGAATTTTGCTGCAGCCAGACGGGTGGTTGGTGTGGGTCAGTATGACCTCATCACTCCAGTTCTTGCTCGCTTGCATTGGCTACCCGTTGTGTCCCAAATAAGATTCAAGGCCTTGGTTTTAATTTATAAAACCCTCCATGGCTTGGGACCTGAATACCTGGCAGAGCGAATCTCTCAGAGATCAACTGAGGCCCAACCTACTAGAATGTCGCGGGCGCACTCACTTCAGGTGGCCACGAGCAGAGAGGCTCGGAAATTGGTCACCCACAACTGAGCCTTCTCTGTGGCTGATCCTGTGCTTTGGAACCATCTCCCGAGTGAGTTGTGCCTTGCACAGTCCCTGCCAGCCTTCAAAAAAGCCTTAAAGACCTGGCTCTTTCGCGAGGCCTTTGGCAACCCCTGTATTTTGTCCTGCCATCTTGCCAGATAACTCTTACTGTATTTTTATTTTTATGATTATGATTATTTTATCATTATTATTATTTTCTTTCTTTTTTCTCTTCTACTATTGTTGCTTGTTACTATTGTTGATGTTGTAAACCGCCCGGAGTTCCTTTGGAAGACGGGCGGTATATAAATAAATAAATAAATAAATATGGGTATCTCTGCCTCTTTCCTTTTCTTAGCCACTCTCAGTGCTTGGCGTGGAACTGCTGGAATGTCTTTACTGGAGGAGAGGGGCTTTAGTCTACATGTTTTGCCACACAGTCAAAGAAAGAAAAGAATGGTTGACAGAGAAGACTGGTTCACTTAAAAAGGTAAACACAACCCCTGCTGTTTAAAGAAACCGCCAAGCTCCTGTAGCAGTAATTCTGAACACACTTGTCTGTTTCCAGTGTTTTTAATTGAGTTCAGCGGGAGAATGCTGCAGCCCAAGTAAGCTTCTATTGCAGGAGTGAGCAAGGTGTGGCTCTCCAAATGTTGGACTACAACTCCCATCACCTTTGACAACATAGCCAGCCGTGCAGAATGTTAGGAGTTGCAGTTTAACGGTCTCTGGAAAGCTACTGTTTGCCCACCCTTGATCTGTTGGTTCTAAAGAAGATATCCTCATAGTAATAATGGTTGGACTTTGGAGGGGAGGAGTATTTCGTACATGTCTATAATTTTAAATTGTGCAGTGTTCTGATTCAAATACAGAAAGGAAGATTTTAGGACAGTATACTGATGCAGAGACTATACAATTTTGAATGTTCTCTTTTCTGCTAGCTTCTTGATAGTGGAGTCCATTACTTAGTGAAGATGCTTAGCTTCAGAAGTTCTGATAACCCAAGCGAGGAATTTTTGTTCGAAGATGCAAACACAGCTAAACTGGTTTGTGAAGGTAAATATTACCCTTCATGCTTCTCCTTTGCCTTTTTTTCCTTGAACTGGATTAAAGGAAATGGAAATACTAGGTAGATAGGAAGCACTGTTAGTTGCAATGAGAAAGCTAAGGGGAAATAATACAGGATGCATCACAGTAATTTTTAGCTGCCTTTTGCATTAAGCAACCCTATCCAAAGAGCAGATGTATTCAGTTATTACAGCAGTATGATCCTAGTTTTCAGCACATGCAGTCGTTTCTAATATATTTCCATAGTGTCACACTGAACTAATAGATCTGTCTTAGCCCAAATTCAAAAGCAATGATAAGCTATCTTGGATTTTTTTCATGCAGCCCTTTTAATCCAAAGTAATAACATAACAATCCTAAAACTGATAAATTATTTAACATTCTGTTTGTATAAAAGAGCCAGCCTGTGTAGCCTTGGGCAAGCTGTACAGTATCAGAGTCCCCACCCCGCAACTCCCGAAGCAAGGAATGGTAAACCTCTTCAACTCCCTGTCTAGAACATCCTGGAAAGGGTTGTCATAAGTCAGAATTTTTTAAAATCCCTTTTGCCAGTTATGAGTGTGAGAAGTGCTTTTCATATTAAGCCCTAGCCAGGTGTATTTAAAAGTAATTTGCATGCACAAACAAGGAATATTAACCCCGCCCTCTCTCGGCCTATCACTGGCTCATTAGCTCTTTCTTTCTTCTTTATTTATGCCTGTCTGTGGGCTGAGGGATCTTCAAGGCAAAGCCATAGGAAGCAGCTTCTGTAATGAAGAGTCCCCTCCGGGGAGACAGGTGGTAACAAATCCAACAAATAAATAAAGATGAAAGACGTTGCTTCATTTTGTTCAAGTTTCGTCAGTTTCCATCGACACCCCTCCCTGCCACGCCCCTGGTTCTTTCCTCCTTTGGCACAGCACTTTCCATAGCTTCCCCTTTAGTTTGGAAGACAAGTTTCAGATTTATAGAAAAATATGTCTTTCTACACGTGTGTGGAGGTCAGTGCTTTCGGAGGTGCGGCCGAAGGACCACACTCCGCTCAGTACTGCCTCCCTCTAGCACAGGCCCCCAGTCGTCTCAGGGACCACTGATCTGTGCCCCTTTAGTCTCAGGTATCGCTGCCACCATTTCAGGGTATCCCAGTTCAATTACAGTCAACCCCCTGCCATTTTGCGGTTCAGGTACTGCGGTCCCACTATATCGCGGGATCACAGTACCTGCGGGAGGCGGGGGGAGCGATCGCATCGCTCCCCACCGCCCACCGCCCCCTCCGGGAGGCCTTGGAGCTGCACGGGGGGGGGGTGGCGGGGAGCGATCAAATTGCTCCCCGCCTCCCTGGCCCCTCTGGGAGTCCTCGGAGCCGGGGGGGCACGGGGAGCGATCCGATTGCTCTCCACTGCCCACCGCCCCTTCTGGGAGGCCGCGAAGCCGCATGGGGGGACCACAGGGAGTGATCCAATCGCTTTCCACTGCCCCCCGCCCCTTCTGGGAGGTCGCAGAGCCGCGTGGGGGGGGGCAGGGAGCAATCCGATCGCTCCCCGCCACCCCTTGCCCCTCTGATCGCCCCTCATATCGTGGATTTTCACATATCACAGGTCGGGTGGATCCCTAACCCCTGCGATAGGCGAGGGGTTACTGTACTGAGTTCCAGACCAGATTTGTAACATGGTAAAAATTAAATGTGTGTTTATTGAATACAGAAAGATGTTGAAATCAGGTTCACTTGTATACAGTTACTTTTAAGTTACACAAAGCAGTTCCCTCAAATACTGTTCTAATTCCCTCACTCAAACTTGACTGTTCCCTAACTACCCTGTCTCTTTAGCCTATCTCAGGATGGATGTTCCCTATCTTCACCCTATCTTAAGTGTGCAGTTTCCCCTACCTCAGGAATGTCCAAACTTCGGCCCTCCTGATGTTTTGAACCACAACTCTCAGAATTCTAATCTTAGATTGCCAATGACAAAGGACTGTGGGAGTTGTGGTCCAAAACATCTGGAGGGCCGAATTTTGGACATGCCTGCCCTATCTGAATCTTTCTTCCTCAGGTGGAGCTATTTAAGCACTAGGGCTCCGCCTCCACATTCCATATTTGGGCATAGGCATATTTCCCCTCCTGTACATTAACATACACAGTAAGAGGGTGAACGCTACAACGTGTGCCTTGAAAAATAAATTTGGAAGGCTAATTCAAGTAGCCTTGAATTCCAGTATGTTTCCTGGCTAGGTAAGAGTTCTGTCTGTCTGTCAAGTCCTCCTTGGACACCCTGTTGTCCCTCCGTGCTTCAGTGCTTCATCTGGATAGCTTAGTGGCTTAGGTCTCTGGGTATGGAGCCAAAGGCTGAGAGTTCAGTTCCCCGCTGTGGCTGTTTGAGAAGGGTTGACCATGAAGATCCATAGGGTCACTTCCGGCTCTCTAGTTCAAAGATTAAAGGTCACCATCAGGACTGTGACATTTTTCATTTAAGTCTAATATTTTACTATTCCGTTTTTGCACTTTTTGATACAGGAAGCTGGACTAGATGGGCCTTTAGCCTGATCCAGCATCGCTCTTCTTTTGTTCACCCACAAGGGCCTCCCAAAGTAATTGCCAGTGCAAAACAACAAAGGGTGTCGTACTGGAGGCAGGCAGGAGTGTTGACATTCTTTTCTGATCCTGGAAACCAAGGACATATTCCAGGTCCCTTGTTTCTCTCAGATGGGTATGGAGGAAGAGTTGTGCGTAGTCCTATCTTCATTATGTAGAAAGTTGCTTTATACTCAGTTGAACCCTTGGTCTGTTTAACCCATTGTTGTCAATTCTCACCAACCACAACTATCCAGGTTTTTCACAAGATGATTTTCTAATGCTACCTAGAAATGCCGAGGATTGAACCTGGGACTTTCTAGGAGGCTTGATTGAAAAGTAATGCCTCCCTTATTAACCAATTTTCAAAATTCTTTTGGTACCTGATAGCTACATTTGTCCTCTACGTAATGCACTATTTATTTAGTTATTCATTTTTATACCGCCTGTCTTCCCGAAGGAACTCCGGGTGGTGAACAAAGAGGGCAAGACATACCCAACAAAACATCATCTGAAGAGAAAATAAAACAAAAATAAAGACTTAAAAAAGTTAAAATAGAACAACTCAATGGAGGAGTTGATAAGTCATCGGCAAGATAGCGCAAAAAAAAAAAAAACCTAAACCAGGTCACCAAATGCTTCCCTGAAAAGCAATGTTTTAAACACTTTTTTGAAGGCAGGCAGGGACTGTGCAAGGCGCAACTCACTCGGAAGATGGTTCCAAAACGAGGGGCCAACCACTAAGAAGGCGCGGTTACAGGTGGCAGATTTCCGCACCTCCCTAGGCGTGGCCACTCGGAATGAGAGCGCCTGCGACATTCTAGTGGGCCGGGCCTCAGTTGATCTTTGGAAGATACGCTCCGACAGGTATTCAGGTCCACTTTTTGACATACACTTTTTGACCTAGTCCCCATCCCTTTCCACACACTTGCACCGATGCGTGACTAGTTGGGCAAACCTGTTTGGAAAAGAATTCCAGTGCTTGTTGTTAACACCAGGATTGAATGGCTGCTTTCACCTTGTCGCCAGAACGAAAGTGGTGTTCCCTTAAGGTGCTCTTTCATATTTGGGAAGAGGTGACAGTCACAAGGTTCAAGTTCGGGGCTGTACAGCAGGTGCAGTAGAACCTCCATGAACTGCAGGTGCTGCAATGCCTCAGGTGTTCTGGTGACTTGTGTGCAGGCGGGCGCCGCCATGCTGCAGAATAGGGTCCAGAACCATCCAGATGTGGCGCAAGCATGCCAGAGCTTCTCCAATGTTTTCACGTAGTGTTGGGAGTTTATTGTAGTTCCCTCTTCCAAAAAGTCAACGAGCACGACACCTTGGAAATGGAAGCATTACTTTTCAACCACCCCTTGTACATATAAAACATACCTTTACCTGCTGCCACAGAGCCATAGAGCACATCTATTCTTTCCCACTGGAATCTCGCCCAAGTATTAACCCGGCCCAGTCTTTCTTAGCTTGCAAAATCTAACAAGACTGGATGTATTCAAGGTGGTATTCAGATATGACCGGTCACTGGAAAAAAGACGCCAAATGAAATACACCATGTTCCTGTATTTGTCTAATTTAAACTCTTCATTTTGGCAGGTGTGTTTAGTGACACTCACCTCTTGGCCATGATGTACTGTGGAGAGATGTGTTACTGGGGGCTCAAGTGCTGTGGAAAAGAAAAGGATCAAAAGCAAAGTAGAGGTGCAGCATCAAACGATGACCCAGCAAAGAGCCTACACAGCCAGGTTTTGGACTTCCGAGAGACAGGAGAGAAAATGGTGGAGAAATACATCACCTTATGTGAAGGACCTTTAAAATCACAGAACTGGGACACCAAAAATGCCAAGCGCATCCTGGACTTTTTTCAACACTTGGCAATCTAACCATCGTCACCAGATGTACCTTCCAAAAAGAAAACTTAATTAAACTCTTGTTCTTGGCAAAACATCTGAGCTTAAACCATTGAAGGCTTGTGTAACTTAAGAGCGAAGGGGTAGGCAAGTAGGATCCTTGTCCTACGGCTCCCATCATCTCTAGCCAATGTCAAAGTATTATGGGACTTAGAGTGCAAAAACTCCTGAAGGGCCATCATTGTGCAGTTTTACTGTTCAACAATCCTTCTGAAACTTGCCCCCCTCCCTCCCCCGATGCTTGTTTCATTATCTTGGCTTGTCATAGAAATTGGAATGGGAATTCAGCCATCCCTAAAATTAAGGAAGAAACGCAGATTGCTAAAGCCCTTTGTAGGGCTATTTTTTTTAAAGAATGTGAAGCCCATATAAAGCAGAGCACATGCACAACCCCTGGTGCCATCAACTTAATCAGAGAAACTGGTTTGTCTTGATAAGAATAAATTTATCTAAAAAATTGGTGTTGGTGGTGGTTCTTTGTGAGTTGCCAATGCACCATTATAAGTTGTCAATACATCATTAGTGGTCTATCAAAATTGCCACGCTGAATTAGTTATATAGCAAAAGGTTTATTAAAGACAGATAGAGATACAACAGAACACATACAGTACAGAGAATAGGTTAGTTTAAGATCCTAGGCGCAGCACGGCCAAACGGCCTTGCTGCTTCCTGGACAAAGGAGTGATGGCTTCCAGTGGTTCTTATACTCTTTCTGCATGGTGTGTTGACGTATTTAGTACGCATACATGTATCGTCATGTGCTTTGTTTATGTTGGCCTATGGTCATCTGGCTACAAACACTAGAATGACTTCACCCTACCTTGTTTGATTTCAAGTTGGTTCCTTACTACTGACTAACTTCCATATGTTATTCTTAGCTAACTGACTCCTTTGGTGCCATGAGGTAATGTCAACAATCCTAGGCAATGGTGCCATCTTGTCTCCTGTACTCCAATCTCTTACGTACTGTAAGAGATTGACGCCCACGGGTGTGAGATATTGTGCCAAGCCCCAGCTGTGAAGCTAAGTTTGCTGGGTCAATTTGACCTTATACCCAGTTAACACATTTGGGTCTACTTATAATATATTTTGATTTTTGAGACGTACTAACTCGTCCCTATCAGTCTGAAGAGGGGAGAGCTGCTCTACCTTGGTCACTTCTCTGTCAACCGGAACCCTAATTTTGGGTGGTTCATGCTTACCCGGAGAGGCTACTTGGGTACAGCCATCTCCCCATCTTCTGACAGTCATGTTTCTGTGATGGAAAGGACTGGAATGCTTCTTTCAGTGCATGTGAGCACCACCCACTTTTAAAAGCAGGACAAAATAAGGATGAGGAGGGTAATACAATAGAGCCAGATGGGTTTTTTATTTGTTCAGAGAACATTGTGATATTATGTGGGGAACCTTTTTCTGTGGGCTATGCTTCCTTGGGGGGTTACAGTTGAAGGCACACCATCCTGACTCTGCCACGTTGCATCCCTAGGAGGAAGTGACCCTTCTGTTTCCTCTTCACCTATGCTTTGAGGCAGAACAAAGGCTAATAGGCATTTGCTCCCTATTGGAGGCGATGTTTTCATTAGTAATCTAATGTGTATTCATCAATATTAGATAGCTCAATAAAAGGGGCTGCTGTGGCAGACATGTAGACTTTGTTCTGTGGCTGAATCTAAGCTGGCTCTGAGAAACAGCATCTCTCTCTGTGTGTGTGCTTTCTTTGCTCTCCTAAAATCATTTTGCTTGGCACTTTCCCAGCAAACTCCCACATTATTGCATACATCTGATGCCTTTCTAGCTGGAATGTCTTTAACACTAAGCAACCACCATAACCTCCAGATGGGCCCCTTCCACGAAATTATGCAGACAGTGAAACCACCTACACAATATTCATAAAGCTCTACCGGCTCTACTCTTGATAGAAATACTATTGACATAAAGTTGCACTAAATAATGGATACAGAAGACAGATAAAAACAAACAAAATCTGGTTATTTATCCATGTGCGTATGTAAGCAAGAATGTCATGATGGCTGGCATACTTAAAGCTACTCTGACAGCACTGAGTTTCTCTTTAACATTCTAGAACCCAGGTCTGCTACAAAGCTTTGCAGTTTGAAGTGCTATTCAAAAGCAAAGCAAAGCAAAGTGTTCTGCTTATATACCACCCCATACCACTTCAAGTAGTCTCTGGGCAGTTTACAGTTTAATTACTATATGCAGGCTACACATTCAGATGCCTAGCTTGTCAGCTATGCTCTCTGTTCTCCCTTTCCTTTCTTCACTCCTGATTGTAAACAACTGCTAAACACAGACAATCACGGTGCTAGTAGATTGTTCCCGAGATTGATTGTACCTCTTCCAAATTTCAGATACAATTCTCGAAACCTTTTCGTGGTTAACTCGCATATATACTTAGTGCTGTTTTGGTAATCTAAGGAACTCTGATCGTGTAATAATAGGAAAAAATAGCTGTGTGATCCATTCACAAAAGCAGTGTTTTATATTCAGTAATTTCATTCATGGATAGGAAACTGCTAGAGATCGCAAGCTTTTGTTTGCTGTTCTATGTCTGAAGAAGTGGACGTGTCCACAAAATGTTACATTAAAATATGAAAGTTAGTCTTTAAGGTGCCACCTGTTTTGTATGTTTTGTGTCTTTTGTTTTGTTTTTCTTTGATTTTTGCCTGTAATTCTTGGAAAGACTAACACGCCTACCCTCTCTGAAGCTTTTCTTTGAATTTTGGAGAGCTACATTCACAACTGCTTTTCTTGAGAGCTTTACTGAAAAACTCTGTGCTTTCTAAAAAAAAAAGGCATTTTTTTTAAAAAATCAACTTTCTGGGGCATGCCTGGGAACTGAGACCCTCAAAGCATGGGTGGGGGGAGTCCATGCAAAGCAGAGGTGGCCAACATTTATTTTGCAAAGTCCTTGACACGTGACAGTCAAGTCCAAAACATCTAGCTTTGCCACCCCTAAGGGCAAAAGAGGCCAAGCTGAACCAAAACATTAAAAAATAAATTCTGGGGCACAAGAGCAGGATGTGACCCCAGCACCTTTATTAAAGCACTTTCTTTCCAACCTGGGCAAATTTTTTTCCAGAGACATCAGTGTTTTAAAAAGGCATGTGGGTAACATTAATAAATGAGCAAGATTTTTATTCAGTGGAGAGGGAGGTATCTATGGTAACCTATTAAGAGTTGTGAACCTAATGCTGCTATTATGTGCTGTTAAGTCACCTCCAATTCACAGGGATCCTTTGAATGAGCAATCTCCAAAATGTCCTGTCCTCAGCTGCCTTGCCGGACTCTCTGTGGCAAGGGTGTCCAAACTTTTTTGCAAGGAGGGCCAGATTTGGTGAGGTGAAAATGTGTGGGGGCCGACCATTCAGGCGCATTTGGCCCCCGGGGCCGGACTTTGGACAAGTCTCTATAACATGCAAGGATGCGGGGAGGATGCTGCAGCAACGGAGCCAGGGGTGGGTAGGCTGGGCACATGGCTGGGGGGATAGGCAGAGGCAGGGAGGGCAGGCAAACCATAAAACTGCAAGCTGACATCTCCATCCGGTATGGGGAGCGAGCAGCTGGTGTGGATACATGACAGGCTGAGCCGGTGGGGAGAAGAGGCCACGGGCTGCTCAAAATTTGAAAACGGGCCACATTAGGGGCCCGGGCCTGACTTTGGACATGCCTGCTCTACGGTCAAACCTGTGACTTCCTTTAGAGACCCAGTGCGTTTTCTATTTGGTCCTCCTTTCCTGCTGCCTCCCAGCTCTCCTAGCATTGTTTCCAGAGCATCTTGCTTTTCCATGAGGGATACATCAGTTTCATCAGTTTCCCCTCCAGACCTAGTTCACTGATTTGATCTAGGACCCCACTTGTTTGTCCCTCTGGTAGTCTAGGGTTTCTGAAAAGCTCCCCTCCAGCACATCACAAAGGAACCTTCATGTTTGTCTGCTTTCTTAACCGTCCACCTTTTACAGCCATACATGGTGATGGAAAACACAAGAGCACGGATAACAAATGGTTTGTGTAACATAAAATCTGTACAACATAAAAAATTCCGGAGATCGGGGAAATTTGCTTAACAGAATTGTCTATGGGGCGAATCCGTACAACATAAAAATGGTTGGGATTAGGGATTACTCTGTTTTCAATGCATTCCTATGGACAATTTGTATAGAGCAAAATTTGCTTAACAGAATTTCATTTGGAACGAATTAATTCCTTTATAGAAGGTACCACTGTACTAGCAAGTGCCGACCCTGCTTAGCTTCCAAGATCAGGCAAGATCAAGTGTTCTCATGGCAGCTAGGCAGCTCTATTACCTATTTAACACTCCGAATGAACGGTAAGGTTCTGGGCAGCCCCGCTCAGGTCTTGCAAACACAATGCAAGGGGCTTCCTTTCTTGAGTCGCGGCACTCGGTGGCTATAAACCTCCTCCTTCCCTGGGCGTTGAGAAAACACGCAACCCCGGGGTAGCTCGCAGGAGGAGCGCCTGGGACGGAACGAAGGAGGGACCGAAGGGTCGGGGCGGAGCGGGCCGGAACTTCCCCAACCCTCGGTCAATCCCCTTCGAATCCGCAGGGGCTGCCAGCGCGGCTTCGGTGCCAAGCGGAGGAGCAGCCGCGGCCCGCGTTCCTTACGCGCCACTCGGTCCGCCCACGTTGGAGAAAGACGCCGCGGTCTTGGGTCCTGCGCGTAGCGGCCACTCGGGCATTACAATGGCCCAGGGCGGCGGCGAAGGGAGTCGCTTCGAGTCCGCGCTGCGCGCCAGCCTCCGCCTCCTGCGCGACCGGTGGGCCGAACGCGGGAGGCTCCCGGCATCCGCGGAGGGGGGCGACGGCGACGGGGAGAGCCCCCCGACCCCCCTCAGCGCCTTGGAAGCCTTGCCGGTAAGCGCTCCGCACGCCCCTCGCCCGCCACCCAACCAGTCGTCATCGCCATCCCGCGTTCACACGTTACGAGCCGGCCCCAGACGCGGTGCAGCGCCACTTCCTGTTGCGTTGGAAGAACTTGCGTTCCGCTATCGGCCTCGGTTCCTGCTGCTCCTGATTGGCCACGGCGTTGTGGGCGGGCCCTTCGCCTCCTTCAGCGGCCGCCCTCGTTACTTTAGGGGGAATGAGCTTGCGTGTGAAGTTATTAACGCGTTTGATAACGCGCGCGCGCGCAATACTTGCTGCTTTGCTTTGGACTGTCAAACAGGGCTTCTGGTCAGTGCGGGTATGCATCCTGATCTGAACATGTGGATCACATCTTCACCCCTTTCAACACAGGGATTGTTCCCTATCGGAAAGTTATCTGCAAAAGAACTGAGAGTTTGGGGGTGTTTTTTTAAAAAAATACATCCACCATCAGCATCCTTCAAAACTTTCCTCAAAACTTCGTTAACAATGTATTCTGGAAGGCTTCCTTAACAGTTTTCACTTTTTACAGGATTTCTGTATTTCTCAGCCCTTAAGGAAAGTTGGAGACCAAGTTTGACAATATTTTTCTCACCAAGTAGCAAGATCAAGGAGATGACTCCTGTCTTAAAAGTTCAGGGCACTTCTAACATCCCAGCTTTGCTTACAAATAGTACCAGCTGTCCCTGTGCATTTGATCACCAGGTGACTCCATTATTTATGCACCCTTTGACTGTTTTGAAAAATGTCTGTGGAGATTCTCATTCATCCAGGTGAAGTTTATCCAGGAGTTGAACCATGGCAAGTGGACTTCAAATAAACTAAAGAGGGGGATGGCCCAGTACAGGAGGAACTCAGGACCAGAATCAGCAGTGTACCTTCATTTGAAGGACAAAGGACACTCATTTAAAGATGAGAATATGCACATATTAGACAGAGAAGATAGGGGGTTTGAGAGAAGAGTCAGAGAAGCCATTTGTGTGTGATTTATGTGTATGTATGAAATCCCTTTCTTAGCAGGGGTGGGGGAATGAGACACAGTCTGTATGACCCTTATCATGCAGCTCTTTTATCCATCCCCAGAACAATCAGAAGCACTTCACATTTCCACCTAGAAGGCCACTGCTAACGACCCATTCTTAGTGGGGGTTGGGAAGGGTTGCATTGGCGTGACTTTCATACACCCCAAGCCGTTGTTCATTTAATGAGCCTATTCAGACCTGGGTGGGGCAAAACCAAGGTGAACTATAAACTGGGAAGCCTACCACCAACATTCCTCAGACTGAAGAAGCTACTTGGACGAATAGAGAAACGTTTCGATCCCATGAGAAAAGAAGTCCAGTTGACGTGACTAAACTCCTGGATATTCCGATTCATATTTGCATCCCTAGTGGTCTGGAGAAAGTGAGAATAAACCCAGGACCTTCTGCATGCTATATTACCTTCTAGAACAAGAATAAGGAAGATGTAGTGCACCAGATGCTGTCTTATCATCCTTCACCACTGGCTGTGCTAGCTACAACTCAGGTGGAAATTGCAATCCCACAACACAAAGGGTGTTTCTTAGTTTTGGGAAATAAGTGGGAAATAACAGTGGGAAAATTTTAAGGAGACTTAACATTTAAATTTCTTATAGGTTTTTTAACTTTTCTTTCCAGATAGATGTGCTACTATATATTATGTCCTTTCTTGAGCCCAGAGACCTCAGCCATCTGGGAAGCACCAATCACTACTTGAGGATAACAGTCCAAGATCCCTTGCTATGGCGATACTTTATTCTTCGAGATTTGCAGTCTTGGCATACCATTGACTGGAAGTCACTCCCAGACCCAAAGATATTTAACAGATCTTGTGCTGAGCTGAATAACAACGGCACGTATGACTACATGGAAGTGTAAGTATATTCTAACATCGCAGTCCTTATTATGTGCCCTCAAGCTGGATTGGACATATAGTGATCCTAATACAGTAATACTTTGGTTCACAAGCATAATCCGTTCCGGAAACATGGGTGTAAACCAAAGTACCTGTATATCAAAGCAAATTTCCCCATAAGAAATAATGGAAACTCAGATGATTCCTTCTGGGGCCCCACAGATCACATAGTGTACACACAAAATACCAAAACTCACAAAATAAGTTGTCTAGAAGTCCATGTCCACTCCATGGTTTAGGTACCTGGCTGTGGAATCTGCTCTGATTAGGACTAAAAACTGGATTTTACTCTGTATTTTTAACATGACAATAATAAAGTGCAATTTGTAGCCCTATACACACTTGACTAGCTGCCCCACAACTAGAAATGGTTTGAAAAATCAGAAACGATGCTGAAAACAAATTAAATATAAATATAAATGTAAATATAAAGAAATATAAAACAAAACCCTAACCTGCATTCTCCTTTGAAAATGTTCCTGGCTGGTGCAAGGGAGACCTCTATGTCTCTCTCCCCTCCCTGCTTTTGAGAGGGAACATTCCAGACAATCTCCTACAATCCAGAAGGGAGAGAGAGAGAGACACCATTCGCACACTTCTGATCATATGACCTACTCCAGTACTAGTATTGCAAGACCTTGCTCGTTTCCCAAGGCAAAAATTTATCAGAAATGTTTGCTCGTCTTGCAAAAATACTAGTAGACCACGGTATTACTGTAGTATTTTCAAGGTGTGACAGATATTTAAGGAGTAGTTTTGCCAGCTCCTACCCGCCAATGAGTTTCCAGTGCTGAGGGGGGGATTTGAACCCAGGCATCTTGGGTCCTAGTCCGTCACTCTATCCATTACACCACACAGGGTATCCCATAGCAGTCCTGCACAGGCTTATCCGTAGATCATCTTGACTGCTTCCATGAGTGCCAACAACATTCAAAGTGCCCTTTGTTATGTAAAACTTGGCATCCTTTTTCCTGCCAGCAACACAGGCATGATATTGTGCAGCAATATCAGGCCATTTCCTGGCTTTTTGAATTGTGAGTATTGAAGTATAATATCCCATATGCATAAACAAAAGTTGTTTGATGATTTTTTTTCTCCCACCTTATAGAATCATAGAATCATAAGAGTTAGAAGAGACCTCAAGGGCCATCTAGTCCAACCCCCTGCCATGCAGGAACCCCCATCACAATATTTCCGACAGATGGCCATCCAGCCTATGCTTAAAAACCTCCAAAGAAGGAGACTCCACCACCCTCCGTGGCAGTATATTCCATTGCCAAACAGCTCTGACTGTCACGAACTTCTTCCTGATGTTTAAATTGAATCCCTTTTCCTGTAGTTTGAAATCATTGCCCTGCGTCCTAGTCTCTGAAGCCATGGAAAACAAACCAGTCCCTTTGTCAATTTGACATCCTTTCAAATATTTAAACATAGCTATCATATTTATTCCCTCTTAGTCTTCTTTTTGTAAGGCTAAGCATTCCCAGCTCCGTAAGCCACTCCTCGTAAGACATTTCTTCCAGACCCTCAATTATCTTGGTCGCCCTCCTCTGGACCTGTTCAAGATTATCAACATCCTTTTTAAATTGAGGTGCACAGGACTGGACACAGTACTCCAGGTGGGGTCTGACCAGAGCAGAATAGAGTGGTCCTTTCACTTCCCTTGATCTAGACAGTATGCTTCTGTTGATGCAACCATGTGGTCCACCAAGGCTCCGAGATCCCTTTCACAGGTACCTTTCACAGGTACCTTGGCTAGTGTCTGGTCCACACATCTTTAGCTTCAGCTGTTTTACAGCTTTGAGAACTGTGATTCCCTAATGTTGACACCTTCTTCAACATTACATTCTTAGCGATTATGCTGGAATACATGTACCACGTTTAAGATTTTGCAGTAGCCTTTCATTATTCTTGTTGGTTTTACACAGGTATAAGAAGTGCTACTCTTGTTGCAAAAGACGCCTAAATTCTAATCAGCCTTTTTATGGAACTGTGGCTTCCTTGATACAGTCACTGATCACACAAGCAGAGCCTTGCTTTGCTATGTTTGGGCCAGGTTTAGAAGATCTGGATGAATCTTTGGTGCTCAAACTGATGACCAGTCCAGAGACCTTGCCCCTAGCTGGTGTACCTTCGAGACAAATGCGGGGTAATGTATTTGTTTATTTATACAAATTGTATGTGGCCCTTTGAATATATTTTACCACCCTAAGCTGTCAACAACAGTTTAATCCAGTAGTACAATAAAATACATTTTTAAAAGAAAAAGTCTATTCTTAAGGCAGACAAAATTTAATTTTTTTTTCAAACTGTGAAAAAGGAAGTCTCAGAGCATGGTTACACATAGGGAGGGGGGAAGCTGTACTTGAATTGGGTTTAGCTTGTTGGAAATCGATCCTTTAAAGGGTGACTACACAGTGTCCATGGAAGTGCAAGTTGGTTGTTGTTGTTTTGCCTGGGAAGTGTGTTTTTTGGTTGGAAAGCAAGGTATTATTCTTAGCTGTGTGACAATCATTTATTTTAAATCACTTGTGAAATCACTTTTTCCCCAATTGTTCTCTTCTGCTCCTCCTGGGTGCTGTAACATTTTCCTCATATTGAAGATGCACCCGGTGATCCAGAAGGCTTTGAACTCTAGGGACTCAAAATCTCCCTTTGATCTGCTTCTCTTTAATCTCCTTCTGGCATGGAGAGGTACAAGGGCTCAGAAATGTACACAGAACCTCGGGGTGGGTGTGTCTGATGGCAGACCTGTCTGTCCACCTTTGGGTGACAGGAGATCAATGTCTGAAATATTATCCAAAACAGATGCAAATACTGTATCTGTTTGAGATGCTGAGCATCAAGTGTCCTTGGGTACATATCTTTGCACTTTTGGGGTCCTCCCACTACTAAGATCAAAAATGCCCTTTCAATTATGAACAACTGTTCTGATTTAGATACTCTTATGTATTTCACATGCACTATGACCTCTTAGCAGCATGTTAGATTTAAAATGGTCTCAAAATCTTTTGTTTCCTCCATGCCCTACCTCCCCCCAACGCACCAAAAACAGGGATAGGATCAGGACTCACCTTTCGTTTGAATGGCCAGAAATTCAACATTCTAACACTGTATTCAAAAACGAGGTACGGTATGATTTTATTTGCTAGGATTCTGTTTTGTGTCATTTTGTTCTGTTCTGTTCAAACAGAGGGCTGTTTCACAAAGTGCTCTGTCTTTGGAAGTTTGTTTTGGAGAAAATCAGGAAAAGACCGCATAGGACTAGGTCAAAGAAGCTTCTGTCCACAAGCAGGTACTGCATGGATCATTCCATGCATTCAAGAACAATTTGAATTTTTGTTTTCATGTGTTCCTCTCTATTTATTATTAGTGGAAGAAAACAAGACAAGAGACTGTTGCTGTTCTCTCTAGTCACTGATCAGTGCGAATAGTGCAGATTCTTGATCTCACCCTGATACCTATATAAGGATGGATAAGGTTTCCCCTTTATTTGGGAACCACATTCTTTTCCCTTCTGGCTTCTTTCAGTCCCTTCCATAGTGTTTGATCTCAGATAGGGAAGTACAGGCTTGTAGAAGATATCCGGGCTATTAATGAAGTGGCCCGAGATATGGTGGGCCCCAATCCTTACTCCCTTGTTACTCTTATCCTGGAGACATGCAAATACTTCACCCCCTTCTCCAACAGCCTATAGAGGGTGCCCCCCCCCCCCACTTTCCCCAGAAAGCCTACACATACAAGTAGCAGAGGCGTAGCTAGAGTTTGGAACGCCCGGGGACAAAATCCGTTTTTGTGCCCTCTCCTCCCCCCCCTCCGCAACCATGTCTCACCCTGCCCCCAGCATGGCCCCTGTGCTCTTGCTCGGTCAGTCACTCTCTAGGGGCCAAGGGCACGCGCCAGGTCCCCCAGTGGGACAAGTGTTGCCTTTGCTCTGCCAGCAGCAGGAGAAGGGCGCCAGGTGGGCAGGTGGGCAGGCGGACAAATGTAGAAGGAGCGGCTCCGGCCGCCACGCCTAGGGAGGTACCGACAGGCATCGATCGCCGCGCCCCTCTCTGCCGAAATCAGGCAATAAGTCCAGGTCTAACAGCATGCGCCCCCTGCCAGCCCCCGAGAAGCCCCGGACCCACGTCTGCTTGTCTGCCTGCCTGCTCCCCCCCCCCCTCTGCAACCCCGGGCCAAGGGGCATGCTCCAATCAGATAGTGCCTAACCCTAACCCTAACTGTAACCCTCCCCCCCCCACTAAAGATAGCCAAGCCTTAGCCAGGGGAAAGGAGGACTGCTGGCGGGAGGGCACATGGCTTTATCCTCCTCCCCCCACTCCAGACGTCCCCATATTGCTGCGTGTCTTGGGCAAATGCACCCTGCCGCTGCCGCTGCCGCCCCCAAATATGCCCCTGACAAGTAGGTTGTGTATTGCCTAAGGTAAGCTGCCTTGCCTCGTCTGGAGAGGAATCATTGTTAAGGATAATTCCCTACAGCTTTCTTTGGTAACACCTTTCGTAGGCGGTGATGGGACCGGGAATAGGAATCCCTGCTCTTAGCCCTGTTTGGTGATTGGAGATAACAATGTGGTTCCTTCTAAGCTGCATGGCCTTCCTCATTTGTCTTTTTCCCTTCTATTCTGTATAAGAAAATAAATATTTTTTTTAAAAAGCTACACAACCGCGCACATCTCTGGCACCCTGTTCGTGGGGATTTTCTACCCCTTTGCCCCCTTCACGGCCATTTTTCTTCCAGTTGCAATGGAATCTATGGTGGGGGAACTTGCGCACACATGCATGGAAGAGAGCCCTGTGCTATGGGGACAAAATTTAGAGGACATGTTGGATAACAGCAGGATTCTTCTGGGCTGATTTCCTCGTTTTCATACAGAGAGCGCGATGTATAAAGCTAGTTGCTATCTGTCAGTGTCTGCATGCATCAACCTAGAGAATGTCACTTCTTTTTTCCTTTCCTCCCATGATGAAGCTCCATCTGAAGCTTCCTCCAAACACTGAACCCAATGAATTAGGTCTTAATGGCCAGTCCCAGCTGCAGTAGGCCCACTGACTCACCTGCAGAAGGCTGAATCAAGAAATAATGGAGTTACATAGGTTCTAGTGGGATTAAGAATTGGATATTGCCTGATTCAGACAGCCTATGCTGCCCAAAATTAGCTTTCCACCTTTGGCCATGTTGTTCTTTCCTAAAGGCAGAGATTTCATTACCTTTCATTCAGAATAGTTTCTCCATTCCCTGCCTGTATATTATATTAAAAAACCCATTTTTTCCAGAAAAGAGAGACTCCAAGCAAAAGAGAAAGACACCAATCCCGTCAACAAGATGTTCAATGAAAAGAACCTAGATGGGACAACACAATACACACTAATTGAACATGTTAAGCACATGTGTGGAATGGTTGATGGATTCATCTACGTTGCGGACGCGGAGGTCCCTATAAGTAAGAGCATGTGAATTGTACTGACGTTTCCTAGAGGATGATTTTGGGGGAGATGTTCATGATTATTGAAATATGAATCTTTCTCTGTAGGACGCAGCCATCAAATTGAAGTTGCTTGGATGTCAGCAATGCTTGATCCAGCCCTTGGACCTTCAAATAGACCTCTGCTGGTTTTGTCCTGTATTTCATATGCTCAAAATGAAAGAATTCCTTGTGTCCACCTGGCACACCAACTGCAACTCGGTCGCCTTGGCCAACCATGGAGGGTATCTTTCCTTATGTCTCTTTTAAAAGGTGTCTTTCCTTTTTTGCAATAGGGTTGGGCATTTTGTTTCGGAACCAATAGGTTATGAAACGAACCACGTGAGCCCACATGGTCCTCGGAACTGGCCAATACACGCAGCTCCAATTGCGTTATCTTTCTCTGTCTTTTGCAGGGTTAAAATCCAACAAGGAAGCACACTGCGACATCAACTTTCCTGCTTTGTGCTGCTGGCTAGTCAGAGAGGGAGGCAGGATGATGCTTGTCCCTGCACAGCTCCTGATTGGCCAGCATCGCAGATCGTTGGATTTTAACCCTGCGTAAGACAGAGAAAGGTAAAGCAATTGGATCTGCGTGTATCAGCCGGTTCTGAGGACCACCTGGTCTCACATGGAAATGCCCATCCCTAGTTTGCAATATGAAACTAATAGTGAGTTCTGGAGAACAAGTGCTTCTCCACATCCCCTAATCAACAATGTGAGTGTGGTTTATCAGGAATGAGAGCTGTTTTTCCTGCTGAAGTTCACACTGCTTCAGTCAGAATGATCCCTGCTTCTGCATTCCAGCAGAGTAGGAATACCAAAGGTGAACATGGACAGGGCCAAGAGTGTAAGTGGGTAAAATTATGGATATGTTCTTCCCTTCATTTAGCATGTGAGTTGCAAAAATTAACAGTTGAAACATCCCAGTAGGCCAATTCCCATTACCTACAAGGTGGGAGAAAAAAGAAAGCACCCACTGTGAAATGACTTTAGTTATGTATTTTGCAGAATATAGGAGTACACATGGCTTAGTAGCCAAACAATGTGTCTCACAGTGTACAGATGTGTGTTAGCATTTATATTTTACCTTATCATCTGGCTGGTACAGTAACTCCCCCCCCCCCGTCAATCGTGGGGGTTGGGGACCTGGCCCCCCCCCCCCCGGGGGATTGAAAAGCCACGATATGCAGATGCAGGTCGGGTCAGTCCGGGGGCGTAGTGTGTGATGTTTAAAATGTCTTTAAGCAACGAAGCCAGCTTGGCTCCATTGCTTAAAGACATTTTGAACATCGTGCATCGCTCGCCCGCACTGGGGTGGTCAGGAGAAACGGTGCGCGATGTGTAAAATGTCTTTAAGCAACAGAGCCAAGCGCTTGGATCCATTGCTTAAAGACATTTTAAATATCGTGCCCCGCACCCGGGGGGGCTGGGAGACGCAGCAAGCGATGTTTAAAATGACTTTAAAAATTGTGAGGTAAGCCCCAGGCTACAGCTGATTGGCACTGGGGTGGGTTATGAGACTTTCAATTTTGTTTAAGATGCCAAAAAATCCATTCTTTTTCCATTTTTACAGGTCCAGGACACTGAAGTTGCTACATTAATTGGACTGCTCGATGGAATTCAATGGCTACTGGAACAAGCTGGACATAGAATTACTTAATAATCGGTTGTTCTTAGTAGTGCTGATCAACTTTTTTAAAAAAACATTTCCCACCCACCCCCCATTACTTGACATGAGCATCAGTTTGCCCCAGGCTAACATGATCTCATAAGAGATTATTGTAATTTAGATCATGGCCAGTGTCATAATCAGCACTATTTAAAATGGAGACACAAAAATGTAAGTGGAAAAGGTAGTCAGGGTGTGAGAAGGGAGATGAAGAGAAGCCACTGGACCAGAGTGTGCCGTCTGAAAAGAAGCAAGAAAATATAGAAGAGTTAAAAGATTTGAATCTAGAGGGAAAAGGAGGGTCAATAGACAAGGTAGCACCAGACAGTAGTGTAACACCGCGGGAGAGAGAAATAAAGGATCACGAGGCAGGTGAAAGTCAGCGTGAGACAGGTGAAAACCAGGAGGAGGGGGGGGGCATGCGCACCCAAGAACATAAAGGAGAGAGAGGGGTTTTGGTCGGAGAGTGACAGTTGGAAGGAGAACGTTAGTGCGCATGAGAGAAAGGAGGACAGTTGGGACAGGCAGTTGAGAGAGAGGGAGGCGAAGCGGAGAGAGCTGGAAGATAAACGGGGTGGAGATCGGGGAGAAGAATATCAATGGTCAGTGACCGTAAAACCGTTGAGGTGGCCCGAGACATCTGAAAAGTTTAGGAAAGAATGGAGGAACGAGAGATCCCCGAACCCAGTAGCTCAATGGGCTCGCCATCCATGTTGCGGGACCCAGTGTATGGGACGAGGGACGGTCACTCGTCATTATTTCTAAAATCTCCTAGTGAACAAGTTCCTTTGTTTGAAGTTATTTATGAAGACAATGTGCCGCAAGATGCTGTAAAGAATTCATGTCCCCGGTTAACCCCTCAAGTGAGAAACCCTGTTTTATCTGTACCAGAGATGTTGTTAAATAAAAATCCGTTTGATGTTTCGTATCAAGAAGCCTCTGACTCTATGTTTGACCCGGGATCGCGGATGAGAGAGACTGAACCCTCACACAGGGATACATTTTGGCTCCAGGACAAGGCACAATGTCTTCAGAAATTGCTCCCTTTTCCTTTGAAGAGCCTACACCAGTGGTGATTATTCTTTGCTTGGAGTCAGGTGGCTGCCATTTTATTTCCACCACAATGTGCCATCATGCTCAGAGCTGGAGGAACCCTGTAGATCAGTGGTTCCCATCCTGGGGGTCGGGACCCTTTTGGGAGTTGAACGGCCATTTCCCAGGGGTCACCATGAGCCAGTGAAGAAAAAGGCACAAACAGCTTGGGTCTGGAGAGGGAGGGGGAGGGAGGGGAAAGAGTGAGTTACATAAGAACAGCCTTGCTGGAGCAGGTAATGGCCCATCCAGTCCTGTATTCTATCTCACACAGTGGCTCACCATTTGCTTTAGGGCAGGGGTGTCCAAACTTTTTGCGAGGAGGGCCAGATTTGGTGAGGTGAAAATGTGTGGGGACCAAACATTCAGCTGCATTTGGCCCCCAGGGTGGACTTTGTACAAGCCTCTAGGACATGCAAGGAGTCGGGGAGGACACTGCAGCAAGGGAACTGGGGGCAGGTAGGCTGGGCAGGTGGCTGGGGGGACAGACGGGGGTAGGGAGGGCAGGCAAACTGTAAAAAGCTGATGTCTCCATCTGGTATAGGGAAGGACGAGCTGGTGGGGATGCATGACAGGCTGAGCCGGTGGGGAGAAGAGGCTGCGGGCTGCTCAAAATTTGCATTTGGGCTGCATCTGGCCCCCAGACCACACTTTGGACATGCCTGCTTTAGGGTATTCCCAAGCAGATGTCCTCGCCTGCTTATGATTCTCTGCAAATGGCATTAAGAGATATCCTGCCTCTCTCTCCAATCCAGTGGTTTTCCTTAGGCATCCATAATGATAGCCATGGATACCCTTGTGCTCCATGAACTTGTCTGATCCTTTCTTAACGCTGTCAAGGCTGACAGCTGTCACCACTTCTTCTGCCAGGGAGTTCCATAGACCAGTGATCCTCTGGGTGAAAAAGTACTTTCTTTTATTTGTTTGAGATCTAGCACCCAAATGTTTCATGGAGTGCTCCCCCACCCCAGTTCTAGTGTTGTGTGATAGGGAAAACCATTTTTCCTTATCTACTTTATCCACACTGTGTATGATCTTATAAACTTCAATCAGGTCACCTGTTAGGCGCCGTTGTTCAAGAGTAAAGAGGCCCAGCCATTGCAGCCTCAGATGCAGTTACAGCTTGATAGGTTGGAGGGGATGTCAATCAGTGGCACCGGAGGCTGCAATTGGCTGAGTGAGCCTGTAGAGGGAAGTTCTCTATGGCACCTTCCAAGCAAGGCAAGGGGTCACCACAACATGAGGAACTGTATTAAAGAGTCGCGGCATTAGGAAGGTTGAGAACCACTGCTGTAGATCATCAAGTCCAGCCCCTATTAGGGAGGCACAGTGTGGAATTGAACACCCAGCCTCCAGCTCTGATGCCAAAGATCTAACACTGGTCCCAAATGGAGAAGGGAAGAAATTAAAGGGAGTCATTGGCAGTTATCTCTGAATGCCATGCTGTTAAACAAAGTTTAGGTGAGATCTAAGCATTAGGCTGTTAAAGATACTGAGACCACTGAATACATTTTGGAATTTTGAGAGATGGGGGCTGGGCCATGCAACCCAATGGAACACTGCTCTGCTTCAGGTCTAGGGACATCCACCACCACCAGGAACCTCCTGGCTGCCTCCTAAGCAGAGGCAGAAGAATAATGTCCCACCATTATTCTGCTTCTATTGAAGCCCCAGCCTCCTCACACTTTGTGTGATGTTGAGGAGAGGAAGGAGAGGCATTTGAGAGGCCAAATAGGGCCTATACATCAGCCACCGGATCTGAAATCGGGTGTAGGGGGATGTGGCCACAGGACAAAACATTTCCCATTTGAGACCCAAGTGGGGTTGAATTTTGCTCCTCAGTCGAGTTGTGAATGAATGGGGTAGGTGAGGCAGTGCATTCTCACTGAATGCTTGCCTGCGGGCATGCATGCTTGAATACCCATTGCTCTGGCTTTGCCCACCAATGACTACTGTGACATTGAGCACCATTGAGCAGTGAATTTTAACTTTTTGTCCAAAATTCTTCATACTTGCACACATATTCAGTGAAGTGCGTGCAGTGATATGAAGTGATCAGATACTTCACTGATGCAAAATACTTTCACATAGTAGTCATTTACCATTGTAAATATATCTCAGTTTAAGAGAAACTGGCCATCTGATGCACTTCCTCAAGCAGCAAAGATAATTTTTGGTTCATAATGAACATGTTGCAGCTAGATAGCTCCCTTGTGTGGTCAGTTACATGTCCACCATATATAACAGACTTGTGTGGTACCTTAAAGGTTTCTTCTGCCATCATTTTTTGTGCCTGCAAATTGGGCTGCCATTACAAACACCATGAAAGCTGATGCCAAACAAAGCTGCCTCGCCTTCAAAGTGCCACAGGATTCTACCCCCTCCTTATTTTTCTGCAATGGACTGGTAAAACTGTTGCTATTGTCTGCCCTCTCAACAGAATTAGTATCTAGCAACCACAATAGGCCTTTCAGGATAAGTCAGATACCGAAGGAGTGGTTTTACAAGTTCCAGCCCCCAGTGAATTTCCATGGCTGAGCAGGGAATCAAACCCAGGTCTTCTGAGTCTTCTTAATCCATCATGCTATCCACTCCACCACAGTGGCGTATTGGTTTGTACCACTAGGAATGCTTCCTTGGTAAGGGTTTTGTTTTACTTTATTATGTTTAGGTGGAGCTGCTAAGACTTACTGGTTATCCACACAGTTTGTCACAGTTATGCACTGAAAACATGTGTTCGCTGTGCTGGGTGCATGAGAAGCAGCTGCTCCCTATCTGGCGAAAGATCTATGAGGCGAAGGTACTTTCCTGAAGTGCCGGGTAGCTAAGACTGTACAGGAGGCTTAGGCTTAGCTGTCACCTGTTGGCTTGTCCGTGTCTGTCTCTAGTTGCTTCCAACGGGGAGCTATACAAGCACGGACTGATGGGAGCCGGAATGCACCAACATCTGGACCCCTTCTGCTAGAAGTCTGTTGTGCAGTTGCGTCATCATCCTCTGGCATGCAGATGTAGCCTCCCACTAGCCAAGAAGTTGATGGAAAAACTGCAAGTGCTGCCTTAAGTCATAAAAATCAACATCAAATTTTGCTTTTTGTATTTGTTTACTTGGAAGCTGCATCCTTGTCCTGTTTGGAAGCCAGCAGTAAGAACAAATGGGAATAAAATATTTTAAAAATAAATTAAGAGTCAAATGCCAGATGCTAGTCCACCAAAGTCACATGTGTTTTTTCCAAAAGTGTCATTAATTTTACATCACACCGTGCAAAGAGAGGCCCAGAGGCAAATTACAGCATACTGGGAAATGGGGGTGGGGGTGGGGGGGCAATGTGTAATTGGAGAACCATGCAGTAATAGAGTAACATTGTTGGGCTTTAGGCATTGACATTTAAAAGCCCCAAGCAATGAGACATATGTTGCCTGCCATTAAGCCTGTCTGAAAAGAGTGTTCCACCAACAAGGCTGTTTGATGCTCCTGTTGTTGTGGTGTGGGTAAACAGCCAATGGAAAAGAGGTGGGGGGGGAATCAGCAGATGATGTTCATCCAGGTCCTCCAGTTGGAAGTCACTAAGAGCTATCTCTTTAAGGAGGTGTGTTTTGAACAAGATTCAGAAATGGGTCAAATGCAGTCCAGCTGCTTAGATGTCAAGTCTCAATGCCTGAGTCCCATTTGTTCAAATTCCAAAGTTCTAACTGTCCAGTGATCTTTGAAGACTGCCTGCTGTTCTTGGGTTGGAGGCAAAACTCCCCAAAAGAGGGGATTTCCCAATATTTGTATATCCTTTAGAACCCTTTGGGTTGGGATGCTTGGTTCACAAGCTATGAAAACCTGTTTACTTGAGACAAGATTGAAACAATTTCTAATACAGATAGAAGCACTATTCAGGGTTCGTTTGTCTGAAGATCTTCCTTGAGTTGAGTTTAGAATCAGACTGGCTTTCCTTAAGTGTTCAGAAAAAAGGGTTGATTTGAATGCACGAGAGAGTGTTAGGTCCTCCTCTCTTGGTGTTTTCATACAGTATATAAATTTAGGAGAAAAACTGCTACAGGTAGAGATTTTCCATGGGATTTTCTTTATATGCCATTCTCTAGAAGTTGAGTCATGGCAACTGGACTTCTTTTCTTGAGAGACTGAAACATTTCGCTGCTCATCCAAACAGCTTTGTCAGTCTGAGGAAAGCTAGTTGTGAGTCCTCCATTTTATAGTTCACTTTGACCTCATGTCACCCTGGTGTCAAATAGGCTCATAAGATGGACAATGGCTTGAATCTCTCAAGAAAAGAAGTCCAGTTTCCATTACTCAACTTCCAGGTAAATTCACCTGGATGACAGAATCTTCACAGACATTATATGTCATTACATTTTTACTTGATGGTGACTTCATGAAAGAGACACCCTAAAGGTCCTGTTAAAACAGCTCTGCTCAGGTCATGCAAACTCAAGGCCATGAGTTCCTTTGTGAAGTCAATCCATCTCCTCTTTGGTCTTCCTCTTCTCCTACTGCCTTCAGCTTTTCCTAGCATCATTTTCTTTTCCAATGAGTCTTGCCTTCTCATGATATGTCCAAAGTAGTTTGGCCTCTGTTTCATCACTTTTGCTTCTCAAGAAATTTCAGACTTGATTTGATCTAGAAACACTTGTGTTTATGGCAGTCTACAGTATCCATGAAGCTCTCCAGCATCACTTTCAAATGAACACAATTGGAGATCCTGAAAAATCAAGTTCTCCCAATCATAGGGAGGGGGTTCTATAGAAATGACCTTCCTCGTATGCTATTGGGACTGTGGCAAACTAACCATAACCAGGGGTTCGTGATAGAATTAACCCAAACACATGAATAAACTGAGCAGGTAAGCCTTATCACTTCCTTCATATGAAGAGTGACAGACCAAAGAAAACAAGGTGTTTTAATCCATGCAGCCTCTCCAAAAATCTGGGAAGCCCTGCTTTTTCAGTATTTCAGATTATATGGACAGCCTCTGAAGAGATGCTCATTTTCAGGTTATCACTTTGCACATGAAGAGAAGGATGATGAAGTAGGTGCCCTTTCATCATGTGATCAGGCCATCAGTCTGTTCACAGTCTGTGGGCACCTGTGGAGACTAGTGTCATAGTTCCCTATACCAGCCACTAGAGGCCGCCTTGATAACATGGAAGTGAAGCACTGAATTACAATAAAAGTTATTCGAACTTTGTTATATTTGTATTATAATCTCTAGATTATCAAAACTCATTTCTGGAAACACAAATCTTATACACCAGCAAATGTGTAAACTGTCTATTATGAATTTCCTTTAACACAAATCCATATGATTTGTACAAAATCCTTACAGCAACGATGGGTCAAACAGAGCTGCTAAACCCCTTAGGAAAATAAAACCTTTGTATTCTTGATTTGCAGACACCTTGAATGTAAAATAGTGGCACGTGGGATGTAAGTCATTCTCAAGAGAAGTCCTAGCTTGTGTGTGTAAGCAATGTTGTGTGTGTGTGTCTTCTTTAAAAAAAAAAAAAGCTGCAAGCAGTGACCAAGTAGACTTATGCTTCAATATGTCCTGGACATTTGTCCAGTTTCCCCAGATAGTAAAAAAACAAAAACAAAATGGGGGTCTGCGATATCAACCTTTTAAAATTAGGCACATACATTTTGGAGCTGTAGCTCATTTCTGATGTACAGATGGCTGTCTCAGTAGATATCTCAGTAGATATCTACAGAGACAACACCGTTATGCATCTGAAGAAGTAAATTACTGTCCAAAAACATTTATTGCAAATAAAATGTGCCTTTTAAGATGCTTAAAAGGTGCTATAGGATTCCTCGTGGCTTTTGCTGCAACATCTGAAGAGAACTACCACTCCAGAAGTCACACTGATGATAGCTTCCCAATGAAGTGAATATGGGCCCTGGGTTATTTCTGTCTCCCTTGTCTCGTCACTGGACCTTGCTGGAAACACCTTCCTTACCATCTGAGGCTGAAATGGCTGGGCCTCTTCACTCTTGAATGACGGCACCTAAGAGGGGACCTGATTGAAGTTTATAAAATCATACACATTGTGGACAAAGTATATAAGGAAAAGCTGTTTTCCCTATCGCACAATACTAGAACCAGGGGGCACTCCATGAAACTTTTGGGTGCTAGATCTCAAAAAAAATAAGAGAAAGTACTTTTTTCACCCAGAGGATCACTGGTCTGTGGAACGCCCTGCCAGAAGAAGTGGTGACAGTTGTCAGCCTTGACAGCTTTAAGAAAGGATTAAACAAGTTCATGGAGAAGAAAGGTATCAATGGCTATCATTACGGATGCCTAACGACAACCTCAGGGTTGGAGAGAGAGGCAGGATATCTGTCAATGCCATTTGCAGGGAATAGTAATCAGGACATCTGCTTGGGAATACCCTGAAGCAAATGGTGAGCCGCTGTGTGAGACAGAATGCTGGACTGGATGGGCTGTGGCATGTTCCAGCAAGGCTGTTCTTATGTTCTTATGTTATCCAGTATAACAGTGAACTCCCGAATCAATATGCAACCCACTCTGAACAGTGACTGCAATTTGAAATGTAATTTAGGCTGTGAATCAAATACACTGGAAAGATAGAGAGATTCTGAGACAGAAACAAGACAGAATCAATGGGTGTCCTTGGGGGGGGAGTGAATTTTATAGAAGAGAAATGGATATTTGCAACCTAACGGCTGCCTCAGACTTCTGTGCTAGAGACTATTACTTTAATTTCTCACATTTGGTCCTCTGTGATGGGAAAACTATATTGCTGCTTCCAATCTGGATGCCTCTGGCGATTATTAGCAGATAGGTTGACTAGCAATGCAATTTCAGTGTGTGTGATTTGCACCTCCACAGAAGTGACCATCAAACAGTTTCCAGATTAAAAACATAATGTAATGGGAAGCCTCTATATTGATCCTGCTTTGAGGTAAAGAGATACCTCAAAGCAATTGCTGAAGGACTGGATTCACACTGTGGAGAATAGCAGCTGGATCGGGTAATGTCTGTCCACATCAGCAGTGACAAGTACAGACAGCTGCTCACAACACCAAGCCCAATTCAAAGTGCTTGTTTTGACATATAAAGCCCTAAATGGCTTAGGACCTAGATACCTGAAGGAGCGTCTCCTTCCATATGAACCTACCTGGCAATTAAGATCTAGCCAGAGGACCCTCCTGAAGGAGCCATCCCTCAAGGAGGTGAAAGGGATGGCTTGTAGGAACAGGGCTTTTCGGCAGCTGCTCCCAGATTATGGAATGCCCAGATTATGGAATGATGACATTCTGGCGCCAGGTAAAAACATTCCTGTTCCAGAAGTTTTTTAACTGATTATTGTGGGTCCTGATGGCGATTTTAGAGTAGTATTTTAATATATTGTATTTATTGTATTTAACTGTTTTATTGTTTTAATTTTATTGTAATTTGATATTTTAATTGTCTGAATTGTTTATTTTGATTGTGAGACACACAGAGACCTTTGGGTAGTGGGCGGCATACAAGCTATATGAATGAATGAATGAATGAATGAATGAATAAACACTGGAAATAATGTCACTTGGATGCACTGAACACTTGCCCAGCAAGTTGAAGGAAGCTAGCAGATTAGGGAGAGAACAAAGGCAGAGCGTGAGATGATCAGGAAGAGAAGTCCAGGAATGGATCAAAGGATGTGCTTCTTTATCCTTAAACTGCCATTTTGAAGGTGATTGTGATGGTGGCCATTTTGGACAACCAAAGAAGACTGTACACATTTGTCAGGATACGTAAGGACCATCAATGACTATTAATCATAATGAGTACATGTCATATCCATTATCAGAGGCAGTGCCAAAGAAAATAACATGGAGGCTGGAGATGCTCTTCAGGGCCCAGCGTGACTCTTGATCCTTCAGCCAGCCACTGTGGAAAGAAACAATTGGATGGGATTAGCCTTTTTTTCCAGTCTAGAGAGGAGCACTAATTGAGTTGGGCCACTTTCTATGAATCTGTCCACATGGCACCTGTGGTGCCGCATGTGCCCTTTCCTCCTCCCCTCAGCTGCCTGGGGAGGCACCTTTTGTCATGTGCCACCAGGCTCCTCCTTCTGCACTCCAGTCCAGATCGGAGCTCTTGCTGCCCTTCCCTGCCTCCAAGGGTGCCCAAACACTTAGACAAGGGGGCATGGCCAAGTGCTGGAGGAGGCAGGGAAGGGCATCATGAGCTCCTGCCCATACTGGAATACCATCAAAGAAGGAGGACCTTGGGAGCATGCAACAAAAGGTGAGTGGGGTAGCTGACAGGGGAGTGGGGAGAGGGCACATGCAGCTCCTGTGGTGCCACATGGTCTGACTCATACAAAGTGTCACAACTACCGATCCAGTAGGATACCGTGGTCGACGGTATCAAAGGCCGCTGACAAATCCAGGAGAACCAGCAGGGTAGAGCAACCCCTGTCGGCCCCCCGGATGAGGTCATCCTGCAGCGCAACCAAAGCTGTCTCAGTTCCCCAGCCAGGCCTGAACCCAGAATGACACGGATCAAGGAGCTGATGTTCCTCCAAAAAAGTCTGAAGTCGGATCGCGGCCACCCTCTCGAGGACCTTGCCCATGAAAGGGACATTGGCGATCGGGCGAGAGTTGGCCAATACGTCCGACGCCATGCCTGGTTTTTTGAGAATGGGCTTGACCACGGTCTCCTTCAGGCGAGAGGGAAATACCCCCTCGCTGAAGGAGGCCATGGCGATGGTAGACGCCCATTCTGGCATACACCCTCCAGCTGCTTTTATGAGCCAAGAGGGGCAAGGGTCGAAGGGGGTGGACGCGGGCCGACAATGGGCAATCACCC
This sequence comes from Phrynocephalus versicolor, assembly GCA_023846285.1. Taxonomy (NCBI): domain Eukaryota; kingdom Metazoa; phylum Chordata; class Lepidosauria; order Squamata; family Agamidae; genus Phrynocephalus; species Phrynocephalus versicolor. Next base: position 774,184 of record JAHTLZ010000240.1, read on the forward strand.
TGTGCCACAGCCTGTGCCATGGGATGGGGAGTTATTTCGAACCGGCCATCCCTCTGCTTCGGGGTGAGAGACCCCGCTTTTAGAAAATATACATGTTAGTACCAGAGGGAAAACAAAAACTGTTATGTTGGGAATTAGACATGTTACCTTTGGTTCTGAAAAGAAAACAAATCCATTTGAAGTTGTTCCATATAAAGGTTTATTGGAAAATGCCACACCATCTCCTGATCATTCAGTATCCAGAGAGCTGGATCGTGAAGGAAAAAAATGAACCCACTTACACAGATGGAAAAAATAAAGAACTAATAGAAAATTATCATAAAGTGGGGAGAAATAATAGTGTCCTATTTATATAAGGTGGTTGAAACAGAATGATCAGGGAAGGCCAACCTATAATGCCAGGTTTTCACTAATTTCTTGAAGGCTTTTAGTGAGTGCTACACCTAACCAGCCCACTCCGTCAACTTCCCAGCCTTCAATCAATAGTGCCTTCGGAGCAAACTTCCACTGCAGACCAACGGTGATACTGGATTCGGCAAAGGAGGATGCTCCTTGCCTAGAATGGGAAACCGTTCTTTCTGCCAAATCAACACACTCAATAATGTTGGGGAAAACTTCGGCAGAGGTGCTGACCATAATGCGAAGGGCACAGCCTAGCCCTGAATCTCAGAGAAGCCTAGCCTCGAGGCTCATCAGTAGCTCTGCTGCCAAAGGTTGTGCAACCAATTCAACTTGATGTCCAGCCGGATCAACGTCAACATGCTTCGAGCCCATCCTCCTCTGACGCTCTATCTCCTAACAGACAGAGCAGGTGACATCAACTCTGCTGGCATGTTTTGTTTTGGAACCGGTCCCCTTCCAAAATGAAACACCCATCTCTAATGCACATCCTCCATTTGCCTTCTAATGCCCAGGCAGAGCCTTATAACTAGAGATGACCACGAAATGCCAAAATGGCTTTTGTTTTGTTTTTCATTTTGTTTTTTATTGTTTCATTTCATTTAGAATGAAATCAATTTTCTTTTAAAAAATAATTTTGTTTTTTGTTTGTTTCATTTTTCATTTTTCATTTTTATTTTTTTTTAATTTTTAAAACTCTCACCGACCAGTTGGACTGCGGGCTGGGTCAGCATGTTTATATATCTATATCTATATCTATATCTATATCTATCTATCTTATCTATATATTAAACTCACGCCCATCACCGGGTCAGTGTGTGTGTCTGTTTGATTTTTTTTACTCCGCCCCCCACCCGATTGCGCCCGATCAGGTGGGACAAAGGGTGGGCTTTTAAAACTTTTTTCCCACCAAAGCGGAATTTCCGTTTCATTTATTTTTGTTTTTCTTTGATTTTCTTTTATTCATTTCCGTAATGAAACAAATAACGAAATGAATAAACCATTTGTTTTGGGCCCATCTCTACCTATAACGATTTGACTCAAAGCCCACCGGAGCTGCAGTTGAAACCGTTATTACTGGGTTCTCTCAAAGCGCAGATGGTGGACAAGTTCGGGGAGGGGACCAGACAGACATTTCCCCCAACAGAGGAGAACAGTTTCTTTTGCTGGCATCTGAAGCCCTTGACAGCTGCCTGACTTTTTCCAAAGGAAGGCCCAACCTGAGACTATGCCAGTACTGTATCTAGGCCCCACTAGAGACATGTGTTAGCAGAAAGATGTCAGGATTTATGTTTTGGTCACTAAAAACATAAATGTAAATAAAAAAATGAACAAACTTACATAAGACTTGAGGTTAAGAACATAAGAACATAAGAAGAGCCATGCTGGATCAGGCCAAAGGCCCATCTAGTCCAGCTTCCTGTATCTCACAGTGGCCCCACCAGATGCCTCTGGGAGCACACGAGACTAGATATCTGTCTCCGGATACCACTCTCAGGAGCCATGGGCAGCTGAATCTAATTACAGTGGCTGGGACAATATAAGAATAGCTCAGACAAACCATTAGTTAATGGTTCTTGTTCAAGGGCAATCAGGCTGACTGAGGTGTCATATGTTATGTACATAGTCTGTCACTATTCTACTATGCTCAATTAAAGCTGTTTATGTTAAATGTTAACTTATATGCAGAGTACATCATGCGAAAGGGAGGTCTGGATGAATCACAAGCCGGAATTAAGATTGCTGGAAGAAATATCAACAGCAACCTCAGATACGCAGATGATACTATTCTGATAGCAGAAAGTGAGGAGGAATTAAAGAACCTCTTAATGAGAGTGAAAGAGGAGAGTGAAAAAAATGGGCTGAAGCTCAACATAAAAAAAAAAACTAAGATCATGGCCAGCGGTCCCATCACCTCCTGGCAAATAGAAGGGGAAGAACTGGAGGCAATGACAGAGTTTATTTTCTTGGGCTCCAAGATCACTGCAGATGGCGACTGCAGCAACGAAATAAAAAGACGCCTGCTTCTTGGGAGGAAAGCAATGGCAAATCTAGATAGCATCCTAAAGAGCAGAGACATCACTTTGCCAACTAAGGTCCGGATAGTCAAAGCTATGGTTTTTCCAGTAGTGATGTATGGAAGTGAAAGCTGGACTATAAAGAAGGCTGATCACTGCAGAATTGATGCTTTTGAGCTGTGGTGCTGGAGGAGAGTCTTGAGAGTCCCCTGGACTGCAAGGACATCAAACCTATCCATCCTGAAAGAAATCAACCCCAAATGTTCACTGGAAGGACAGATTTTGAAGCTGAGGCTCCAGTACTTTGGCGACCTCATGAGGAGAGAGGACTCCTTGGAAAAGTCTCTGATGCTAGGAAAGACCAAAGGCAAAAGGAAAAGAGGACGGCAGAGAATGAGATGGTTGGACGGTGTCATTGATGCAACCAATATGGATTTGACCAAACTCCGGGAGGCAGTGGAAGATAGGAAGGCCTGGCGAGCTCTGGTCCATGGGGTCACGAAGAGTTGGACATGACTGAATGACTGAACAAACAAACAAAATTTCTGCATGAGTTGTCTGCCTTAAGTTTTGATCCTGATACTCGAAAGCTAGCACAGGGTTCTGTCAGGGGTCTCTCTCCATTACACAACATGGTTTACCTTCATTGTTGTGCTGCACTTGTTTGCTGGTAAAAGCAAACAAGACTCTACTAAGCAGGCTACAAGTTTAAAGTGGTGCTGCTCACTTTGATCCGCTATATTTTTCCAGCAAATCCAAATAAGTATTTTTTCTCGACAGAAGATTCTGGAAGCAGTCGTCATTTTTTTTTAACAAAACGGAACTTTTTCAGGCTCTGAGAAAGGCCACACATACTTTGGGCACTTCTATGCAAATTTTCAAGTGCCCGATATAACTGCCTTGCAAGAGCAAAGTTTTAAATCTTGCTGGACTCAAACAAGTTGGAACCCATTTGTTGCAGGGTAATCATTCAGAGCAAAGCACCTTTAGTGGCATTTTCAGCATATTGGGGAAAATAAAGCCATTAGTGGTGGTTGTGTGGTGGTAGCAACCCATGTATGGGTCAAAAGCACCAACACTTGTTTTCCAGCCAGGATTTTTCAGGGCTGCTACCTATTGGCTCTGTCAAATAATTCCCTCCCTCCTTAGGTGGCTGCTGGCTTCTGTTTCTTTAAGCCGCCACCTCACTTCAATCCACTTTTCCCTTTGAGCAGGGGAATAACCATGTCCCACCTTGTGCTCCATCCAACGCAAAAAGCACCAGGTCACGATCTCTCACCTGATTACCTGATTACGATGGTACGGATGCTGCTTGGCTTTCTGCATGCCAGTCTTTGTCAGCACATGTGTAACCAGGTGTCAGCTAAAACTCGGGAAAGCAGCCATCCTGCGACACTCTCTTGTTGGACTGCCTGGAAAAATCTAGTTTCTCTCTGTCTCCTCCACCCAACTCTGCTTGTTTTGCAGTTTCCTAATGTGAAGCCCGAGCTGCCTAGATGTCTTCACATCCGATCTTGCCTGATTTTGGAAGCTAAGCAGGGTCGGCCCTGGGTAGTACTTGGATGGGCAACCACCAGGGAATACCAGGTGCTGTAGGTGCCCGGAGTAGGAACTGGCAAACCACTCCAGTATTCCTGCCAAGAAAACTCCATGGACATGGAGTCAGGAAGAGTCGCTCATGACTGTAATGAAACAGCACATACATTGTGGAGCCCAAGAGAAAGAGCAGAGCAGAAGCATAGGGATGGATAGTAGGGAAGCTGCACTGGTTGCTATGGCTGTGTTTCATAACCCATGCAAGAAAAGGGTGGGACGGCTGATTTCTGGATGGCAATGCTTCCCTCCCTTCTTCAAGGATCCCTGCCTCTCCACCCCCACCCATCACTGCAACTAAGTCAAAATTTGGAGCATGCCAAGGAAGGAAATTGTGTGCATCTACATTTCACAGAGAGGCCCTGCACTTCTGAATTTGTAACTGTATCACTCATTAGTGGTGTCCACCACTACCAAAGCCCAAAGTAGCAATAAAAACTGCAACGCCAGGTGATGAAACTGAGTCTTCACACACACACACACACACACACACACACACACACACACACACACACATTCTTCCTGAGGAGCAGGTGACCAGCAAGATAGACAGTTTTCAATGCATTCCTATTTGACAGACTTTTTCCAAGGTTATTTTACTGGCTTTCGGAAGAGGCTTAGCCAAGCCACACAAAACAAAACTGGAAAGGTGAGCCTAGGAAGGACATCTTTGAATTCTTTCTACTCCTAGTTAATGCCTTCTTACAGTATATTTTGGGACTGAAGGGAATAGCCGTAGTGCCAGAAATCTTTGACTGTGATTTTAATTGCTGCAAATGGCTCTTCCAAAGTGGAATTCAGGTCAAGTTGACCTCCGTCAACACATGAACAGAAAATTCAGACAATGAACTTGGTTGCTATCAATTTTTTTTACCTCAGCAACACAGCTTAGAAACTCAATTTTGAAAACAATTTGTTACAATTACCATTCCGAATGCAAAGGACGTCAGTATTTAATTATTATTAGAGATGCGGAGCTTAGAAGTGACTGTTTCTTTCTTGTAAAAAAAAATTAAAACAATAATGTCCTACAAAAACCTGAAATGCTACAATTTTGTGATATAAAACACTAATCTCTCTTCCACGTCCTTTCTGATTCAACAATGAGGGCAGGGAATAAGCCTGCAATTGAACCTTTTATATTTCTGTGTCACCATTTAGAGAAGCTTCATCTTCATGATTGTAAAAGTGTTTTGCACTGCACAAGAAGTGAGTACAGTGGTACCCCTACTTATGAGCGGGTCAACTTAGGAGCAATTTGATTTAAGAGTGAAAAACTGTTGGCGTTTTAATTGCTACCTTACAAATTTTAGATGCAGTCTGCTCTACTTAATTAATTACTTAATTAATTAGATAGGGCTGCCCTACTTAAGAGTTGTTTGACTTAAGAGCATGCATTCGGAACAGATTAAGCTCGTAAGTAGAGGTACCACCGTACTGTATATCCTTTGTAAGGCAATGCAGTGGCACCTTGTATAAAGGAATTAATTCTTTCCAAATGAAATTATGTTAAGCAAATTTTCCTTTGTACAATTTTCCTATAGGAATGCATTGAAAACGGATTAATCCCTTATCATGACCATTTTTCTGTTGTATGGATTCACCCCATAGGCGATTCTGTTAAGGGATTTCCCCCTATCTGTGGATTTTTTTTTCCTTTAAGCGGATTGTCTGTTAAACAAAACACTTGTTATACGAGGGTCCGCTGTATAGCTGTACTTTGTCAATAGAAAAAGGAATTAGTTACAAATGGTTACTTTTTCAATCTGGTAACAGGGACTTTCCAATGAATTACATCTCAGCTGTGTTTTGCTCCACTCTCTCTACATTTAATTTCCTACCCAGGCTACTGATTTCATCATAATAGTGTTTTGTTTCTCATTTAATAAATAATAATAATATTGCATCTTTTATATGGTATTGCAGATTGTGCAACGTATTGTCTATTTAGGAGTCATCTTTCTGGGTGAAAGTGTAGTAAATTACACTACAGGAGGCCTATTGGATTTATGGGATTTTGGTGAGTCCATTGCTTTGTAACCTCTTTTGATGAGAATGGGATTACTCATTCACGTACTAATTACTTGCTACTTAATTTTAGCAATGTGTCACAACTGACCCATTTGAATCAATGAACCTTATGTAGACTCTTCAGTCCTCATTGATTCAGTGGACCTGGTATAACACTATTTTCTATGCTAAGCAACAGGATTTGGGCCATTTTATTAGAAACATTTTGGTAAGGAAACAATGGCAGACTGCAAAATAATAATAATCATACTGTGGTCTATGAAATTATCACCTACTCTTTGATTTGTATTTTGCATTAACCACAGTGCTCCCTTTTATTTCAGTGTTAATAATGTAATTGTCCAAGTCAATAAGTTCTATATATACTTTCCTCCTGACTTCCCAGACTATGTTTGTTCCATAAAAGAGGGATTCTGAATAACTCTGTTATTGCATCTGATGAAGTAAGCTAGAGCCCATGGAAACTTAGGCTAGAACGGACTCTGGAGTCTTTATGCTCCTGAAAGATGTTTTGTAGACTCTCAATAAGATGAAGGGAACTTCTCCCGGTCTGATGCATTTCACAAAATCCGCAGGCTGTATTGACTGTTCTGCTCTTCATCTTTGCTGGCAGTAAAAATCTTCTAGCAACGTACTGTAGTTGCCTCTGACCTAATTCAGCCCTAAGAGTAACAGATTTCCAGAATGCTATGTCCTCAACAGCCCGGATCAGCTTCCTATCCTTCTGGGATCAGTAAATTGAATACCCAGATAGCTGGTGGGTGGGGAGGCAATCTGCAGTCTTCATAATTAAATGGTCAACCATCCATAGAGTGCATTAACTGCTATGAGATAGTATTATAAGCAGTTCACTTTGCTTTAAAAATAAATAAATAAACTCAAACCAGTGGTTCCTTTCAAGAGTCAATCAATCTCACCCTTGGATTTCCTCTTTTCCTGCTGCCTTCAGTTTTTCCTAGCCTTATTGTCTTTTCCAAACAACTTTGCCTTCTCATGATGTGCCCCAAATGACAGGTTCACTTTCATCATTTTTGCCTCCAGAGATAGTTCAGGCTTGATTTGATCTCGGCTTGTTTGTCTTTCTGGCTGTCCATGGTATCTGGAAAACTTTCCTCTAGCATCAAATTTCACACTGCGCCGTCCCCCGTCCCCACTTTCATTCATCTTCTGATTTCTAGGTCTTGTTCCTATTTGGGTTGATGGTTGAACCAAGGCATACAGAATCTTTCAGTCTTTCAGTTTCTTCATTGTCAACATTAAAGGTGTTTGGTTTTTCTTCAGTCACACTCTTTCTCTTAATGTTCAACTGCACTCCTGCAGTTAAGGGGGGAGAGTGTTGAAAAGTCAGCCTTGAAATGTACAATTGATTTTTAAAATGAGGTTTGAACAGCATTTGACTAAACTGTTACCACAAAATAATTAGCTGGTTCTTCAGCCAGGCATAGAAGCAAGGTCATTGTGTATTAATATTGCCTTGTGAAATAATTTCTTTCACGGCCAACCACTGAGTCATGGGAAAGAACTGAAAGTGTATTGGAATAATAAGGCTTGTAGTAAGTAGAACATTGCAATGTGGTGACATGATAGATAAGTGGTGTTTCAGGTCCTTTGGTTTGCTTGGGGGCAATCCAGTCAACAGCCTAGGAGGTGTCCTCATAGCACCTCTCCACCAGGGCTTCTACTGGAATGTCAGCCAGATGGTCAGGAAGCAACCCAAAGGCCTCCAGGAACCAGTCAGGGTCCAGAAGCCTAGGGATTGGGCCCAAACAAGGGGCTGAGGCTCCCCGTGGGGTGGGGCAGCGATGGACAGGGGAAAAGACTGCAGATAGTGATCTGACCATTACACGGGTTGGGAAACAATATCCCCAACCCTCAGATTATGGTCCACCAATGTGGAGGGAAAAAAACAGCTCCAAGGTATGCCCTGCTCTATGGGTGGGACAAACAACATGCTGGGACAGATTCATGGAGGCCATTGACTCCATGAAATCCAGAGCCGCTCCTGAAAGTCCATTCTCGGAATACTCATTGAAGTCCCCTACCACCAAAAGGCAGGGAGACTTCCAATGCCCCCAAGATGAACTCAGTGAGCTCTTGGAGGGATTGTTCAGGGTTGCAGGGAGCACAGTACCCAAGAACAATGCCAAACCTGTCCTGCTGACCCACCAATACTGTAGATGAAGGCATTCTAAAGCAGGACACACAATCGCCGCAGATCTGTTGACAAAAAGGGATTTCCTGTATATGATGGCCACCCAACCCCACCTGACCCTCCAACCTGTTCACATGCTGGACCTGAAACCCAGGAGGGTGCAGCTGGGAGAAAGACGCCCCTCCCTCTGCCCCCACCCAGATTTCCATAAAATAAGCAAGGTCAGCCCACCCATCCATGATGGCATCATACAGGATGAGGATTTCATTGGGGACCGACCTGCCGTTGACCAGCAGACAGGACAGGTCAGAGGCACTGACGGGATGGCTCTCTGACATGTGGCAGTGAGCTGAGTGATTAGAATGGGGGACAGGCAGCAATTGCCTGGCCCTAGTTCTTCTTACCCGACTAATACCCCAACTCCTAGCATATTTCCCATGGCAGAACCCATCAGAATGGTAGTCTCTGCAGACATGGCGACCAGGGAAGGGGAAAGGGAAAAAAACAAACCAACAACAAGGAATATAAATGGTAAAACAATATAACAATAAGGGGTATAAATAATAAGGAATATAATAAACAATGAAACCAATAACTGTAACTATAACAATATTACAATCCAATATTACAAATATCAATTATTGAATAATTAATTAAAGAAAATAATTTTTAAAAAAAGTTTAACTACCAAAAATATATATATGCCCATCCTCTGCCCAGCTAGCCTCAAGATGTACCAATAGATATGGCGGAGGAAGGGAAGAATCCTCCCAGATTAAAGTCCAGTCCAGTCTGGGCAGTCAGTCCAGCACAGTCCAAGCAAAAGAGCAAGATGGCAGTTCATGTAGGGTGGCCAGATAAAGTACACAAGGCATCTCAGTCCAGACAATGATGGTAAATGGTGAGCCCCACAGCCACTCAGGTGTTAATGAAACATCCCCGGCCGCAGGCAAACACTCAGCCAAGATGCCCTCAGTCTTCCAAGGTAAAACCAACACCTCCCAGGCCAAGACCATCCAGGGAATCCACCAAGACACCTGAATGGTCGGGGGAATCCAGGCACAGCCTCAGCACTGGCATCTTTGCTGCCATCATCCCAGCCTTTGCCGTCACCCCAACTCTACAAACACAAGGCACCACTGCCTTACTCTCACCTTGGCCATCTGCCAAGCTAGCGAGACCAACTGGATGCCAAAGCCACCGCTACCACAGGTGTCCCCAGCACCACTGCTTATGAAGAGCGGCTTAGGGAGGTAGGAATGTTTAGCCTTACAAAAAGAAGGCTGAGAGGGGATATGATAGTTATGTTTAAATATCTGAAAGGATGTCACGTTGAAGAAGGGACTGGTTTGTTTTCCACGGCTTCAATGGTTTCAAACTACAGGAAAAGCGATTCAATTTAAACATTAGGAAGAACGTCATGACCGTTAGATTTGTTTGGCAGTGGAATATGCTGCCACAGAGGGTGGTGGCCTTCCTTGGCCATCTGTCAGGAGTACTTTGATGGGGGTTCCTGCATGGCAGGGGGCTGGACTGGATGGTCCTTGAGGTGACTCTATGATTCTATGAGTAGTAAATAAGCTCCAACAGGAAAAGGAGATAGAAGCAGGTGTATTGCTCTCATTTGTTCCAGTTCCTGTTTGATACAGAGGTATGAGTGTCTCCTCTACATCATCCTTACTCTATGTTCCCCTCCTTTCAGATTTTAAATTGAAAATGGGACACAATTTAAAATCTTTAAAAAGACTTTCAGTTCTAAAATCTTAGAATAGAATAGTTTTAATTGATTTCAATATTGCTTTAATTTTGCTCTGATTTTCCCTGGGGTGGGTGGGATGGGGGGTGGACTTCCTCTTAGGGGGCAGACTCCACAGAGAAATGCCTGAAAGAAACTATGGGCAGCAGTGGCAACAGCAGGGTGGTGGGGTGGCATTGGTGAAAGCAGTGGTGGGGCTGATGGGGTGAAAGAAGTGTTGCCACCTGCTCTCCGGCTGGCCCTTCACCTCACCATGTGGACAGCAGTCAGCCCCTCATACAGCTGTGCCTGCTGGCAGGCTCCTCGTGCTACCATGCCCACCAGCTGGCCATTCACACTGCAGATAACGGAATCCATGGATTGCAAATCAGTGGACACGGGGGTGCTAATACAGGTGTGCAGCAGCAATCCCGTTTGGGACCACTGCAGGTCGGTGATTTATATCTCCCCTCCCAGACAATTTTTACCTTAGAATTGAAGCTAAAAAGTAGGGCCAGGGTGACATTTATGCCAATATATTATGTTTTCAATTTTTAACGCCAGACTGAATTTTTGTAAAAAAAAATTGACCAAGTTTAAACCTTCCTCCCCTGGTAATGGTATTGATCCATATCAGAGTCTCACACACATTTACTGGAGCATGAAAAAGAACTGTTGATGTTGATGTACATAACGTAGCCTAGTTCTCAGGATGTCATGGCTTTAGGGCACATTTAACCCTTTCCAGATTATAATGCCATTGTACAAAAGGATAGTAAGGCCGCACCTGGAGTACTGTGTACAATTCTGGTCACCGCATCTCAAAAAAAGACATAGTGGAACTGGAAAAGGTGCAAAGAGAGCAACTAAAATGATTACTGGGCTGGGGGATCTCCCTTATGAGGAAAGGCTAAAACATCTGGGGCTCTTTAGGCTGGAAAAAGGCACCTGAGGGGGGATATGATTGAGACGTACAAAATTATGCGGGGCATGAGTAAAGTGGATAGAGGGACACTCTTCTACTTCTCACAAAATACCAGAACTAGGGAACATCCACTCAAACTGAGGGCTGGGATAGTGAGAACAGTCAAAAGAAAATATTTTTTACCTAGCGTGTTGTTAGTCTGTGGAACTCCCTGCCACAGGATGTGGTGATGGCATCTGGCCTGGATGCCTTCAAAAGGGGATTGGACAGATTCTTGGAGGAAAAGTCCATCACAGGTTACAAACCATGATGGAGATGTGTAATCTCCTGGCTTAAAACCAGGGTACTTCAAGGGCCAGATGCAGGGGAGTGCTATCAGGAGACAGATATCATAAGTGGTATCATAAGATAGATATCTAGTCTCGTGCACTCCTAGACACATTTGGTGGGAACACTGTGAGATACAGGAAGCTGGACTAGATGGGCCTTTGGCCTGATCCAGCATGGCTCTTCTTATGTTCTTTGTTCTCATGTTCTTATGTATTGTACCAAGCACAGCAGCCATTACAGAGCAGAAAGCAAAAGAGAGCAATGTTTGAGAAAGATGTGAAAGCTTGGAATAGATGTAAAGGTACTTTACCCTCTTTCCTACCCATGAAAGAGGTATATAAAGTAAAGAACTGGCTTAGATAAAGCCTTGAGCATTTCACTGATGGAACGTTAAGAGGAAGGAAATCAGGTCTCCCCCTTCCCATGCCTCCTTGTGCCAAACCAGACAACAAACGGAATACATGCAGTGTACAATACGTACCTATGATTAACCTGAATTTCCTCCTTCAACAACAGGATGTCCAAATCAAGCCTGTGGTTGCCTTCTGATTACTAAATAATATATCGCAGACATGGTAAATGCAAAATACATAGTTGAATAAGAGCAAGTACAAAAACAGACATCTTCCATCACGTGAGAGAGAGCACCCCTTCTGAAAACATGCTAAACATATCATCTAGATCAGGGGTCTCTAACCCCCAGGCTGCAGACCAATCCCAGTCCACAGTCTCTTAAATCCACAATCCACACCAGTACCTCAATAGTGAGCAGAGATCCTTTTAAGCCAAGCACCCAAGCAGGGGCACACACTCTCCATAAGGGGTTTTTCTCCCCTTTGCACCAATCACGGCCATTTTTGTTTTGTTCTGGATTGAAGGCACATCACAGACCTCTTAAAATGGGAAATTAGAGAAGACCTGAAAATTGTTAAATAGTTTTTAAAAATTCCTGGCCTATTAAACAATAGGAATTTATCCGCAGGGTGACTAAATTTCCTGTCTGTTCCATAAAATTAAGAGCTTTTATTGGGTGGACCCACTGAAAGAACACAATAAAACAAATTATGGCAGCATACAAATTTTAGATGTTGTTTTTGTTGTTGCTGCTGATACTGCTGTGTTTTCAACCATTTTAAAGTAGGGAGGAAAAGGCTGTGGGGCATGATGTCCTTGTGTAAATTAATCTTGTTTAACGAAGATGGTAAATTAATATGATCAGGTCCCTTTTTCTGTGGCTTGATGTAACATTAAAATCAACTTGGACTTTAAATGTGCCTCATTTTTTTCTTGACATATAAGAAAATATATTTATTCATCCTTTGAGTAAAGGAAATCAACTAAAAGAAGGATTTAAAAAACAGGCTAGTTAATTTATATGTTGTACACTGATGATGGTTTTGTTTTTAAAATAATATTTAGAGTGATGAGACTACTTGACATCCATCCCAGTAGGATGAAATGTTCCCAAGTCACAAATTGCTTAAATTCAGCTCTTCAGAAGTAAACATATTTTCATTTAACCGATAAAAGCAAAACAAATGGATGGGTTTTGTTTCATTTTAGGCAGTAAGAGGAATGGAAAACACCCATGAGCAATAAAAGGGAGGTACCTAATTGCTCAGAAATGTTGCTGTAGAAGCAAGCCCAGATAAGAAAACAACACAAATCCCATTTGTTATTTTTAACAGAACTTCACTGTCAGAAGATAATATATTTGTAATCAGCTATCTGGTAAAATCTTTTATCTTTAGCCTGCCAACGAGCATGTACTCACTATATACAGTTCTCCTTTTTCTTAGCATTTGTCCCACTTAGTGCAATCACTACTGAAATCATCTCACCAAAATTGTCTTGAGTTTGGCTCCCTAAGCAGCTTTCTCAAGGATACAGATATAGCTATGGCATCTGCGGCCATGGCCTGCCAAAGGGGGGTTGAGGCCTCTAATGAGCCCCTCTTGCAGGCATGGAGGGAGTAAGCCCCACTGTGAGGAGGCTGTAGGGATAAGTTTTAGTAACCAGTTTGCACATGGACTTCAGTGGCAATGGCCACTCGGACAGGGTTGGCACCATGGGTCCTACTCCTGAGGGCTGTACAACATTGCGTAAAGTATATGCTGCCCAGAATTCAAGGCTAATCCAACGCACACAAAATGAGAGTCTGAAATCTATTGTCTGTCCCTGTATACACATTTTTTTAAAAAAAAATGTTTCTTTCTCCTCCAGTTGATAGTTTTCACCACTCTAGGATGTTTTAGGTTTGTTCAGCAGGATGATGACCCACTTCTTCAGAAGCCTTAACTGTTAAGTGCATGATTAATCCCATCAAATAAATCTAATCACGCTTCAGACTGACAGGATCAATATGTCCCTTCAGCATATTGACCTGAGATCAGGAATATTCTCCTTCAGTGCAGCAAACTTCAAATATTTAATAAATGTAATACTGTAGTTGTTGAGGCTGATTACTGTATCTAAGTTCACAGTGGCCTGTTGACGACTTCTTAACACGCTGCATCTGACCTGCTAATGGAACTAGCACTTAAGAAACGTCTAATGGAACTAGCACTTAAGAAACGCCATCCTAAAACACTTTAGTATATCAAAATTACTAAGGTGCCAAGAGTCGGGTCATGATGCTTCCCCTATAAAATCATACCAAGCCATAACCATTTATAGCACTTCTCACAGACTACTGATAATGTCATCTGATATGACAGGGCTGGACTAACACATACTGAGGCCCTGAACTGTGGAAGTTTTAAGAGGCTCCATAACATTACCAAGCAAGCCTGTATATTCTGCTAGATAATTGTCTTTATATAATTCTAAAACTCTAAACTGTAGCTTACACAATTTTTGTATAAATCCAACATTGGCCAGCACTGTCTCTTGACCTCTCTTTCTATTTCTTCTTATAGACTGGATCCGTCTAGCTTTGGCATTTGTGTGCCATTTCTCTGTTCTGTTTGTGCCCTGTAAACAAAAAGTGTGTCCTTATATCACATGGGGCAAAATGGTATACTGTATAACTGAACCTCAAACACAAAAGTCTTGAATGTGATGTACTGGCCATATGACCACAAAGCAAAACCATACCAGATAAGGTTATCCCCTTCAATTGTTTACATGATTCTTTTATACCTGTTCTGTTAAGTCCAGCAAGTAATTACACAAGTTTCTCATCTGGTAAGAAATAGATGATAAGCAGCTAAACAATTACCACACTACATACTCCTACAAATCTGCTTTTCTTTGTTATCTATAACTTCTCTTTCTCATCAGCCTGTAGTAGCACACTTATGGCACACTGTTTAAACAGCAGTACTGCTATCTGGGCATCACCTGAGTTTAATCCCTTGCTCAGAACTGACTAGGCCTTCTATCCTTCTGAGGTTGGGAAACCTGAGTACCTAGCTCACTTGTGGGAGTGTGTGGGGTACAATGTGCAGACTGCATAATTAAACTGTAAATTGCCCTGAGATTAAGAGCTGTGAGGTGGCATATAAACAGCACACTTTGCTTTGCTTTGCTTTAATTTAGTACCACTATGCCCTCTAAATTTTGGCCCTGCTGCACAGGACTCTTTCTGGATGTGAACATATGTGACCCTGTGATCAAAAAAACAGTTGTTTCAGGTGTGCAGGGGAAGAAAAGCCCTTAACAGAGGGGGGCTGAGGCATGCGTGCCTGAGTGCCTTAGAGGGAACCTTGATGGCTACCATTTGCTAAATTCCATTGCTGACACCATCACAGAGGTAGGATATAGCTGGCATTCTATTCCCTCTCAGGAAGTAGCTGCCCTGCTCTCAGGCTTCACTTCACCATTATAGTGACCTGCTGAACCAAACTTTTTACTCACGGAACTTTGTAAGAAATAATCTAGTTTGCTTTCCCTATTCTTTCCTAGTCCCTTTTCCTTTTGTACTGTGCACAGGGCCGGCACTAGATTTTTTTGCGCCCTAGGCAGGGGGTGGGGGGGCAGGGGCGGGGTGGGGGCAGCGGGGGCAGCAGTGAGGGGGGCCACGGGCGGGCGGCGGCGGCAGGGGGAGGCGCGGGTGGGCGGGTGGCGGCAGCGGCGGTGGCGGTGGCAGGGGGAGGCACGCGCAGGCGGGCAAGGTGACAGGTGGGCGGGCGGGCGGGCGGCGGCAGGGGACAGCAGGCTAGCCAGCGGTGGCAGTGGGGGGTGGCGCCCCCTCTCCATTTGGGCGCCCTAGGCAAGTGCCTAGTTCACCTTAATGGACGTGCCGGCCCTGACTGTGCAGTAGGAAATCCACTGCCACCACCATCTGCGTGATCAGTATCTGCTGAATTGCTTATTGGTTATTACTGTTTTTACATTTTTGACTTAATTATGGCTTTATTATGTTTGTTTTAGTTATAAATATTATGTAATATGTTATTACTTATGTTGACACTTTGTAAACCGCCCACAGTGGCACTGATACTAGATGACACAGTATATAAATCAAATAAACAAATAAATAAATAACAATTTATTGTTATATATTTATTGTTATATTTATATCCCGCTTATCTCCAGAATAGGACTCTAAGCGGCGAACATAAGCGCCCAAGCGCAGATAGATAAATTTAAAAACAACAACCTATAAATACATGTTGCTGAGGTTTATTACCAGGACTGATCACTAGATGGGAATAGAGACACTATGCTATAAACAAGTGGCTTACTAGAACTGTACTTGTGGCCTAGCTTCAGATGACATGAAGAAGCCATGTTTGGGGGAGCAGGGAGGGACACATGAGTTGCTGGTTTCAGGGAAGGCTCCCTTGCTAACCTAATGGAGAAAACCCAGTCCTGTGAGAAGGAGTTTCCTCTCTCCATCATGCACAGATACCAGGGAAGTGGAAACAAGTGCTTCATTCATCTGCTATTTCTGGCATCTGTGGGGGTTCTGAGAACCAATGCCCGCTGTGGATATCCTGGTTCTATTGTGCAGCCCTGCCGATGAAGACAGTCTCATTTCTTGTACACTAAAGAGAACTGAGAACTTTTGGGGGCAAAAAGTGGGGCAAAATAAATCATATAAAAGGAAGTAAGAAAGTGAGCAGATAACTAAGGCACAGTACATGGTAATAGTACCTGGTACCTTCCCTTGATTGGTGAAGCCATTCACCATTTAGTTGCAGCACAGCCCTGTGTGTAATATGTCAATCTTCCTAAGAACTACATAACATGAATTCTAAATACGTTCACATGCAGCTGTGCGGTGGGACCCATTACTAGGATGTGAGGATTCCATTCAAAACCTTAGCTAGTAATTTTACTGACATTTTTGATCAGTTTCAAGACTTTTTTTCATAGGGCAGCTAGCACTTCACCTGGATTTTGGCCATATTAAGCAGCTGTTCCAACAAAACTGTATGGGAGGTCATTCTTATTATGGAGATGTAAAGTGATGATTAATGATTATCCCTATTGAGCAAAGCCAACATAGATTTATTTGATGAGATACGTGCCAAGTCACGACATCATTTTGCTTAGGAAAAAATGAACTAATAAGACTTGGCATGAACACACAGTGAAATAGTCTAGAAAACATCCAAACAAACAACTTGCTTTGTCATGTGGAGATGAATTGAGAGAGATGTTCAGTCTAACTATACGTTTCATCTTGGCTCGATGTAGAAGGTAGAAGTTCTCATGGAACATAGTCCTAGAAGGTAGAAGTTCTCATGGAACATAGTCCAGAGTGGTTGAGAACCACAAGCAAAACATCAAATTACTTTAGCTTCAGTTCTTGCTGACAAGGAAACTTTTCAGCCTTCTAGAACGGGGACATGCAATAGGAGAGGTGGAACTCCACCAGATGGTGGTGTTAATAGGAGGGGGTGGCATCATGATCTAGGAAAACTCAGAATCCAGATTGGAGCAGGAAATGGGCAGCATCAAAGCCTTGGTGCCTAGATTCTAAATGCTTGATGTCGTCATCTTCTTCTCTCTAGCATTTCCCCTCAAGTACAAAAACCACTTTTCAGATCCTGAAATGCCACTTTGCCTGATCAACCACGTGTCCTTAGTGACAGTGTCCCGCCATCTCTGTTTTGGTTGCCTGCATGGTTGCCGGGCATTGATTTTCAGGTTGTAAGCATTTTGGGCAATGCTGAAAGGTGCTGCTCTGAAGACATGTCCATACCAGCAAAGCCAGTTTTCTCTCATCTTCTCTGTTACTGATATCACACCTAGTTGCTGTTGGATAGTATAGTTTGTGACATGGTCAAGTAGGGATATACCCAAGAACCAATGGAGCATACTCATTCCCATAGCATGGAGATGGCTCTTTATGCCCACTGTTGCTGCCCAGTACTCTGTGTCATACAGCCTAACAGGGTGGACAAATGTCTTGTAAATCTTACATTTGAGACAGATTGCCATTTGTCTGTCACAAAGCCCACCAGTGAGTTCTCACCATCATACTCAAGCCACATTCACCCTTGCTTGCACATCACCACTGATGCCACCATCTCCTTGGAGATGGGAGCCAAGATACCAGAAGATATCTACCTTCTTTAGATTCCACGTTTTGGAGCATTCTGTAGGTGGCAACAATCTCTAGGTAGTCATTCCATATCTAAACTTGCCATTGCAGTTAATTCCTGCTAGTAGCTAGTAGCAAGTATGATATCATCCACATAGAGCATGGCCCACGGAGCATTTTGCTGCAAGTCTTATGTGATGGTATCCATGATTAGTATAAACAGGGACAGCAAAGGTGCAGAGTCTTGGTGCAGTCCAACCGTCACTGGAAAACTGTGAGAGTGGCCAGCTGAGCATCACACATGGCTGCTTGTGTTTCCAAATCCTTCATGTATTTCCAATATACACAACTATCAGTTCCCTCTGAATGTATATTTCTTGCAATGTGTGGAACAATTGTTTGAACCTCTTTAGATAGATAGAACCCGACTCCAAGATTTTTTCCACTGTAACACTTAATGCACACATGTCCCTCCTTCTGGCATTATCTGTCTAGAAATAAATAAAAACTAGGGTTTTGGAAAAGGGCACTGATCAATCTCTGGTTTTTCAAGGCAGGAACTATTTTGAGAACAGCCTGGTGATCCCTCTCAGCTTAGATGCACACAGTTGACCCAGTCGCAGAGAAATAATAATGGTGCACAGGTGAAAATACATTGATTAGAATTTCACTTCTGCAGGTCAAACTGGGCATTAAGCAAAATAATAATAATAATAATAATTCCCTGCAGTAAATGATTTTCCCCTTTGTGGATGCATTTCCTCAAACACACATGCCCTAGCAATCAGACTTACAAATTAAGCCTGTGTTTACCATTCCATCACCAATCCCAAAACAAAATACAGTGGTACCTCTACTTACAAGTTAATCCATTCCGAATGCATGCTCATAAGTCAAACAACTCGTAAGTAGAGCAGCCATGTCTAAAAAAATAAATACATAAATAAATAAAAATAATAAAAATGTAATTATAGCAGACCGCATCTAAAATTTGTAAGGCAGCAGTTAAAACACCAAGGGTTTTCCAGTCTTGTCGAATTGCTCATATGTAGAGGTAACACTGTATGTCAAGCGCAAGAACCAGCTATGACAGATGTGTTTCACCACGTGAGGGAGTAGTATTGACAAAGACATGCTTAATATAGCTTCTGAATTTGAGACAAAGGCTAATTTCACTGCATGATTCAATAAAACACTTCCCATCCCAGTTACTCTGCTATCCTCAAAGCAGACTATATTCCTTCTCCATATTGGTACTTGTGACTCTTCCTTGCCTGCAATTACGAAACATCTAATAGCACTTGGTTTATGATGAGTCAACATATTAGAAAGAGCAAGTTCATGTCTGTTCGTGTTTACCTTTGGACACATCATCCCTCTGTTCTAAGACAGTTTGCTCAGGTTTTGTCTGATCCAATCAGTTTAAAATATCACTAAAAAAAAAGAAAGAAAGAAAAGCAAACAGAACCTTTGGCCATCCTTGTCCACGTCATGGTAACCAACTATGTATCATTGCCCAAGGGGAAAAATATGTTCTATCTCTGGTACTTCTTTTCTGTTCTATAGAAAAAAAAATGGATCCACACAAGGAATGTTGGCATTGTGACTTCGCTGTTATATATCTGTAGATAAAATTAAGGAAATATTCTCACTGGGAAGGGGAGAAGTTATTTTTGATGGAAGAGAGATCACAGAAGAGGGTTCTGGGACTTGCAGTCCCAAAGGGGAAACTTTTCCAAACTATAAAGAGGAGTCATAAACATTTATTTGTGGAAATACAGAAAAACTCACTTAGTCTGTCGTTTGCCAGACTGCATGAGAACTGCTGCCTGTACTATAGGATGCTGAACAGATTAATTTCTGCTGATCATATGCCCCTCTGTAAAAAGGTTTAAAAAACCCACTGTGAAAAGGTTAAAAAGCACTAAAGAAGAATCAAGACAAGTCATGCATTTTTATAGAGCCCCTATAAATATTACAATCCCTTGCATTCACTTGGACCCACCACTTTCACAAGCACGTTGGGTAAGAACTCGAGAGAGGACTTTTTCGGTGGCATTTGCAAATTATGAAACCCCTCCCTTGGGTGCTGTGGTTGCCCCCTTCCTGCTTTTCCTTCCACTCACAACTGAATACCTACTTCCTCAGAGAGATTCTGAGAGTCGGCAACCAACTAAAATACTGTATAAACAGTAAAGGTTCCCCCCACACACGCGTGCTAGTCGTGTCCGACTCCAGGGGCGGCACTCATCTCTGTTTCTAAGCCATAGAGCCAGCTTTGTGCAAGTCCATGGCCATGTGGGCAGCATGGCTGAACACATTTCTGTGCAGGGATTACTGTTTACCTACCCACTTTTTATGGCAGTACCTATTTATCGACTTGCATTTTACATGCTTTCAAACTGCTAGGTTGGCAGGAGCTGGGTTTAACCGCAGGAGCTCACTCTGCTGCAAGGCACTCGGGATTCGAACTGCCGAGTGCCAACTTTGCAGCTGACAGTTTCAGTGCTCTAGCTCAGTGAGCTACCACGTCCCCTAAGATACTGTATAGAGACATCTCAAAATTGCCTTTATTGTTTTAAAATATTTGCATATTATAGTTTCAAATTTCGTGGATGCTAAATAACAGTGGACTCTTGTATAACAAGCAGTTTGTTTAACAGAAAATCCACCTAAAGGAAAAAAAACTTCCAGAGATGGGGGAAATTGCTTAACAGAATCGCCTATGAGGCAAATCCGTAAAACAGAAAAACAGCCACAATTAGGAATTAATTATTGGAAATTAATTAATTAATTATGGGAAATTTGTACAAAGGAAAATTTGCTTAAAATTATTTCATTTGGAATGAATTAATTCCTTTATACAAGGTACCACTGTAAATAATTTATGACACCTTGGCTGCCCCCAAGGGGAGAAAGGCAGGATAAATAAATAAATAAATACATACATACATACATACATACATACATACATACATACATACATACATACATACATACATACATACATACATACATACATAAAATTAAAATTAAAATTAAAATTAAAGCTAAGTAGTAGAGATGGGCACGAAACAGAAAAATGGTGTTTCGGTTTTTCGTTTGTCGTTGAGAGGTCTGTTTCAGTTCATTTCCGTTTGTCGTGAATTTTTTTTGAAAACTTTCGTTACCGTTTTTTGTTTTTTCGTTTGTCATTTCTACCCACTTTTTGCGTGATTTTTAAAGCATTTCCGTGTGCAGGCATCCCCCTACGCCCCAGACCAGAGGGAAAACACTAAAAAAATGGATGCTGGCAGAGACACAGTATAGACTAGGTATGCAGGGAGGCTGCAAAGGCAGCGGCGGGCGTTGCCCAGGGTGCAAGGCAGTTGCAGAGTGACTGTACTGCGGGGCAAGAGAGGGTACTCACCGAGAGGTACACAACATGCACGCACACAGGGAGGCTGAAGGACTGAAGCTAGAGTTGCAGCAGAGACAGCAATCCCACCCTAACTCCCACCAGAGATTGCAAGGAGGACGGGGGCTGCCAGAGCTTTTTATGCCCTCTGTGGCTGCCAGATCTGCCCGCCCAGTCTGCAACCTGGGCATGCTATTGGTTGAACATGATCCCATCACATGGCTTGCCTCCATTTTGTGGCTGGTGGCGACATCCATTTTAAAGGGAAAAGAAAAATACATCGCGATGGGAGAAGACAAAAACAAACATTTTAAGGACCCCAACCCCCCTGGTAGGTATTATCAGACAATATAAATAATTATCGCTGCGTTTTTATGGATGTCCAAGGTGTTTTTTAACATTTAAAACAGCTCATTTCATTGCGCGTCGCCATTAACAGAAACGAAACGTAACAACCACAGTTTTCGTGGTTCTGTTCGTTTTGTTGCATTTTCAGCACAATTTTCGTTTGTCGTTTCGTTACGAAATGGAAACAACAAATGGTAACGGAAACGAAAATTTCGCCGCTCCGTGCCCATATCTACTAAGTAGACATGTGGGCTATTTATATGAGAGATCACTTGAGAATCCTATTTATATATTACATTTCCCCTCACCTTGCCTCCAAGGAACTCAGAATTATTTTTATGATTCATCACAACCAACATGGTCTTCATTTTGTCTTCCTATCTATTGTGTGGGCTAATCTCACTGGAGAGAAACTGACTACCCAATGAATCACATTGCTGAGCAGTAATTTGAGCTCTTTCTGCCAGGTTCAAACACAACACATCAACAAACTATCATGACCACCCCAAGAGTTTTCAGTAAGCTAGCCATGATGACCTCACAATGAAATGAAAAGAGGTGGGGAAATCAAGAAAGAGAGGTTACTGGCTATTTTGTCTGGTAGAAATGTTCGCATTAAGTCATAGAAGAAACTCTTCTGGATTAAAAATTACTGGGTCCTTTGCAATAGCAAATAGTATGTCGGTGGAGTAGTTAGAGCTTTGGGCTTGAGCTGGAGACTTATTGATTCTAGTTCCCAGAGTCTTGAAACTCATTTTGGGCCTGACCCATTCAGAACTTGGGAAGTATACTTTTTTGAAAAATCCAATTCCCCTCCCCAGATCAGGTTATTATGACAGTGGTTGCCAATCTTGGATCTCCAGATATTCTTGAGCTAAGACTCCCAGATGCCTTCACCACGAACCATGCTGGAAAGGGTTTCTGAGATGTGAAGTCAAAGAACACTTGGGTGACCCAAGTTTGGGGACCCCTACCATATGAAATTACGGTATATGCTTGAAATTATACGCTGGGTTTTATCATGCCAAATTATGCCACCCTTAAATCATTGATCAAAGTTTTGCAAAATAAAATCCCTAGTGGTATTCCTCACAGATAATACCAAGGAGCTGCAAGCTTGTGATTTTGGGAGGCAGGGGATGGATGCAGTGTGAGAAACTGCCAAATATAGCCACCTTCATTCATTTGTAAAACTCTCATTTTCACACATATCTTAAAGCAATTCTTTCATGCTGTTCTGCTTTGTTCAATTTCTTAATTAGTTATAATAAGGTTTTCTGGAATAGGGAGTGAGTAAATTTTTTTTTATTTTTACACCTCAAGACCAGGTACTTGCAAAACTAGCAGGGTCACGCTTAAGTGGATGTGGTCACATTTTTCCCCTTTAAAGTCTGCTGGTTGTGGGGACACAATTTTATTAACCACATCTTCAAGCAGTTTGAAGTGGTTTTTAATGGTTGTGGGATAGCAGCCACTGTAACATTTTGTCTGATATTTTTTCTGTAGTTTTTCAGTCTCACCGTTTGCTGCCTTGAACTCCAGTGGTGGCAGAAAGGTCAGAGAAAATTCAAACGAAAAACTACTCCCTTCTTATTCTTCTATAACACCTGCTTTCCCATACTGAAGTAAGGAGAACCCCCCTGGATGCATGGAAAGAAATTCTTGAATGTATGGGAATTATGTCACCATGGGAGAGATTGCACAAACAAGCAGGTGTTGGATTGAAACACTCCCCTGTTTTAACATACATTTGTTTTCCTTGGGCAAATGGCCAGGCCCATCTTTTGCAGAAAAACTGAAGACAAATACATCCTTATTGTACTGTGAAACTGTGGTAGAACAAAAGGCATACTATATCTCACATCAAAACCCATTCAAATGCAAAGATTCCTTGTTGGAAAAAGTTAGTGGAAGAAAATTGCACCTGTATCTTCCTATTGTGGGACATAATTGTGCAAGCATCTTAAAGAACATAGAAACCATCTTTCCTCCACTCCTAAATTATGAGACATTTGCATAAAAACAGGAAGATAGGTGAGTCACGAATGTAAGCACAATCTTAAAAATGTTCTGGTTTGACTTTGTAAATGCCACAGCATTTATGCCAGGTAAGTGATTTGAACAGAACTACGTGTTTTTAGGATGCAGTAACATTTGCAGAAAAACAATCTCTTCATTTGCAGCTATTTAACAGTTTGGTTCAGTGTTCTGCTCCACAGAAGCAATAAATAAGAGCTTGGGAAAATTACTTTTAAAAACTTCAGTTTCCCCAAATTCCCAAAGCTAGCAAGGCTACTGTGATTTGATGAACTCAGAGGGATGTTCTGTAGTCCAAGCTAGTAGTTTTTCAAATTCTGCTATATACAGAGCATGGGATTCTGTTCAGGTGCCTCAGTTTCTGTACATCTTATTCATATTCTTATGATCAGGTAGTTACCGCTTTTTGGACAGGAATAGTATGATATTTCATCTTCTCATTAAACTTTCCTTTTACAGACTGCCCTTTCTTCAAAGAGGAAGCAGACTGATATTCTCCTTGCAGTAACTGTTCTTGAAACCTTAAATATACTGAATGCAATGAAATTTCCTTTTGAATAGTCATGCTTAGAATCTGATTGGAGGTATAACTGCAAGAGCAAATTAACATTTTATTAGGCAATTCTAAAAATCTATCAATCAGGACCCAATTTTAACTCTTTCTTGGTCAGAGGGGACTTGTGCTTGCAAAAGGATTCTGTGTTTGGTTGTACAAATAGTTTAAAATATTAAAAAAGAATAAAAAGTAAATGTTGAGAAGCTTATTCATTTAAGATGTGAAATTGCTGGTTTTTCCTTTGTGGTTGTGGATGGGTTTACTCAATGTTTGCTTAGCTTTAGAGCCTATATCCTGCCATATTCTCAACCATTCCACCCATCTTTTCACCATATAATTGTTTGATATTTAAAACAAATATAGGGTAGAAAATAAATCAGTAAATATTCTAGTATGGTTGAAGACAAAAAAATGATCCAGTTATCATGGTACTGGAAAAAGAAAGAAGCTCCCAATGGAAGATGTCTTCGTTTTCCAGAAGTGAATATTGCTGTAACAATGACCTAATTTAGTTTTATTCAGATCAGACAGTGAGAGTCCTTAGAAGGCCAAATAGTTTTAGTCTTCTTCTTGAAATGCAAAGCAGTTAATTTAAAAAAAAACTTTAAAGGGGATTCAAATTGGATGCATGGCTAAACATTTCAACCATGCTGGTTTTAGAAACTTTTTCCTAAGCTGTTCTGAGGTAAATCCAAACCATTTGTAGATCAACTGTTTATATATACCTCAAAATTTCTGGATTGATCTGTTGGCATCTGAGCATATATTTTGGCTAATTCACCACAGACCTTGGATCTTAGAATCACCTATGGGACTTCAAAATCATCACAACAGCATTCAAATGAAATCAAAAAAGCCTCTGGGTCATCACCCTGCTTAAATTCTGGAAAATGCTTCAGATCTATTCTAGATAAATTCTGTTCTCCTATATTAGAGTTAATGTTATTTTGGTTTCTCAAACCCTCAATTTCTAGCCTCTGTATTTTCCCTGGAAATCCATCTGTCTCTGACGGGTTCTCTCCCTTTCTTTCTCCTGTTCACTTTCCAATTCTTTCTGCAATTTCTAGTTCCCTCAAATGAGTGGCTATTTCTCTCAGTCTAGTCTGTTCTTTGATACTTTTCAGTTCTAACTGAACCTTATTTGCTTGTTCTATTTTCCATTTTTCAAAGGCTAGACAGCTTAATGGGTTCACTTCCTCTTCTGAGGTAATTATCTCCTGAGTTCCCTCCAAAATTTCCCCTTCTTAGGTACAGTGGAACCTTGACTTACATCATTAATCCGTTCCAGTGGTCTAGACTTAAGTCAAACATGTCTTAAATCAAATGAACGTTTCCCATTGAAAGTAATGGGAAAGCAGATTAATCCGTTCTAGATGATGAAAAAGACACCCGAAATCAGCAATTTAACACAAATTTGACTGGGATAGGAGATTCCTTCTGGGGATGTAAATGAAATGTCTCTTCAAAGAGAGGAGGAGGCAGTGGAATTATAGTCCACAAGTTATATGCCTCCACTTTTTAATGTTCATAGCAACAATGTCTAACATTTAAGTTTTACTGATTTTTAACCTGACGTTCCAAGTTCTGAACAACCCTATGCTTACCATTAGAGTCCCATAACTGTACCACTCCCCAACTAAAATGCTTCCATTGTGGACCAGAATTCTGCAGCCAGAGTTTTTACAAGACTGAGCCGACTGTCTAACCAGCGAGGTCAGCCCTGAGCTCCCGGCCCTTCTTTTCCTCCGGCGGCAGCGGTGGCTTCGGTGAGGCCGAGGACCAGCTCCAGGTGTTCGGAGCTGGCCTCGTCGAAGCCGCCACTGCCGGGGGAGGGGAAGAAGGTAGATAGGAGCAGTTTGGAGACGGCAGCCACGATGCTGGGTTATGGCTGCCGCCCGATTCCGTTGCCTTGCGCCGGGGCTCCGCACTGTAAGTCAAAGCCTGTGACTCAAGTCAAACAGGCCCCTTCTTGCTGCAAGTCAAATATGATGCAAGTCAAGCAGTATGTAAGTCAAGGTTCCACTGTAATTCCATTTCCCTCTTGTTCAGGGCTCTCTACTGACGTGGCCATAACAGGACTTTTCACTTTCTTCAGCGGCACTGGAATTGTACCAAATTGTTTTATTTGGTACAGGGATAGGCTTTGACTAGAAAGAAAAATTCTGCACATTTTAAAAACAAAAAGCCTCAGGCTAGGTTTCTTCTCTCTCTACCTCCCCCCCCCTTGTTGAGTCGAGCTACACTTGTTTCAGGCACCTTTGGCTGTCTTCCCAGAATCTCAGCAGCCTGGTTACAGTCAATGACAGTTTTTATCTGAAACTGTTTTCACTTCCCTTCAAACTAGAAAATGTTATTTTCCTTTAAAAAAAAAAAAAAGGCCGTGATGTTCAGTAAGTTTAACCTCAATTTCTCAAAGAACTGACCTTCCACCTATACCAAGAGCTACCCTCTCCCTAAGGGATTTTGGCCACAGGCCAGTCAACTTTACTTTTTGAAAAGACACATTACTATTCTTTTCTTGGCAAGGTTTTCTCCAGGCTCTGGCTCAGAAGTTCTATACTGGGACACTGACCCTCAAACTTCTCACCAAGCCACAAGTAAAAAAAACCTTCAGCCTGAATAGTTTTACTTTGTCCTTCCAAATCACCACTGGCCTCACTTCATACCTGTGAAAACTCAGTGTATTTTTATTCTCAAACTATATTTCCCCTCACGGGTGTGTGTAATTACCCCACACATTACCACATGCCCATTTAGGAGCAGTGAGCTAAACAATAGAAGAGACTGAGTGAGATTTGGTCAGTTTTTCAGAGTGATTTCTTCTGCTTGGCTCAATTTCTTCAGTTTTTATTAGGATCACTAGATTTGCTTATCCCACCGCTTGCTACCAGTTCTGGAGGTTACTTGCGGGGGGGGGGGGGGGTATTGCCAAGTTACCACACTCTACTCAGTACAGAGATATACAAGGGTTTAACCTCACTCTAGCACAGGCCCCCAGTTGTCTCATGGACCACTGACCTGTAACAATTTACTCTCGGGTTTTGCTGCCACCAGTCAGGTATCCCAGTTCAATAACTGAGTCCCAGACGAGATGTAATGTGGAAAAATAAAATGGAAGTTTATTGAATACAATAAGATGTTGAAAGCAGTTCACTCAAATACTGATCTAATTCCCTCACTCAAACTTGACGGTACCCTGTCTTCAGTGCCTTAACAAAGAGTGCAGCTTCTATATCTCTACTTTATCTTTTCCTTAACTTTTCCTGATCTAACCCTTTATTTCCCCCTCCTGTACAGTCACATACAGTAAAATGGTGAATGTTACAAGAACCCACTTCAGTAAATTTTTCAACCAATGCCCTGAATAGTTGTGAGTTTTTCAGGCTGTTTGGCCGTGTTCTGGAAGATTTTCTTCCTGATGTTTGGCTGATATCTTCAGAGGGCAAGGAGCTCAAGGAACTACCCAGAGCACAGAGAGAACTCCTAGTTCCCTGAGCTCCTTTCTCTTTGAAGATGCCAGCCACAGAGCCTGGTGAAACTTCAGGAAGAAAAACTTCCAGAACACGGCCAAACAGCCCAAAAAACTCCCAACAACTATCAGATCCTGGCCACGAGAGCCTTTGAGAATACAATCCCCTGAATGTTGCTGCTGCCTCAGGAGTGGTCATTATTTTAATTTATCCCAGAACCTGTTAATTGAGACCATCCTTCCTTTGGAAGCATTTCAACTGTAACTGAGACTCAGACTGTTTTGCAAATGTTGGGTGGTGGATTCTCCCCACCCCACATTGTAAAACATCATTGTCATCTAATTTGGAAAGTTCCAGCCCCAAAACATCTGGGGACCCAATTTGTGGAACCACTAAACTAGACCATTCTATCCATGCTTCACTATAGCAGTCATTTTGCAAGTAATTATTAAAATATCAATCGGAAACAATTGGAGAACTTTCCTGATGGAGAAAAGGTGTATCCTTTTAGATAACAAAAGCCATCATAAGTTGGTCAGCCTTTGTCTAAAGCACTGGAGACCAAACCTTGGATCCCCAGATGTTTTTGGACTAAACTTTCTAGCCAGCACAGCTATTGGTGAAGGCTTCTGGGAGTTTTATTCTCAGAACACCTGGGGCACAAAGTTGGGAGCCACTGGTCTACAGTAATTTGATCATTCTTCTTCTGCCTGGCTTTGTTTTGCTTCATCATGATTCTTCGTTAGCTAGAGTTTAGAATTATTTAGATAAGCCATGGATTTCAGTAAAGAGTTAGGACAGGTTACTTAGAATAGCATTTTTTGTTTTTAGGGAAAATATGCTTACATTATGAATCTAATTTACTTTGTTATTCTGCTTAGAAATAAAACCTTCATTATATTTTACTTTGCCTTCGAAGAATTCATTTGTTTTGGTAAGTTCTGGTGGTTTAAGGAATTCACCTTGATGATTAACACCATCGAATCCAGCAGCAGAAAGGTGGTGTTTGTTTATAAATTGAAGGTTCAAAGAGGCAGTTTCCGAGCAAATTTCAAATCCACCCGGGTTATAACTGCAGATTTTAATAGGTTCATTTCTACCTCAAGCACAAGGCTAGAAACAGAGGCTAGGAATAGGGTCTATGAAGATTCTCAGTCATCCAGGTGAGTTTATCTGGAAGTTGAGTCATGGCTACTGGACTTCTTTTTCTTGAGAGATAGAAACGTTTCACTGCTCATCCATGTAACTGTTCTGACTGATGAAGCTGTTTGGATGAACTGCGAAACATGTCTATCTCTCAAGAAAAAGAAGTCCAGTAGCCATGACTCAACTTCCAGAGAGGCTAGGAATCCCTGGGCAGAATTTGCACATCATCATGGAAGTTCAATTAGCAACTTCGCACTGAACTGACATTCCTTAACTTGTTTTGCAACCTTTTTGAAGAATCATTTTATCCAACCTGTTGTTTGCAAATAGGTTTGACACAAAAGTGTCTCTTCAAGATTTCATGCCATCACGTTTTCTAGCCAGTCCCAGAACCAAATTACCAGGAACCCAAGTAAGGCATTAGGTTTCACAACTGCCTAGAACTGCTACTACCCCTTTTTGGGAGGACCCCCCCCCCAAAAAAAAATTCCCAATCTGTAGAATGATCAAACGGAAGGACTGAAGAGTAGTACTACCCTGTCTCATTCATCTTTCAGACCAGGCTTGCAAGTTTTTTTTAACAATAATAACAATACTCACAAGTCATTTACCATTCCCTTCTTATGGGGGCATCCCGGGACTGTGCAGCTTGTCCAAGGTCACACAGACTGGCTTTTTTGGATGCACAGTGAAAAACTGAACTATGATGTTTATTTAATAGTAAAGGCGGAAGAAAATAAGTGAACAAATGATATTGCAAGAAAGGAATATGACAATACCAAAACCATCCAAATGTGTATATATGTGATCTATCTATCTATCTATCTATCTATCTATCTATCTATCTATCTATCTATCTATCTATCTATCTATGGAACTTATTTATTTAGTCCTGGTTACTTAAGCCTTATGCATTTCTTTGGGCCATATGGTGAGGTAGGATCAAACCCACTTAATGTCATGTGCTTTGATTTTGTTTAGTTTTTTAATCAAGGACATTTTAAAATGGTTTAATATTAATATTAATATTGTATTTTATTGGATTTTAAATATACAGTGGTACTTTATATAAAGGAATTAATTCGTTCCAAATGAAATTTTGTTAAGCAAGTTTTCCTTTGTACAAATTTCCCATAGGAATGCATTGAAAATGGAGTAATTCCTAGTTGTGACCATTTTTGTGTTGAACGGATTCGCCCCATAGGCGATTCTGTTGAGCAAATTTTCCCTATCTCCGGAATTTTTTATGTTGTACAGATTTTGTGTTATACAAACCGTTTGTTACACAAGGTTCCACTGTACAGACTTTTAAAATATTATACTCCATCTTAAGTCTCTTAATTGGGAGAAAGGCAGTTTATAAATACTGTAATGTAAATAAATAGTAGTCATCACTGGTTTTTGTTTTATCAATGTCATGTCTCCTCCCAGCAATGTTATTCATTTAAATGTGCCATCTTGCAGTACACAGTTCTCTTGCAAATGTATTACTGGGGTCACAATGTTTTATTAATCAGTCTCATTAACAACCTTTTCATCAATTAAAAAAAATCTAGCTTTAGTAATCTGGGCAAGAGACATCAATGGCCTGTTATAAAAATGAACCGCTTATTTAAAAAAAAAAACAGAACAGGCATTTCTCGCTTTTATTAAATCCCTCTCGCCATTTCTACAGTCTATGTGGGATTTATTCTGAATATAGTACTTGACCTTTTCAGAATGGAATTTATTAACTTTCAGCAATGTGCAGAGGGATATGCAAACCGACCTGCATTTCATTCCATAATTTATACAATTCAAGTTATTTAACATTTCTGAGCAAGATAAACCGTCTAGTCTAGGAAACGTATTGTAATCTTTTTTCTTCTTCTACCAATGAATCTCCCTATAATTTTTTTCATTAATGCAAAACATTTACACCCTGATGGTGCTTGTTCACTGCACATAATTGTTTGTGCTTGTTTACTTGCTGAGATTAATAACCATATTACTGCTTGCTGTATGTGATGTGGAAATAACATATGTGCAGATTACATCTCCCCAGACATATTTTATTGTTGCACAAGAGTGCAACAATGATCTTGGGCTGGCAGAGGAAATCAACATTCTAGCAGGCCATTCTAAAAATGAGGACAGCTCCCCCCCCCAAAAAAAAAAACAAAATTTGAACTGTAATGTATTCTTGAAGGCTTTCAGAGCTGGGATCTGATGACTGTTTTGAGTTTTTCAGATTGTTTGGCTGTATTCTGGAAGTTTTTCTTCCTGATGTTTCACCAGTCTCTGCTGCTAGCATCAGAGGACAAGGAGCTCAGGGGAGCTTGGAGTTCTCTCTGTACTCTGGGATATAGAATGAGTGAGATTGTAGGTTTTTAAAGTTTTGGGAAAGGGAAAACTTGTTCTATTCAGGGGAATAGGTGTTAGTCATTGTATTGTTGATGGGTGTTGTTAGCTGTTCTATTCACAATAGAACCGCAGAGACAGATCAACCCTCCCAAATTACTCCCTCAAGGTATCACCTGTTGTACTTTTGTATTTGGTTTTTGTGATGGCTATATGGCACCTCAACTTGTTTTGCCTAAACTCTTAATTGCTCCACATCACAACAAATAAAACAACAAATAAAATAAATAACAATTTTAAGATAACATATAAATATATTAGAAAACGAACATACAGTGTATCAAGAGTGTCAACAAGCATGTGGATAAGGGAGATCCAGTTGACAGTGTTTATCTGGACTTTCAGAAGGCTTTTGACAAGGTTGCCCACCCAAGGCTCTTGAACAAACTTGTCAGTCATGGTCTTGTCCTGGATTAGCAACTGGGTAAGGGACAAGAAACAGGGGGTAGCACTAAATGGACACTTCTCCGAGTGGAGGGAGGTAAAAGAGTGGGGTCCCCCAAGGTTCAGTACTGGGAGCCCTCCTTTTCAAACTATTCATAAATGATCTAGAAGGAGGAGTAAATAACAAGGTAGCTAAATTTGCCAATGACACAAAATTATACAGGGCAGTAAAAAAATGAGAGAGATTGTGAGATGCTCCAGAGGGACCTCTTGACACTAGAGGAGTGGGCAGACCAGTGGCTAATGAGCTTCAGCATTAGTAAGTGCAGAGTGATGCACATTGGGGCAAAAAAACCCCTCAATGAACCATATGATCCCTTCCAACTTTGAAGTTTTTAGATGATGATGACTAAAATTTGGCAAACATGTAAACTGTTGGACTCCAAATCCAAGCACACCTTGGACATCAAATGGCTTACCCCATAGCTTAATCAACCCTATAGATGGGTTGCTTAAACTTCCCATGAGCTAAACTCTTTCCACTGCACCCCAAGATTTTTTGTAACTTGTGATGTGATACACGATAAAAGCCTCCATTTAAAGAATGAGGGCTTCTTTCAAGAGCAAATACAACTGAACTGAAAATGATGATGAAACATCTGAGCGAACCTAGACTTTTTTCAGTAACTGAACATATTGGAGTTTTTCTGAAAATGATGAAATAAACATCACAGTCAGTTGCTTTTATTCTGAGCAATTTTGAGACTTTTCTTTGGTCAAATAGTTATAGAGGAAAAAAGAATTACTGTGAGTCAAGAAATTTAGCAGCAAAGAAGAACCTTTGTAAATACAGTGGACCCTTGTATAAAAAATGGCTTGTATAACATGAAATCTGTACAACATAAAATTTCAGAGATAGGGGAAATTAGCTTAACAGAATAGTCTATGGGGCGAATCTGTATGACATAAAAATGGTCATGATTAGGGATTACTCTGTTTTCAATGCATTCCTATGGGAAATTTGTATAAAGGAAAATTTGCTTAACATAATTTCATTTGGAACGAATTAATTCCTACATACAAGGTACCACTGTATATCAATATACGGCTTGGGAAGACTTTTGCCTACAGTAGTCACGTGGGAAGTGTGGCTGGCGGAGACTGCCCACCTCTTCTGAACAAGCTCTTTACAGGCAAAGTAGGAAAGAAGAAGGTAATGTTAGACTAATCCTTTTGTTGAACAAGTGAGTAAGGCTAACGTCTATACATTTCTACATGCATTTTCTGCTAATTTGTGCAAGAGAACTTTGCAAAAAAGGACCCTGACATTGGCTTTGTGTTTGGGTGAAAACAAATCTTTAACGGATGAAAAAAAGGAGTCAGGTTCTGGGACTTTCCCCTGCTTGGAGTCTCTGTGAATTGTAGTGAGCACAAGAGGGTATCTTGCAGATATAAACCATCTTGACTGCTGACATTGGTGTCATCCATATTCAGGCTGCCCTTTGCTAAGTTTGGCATCCTGCAGCCATTGACTTAAACCACTGAGCTATCCAGCCATTTGTGTGGCCCATGTGATCATCACAAGCATGTTCTGCATCTGTACAGTGGAAGCTCAGAGACTGGAAGAGTATACGTGGCCACAATATTTTGAACCAATTATAGAAAATACTCATGGCATTCTCTAGTGTTCTAGTCAGATGAATAATGAAATGTCCATTTTCTGTTCATACACATATTTTAACAGGTTCACACTGAGCCATTTGAAAATGTGTCAGACATCATTATATAAATTATTACTACATGGGGTCTAGAAATGCTGTAAAATTTGCAAAGATTTATAAACCAGTTGGGAACCTTTTATTCTTCTGTCAACTGAAGCAATAATGAGGGCTTAGAACAGCCAACATTAGAAGAAGAAAATGATCCAAATAATTATGGGATATGCATGTGTAGAGGGGAACTAATTACTCTGAAATCATATCTTACAAAAAGGCCACAAACTACGTAATTATGTTGGAGTGTTTTGGATGTAAAGCAATTAACAGTGTATCCTAGTTTCCACCCTACAATCAGGTTCACCCAAATGTCACCTCACCAACAAGAAGAAATGTGGGGGGGGGACGGGACCAAAAATTAACAATTAGCCCTCATACTGTCATTATGGCTTCATCTCTTTTTATATGTGTGTAAGCCACCTTGAACGCTATATTTTATTGAACGGCAGAGTATAATTGTACTAAGTCAGTCAGTCAGTCAGTCAGTCAGAGGTGTTATTGAATCTAAAAAATTATTTTTACTAATTTGCCATCTATTGTGGAATTGTATACCACACGAGCTAAAAAGAGGGCGATGAAAATATATACAGATTCCACACATCCTGGACATAATCTGTTTCAATTGTTCCTTCAGGGCGACGTTTTAGGGCATTGCATACTAGGACAACTAGATATAAAGATAGTTTCTTTCCAAGTGCTATCAAACTGTTGAATAATTAATTTTTACTTCTTTTCTTCCTTTTTTAATATTAGGTTATATTGTATTGTTGTACTGTGTTGTTATTGTTGAATATATGATTCTTATATTTCCTTTTATATATGGAGAGCATTTTTTACCAAAACAGATTCTGGGTGTGTCCAACCACACTTGGCAAATAAAAAAGATTCTGATTCTGATTCTGATTCTGATTCAGTCAGTCAGTCAGTCATCAGACATTTAAAATGCATGCCAATAATTGAATGAAATGCTCAAACTATTTGTTTTCTCATTTGTTGGTTTGGTTTGGTTTTGCTACTCTACCGCCTCTAATTCCCTCTACGTAATGTCCATTCCACAAGAAGGTAAGACGGCAGGGTCAAGCTACAGTGCCAGCTCTCCATTTTCAAAGAACAAAGCCAGAGATTCAGAGGAAGTATCATTGAGAAATCTGGAAGTTGAGTCACAGCAACTGGACTACTTTTCTTGAGAGAGCTGGATAATGGCCTGGGGTGCATGAAAGTCTCGCCTATGCAACCCTTCCCAACACCCATTACGTATGGGTCGTTAGCTGACAAATTAGAAGTATTTCACACCTCCACCAACAAGGCCATAGTTAAAAACCCATACTTAATGGGTGTTGGGACAGTTGCATAGGTGGGACTTTCATGCACCCTAGGCCATTATCCACCTAACCAGCCTATTCAGATCATGGCCCACTTATTAACCTATTCAAGCTATTCTCCACCTAACAAGCCTATTTAGGCCACTGTCCAACTTATGAGCCTATTCAGACTAGAGTGATGTGAAATCAAGGTAAACTATAAAATGGAGGACTCACCACTAACCTCCCTCAGACTGACAAAGCTGCTTGGATGAGCAGCAAAACGTTTCAATCTCTCAAGAAAAGAAGTACAGTTTCCATGACTCAACTTACAGATAAATTCACCTGGATGACTGGGAATCTTCACAGACATATCACTGAGAAAGCAACAGTTTTCTGAGGAAACCATCTCATCCACTGTGTATAGGGAAGCATCTGTTTCAAGTGCCAAAAAGCTAGGGGCAGTGGAATTGCAGCACTCACTCACCAGAGCACACTACCTTATACCGTTCTGGAGACTAAAATTCTCTGGAGCTGACTAGACCTGCATATACCAGGCCCTCAGAATTGGGCTTTGTAAGTGAGGTGTCCTAAGAGGTTACATGTGCCCTGAGGGAAAATACCTCTGCCCCACTAACAATGCCTGACTTTGATGGACAATGGGAGCTATCAGCCCCAGAGAGAAAGGGCACAATGACGAGAGTGGCCAGTGGCACAATGGGGCACGTGATGGAGGGAAAAGAAGGCACGCTTCTCTGCCAGCCTCATGTGATCAGGAATGCCTGGGTCACTACTGCCCCACAATTTATCCCAGACACCATCATGCCAAGACTGCCCATAACTGGAGATAAAAGGCCTCAACTTTATGGGTTGCAGCAGCAGCTTCAGCTGGTATAGCATCGAGACCGGATCCAGTCCATTAGAGACCCAAATGCCTCCCTAATATTCCCTGGCTTTCCCAGAAGCTTCTGGAAGCCCACCCAGAATGGCAGACTTTTGAAGACCACATGGGTGTATGCCACTCTGTGGCTCCCTGTCACCTGGGGCAAAGCCAGTACAAGTCCCAGCTCCCACCACCAGGGAATCCACATCAACCAGAACACAACAAGTTCTCACCTGCTGTCCTCCAACCACCTGGACCCATTCAAATGCTCCAAACTGCTAATAAAGGTGGGATAAAGAAGAGAAAGCAATAGCCGCAGTAACCGCAGCACTACAAACTTTACGATCATGCAACAATGCAACTACATTTTTATTTCATATAAAACAGGGTGGGTGGCAACGTTCCCTCTATTTTTCAGCCCTGGCAGGTAGGGATCTATTCCCCACATATAAAATTTGATCCCAGAATGTGCACCTGGGAACCCGCTCCCCCATGTGGATTCTGTTGTGATTGGCACTGTGGGTGCACTGGCCGGTGCAGCCCTGTGCGGGGGGGGGGGGCAGAGTTGCACATGAGCCTTAGAGGGCCCCTTGACGGGCGGGAGAAGTAACATGCAGCCACTGATAATTGGGCCCTATTTATGCTGAGCTGGCTGACTGGAATGAAATCTCCTCCACTCAGGCCCGACAAGATGCAATTTGTACACCCTCAACCAGGCTGACCAACTGGATTGTGCTAGTGCAGTCCAGGCCCACACCCTGGCTACTAGGGTTCCACATGCCAATGCCATAGGGAGCCTTCATCTTGGGAATGGGCAGTTGGGCCCAAAGAGGACTGGGGCACCAGGCTGGCCCCGAGGCAGGCCTCAAGTAAATCTGAGTCCAATCTTTATGAGTGTCAAGATTTCAGCAAGAACAAATCTGTAAGTCAGGAGACTGCAGTCTCCGGATTCTGAGCCTGTTGTTCACACTGTCATTACATCTCCATTAGTTCAGCATGAATGAAAGTAATTGATGACCTTGACCCAATGCTCAGCTCCTGGAAGAAACAGCTGCTTTCTCAATGACTAGCTATTAAGAAGCCTAGTACAGAACAAAAAGCTTTAAGATACATTGGGAAAACTTTAAGGTACATTTCCTCAGGAAAAAGAACAGGAAAAAGCAGCCTGATGGCTGAAATCAGTGTTTTCTCAACTTTTTTTCCACCTAATCACTCAGAAATCTCCTTGCCATCTGTTCATATTTACCTCTAGTTAGCTTGAAAGTTGAAATGACTAAAAACAAAGCATATGTCTTCCATGATACACAGGTACATGTGCACATGTACATATACAGATAGACATAGACTTAAATCTACAAATCCCTTGCAGGTGAAAACCAAGATAAAACAGCATTTCAGGCTTTTACATGAAAGGAAAGACAGTGGCAAGTGTTGATTTATTCTGAATTATTCTGTTTGCGGCTGAGAGTGAATTGGTTGCCCTGGCAACCAATGCTGAGGTAGGTGAACTACTGGTAACAAATATCCTGAAGCATGTAGAGAGATATTTCCTCCCCTCTGGCTATAGAATAAATGCCTTCAATGAGAGATTATCAAGAAATTAGGGAGAGCTGGTTGGGTGGAGTTCAAAGGCCTCCTCCCCTGCCCAATTGTATTTAGACATCCTATTGGTACTATTATGAATTGTTCTTCGCTGGCTAAAGGCTGGACATTGTAAGCCCTGCCGCCCAACAGGTGCTCACTAGATAGCATTAGGGAAGCCTAGTTAGCTTGACAGCTGGGTATTTGAAGGTTCACCCACCGCAAGCTGCCTGTATGTTTGCCATTGCACACTACAAGCAAATCTCAACAAGCAGGTTCGCATCTTTCCTGCAGCAAATTTTGGTGCCTTCTGAATGTTGCCACCCTGGTTTAAAGCCCAGTCATATGACCCTAGTGGCCACTCTGATGGAGAGTTGGAGACTAATCACATTCTCTCTTGCCAGTATGTCTGTGAAGATTCTCATTCATCCAGATGAGTTTATCTGAGTCATGCCTACTGGACTCCTTTTTCTTGAGAGATAGAAACATTTCACTGCTCATCCAAACAGCTTCATCAGTCTGAATACAGCTAGTGCAAGTCCTCCATCTTATAGTCAGCATTGACCTCTTGTCACCCTGGTCTGAAATAGGCTCTTAAGATGAACAATGGCCTGAATAGGCTTGTAAGATAGACAATAGTATCCCTAGCTTTAAGGTGAACAATGGCGTAAGGTGCTGGAACCTATAAAGTATGGGTCATTAGCTATGGCCTTAGTGGTGAAGGCTTTTTGATTTGTCTGGGTATTAATTGTCTCTTGCCAGATAAAGTCCTAAGCCCCATCTCTGCCCCAATGCATGTACTGTCTTCTTTTGTAAAGTAAACCAAGGACCCAATTATAGTTGCTTCAATCTATCCTAAATGCTTGGAGGCCTAATATAGCTCCTTGTACTTTGCTGGCCCAGCTAGAGAGAACATTGCATACAAACTAAAATAAATGATTCCTTTTCTGACAGCAAGAGGAATGGTAACACACTCTCTCTCCCAGTTAAAACATGCAGTGCAGAATACTTGGATTGTGAGCAAGGGATTGGACTGGATGATGGTCTGTCTCACTCTGTAATGCTATGGTTGCAATTAGGTTTGAATATAGAGAAGAGAAGAGAAATTAGCCAAATTATTTGAGCAGCTCCTGCTGCACATCTTTCTTTGTTGCCCCCACCCCCATACACCACCCATGATGCACTGGGCAAAAAATATAGGATCATTTTCAGCAGATATGTTACCAGGAGTAATAAATAGCACCTGGAGATTCTTTTGGAAGAAAAGGAGCCCCCCCCCCAAAAAAAAGCAGCATGCAGGCATCATACAGTGGTACTTTGTAAAAAAGAAATTAATTTGTTCCAAATGAAATTATGTTAAGCGAATTTTCCTTTATACAAATTTCCCATAGAAATGCATTAAAATGGAGTAATCCTTAATTGTGACCATTTTTATGTTGTACGGATTCACCCCATAGATGATTCTGTTAAGCAAATTTCCCCTATCTCTGGAATTTTTTATGTTGAACAGATTTTATGTTATACAAACCGTTTGTTATACGAGGGTCCACTGTATTTGCATATAAAAGAGGAAAAGATGGTTGTGGTTTTAAGCAGAGAGCTTTGCAGATACGTTGAATAGCCAGAAAGACAAAAAAAATTAACCCTAGATCAAATGAAACCTGGATTATCTGGAGGTAAAAGTGTTGAAACTCTTGCGGTCCTATTTTGACCACAGCATGAGAAAACAGGATTCTCTGGAAAACAGCACAATGTGAGGAAAGATGGAAGACAGTAGGAAAAGAAGAAGATGAAATACGAGATGGACTGACGCCCCAAAGGAAGCCACAGGGTTGAGTTGACTGGAGCTGAGCAGGGCGGTTGAGGGGAGAACATTTTGGAGATCACTCACCCATAGGAACACTTTGAGCTGGAAGTGGCTTGATGGTACGTAACAACAACAAGCAGAGATAGGAGAATTTGCTTTTCAGATTATGGCTCCCAAAACCTCTCAAGTAGCTGGTTAGTGGCCATAATGCCTAGGGTAGAGATGGGCACGAATAAAAAAAAATGGCATTTCGGTTTTCCGTTTGTCGTTGAGAGATCTGTTTCGGTTCATTTCCGTTTGTTGCAAAGTTTTGGAAAAATTTCATTTCCGTTTTTTGTTTTTTCGTTTGTCATTTCTACCCGCTTTTTGCGCAATTTTTAAAGCATTTCCGTGCACGGGCATCCCCCAACGCCCCAGAACAGAGGGGAAACACTAAAAAAAAATGGATGCTGGCAGAGACACAGGATATACCAGGTACGTAGGGAGGCTGCAAAGGCAGCGGCGGGCGTTGCCCAGGGTGCAAGGCAGCCGCAGAGTGACTGCACTGTGGGGCAAGGGAGGGTACTCACCAAGAGGTACGCACGCACGCACACAGGGAGGCTGCAGGACTGAAGCTAGAGTCGCAGAGACAGCAATCCCACCCTAAATCCCACCAGAGACTGCAAGGAGGATGGGGGTTGCCAGAGCCTTTTATGCCCTCTGTGGCTGCCAGACCTGCCCAGTCTGCAACCTGGGCATGCTATTGGTTGAACATGATCCCATCACATGGCTTGCCTCCATTTTGTGGCTGGTGGCGACATCACGATGGGAGAAGACAAAAACAAACGTTTTAAGGACCCCAACCCCCTGGTAGGTAATAATTTCAAATAATTATCGCATTATTGCTGCGTTTTAACAGATGTCCACGGTGTTTTAATACCCAAGAAATCAATCAATATTAGGCATCTGGGAGCCATTTTGGGTCGATGTCCCCTAACTCCCCTTAAAGGGAAAAAAATACAGCGATCTGAGAAAAGACATAAATGCATCTTTTAAGGACCCCAACCCCCCTGGTTGGTATTATCAGACAATATAAATAATTATAGCTGTGTTTTTACGGATGTCCAGGGCGTTTTTTAACATTTAAAACAGCTCATTTCATTGTGCGTTGCCATTAACGGAAAAGAAACGTAACGACCACAATTTTCGTGGTTCTGTTTGTTTTGTTTCATTTTCATCACAATTTTCGTTAGTCGTTTCGTTACGCAACAGAACGACTAACGAATAACAGAAACGAAAAAATGTTCGTTCCGCGCCCATCTCTAGCCTAGGGGA
The DNA here is from genome assembly GCA_023846285.1 of Phrynocephalus versicolor. Taxonomy (NCBI): domain Eukaryota; kingdom Metazoa; phylum Chordata; class Lepidosauria; order Squamata; family Agamidae; genus Phrynocephalus; species Phrynocephalus versicolor. The sequence continues at coordinate 814,262 of JAHTLZ010000240.1, forward strand.
TTCTGAGATTTGTAGTCCAATAGAAGTAAATGTGGCTGTCTTTGCCTGGAGAGAAGACGGAGAACACACACAAAAGAGTTGACAACTGGACCCTGGAAGCAGCTTAGGAGGAAGGCTGTTTCTGTAGTGGTCTGAACTGGGAACAGTGAGCTTTGCCCAAGTCTTGGAATATTTAAGTTAAACCTCCACCAATGCTCAAGCTGTATATTTGTAAATTGCACCATGTCAATGAGCCTCTGTTTCCTTCCTTCTCAAGTGTATAGAATCATAGAAGCGTAGAGTTGGACGAGACCTCCAGGGTCATCCAGTCCAACTTCCCGCCATGCAGGAACCCCCATGTACCAAACCAGATTTCTATCTCTGGAACTCCTCACCAAACTCAAAGTGCACAAAGCAGACAATTAGCATGATATATCTTTGCTATGGTAAATGTCAATTTCCCTCACAACAGTCCTAACAGGTGAAGGTGTTCCACAGTGTTGCCCGTTGCAGGCAGTTCTTGGGGGGCGGGGGGATTGCTTCAGAAAGAAATGTTATGAAATTTTCAGTGTATACAGTTTTACAGGAATAAATTATCAGGTTTGAGAAGATCAAGATGAATGTCAACAGAGCATTGTGCTGTTCAAGCCTTATTCAAGGAAAACATGCCCTGGTGTTTATGTAATACTCCAAACATTTGCTTTGAATCACCACTTTCAGTATGTTTTCAGTATGAATCCCACCTAACTACGCCTATAAAAAGCCACAAATTGATGACAGCAGGAGTTCTCCATGTTTGAATAAGAACAGTCAGTGGATTTAATACAGTCAGACAGCATATTATTTGCTTTGTGACAACTGAGTCATTTTAAAGTTGACTTCAGATAACAGCAAACAGATCTAAAGAATCTGAAGGGTCTTCTCTGAGCATCACAAATGTTATTAAGTGGTAAGAGATGGAGAGAGTGTAAGCAAACACTTATGCTTTGTCCTGCTCAAGTTTAGCATCTTCTGAGTGGGATGGTGTAGGTTTCTGTGAGTTTCAGCACACACTCTTAGTCAAGTTCATCGAGCCTATGATCACAGAGGCAGAGAAGTGCAAGCATGTGAGTGGGTATGCACAAATTCACACACATACACAAACACACACAATTGTTCTTGTATGAAATGAGGATGCTTTGAACAAAAAAAAACCTCTTTTCTTTTTAAAACAACATATTGGAAGCAACCGGGACTCTGAAGCAAGCAGCACTGCTGCGAAACCTTTATCAAGCCTTCCAATCAAGCAGACAACCTTGAATAACTCTTGGGTTCCTTCTTGTAAGCCAATTGCCCAAATCTAAAAAAGCCTGGTGTCCATCCTTGGGGTGGCAATGGAGAGGAGGTGGTTGCCCTCCCCATATTCTAAATTGGTTGTTGTTGTTGCAATCTACATACTTGGATGTGCCTCTAGCTAGGCTGGAACTACATGTTTTCAATAATCCACAGAATAAGGCATTTACTGTGGTTTAGCTGCAAACAAGCAGAAACTTCGCTTGCAACACACATCCTGTTTTAATGTGTGCAGGATGTTCCCGGCCAGCAAGTTGCTGGGAGGCTTCCCAACTAGTGACAGCGCCAGGACTGGAGCATCAACTGAGAGATCTCAGCTGCTTGATGTGGGCTGTAGAAACAGAGCTGCTAGAACTACCCTCCCCAGGCAAGAACAACTTCTCTGCCAGCCAGCCAGCGATAGGAAGCTTCCCAGATATTGACAGCATCACTGTAGAAGCAAGCTGTGGGGAGCCCTCGCCTACTTGTCTGCTGTGAAAATGGAGCCACTGGAGTGACAACTCCAAGCAGTCACGGCCGGGAGGCTTCCATCTACCTTGATGTCCCCTTGCCATACATGGAGGATGCAGAAGCCCTACTTTGTTTTTTAAACAAGGTTATTTGGGGTGCCGTTATTGAACCGCAGTAGGCCTTCCATCTTGTGCCAGTGGCAAGAGGGGCTGCACATTCCACCCAGTTTTCCTGAGTTTGCCAATTTGGCTCTGGTCAATAAGAGGTTGACATTGGCCTTTCCTATTGAAAATCCAACTGCTGACGTCAGACAATCAACCACCTGCTGCATCCTTAATTACTGAGTTTGTTCATCCTGTTTCCCCGCCACCACGGTTATCTCCTATGTTCCTCACGCCACCTAAACCTTTATTGGATCCCATGATACCTTTGTGTGTGGGGGTGGGGTGGGGAATTCTCATATTTATTTTAATTTGTATTGTACTGTGTGTGTGTTCTGTGCTGTCCAAACCAAACCAAATTATAAGGATCCTGATAAGGTTTTCAAGGTAGGTGAGATATTTAAGGAGTGGTTTTACCAGTTGTGCTTCCCCAGTAAGTCTGCATGGCCAAGCAGGGATTTGAACCCAGTTCTCCAGACCCTTAATCCATCTCTCTATCCCCTGCACAACATTGGGTATCTGTGTCATCTTAGTGCTGACAGATTCCAAGTTGTGAAGATTTCCCTTACCCTGTTCCTATGCTTCTAAACATATGCTTCAAATATGATACTACGAATTAAGGCATGTGTTCACACACACAAGTAAAATGCACAGACGTATTATACATATACGAATTATACTCAGAAACCGCTATATAACCTTAATCTCCAACCCCTCCAAAATATATTCTGCAGACAATCTCTTAAGAGGAATCTTCTCTGCACTAAGCATTACAACTGTACTAGAGATTCTAATCATGTGTGCAAATTTCCACACATTCCAAGGACACTTCTTTATTCCTCCCTAGCATTTCAGGCAGGATTATTTCAATTCCTATCTGGAGATGCAGAGGATTTATCCTGGAATGCCCAGCTCATAAAACAGGTGCACTCTATGCTTCAGTCCTTCCTCAATTATAACTCTTTCCTCCTGGCTACATTCCAGAAAATAGATTTTTAAAGCCTCTCAGGAGGACCATTACACATTAATAAACAATCTAACTCCCAGGGTCTTGACAGCTTAGGTATGACTGATGTAGAACTCAAAGAAGTGGCAAGATAAATAAAGAAGTCTTGAAATTCAATCAAGACAAAATGTCATTTGATTACACTGCCAGCTGCTGGGTTTTGCAAAGGGCAGTTGTGTTTGGAACAGGCATTATTCATTGTCTCTTTGCAAAGAGCAAATGGCCAGAGTAATAATTCAGATAGAACGCATACCAGAGTTACGGCAGAATCCTGGAACTGAAGCTGATATGGATTGTAAAGTGCTGCCAATTTTAATCCAAAAAGATTCAAGGGATCGCTATTTCTTAGCTTCAAATTCGTTTTTCAAAATGCCACCCAAAATAGTTCTGAAGACTACCAAAAAAACTTCTGTAAAGATTTTTTATTACTTGATATTTTATCAGTCATTCATAGACCTTTCCGAACTTTCTACTGCTTATCTTCACAAGTTGCATTTTGTATCCAGAGAGAGAGAGAATGAGAGCAGCTTTGGAGTTACTTGCAAGCACAAATGTGGTGTCAACACATTCAGAAGTGCAGGGTTCCTTCATGAGCACATGAAGCACACCCTTCCAAAAATCTACATCGTTCTCCCTCACACAACAGAACAGAGTGAATCCTCAATCTCTCTATTCTCATGGTACCTAGGTACCTTTTAAGTACCTGGCCAAAATACAAATCCCAGGAGTGCTTAGGATGGAGTCAGGATACCCAAATGGGAATGAAACTGCAATAACTGTATAGTGTTGTAAGATATACCTTTGCTCACTGTTTGAATGTCAGGTGGGAGTTGAAGACAAACTAAACAGGCTCCAAGAGGCACACCTAGAACTCAGGTGCAACTCTGCCAACTGGTCAACATAGCAACAATGCCATCCATTTACTCTTTCTACTGGTCTTTCTCCCCTTCCATTCAGTATTTCCTTCTGATAATTTTGTCACCTCAGCATACTGCAACAGGCATTCCTATTCTATGTTTACACAATCAGACATAGTCCTGACACAGCGGACTAAGTGACAGGAACTGTGTTGGGCTATGCAGAACAGGGACCTGCCAGGAGGCCAGAAGCTTAAAGAGGTTGGTTTCTAGCCCTACCCCAAACCAGTGGCAAATTTGGGGGCAAAACCTCAAGGCTTCGTGCTGTGTCAGAGACCTCGACTCTTGAGGAAAGCTCCTTTTTGCCATTCATCTGCAATTTATTGATGACACCAGTGGCACTGCAGGCTACTAGAAATGTTTTGAATTGATCATTCTGCTTTTAAAATAAAATGAAGTGAAATACACATTTTCAAAGTCCCTGTGATGGGCACATCAAGTTTCAGGGGTCTACAGTCAAAGGTCTCAGTGCTATGGCAGAGAGAGATTGACAGACTAACACACTTTCCCCAAGGCACTTCTATACAAACCCATACAACCAATGGACTAATCCCACAAATCTAATTGTATTTAGTTGTTCTGAGGTTTTCGGGCTGTTTGGCCATGTTCTGGAAGTTTTTCTTCCTGACGTTTCGCCAGACTCTGTGGCTGGCATCTTCAGAGGGCAAGGAGCTCAGGGGTGACTTGCTACTTCCTTGTATTCCTAATCAGGTGCCGGTTGTGTGACTGAGAATGTGAGTAACAACCGGCTAATTAGCAGGAATAGGTTGCCACATCACTACATCTGGTGCACAGCGATAATAAGATTATGGAGGCTATAGTTCTGGTTTCAGAAACCGGAAAAAAAATCTGAGAATCCAGAATTGTTTTACATTTTTATATATAATATATGCTGTTATGTTCATGCTTGGTGAACTCCACAATGAGATAAATCGATAGCCATGGCAGTAGGAAAAATTCCAACAAGGGAAAACAATTGGTTCTTCTAGTCGATTTGTTGTTGGTATGATGTGCCATCAGGATGGTTCTGCCTCCTGACACTCCTAATATGGTCTGAAGGTTATGTGAGATATCTAAAAAGTGGTTTTACTAGTACCATATCCCAGAAAGTTTCCATGGACAAGCAGGGATTTTGGACTCATATATCCTGGTCCCTAATCTGACCCTTTATCTATTACACCACAGTCTCTTTCGGATCCTGGCTGTTTACTTTGCTATAACAGTGGAGGAAATTTGGAATAATGGAAACCATTGGCAGAATTTCAGCAGATTGCAAAACTCATTCCTGTTCAAAAAGCAAACAAGCAAGCTAAAACAAAAACCTTGCATAGTATCTGTCCTAAATGTCTGTGAAGATTCAGTCTTCCAGGGGAGGTTATCTAGAAGTTGAGTCATGGCAACTGGACTTCTTTTCTTGTGACATCAGAACGTTCACACATCCCAGCCATTGTCCACCTAACGAGCCTATTGTTCACCTAATTAGCATGTTCAGACCAGGGTGATGTGAAATCAAGGTGAATTATAAATTGGAGGCTTTGCCACTAACATTCCTGAGACTGACGAAGCTGCTTTGATGAGTAGTGAAATGTTTCAATCTCACAAGAAAAGAACTCCACTTGTCATGACTCAACATCCAGATATCTGAACTAAACAACATTCAGTTTGATTAAATTAATTATTTGTACACATTTTTCCAAAGCCTTATATATGACTTACGTTCCATGCTTGCCAGTGCCATCAACAGTGAAATGTTCTTTTATGTGACACAATTTTGTGAACAAGCTGAGTGGAATAATTTCTCTTACCAGTGGCTGCAATTGCAGGATTAATTGGTAGAGTGCCCATATAGTTTGAATTTAATTTATTTTTGACCATGAAATTTTCTATTGTTTTCAAAACTACACAATTACTTAAAAACAAATCCCAAAACAAAACAAAACAAACTAAAACAGGAACTAAAAATGGAAGAAAATGCAATCTCAAAACAGAATGAATAAAGCTGTCCAAAATTTATAATAATTTTTGGGGAGTCCAAAAATGTCAGGTTGTTCTTTGCTGAACCCTTCTTCCTCGGTTCCTTCTCCCCACACATATTTCACATACGCAAAAAGCACAACACACTTTGCTAAGTGGTTGACCCAAACAATCATATTGCAAAATTTGCATTTTGTTTCGCAGACTGAATTACATGTAGTTTTAAAATTAGGAATGTCCAAAATATGGACCACAGTCTCCATGTGCCCCTTCAACCCTCTTGTTTCTGCTTCCTCTGTGGAAACTGCTACCACACAAGCTAGATCACCAAAACTGTGATGTGTTTTTTTTCTGTGAGTAAAGGGGGGGGGGAGAAGGCATTGCATTCTTTTTCCTGGACACAGATGCTCTGCTCTGTGGACTCACAGGATCCTGTGGTGTGGGAGACCCTTGTGTGTCATAGAGTTTTTGCATTCACTTTCAAATGTTTGCAGCGGTGATGGTGAGGCCTCCAAAGGGTTGCAGGGTGGCCAGCATAGACCCCCTAACTCAAACAACTTTCCTACCCTGCATTTACATAGTTAAAAACATCGTCAGTTCCTTGACTAACTGCAACATCTAATAAAACCTGATTACTGTGAATCATGACACAGTGGTTCAACCACTATACTGTTGCTATAACTGTACTTACAACCAGGAGTTCAATTCCCGGTAGCAGGCTCAAGGTTCACACAGCCTCCCATCCTTCCGAGGTTGGTAAAATGAGTACCCAACTTACTGGAGTGAGGGGCAATGTGTAGCTTGCATTATTACCTATAAACTACCCAGAGAGTGCTTTAAGCACAATTGGGGAGTAGATAGATAGATAGATAGATAGATAGATAGATAGATAGATAGATAG
>JAHTLZ010000240.1:820991-854546 GCA_023846285.1 Phrynocephalus versicolor
AGATAGATAGATAGATAGATAGATAGATAGATAGATAGATAGATAGAAGCAGCACACTTTGCTTATTGAAACCTAAATGATGTGGTTTTCCTCCTGTTTTTGCTCTGTAGTATTGTCTGCTTAGCCAGGTTGTTTCCCTACATTCAGGGTGTAGTTACCTGGATTTGCCTCATCCCAGCATCCAACTACTTCATATCCTTGCCTGCACTGCCTCTGTGACAACTCAAAGACCCATTCCCCCCCCCCCCATCTCAGGGTTCATGCCTTGATATCAAAGAGAGTAGGACCCAGTTGCTCAAGCTGTCTTAATTTGGAGTCTTCTCTGATTCAGTGTCTTAACTTGTGATTTTTTCCCAGTCATTTGCCTAACTGACTGCAGTGTGTATCCACTACTGACTTTGCTACCCTGAGCTAAAGACAGGAACAGCCTTAATGATGAGTATCCATACTTGACAGCATTGAGTAGCTAGCATGTAGCAGCCATTAATACAAGAAAGTATTTGATGGTTTTGCCTGGAACGATATTGATTTTCAAAGGTCCTGCTGTTGAGCACAACCATCATGGTTTAAGTTGTTTATGGTGCATTTATGGCATGCACAGCATGGATAGATGTAGTGGAAATTGGATTCTAACACATCTGGAACAATGCAGACAACAGAAAGCTGACTTGGAGTGCGTGCTTTCTAATCCAAGTCACTAGCCACCATATGACTAGACATCTGGGCCAGCAAAGAGTGTCCTTACTAGCTCTGCTTATATTGCCAGGAGGAATCCTTTGATTTTATGTAGGGGAAAGAAACATGTTGTCTTTGTGGCTCTTTTTGCAATGTTCCAGATACGGATTAAAGGAACATTAGGCGTATTGTTCAAAAATCTGAAGCAAGACATGAATCATATTTTCTTTTCTAAAATGTGAAAAAAATGTAACCCTGGAATGAGAACATATGCAGACAATTGTGTTGATTAATGGGCATATTCAGTGTCAGGCTTTGTAGAATCCAATTTAGAAACAGGCGTAGAGAAATGAAGAGCACAATCCAGCCTACATGAAAGCACTTCACTGTGTCAACTGGGTCATTTTCTCAAAAGAAAGCTCCACTGTATCAAGCAAGATTTTCTTCCAAATAAATGTGCAGCAATCTGCTATCTTAAAACTCTAAACGTTGGCCATACTTTCTGGACCGATGTGCATAGAAGCTTCCAGCCAGTAGCTGCATTGGCTGGTATATTCCGGAAATTAAATTCCCCAAAAGTAACTTCTCCAAGTTCTGTTAGAATCATAAAATAAACTAAGTGTGGTTCTGAGGTACTTGGTTCCATTGTCATACTCCTCTAACAGCTAAGACTCCCCCCCCCCAATATTCAGCCTAAGTCTGGCTGAGCCCATTTCCATGGGAGCAAGGCTCCCTCTACAAGCCTAGGTATGTATGTCCTTGCTTACAAGTCCTGCCTATTAATTTGCTCAGTTCAACCTAAACATAATTAAGTAACCCCTCCGTTCCTCAAATATTCCAGATGCGGGCAGATCGGTCCAATAGTTTTGTATGTATCCATTTTCTAAACCTATTCTATCTGGTTTTCCACAATAATTTAGAACCATTTCATGCAAATTAAACCACATTAAAAATTTCCATATGAATTTATATGTGAAAAGTTATTCCAGTACATATTTCTGAAACAAATTTCTTGCAAAGTTCACCACAACCCTGCGCATGACAATCCTGCACATGACTGTTCAGAAGGAAATTCTATTGAATGTTCTTTAATGGAAGGGCTTCATTCAATTATGTTTTTTGTTGTTTTCTTTCCCCTCTTTCTTTTTTTCTTTTGCCCTTTTATTTTGCTTTGTTTTGTTTTGTAGCAAAGAAGTGAGACACAGTCTTCAGGGAAATCTCAAAATCTGAAAAATAATTATACTCCAGTTGTTGCATTAACTTAGGAAGTGTGGAACAGTTGAGTTTTCATCTAAATCCTTAAAGATTAAAGGCAAAAGTCATCCCTAGTTCCCTATCATTAGAACCTCAGAAAGATTTCTCTCTAGATGGATTTTGTAGAGGAATAAGTATGTTTCCTACATTTGTCTAATTACAGGTTTCAAGCTTATTTGTGATTGTCTAGCAGACATCTGTTCACCATTAGCCTATGACATTCAAGTTGGGTACATTCTAAGCCATTCTCATAATAGCATAATTTCATAGTAGTCACAGGACTGGAATGGAAAGTTCAGATGCAATTATTTCACTGAAAACTAGAGATGGGCACGAAATGATTTGTTTTCATTCATTATTCATTTCACTGTATAATGAAACAAAAAATGAACCACACTTTAAAAGAGAAACGAAATGAAAAAAATGGAAAATTTTGTTTCGTTTCATTTTCATTAATGGTAGCAATTCGCTCTGAAATGAAAGGCTTTAAAATGCTTTAAACCAACTTTAATGAAATAAAAATGACTAATAAATATGGTTTATAATCCCTACAAAGTTGACGTCCAGTGCTTAAAACATGTAAATCTGTGTTTACTTTGATCAGCTTTTAATATATATTTTAAAGAATATTTTAAGTACATTGTGTAAGAATAAAGGTTTAAAATGGCAGCTGAGGCAAATATATTCCCTTCCCTCTCTATTTTTTTAGAGTTGATTTGTGTGTAAAACAGTACTATTTGATTTATATTTCTCATTTTTTTCCTTTTTAAGAATATTTTATTTTGTTACTGTGCAAGGGGGGGAAAGCTTTACTGAAGAGGCAAATATATTCCCTTCTCTCTTTTTTTTATTTGTTTAGAGTTGGTTTCTGACTAAAACAGTATTATTTGGATTTTTATTTAATTATTTTTTAGCATGCAGTTGAATGGCACATGTGCTTCTTGGACCTGTTGCAACATTGAGAACCAATTGCAAAGCCTGCTTTCAGTGGGTGCGTCTTCTGGCTAATTGTCTGCTGGCAGTGGCTATAAAAGGCCTTGAACTATGTCCCTCATTTTGTAGTCTCTGGAGGAGTGAGAGGCAAGAGATTGCTCCTAGTCAGTTTGCTGCCTGGCTCTGGCTGGCTGTTTGTGGTGGACTTGCAGCAGTGAGAACCAGTCTCACTGTGTGTTTGTTGTTGCTGGTTGGCTCCCTCACACTAAGTGTGTGTGTGTGTGTGTGTGTGTGTGTGTGTGAGAGAGAGAGAGAGAGAGAGAGAGAGAGAGAGAGAGATTGCTACTGCTGTCTAGTTGCAGCAAGCAGGATCATCTCTGCCTGGCCTATCTGCACAGCCAGCTATATATAAAAAAGTTAAAAATAGAATAAACCCCCTTTTTAAAATTTTATTTGGGAATTGGGTTTACTTTGTTTAGGGGAGAATGTGGGTTATTGTTATTATTACATTTCTTCCTGTGTGTTGTCCCGCAAACCACTTATTCTACATCCCACCACACCACCCAAACTTTGTTCCCACCCAGCGTTCATTCCTTTCCATTTTTATCCCTTTATTTATTATTTTAAAAATGAAGAGGGCCAAGGGGAAAGCTACCCCAACAAAACCGAGGTGCTCCCTATTCTGGCAGGCCAAGCCCAGAAGTACTGCAAGTGACCCTGGTGCCACCACTAGTCACACCACCACCACTACCAGCACTGCTGAGGGAGGAGCATCTCACCCTGCCACTGTGGACAGCAGGGCAGAGCAAATGCCACCCCACCGCTACCTACTCCCCCATTGTTCAAAGAGTCAGAATCCTCCCAGGGCTCAGTCCATCTTGAGCTGGAGGATTCTGAGGACCTCATGGCGGGCAGGGAGGAGGCTTCTGCTCCCAGGCCCACTCCTCCTACCTCCCAGTCCAGCAGCAGCAGCACCTAGTTATCATCCCAGGGTGTGTCTCAGGCCACCACCAAGGCAGGCTCTGCTGAAGACAGAAGCTTGCACAAGCCTTGGAGCTCTCTATGGGAGCACTTTGACAGCCAACAAGACCCGAGGCTTGTTACTTGCAAGCTCTGCAAGGTGGTGGTACATCGGGGCAGTAATCCAAGGCACCTCTCATCCAGTGCCTTGAGGAGCCACCTGCTGAGGAAGTACCCTGGAGTACTGCCAGGCCCAGCAGCAGGCATGGGACCCTCTGGGACTGGGAGGAAGAGGGGAGCAAGAGAGGCAGGCAAGGGGATGGAGGCTGGGGATACCCAACCAGGAACTTCCACTGAGAGAGCTAAGAGGCAGGCCACTCTGCATGAAGTGGTGCCTCTCAGTGGGGGTTTCTTGAGCCAGTGTGCTAGGGACAAGGCCCAGGAGGCCACCACTCATGCAGTTGGCAAAATGGTGGCCATGAGTGGTTTGCCCCTCTCCTTTGTGGAGTCATCAGGATTCAGGCACCTGCTGAAGCACCTGGCTCCCTGGTATGAGCCTTCATCCCATCGTACCCTCAGCAGGTGGGTCATGCCCTCCCTTTATGAGTTCATCAGGGAGATGGTCCATGCCCAGCTGCAGCAGGTCAGAGGTCAGAAAGTCCACTTCATGACCAACCTCTGGACTGGTGGGCACTATGGCTACCTATCCCTGATTATTCATTGGTGGCAACCAGAGGATGTCCTGGGCAGCAGGGCATCCGAGGAAGTCCCACAGGAGGAGGCACAAGGGGAATCCCGAGGGTACCAGGTGGCCCTTCTACAGGGGCAGAGCATGGAGGACTCAGCAACAGGTACAATTGCTGAGGTCCTCGTGTCTGCCCTGCAAGATTGGGAACTCAAGGGGCAGGTGAAGGGCAGCTTCATGCTTATGGATGCATGTCGTGCACTAGAGATGGGCACCAATCAAAAAAATGGCATTTGTCATTTGTCGTTTGGAGGGTCCGTTTCGGTTTGTTTCCATTTTTCGCAAATTTTTGCAAAAAAAAATCATTTTCATTTTCGTTCGTTTCATTTCCATTTCGTTACCATTTGTTTCAATTTTTGTGATTTTTTTTAGGATTTTAAGCAATTCACTCATATTGCAGTAACGGAAACAAAACACACGACAAAATTTTCGGTGTTTCTGTTTGGTTCGTTTCATTTTAGAGACAAAATTCGTTTGTCATTTCGTTACATAACAAAACAAAAAAACAAAAACAAAAATGAAAAATTGTTAATTTCGTGCCCATCTCTACCGTGCACAATGCCTTTGGGCTGCATTCAATTAGGGACACCTAGTGTGAGAGGACCAGGGAGACAAAGGCCCTACTGGACAAGTGCAGGCAGTTTGTTGGGCTCTTCTCATGCAGTGTCAAGGCTGCTAGGATACTGTGTGAGAAGCAGGCAGAGCTGGGGCAAGCTGAGCCTGTCCTTCTGCAGGACCTACAAACCAGGTGAAACTCCACCTATGACATGGTGAAGTGCCTGGTGGAGCAGAGGGACGTGTTGGAGGGCATCATGTCCATTACTCCCGTTCTGCCAGGGGGAAGGGAATTGGACACTGGTGCCACCGAGTGGCTTTCCCTAGGCCAAATGGTGGGTATCCTGTGGCTGTTCGAGGACACCACCAATGTCCTCAGTGGTCGCAACGCCAGTCTGGGGCATGTACTCCCCCTCGGACATGCCCTTTGCCAAGGCCTTGAGGCCTGTCTCCGGGGGGGCTCCTCTCTCTTCCCATGGAGCAGGGCCTTGGCTGAGAGACTTTTGACTGGCCCAAATACCACTGAGCAGGGAAAGGGTGTGCCATCTGGTTTGCCTTTGCAATCCTTGCATCAAGGGCTCCTTGGCGGGCAGCCTTGTGGATCTTCACACATGGAAGGCAGAGCTATGCCGTGAGATTCGCAGAGCTGCTGCAGTGCAATGGCAGGCGCTGCCGAGGATGCAAGGCAGCCCAGAGGAGGGCTCATCCCAAGTGTCCTCCTCTTCCGGGTACACCCAAAGGCCAAGTACACTTCCATCCATGTACTTGGCCTCTGCCCTAGCAATGGCAGTCTCCTGCTCAGTGGAGGGAAGGGAGGCAGAGGAAAAGGACCCTGCTCAGGCCATGGTTAGGGAGTACATGGCCAAGTCCCTCCAACCCTTAACGTCAGACCCCCTCCGATTCTGGGCCAGAAAGGAAGAGATCTGGTCCCAGCTATCGAGTCTGGCATTAGACCTCCTCTCTATCCCCCCCATCAGCGTCCAGAGTGAGTGGGTGTTCTCCCACATGGGAGACATATTGAGGCCATGCTGTTCATGTCTGGATCCTGGGACCATGGCAAGGTTGACCTTCATCAGGTTCAACATTTTCACATTGGAGTTTCTCCCCACCAACCCATAGGTCCACACCTTCCTCTACCTGTTCCACTGCCTGTCTGCCTCCCTTCCTACCATGCCTGCCCGCCTGCCCACTCTTGCTGATTTTTGGGGTCTATAGTGGCCCAATGTTTCAGGCCTTCCCTGGCCAATCTCAGGAAAGGACCAATTGCTCTAAAGACTTGTAGGAGCCCAAAACACACACTCTGCCATGTCGTGATTCTAGGGGTTGATTTCCCTGAGCTGCCTTTGGGTGACTTGGAGCCCTAAACTCTCTGCCTGCCTCAGTGGGTGTCTTATGGGGCTCGAGTCTCTGAGCTGCCTTTGGGTGACTTGGAGCCCTTGTTGGGGGAGCCCTAAACTATCTGCCTGCTTCAGTGGGTGTCTTAAGGGGTTGGACTCACTGAGCTGCCTATGGGTGACTTGGAGCCCTAAACTCACTGCCTGCCTCAGTGGGTGTCTTGGTTCTATGGGGTTAGAGTCCCTGAGCTGCATGTGGGTGACTTGGAGCCCAAAAAACTGCCTCTGTGGGTGGCTTGCTTCTTTGGGAGTAAAACAATTTAAAAACCAATGATTAAAGAATATTTTAATACGGACAATCCAAATTCCAGAGTTGATGTCCAGTCCACTAGTCAGCTTAATATGTTCTGTTCTGTGCTCAATTTTAAAAATATTTTAATAACTTATTTCAATTATTTTAAATATTTTTCAAATATTTTAAAAATATTTTAAAGAATATCTTAGAGAGAGATAGAGTAACACAATCACAGACTGTTACGTGGGAAAAACAAAAAAATGAAACAAAAAGAAATGAATGTTTTCTTTTAAAATGCATCAATAATGAAATGAAACAAAACAAAACAGAAAATGAAATGAAATGAAATGAAACACCATTTTTGTGTTTCATGCCCATCTCTACTGAAAACACTAAAGTGCTGTAGATTTGCTGGCATCTTCTCCGACTTGGCACAGCTTCTTAGAACGGACTGAAGTTTGTGATAACAATTTAAAAGCATACTTCAGTGCATTAAATTTGAGCTCTTCCTACTGTCCTTGCCCTTCTTTCGAAAGTTCAAGCAAAATGTAGAAGAGATGAACACTTGAATCAAGTCAAATCAAATCAAATTTTATTGTATGGTCATAGACCCAGTTATTTGATAGAAGAGTCAAAGACTACATGGCAACACAGAAGCAAAGACACAATGTAGAGCCTTATTAAAAGAACCAAATGTTACAAGTAAATCGAAAAATGGATATTTATTTTAACATTTTGCAAATGTTTATAACTGCAAATAAATTTTTGCAACTGACTGTGTTATTGCTTGATTCTCACCAGACAACACTTGAATCTATGCTTCCCCCATAGTCTCCATCATCTCCAGATATGAAGTTTAGAAGTTTTTAACTAACTGAGAGTTGAGAAACAATGTTCTAAGCCAGTTTGCTTGAATCCAAATAAAGTGATAAACTGGAGCTACCTTCTTTCCCGAAAATAAGACCTACCCAAAAAATAAGTCCTAGCAGGATTTGTATGCATTTGGTAAATATAAGCCGTACTCCAATAATAAGACCTAGTGATGGGTGTGACTGTAGGAAGGTCTGCCTGGGAAACCAAAAGGGAACCCGGAAGACTCCACCTCCCAACGGGGGGGGGGAGGGATGGAGGGAAGGTTGCCGGCCAAAAGCCGGGGAGCCGGACCACCTTCTCTTCCGCCCCCAAATGCAAACCCAAAGGGAAGAGGAGGAGGGGGTGCTGGAAGAAACACCCCCTTCCCGGTCCCCATCTGGATCCTCTGACACAGGGAGGAGGAGGAGGAGGAGGAGGAGGGGAAGGAAAAGGGAAGCGCCCAGCGAGCGAGCAGGAGGAGGAATCCACCTCACACCATTTTGTGAGTGCGCTGGGCCCCTTAAGAGGCATGTGTGTGTGTGTGTGTGTGTGTGTGTGTGTGTGTGTGTGTGTGTGTGTGTGTGTGTGTACGTACGTACGTACAGGAGGTGTGTGTCTCTACCCTGCATGTACGAGGAGGTGCCTGTCTCCACGCTCCCAGCAAGCAAGGGGGAGACATGTGTCCACATCCCCGAGCTGCATCCCCACAATGCCCGCCTTCCTGCCATGCCCCTCACGCCCACCTCCCAACCCCTCTACATCCACATGTACCAGGCGCAAACACACTCATGGGAATCCCACGGCTGGGGAGGAAAGAGGCCACTTGAAAATCGGGATAGATATTACAAAACCTAATGAAGAATTTAGACAAACTGAAAAGCTTGCTCATTTAAATGGAATTTTAGTTTGTCTACATAATATGTATTTTTAATATTTTTAATATGGTCGATATGGCTTCCTTTGGTTGTGGAAGACATGGTTGAAAAGAAAAGTAGCATAAATTATACAGAACTGTAAAAGTTAAAGTTTTTGTTGTTATTTAGAAGCCATGATTCTGAAAAGACAGTCTTGTCAATCCCAGCACATTCTGGATTGGCTGTGTGTTCTCTCCATACTTAGAATCTGCACTATGAAACTTGCTTGCCAATAAAACAGTCAAAATGCAAGATGAGGAATCTTTTTTTTTTTAGGAAAAAAACCCAAAGTGGTTATTTGATACTCATATTGCAAAAGACAAGAGAAGAACCTCAAGGATGCAATAGAAATTGTCCCAGATGAAATCTGGTGTGACATTTTCCAATAGAGATGGTTTTTGTAAGCTGTGTCACTTCTACAGTGCAGTTCTTCCAAAAAGTGTATGATTACAACAGCACTGGGAATATATATTTTTCATTCTGAGCTGACTATACTCTATAATGATACATCAGATGCCCTTCAGTCATTATTTGCAGGTCTTTAATGGCTTTCATCCTTCAAGAAACTGCTTTTAAAAAAAACATGTTCCTGATATTTATAATTGGCTGGAGACGTGAGCTATTACTGTACTTCACACAAAGTAACAGAAGGCTCACTAGAAAAATCTATAACTGTAAGAATAAAAAGGATAAGGTAGTCAGAGAGGAATTTCTCTGTTTTAATTAGAGATGGATAAGTGTGGTTGGTTGTTTGGTTGTTTGGTTTATATGCTTACCTTCCCACTATAGGAGATCTGAGGCATCTCACTATAATTAAAACTGTACAATAATAACAGGTTTAAAATAGTATACAAAACTTATATTTTAAAACAATTAAATATTAAGTTTAAAAACAAATTAAAACTATTTTAGAGACATTTTAATTTAATAACATTCAAATTGTTATTCAGAAGTCAAAGTATGGTTACTGAGTAGTCAAACTGCAATTGTTTTTAGCAAAACATCTTCACAAATTCATCTTATTTTAAATATATTTTACCACATTTTTCTATTGTATAGTATGTTTTTCCCATTACATACTCCCTAAAAATACACAATTTGCATTGAAAATAATGTTTTTGCATGGATGTACACTACCCACTTCTGTTCACATTGACCTACAGGTAAATCCAGATTCAGGATGAAGGGAATCAGTTGCTGAAGGCTGAATCAACATTTATCTAAAGCCAATTAGTCTGATGCATCTGCTTGGATGTACTGACTGGTTTCTGGCCATTTAACCTTAAGGTTAAGGTTCCCCTTACACATGAGTGCTAGTCGTGTCTGACTCCAGGGGCGGCACTCATCTACGTTGCTAAGCCAAAGAGACGGTGTTTTGCAAGTCCATGGTCATGTGGCTAACATGGTCGAATGCATTTCTGCACACAGAACACTGTTTACCTTCCCACTTTTTATGGCAGTACCTATCTACTTGCATGTATATGCTTTCAAACTGCTAGGTTGGCAGGAGCTGGGATTAACAACAGGAGCTCACTCCGCTGTGTGGCAGCCAGGACTCGAACAGCCAAGCTGCCGACTTTGCAGCTGACAGTTTTAGCGCTCTAGCCCATTGAGCCACCTGCATGTTTTGATACACAATTGGGTACTTTTTGAAAACTGAGAACCATATTGTAAAAACCAGAGCCATGGGAAAGCAACTGCATTGATTCACTTAAAAACAAACTGAATGGACTCCTTGGACATCCCTATTCATAATAGTGGAGCTGCTGTCAAAAAGTTGTGGAGGGTAACAAGGACTGGTCTACAATGACAGGCAGTAGCTCCACAATGTTTTTGTAGGACAGCTGTTTGAGCTCCTTCCAGAGATGCCAGTGATTGAACCTGCATCATTTTACAAAAATAAATAAATAAATAAATAAAATAAAATAAACAAAAAAAACCCCTCTGTCCATCAACTATGGTCTTCGCTTGACATGTTCAGGCGACCAAGGAATTTGGTATACAACTCCTTGAAGGACCTGAAGGTCACCGTTTTGGAACAGAATCATTACAGATCAAGAATACAAAGGGAAACAGCTGAAATAAGGTTTATAATCATGATGGACACACAGAAGAAGGGATTAAATCTACGTTGTGGGTTCTTGAGTCATTATCAAATGTAATATTACCATAATGCCACTTTTTCATGAACTACAAGGTAAAAACTCCACATTGCAATTTTTTCATGGACTTTAACTTAAAAACTCCCATTCTCTCTCTCGTGCTCTCACTCTCCCCCCCCCCCCCCCCGCACCCTGTCTCTTCCACTAGCTCTCTGACCTGATCTGATCTGGTTTCTGTCACTTGAGGAAATTACCTCCCATACTTAAAAGAGACTGGCCTGGGCCATAAAACTATACAGCTCTAGACCACACTTCTCACCATTTAATCTTCTCACCATTTCTACTAATTAACTCTCCCTCCTCTTCTTCCCCCTCCTCCCCCTCCCCTCCCCTATCCACCCTCCCAACTCTATACACTACAGCCAATCAATATTTGGTATGATATGTGTATCTCATACTATACACAGTATCTCACACCTCATTCTGCTGCTATGTCTGAAGAAGTGCACATGTGCACGAAGCGTCACATTAAAATATGCAAGTTAGTCTAAGGTGCCACATGTTTGTGTCTTTTGTTTGTTTTGTTTTGTTTTTCTTTGATTTTTTTGCCTGAAATACTGCTGAAATAGAATGGCAGTAGCTTCAATGGAACACTCCTCCAGACACCATGTGATTGCCATATAAAATTCTTTTCCAGAAAATATGGTGATGGCTACTAACTTCAACACATTTTCCCAGCCCTGCCAAAAAAAAGTTCTGTGTGTGTGTGTGTGTGTGTGTGTGTGTGTGTGTGTGTGTGTGTGTGTGTGTGACAGATTCTGAATATCAAGCAATTAGTAGCTATAAAAGCAGTGAAAACTTCATGTTCCAGAACAGTGCATCTTCAGCAGAACTTGAGAGAGTTACTGGTCTTGGACCACAGCTCTCAAAATATTCCCAGTTAGCATATGTCCATGCATTATCCCAGGACCCTGACTCAGAAATCCAGATCCTGGGGAGAAACCAGAGAGATAAGGCTGTGCTTTTAGGCTTCCCAGGGTCTCTAATCCTGCAAATATAATTTTACATCTTTATTGTGAATACAATCTATGGACCCAACATAACTGCAATTTATATTTATCTTTTCTGTTGTAAGCCTACAAAACTTGAACACTACCAATAAATATATTACATAAATATATGAGGAAATAAAATGACCAATTTCCACCTTCCCAGGGAAAAAAACTCATGACATTTTGTTTGGATAAAGTGACTCCTAAATGAAGCAATATTTGAATTTCATGTAGAAGACCAGAGTCTAACTGATACTGTATCTAACTTTCCCATTGAACATTATGAGATTTTTTCCCCTTCCCTTGGTATTTGCTAGGCTGCTGAATCAGTGCCATAACAATTTTATCCTACGAAATAAAATGCAGGAGACAGCTAATTTTGGATTATAACTCTCAGAATCATGCAGCCAGTAAGAGTTAGGGCTGCCAGGGGCTAGGCTTTGGGCCTAGTTTCAAGCTTCCAGGTCTCTTTTATTATTTATTTATCTATTTATTTTGAACCTCAGGGTTCAATCTCAGGAAATGCTATGCTATCATAGTATCAACACTAGCTTTTCACTCCCCGAGGTCCAAAACCTGCTCTTTAGACATTCCCAGAAGATATGCCACTGTTGGAATTTTCCTGTTTGCTTTCAGGTTCACCCAAGAGTCTCTAACCAATCTGTCACACACACACACACACACACACACACACACACACACACACACACACACACACACACACACACACACACACACACACCTATATACTGGAATAGAAAATATATGGAGTGTGGGTTGCAAGCTGCCTTCAGGTCCCTGAGCATTACTGAGACCTTCTGCACCTGCACAAACACACACACTCTCAAAGTGATTCTTTGCCGCCCAGAGTTCCTTAGGGAAGATGGGCGGGGTATAAATCCAATAATAAATAAATAAATAAATGCAAAACCAACGTTTCATAAAGTGCCACCTGTTGGCTACAGGGGCATTTATCTCAAGTCCTGAAAGCTACTAAGAACCCCTTGGGTCCCCATGTCTTATTTCAGGGGTGCCCAAACTTTTTGTAAGGAGGGGCAGATTTGGTGGCTGAGAATATGTCAGGGGCCGGTTGCTCCCCAACCCTGCCACCCCACTGCAAGCCCCACCCACTGACCCATAAGCCCCACCCACTGACCCCTTGCAACCCCACCCGCAGGAAGGAAGATGGGGACCAAGGGAGGGAGGGAGGGAGGTGGAAACCAAGAGAGGAAGGAAGGAAGGTGGGGAACAAGGGAGGGAGGGAAGGAGGGAGGTGGGGACCAAAGGAAGCACAGGGAGCCTGTTTAAAAAAGCATGGGGCAAAAGAGGGGGAGGGAGGGGTGGGCCAGCCAGCCGCGGGCCACTCAGAATGGCCGGATGGGCCAGATTTGGCCCCCAGGCCGGACTTTGCCTGTCTTACTTTCTTAGACTTAGTTCTTCCTGCGCTGCTGGGCGCATTGAGCAACAAATGCTTTCCAGTAGGGTTAGTCTGCAGCTTCCATTTAGGCATTTTCCCATGTAATGTTCACTACATTTAGATCTTTGTGGAAAGTTGCTCTCTAGGTCTTCTGCGGTCTTCCTCGTTTTATTTTTCCCTTGGGAGGTGACCAGCGCAATGCAGTCTTGGGGATCCAGTGCACAAGGAATTGAAAAAGGGTGCCCAGCCAGGCTCATCCAGCATTCGGTCACAATTACATCAGATTTTCAGATGCTGCCCTGCTGCAACACGTCCTCAGTTGTAACCTGGTCCTTGTAAGAGATGCCCAGTATCCTGAGCAAACATCTCTGATGGAATGCATTCAACTTCTGGACTTTTCTTTTTATCATATTCCATGTTTCCCTACCATCCATTGCAGTTGGAAAGCCAATGCTGGTGTAGAAGCGGATCTTTAATGCAACAGAGATCAAATTTGGCACATGCACAGGAACATACCAGATGCTTTGCCAATCCTGCATCCAACCTCTTTTTCAGTGTCTCCAGAGTTGGATATGATGCGACCAATATAAGTGAACTCATCAACCTCTTTGATGAGTTTCTGTCCAACTGTAATATTTATTTCATTTTTATTTATTTATTTTGAATATTTTTACCCTGCCTTTCTCCTTGCAAAAGGACCCAATGTGGCTTACAATAATGGGGGACAATATACAGCCCAGAACATTTAAGATATATTCAGGTTTAAGAACAGAGAACTGGAAGAGACATCTTAGAACAATTAAAAGAGAATATTAAAGCTAAAAGGAGCACATGATCAGTTAAAAGGAAAAAGAAAAATTCCATTATGAGGGATGGAAACTAACATGGAAAACACAGGTGTTCTTATGAGATTAGTCAATGCAATCATGCGAGTTAATCCATCTCAAATCCACATAATAGGTAGTCCATCATTCAGGGAAAGCTTGCCGGAAGAGGAAGGTCTTTGCCTGCTTCTGGAAAGACAGCAGAGATAGGGCAGTCCTGGCTTTCAGTGGGAGGGAGTTGCAAAGTCTGGGAGCAGCAACAGAGAAGGCCCTTTGTTCGTCAATGAACAATTGTGGTCTTTGTCTTTTCCATCTTTCTGCGCAGTCCCTCTTTTCACACCACCATTTGCAGGCTAGTTTGTAGGTCTGGCTTTGTTCCCAAGAGTAGTGCATTGTTATCTGCGAAGTCAAGATCTGTGAGGCAGGAATCTTCCTTCCATGGAATCCCTGCAGCGGGGTTGCCCATTGCCCTTCTCATGATGAAATCCATAACAAGGAAGAGTAGAAACAGGGACAGAATGCACCCCAGCCTCACGCTGATTTTGATTTTAAAGAAATCGGTAAATCCTCTCTCTGTTTCAATGCAGCAGCTGGAGTTCAAATACAAATTCTGAAAAATAATAATGTATTGTTCAGATACTCCACAGGACCACACAATCTTCCACAGTGAGTCTTAATGGACGTTATCAATGTCTTTCTTGAAGTCAATGAAATTGCTAAGCAGTGGCTTTTGGAACTCAATGAATTGCTTCACAATGTTCCTGAGTATGAATATCTGCTCAGTGCAACATCGTCCTTGGTGAAAGCCGGCTTGTTCTACTCTCAGTAGTTGGTCTGCTGCATCTTGTACATGACAAAGGAGGACAATACAAAAGACTTGGCCCAGCAAGTATTACGAAAAGAAGGTTGAGAGGGGAACATGATAGCCATGTTTATATATTTGAAAGGATGTCATATCGAAGAAGGGGCTGGCTTGTTTTCCATGGCCTCAGAGACTAGGATTCAGAGCAATGGTTTCAAACTACAGGAAAAAAGATTCCATTTGAACATTAGAAAGAACTTCATGAGAGTTAGAGCTCTTCAGCAGTGGAATATGCTGCCACAGAGAGTGGTGGGGTCTCCCTCTTTGGTGGTTTTTAAGCAAAGGTGGATGGCCATCTGTTGGGAGTCCTGTGATGGGGGTTCCTGCATGGCAGGGAGTTGGACTGGATAGTCCTTGAGGTCTCTTCCAACTTGATGATTCTATGATTCTATGGCACTTAGAGCAGTGTGATGCCCTGACAGTTGTTACAGTCATTAGTGTTGCCTCTCAATAATCACACCTTTTCTCCACTCAGTGGGAACATATTTGTTTTGCCAACATTCATTCAATGTCTTCGTTAGCATCTTCACTGCTGCCTGTCCTCCTTGTTCCAACATTTCTGATCCAATTTCATCCAGACACGGGGGTTTGTTGGTTTTCAAAGTTTGTAACGCACCAAGTGTTTCATCAACTGTAATTCCACATCAATCAGTTTCAATTATTTTTAAATGTGGGAACTAGAGGTGCAAGGGCCTTTCTCAGTTTTAAAACTAAAAATTTAAATAAGACAAACCTTGAAACATATCTGTAGGCTTGTGGAAGTGAATGCAAACCTCCAAGGTCCATGGGTGTTTATTTGCAGCACCTATACAATTTATTTGAAATCTCAATGTCATAAAGCAAGTATCTTTAAAAATAAAAATAAAAATACCTGTAGAATAGAACAATAAGAATGTGTCACATAGAAAGTTAAATCCGCTACCAGAAATAAACCCTGACCTTTACACCCAACAGCCGACATATTCAAGTTGATGTGCCAGAATAAAAATTAAAGATAACAATTGTTTTTCAACAAAAAAAAAACACAAAGGAAAAGAAAAATATGTTTAATAAACACCTTCAAGGCTAACTGGTATATTTTAATGTAAGTTTTTATGGACTATACCCACTTCATCAAGCATAAGAGGGAGAGCACAGAAACTGCACGGTGAAATATTCATGTAAGGCTCTAAGAGAAAGAGACAATGGTGTTCGGTTTAATTTCACACCTTGTGATGATGTAAGACCCCTTGTTTGGTTCTGAAAACAGCAAAATAGCTGGTGGCTGCCACGTCAGTAGGGTAGTTAATCCCCTTCACAATTCTGCCTGAGTTTATAGGACCTCTTCAAAGTTGTGAACCTCATCCTCAAAATATTTTCAGCACCCTGGATGGTGCCTTTAAAGGCTGGGCTAAAATGTGGAGTGGATTTACACTTCACCGACAAGACAGGCACCAGCCTCCACTGTGTCACTGAGGGAGACTTATATCTTGTTGATATCAATGGGGCCTGTACTCTCACTGAACACAGAGGAAAACCTTCCCTTCTTAGGAGGCAAGTAGGATGTTGGCAAGCTTGGGGAACCCCACCACCACCACCATACACACACCCCAAACTTCCAGTGCAAGGGGGGAAATTAAGATTCTTGGTAGAGTGGTACCTTGTATAAAGGAATTAATTAGTTCCAAATGAAATTCTGTTAAGCAAATTTTCCTTTATAGAAATTTCTCATAGGAATGCATTGAAAACAGAGTAATCCCTAATTGTGACCATTTTTATGTTGTACGGATTCTCGCCATAGGCGATTCTGTTAAGCAATTTTCCCCTATCTCCGGAATTTTTTATGTTGTATGGATTTTATGTCATACAAACCATTTATTATACAAGGCTCCACTATATATGCTGGAATAGCCGAGTGAGTGAGTTATCTAGCTGCAGAGCGAAAACTTGAGCGCTGGATTTCTCACTGTGCCTCCAGGCAGAAAATTCAGCCGATGTAGCCAACTTCATAGCTACACAGCCAATTACACTGTCCCAGAGCACCCCTTGAGGAATCATGGACTCATAGAATAGTGGAGTTGGAACGGGGCTACAAGGCCATCCGGTCCACTTGATGCAGGAATACAAATCAAACGAACTCTGCCAGAGGGTTATCTAAATTTCCCTTGAACGCATCCAGTGTTGGACCATTTGCCACCTTTTGAGGCAATTGGTTCCATTGCTGTACTGCTCTAACAGTCAAGAAGCCCCCCCCCCCCGATATTCAGCCAAAAACTTGGACTCTTGTAACTTGAGCCCATTGTTGCGCATCTTGCACTCTGGAATGATCGAGAACAGATCCTTCCCCTCCCCTGTATGACAGCCCTTCAAATATTTGAAAGGTGCTATCATGTTGCCCCTCAGTTGCCTTCTTTTCTCTAGATTAAACACGTTCATTTATTTCAGCCTATTCTCATAGGACTTGTTTTCCAGCCCCTGGATCATCCTTGTCGCCCTCCTCTGAGCTTGTTCTAGTTTGTCAGCATCTTTCTTGAAGTGTGGTGTCCAGAACGGGACACAATATTCAAGGTGAGGCCTAACCAGTGTTGAATAGAGGGGGATGAGCTCTTCATGGGATTTGGAAACTATACTTCTGTTAATGCAGCCCAAAATAGCATTTGCTTTTTTGGGGGCCACATTGCATTATTGGGGCCACAAGGCATTATCATATTTAGCTTATGATCTACAAGAATTCCAAGATCCTGGGAATGGCAAACCAATTCTGTGCATTCTAGACCTAGAAAACCTTAGAAAAGGGGTTGGCAAAAACTAGAATGGCCTTGATCACTTGTATTATAGGCTCTTGATCAAAGGCCACTGAACACTAATTTTGGGGAGGAGGGAAGTGCAAATAATACAAAGAGTGCATTGAGTTCTTGGAAAAACACATAGCTCAGCAGCTGGCTGGAATCATGACCTGCTGACAAACTTTGTTATCAGCCCTACACGGCATGGTGAAACCTCCTTAGCCATGCCAAATGGCTGAAATTTCATTCTGCTAAGCAGCAAAATGACATTGCCTAACACTTTATTTAAAGAAAAAGCAATACTGTAGTTTTAAAGAGTGGATTCTCAAGGATGATCATGGCTGGAATCTGATAGCTGTTGTGAGTTTTTCGGACTGTTTGGCCGTGTTCTGGAATTTTTCCTTCCTGATGTTTCACCAGTCTCTGTTTGGCCGTGTTCTGGAATTTTTCCTTCCTGATGTTTCACCAGTCTTTCTGGCTGGCACAGAAGTGGGGTGGGGGTGGCAATACTGAAGATGATCCCCTGCTTACAGTGAAACTTCTTAATCCCTCCACATCACAACACACCTATTCTCCTGGATAGGACAAGTTTCCTCTTTCCCACAACTTTAAAACCCCACAACCTCACTCATTCTATACCCCAGAGCACAGTGAGAACTCCTAGTTCCCTGAGCAAACTGCCCTCTGAAGATGCCAGCCACAGAGTCTGGCGAAACATCAGGAAGAAAATACGGACCCGACTTACCGGGTCCAGGGTTGTGGTCTGCAGCCCAGCCGGATCAGAGGCTTGCCAAGATGGCGCCGGCCAGCGCGCCCTCGTGGGGCATGGCGGTGCCACACTGGGCAGCTGCGCCAACCCGGACCGCCCGGCGTGCTCCGCGGCCGTGGGCATCCGGGTACTGCCCGGCCCTGCGCAGGCGCAGAGCCGGGCCCAGCGCCGGCCCTTTAAAAGGGGCCGGCGTCTTCGGAAGCGCGCCATACTGCCCGCGCTTCCGAAAGGTTCCCCACCCACCTCACCCCTAGATATTAAGCGTTTGGATCATTATGGTGTTTTTGTTAACGTCAATTGTTTTGCTATGTCTTGTCACAGCTATGGCGGTTTGGCGGCATTGGGACCGGATCCAGGCCGGGGTGGCTGCAAGACGGTGCCTGCCTGGCATGGAAGCAACAGGTGGCAATGGCGGACCCAGGAGGGAGCCGCGAGTGTCCCAGCTCGGGAGGGACAACAGATGGCCTCTCCGCTCAGCTAGGCGAAGGAAATCTCGAACGAGCCTGCGCCCACGGGGATTTCCAGAAGCTGAGAACCAAGGGTGCTACCACCTGGGGGCGCCACCGGGAGGATCGGGGGACAGGCGGGTTCCCCGGCAGCGACGGATCCGACCCAATGCCTGGCCAGTGTACTGCAGATTGTCACCATACCAATAAAGCTGTGGCCTCCACATTCTGTCCATAAACCTAAGTGTTTCAGTGTATTCAATTGGGGGATACAACACTGAGGCTTGGCGCTGGACCACAAAAACTTCCAGAACATGGCCAAACACCCTGAAAAATTCACAAGAGTTTTAAAGAAGGTATTTTCTGGGGGCCAGTTATGTTATCGCCATTAAATCCTGTTCTGAAATAGTTTGTTCTTTTTGCTTCAAAAAAGAAAACAAAGGAAAGAACAAAGCTAAGAAGACAGACCAAAATCATCTTCTCTGTGTTAAATGAGGCATCATTGATTGAATGGGACAAATAAAGAGGGAAAGGCCACCCCATCGTGTCCTGTGTGTGAAATGCCAGAGGCATCTTACTTAAATCACAGAATACTGGATGAAACCAGTCTGGGAATGTTAACCCAGGAGCATTAGAATGCCAGCCCTTTCTTTCAATAGTTCTTGTATCTTGGTCATAGAAAGAGGTAATCAAAGGTGGTTATATTATGTCTGTTCAATAACATGCAAGTCTATTTCCTCCACTTAGTCACATTCTTGGAATCATGGCATTAGTTTTTATAAAAGCACAACTGGGCATAATAGTCTAGATTATAGTCTAGAAGATTATAGTTAGAGCTTTTTCAGTCTCAAAAGACCTGATTTGGCAAAATAATCTTTATATTATTATGTCCAGTTGTGCTTTTATTAAAAAAATGCCATGATTCCAAGAATGTGACTAGGTGGAGGAAGTATACTTGCATATTATAGAACAAAACATAATATAACCACCATTAATTGCCTCTCTCTATGACCAAGATACAAGAACTATTGAAAGAAAGGAGGGCTGGCATAGAATCTTTTGTGACGTAATTGCTGGAATTTGACATAAAAAGTCTGGAAGAGAAGAACAAAGAGCTACCCTCCCTCAAAAAAGCACATACACAGGGGGTAAATATGGCATAAACACTAGTAATAAAATCAGTTTTGCTGGTGGTATTAGTGCTTCCTAGCAACCACTGTCACAGAGAGGAGCCATCAGACTCCCACAGTCCTTTGCCATTGGCAATACAGGCTTGGAATTCTGGGAGTTGCGGTCCAAAACATTCTAGAGGGCCAAAGTTTGGCCACTACTGTGTTAGTTTATCACCCATTCCTCTCTGCCCTCTCTCCTCTCCTAGCTATTCTTTGTCTGCTGAGTTTGCATGCTCTCCAGTGCGCTTTAAATAACCTTTCGTCACTCAGAAAACAGAGAAAAATTCCTTTGCTATTTTGTTAATTCAAAAGCCAGTCTCTAGGACATGGAATGTAGGCAAAGCACTTTCTCCTTACCTTAGACAGCTAAATGCCTGGCCTTTCCTGGGAGTAAACTCCACCAAACATTCTGGAATTTACTGATCAGTACTGAAGATTGCCAGGTAGAGATGGGCACGACTTAGCGGTATTTTCGTTTTCGTTTTTCGTTTCCGTTACGTAACAAAACGAAACGAAAAACGAAAAACGGCTCAGAACTGGAACGGAAACGGAAACGAAACGACTAATTTTGAGCCAATTTTCGTTTTTCGTTACTGGAAAAACACATAATGGAGCTAAATGGGAAGAAACGAAAAAAATTTCATTTTCGTTTTTTCGTTTTTTCGTTTTTGTTACGTAACGAAACAAAAACGAAAATTTTTGAAATTAGCTCACGAAAACGGAAACGAGCCGAAACGGACCCCTAGCCGAAAACGAAAACAAAAACGAACAATTTTTCTGAGTCGTGCCCATCTCTATTGCCAGGTGAGAAACTGAATTTTGACAGCTAGAGATGATATGCGGTTTTGTGCAAGGTTTAAACTTACTGTTTTTAGCTTTTAAACATTCTCCTTTAATGATTTAAATAATCTTACGCCCTATTTAAGGTGGGATAAATATATTTTAAAGAAATGAAATATATTTTCTCCCTCCTGCCTCCACTGTCTTGCCATCATCCTTGCAAGCATTAGAAATTGAGGTCCTTTTTTTCAACCCAGTGGGTAGGAGGGCATTAACCGAAATGATACTAGGTGACTCGTAGGTATAACTAATGGAAATGTTTTATTTAAATCACAGCAGATGAACAGGGAATAAGATTCATGGAAGAAAGACACAATTTAAAAGAAATCAAAGGAAAGCTAATGAATTTCTAACACAATACAATGGAATGCAATGATAAAATGAAAAGTGCAGAGCAGAACAACAAGGGAGGAATAGAATTTCCCAAAAAGGTTGGCCACCAGTGTAACCCATAGTAAAAATATGAAGTTTATCTCAAAATTGATGCAAGCTAAGGCCTAAAGACCCCCCAAATAGTCAAAACTCAGTTCTCTGTTTTGGTATTTGGCAAGCCAGGAACTCAAGAGCCTTGTACCAGAAACTTAAGCATACCTTTGTCCAGAGGCACATGGTGTGACTGGAGCATCTTATCAAGGTACACTCTGGACCTTGAGCCACTAAGAGTGTTAGACCTTGTAGCCTGTCCATAACTGCTCCATTGTCCTCCTGTTCAACTAAATGGAGCCTTGTTGCCACAACAATCATGTATCTTTTTCCTTTACTTCCATCATGCAAAAGTCCAGACTGGACAGAATCCTCCACCCTGTTTGCCAAGAGAAGTCAGTTGTGCTGTGCATGAAGCAAAACAAAGATTTCCTTGATGCCATTCCATAAGGAGGCCGTTCCATAGTTCCATAGCGCATTCTATAAGCCATGTATCTGGAAACCAGTTCTGTCCCTATATCCACAGGCCTTCTGTCCAATGTATTCTTGTGCTATAAAACAAGGGCTTGATTAACAGTACGTATACTTAAATCCAAAAGTCATACAGTTATACAGAAACCGTGAGCTTAAAATACTGTAGGCTTACTTAAAATGCACCCTTGTAACTTGTAAGAATGGTGCAGGTAATGAAGCCGAGGTTACAGGCAACATTTAAAGCCATGTATGAATCATGCTTTAAAACACAGGAGCTTATAACCTACGAAGGCAGAGTAGACATCCCTAAAACACTTCAATTAAAAGTTAAAGCAATCTAACTCCAGAAGCTTTAAAAGCTTCTTGAAAAATACATGAAAGCACGTCAGAATTCGTATAAGAACGTACAAAATGCAAAGCATTAAATAACTCTCAGCAACTTGTTAACACAGAGAAAAATATTTTCTCACTGAGCCTTTGCCAGTAAACTATTTTATGTCGATGTTATCTCTTGGGTACACTTAGGTTGTCCATTGTTCCCTTTGGATATGGGACGATTAGGCAAAGGGAGGAATTCCCCAAAGTAATTAGCCAATAATTGGTTGAGATTTTATACCGTACTTCAGTAAAAAGTGTATTACCAACGAATTTGTATTGAGGTGCTTCTTTTACCTGTCTGCCATTTTCCTTTAAAAATATAAAATACTGACTACAAATATTTCTCTATCTGTCCTTGTCAAATATGTGATTACTGAATTAGTAATTGATGACATGAGCTTGGTTTGAAACAATCTCTGCAATGTGCAGAGTTGAGGAAAGGAATCTTTTTCAGGAGTAGGGGTTCTCCTTGTGGAGAGTTTCTTTCTCTCAAGAATGCCCACAGGACACATCCTGCAACAGTTCTTTTGTTTGCTGCCTAAACACCTGTAGCTGTGTGCTGAATGGAGCTCCAGCAGCCCATCTATAAAAGTATTCAGTTGGTACCGCAGGCTACTGTATCTGTGACCCCTCCTGCTCCAGCTAATCACAACATTAAGATAACCCTCATTTCCCTTGGCTTTTCCTAAGCCCAATTAAATAAAACCTAGCAATGTTTTCAAGTGAAACAAAAACTGAAAAATTTATTTAAATAGCATAACGGTTTCTTTAATGTCAACAAATCTTGTGGTTACAGTTTGCATTTAAATAAGCTTTTTATGGTTCAATCAGATGTTCTCGTTTGCTAAGGTTACAAGTCAAACATTTGGTTAGAAAGAGTACATTTCACACATCAGGTATTGCTATGATGTATTTCTTTTTATCTCCACAGTCATCTCTCTCTCCTTCTCCCTCCACGGTCCTTTAACTATAAGCTCTCCAACTCTCTCAGGGTCTCTCTTATGCTCAAGCTCTCTCCAATATATATACTGTATCTTTATCTGACAACTTCTGAATGTTTCACTTCACAGACATCAGTTAGCCAGGCATGAGTCCAACTGGTATTGCTAGGTGGACTTCATTTTCCAAGAGGATCATCACAGCATCTACTGGTTCCTGTTTATTGTGTGCCTATAGCTCACCTTCTGGTGTCTGAATTGTGCCAGACTGTTAGGCTACACCTTTGGACCCTCCATGTGGACTGCGGTTAATATTAATCTAGCTTTGATGATTGGACTGATATTGGAATGGCTTCAGATTTCCCTGCCTTGGTTGTCTACTCTGGTGTGCTGTTCAGTCCATTTCACCTTTTGTCTGGTCTTTTTCCTGGCCAAGAGCCATGACTGTCTCATACAGCATGGAACAGGACAATAGCCTTGGCTTCTAGAAACTTTGCCATCTTGGCTGACCTCCTGTGGACACATTCCAACTTGTCAATATCCTGCTTAAACCACAATGCTCAGTGTCTGTGAAGATGCTCAGTCATCCAGGTGAGTTTATCTGGAAACTGAGTCATGGCAACTGGACTTCTTTTCTTGAGAGATCGAAACATTTCGCTACTCATCCAAGCAGCTTCATCCTTCTGAGGAAAGTTAGTGGCGAGTCCACCATTTTATAGTTCACCTTAATTTCACATCACATCAGTCTGAATAGGCTCCTAAGTTGGACAATGGCTTGGAGAGGCTCGTTAGGTGGACAATGGCCTGAATAGGTTATTAAGTGGACCATGATCTGAATAGGCTTGTTAAGTGGACAAGACCCTGGGATGCATGAAACTCCAACCTATGCAACCTTTTCCAACTTCAGGTATTAAAATCCTTATACAGTATCATTATGTTGGCCCAGACATACTCCTATTTAGAGTAGACTGGACTGAAATAAGAGTGTATTGTAAACAGCTGAGATTCCACAGATTTCAGAGTGTGTTTTCTTTAGTATTTTTCTTTATGTCTGGATCCACCCAAATGGATGGTGGTGGGAAATGCATGGTCAGATATAGGATGCATGACCTTAAAGAACATGGTGGAACAATAAAGCTATCTTTACTTTCCTCTTTTTATCCAGGCCGTAGCTTCTCTTTTTGCTAAGCAACAGAAAAACAGCAGAGATAATTATGTTCTCAGTGAAGTGGTATAGCTGCTGTACTTAAAATGCTGGTGATATTGAGTCTAGGACTTTCTGAATGCCAGTATGCTAAGTGAAGTAAGAATTATGTTCCCACTCTTGTGCAGTGGTCTTTGGCCATGTGAGGACATCTCATGGTATGCATTGTAGTGTTGATGGCCAGCCTATGATGCAGTACAATGTCAGCAGACTCTAAGCACAGAAACCTTGCTTTGGGGGTGGCAGAAGAACCAACAGCTTAACTCTAAGCTGCTAAAGCCCTGCAATCAGTAGCTAGACCTCTGACACTTTCATTGCTTCGCATGATGTAAGCCCTGTTGCACTTTAAATTGGCATTTACTGTGCACTATTTTACAGTGCAATAGAGCTTCCCTGGCAGTTAGTCTGGTTTGTCTGATGGCTGGATGGATGGCAGCAGCCAAGCAACAGGGCAGCATCAACCACATCTTCAACTGTTGAATAGCCCCTTGCTGGTGTCACTAGTGCCACCAATGCTCTCTTTGGCCACCACTTCTGCCACCCAATTTTGCAAAATACAGTGGTACCTCAATTTACGAATTTAATCTGTTCCGAATGCATGCTCTTAAGTCGAACTACTCTTAAGTCAGGGTACCTATCTTAAAAATTAAAAAAAAACTTGAAAAAAAAAGAAAAAAAAAGAAAAAATATTTGTAAGATGAGCATACCATATCTAAACTTTGTAAGGTGTCAGTTAAAACGCCAACAGTTTTCTGCTCTTAAGTTGAATTGCTCTTAAGTCGAGCTGCTCTTAAGTCGGGGTACCACTGTACATGCATTAAAAAGTATGTTTCAAGTGGTTTTGCTCCAATTTGCAAATAACCTGCAGTTATGACTCAACTTCCAGAAAACCTGCAGGTAAAAAAACTTGCTATAGATTATCTAGATGTTACTAAAATTTACTATAGATTATCTAGATGTTTTTAGCTATGATCCTGCGGACCTTGGACTGGATGGTCCTTGAGGTCTCCTCCAACTCTATGATTCTATGATTCTATGATCTTCAAATACACAGTTCCTGTGTTTTTCTTTGAAGGAAATAGATTCCCCCCACCAATTTGCCCTCACTTTTGCTTGCGATTTCCCCTGAAAATCAGACAGAAATCATGGGGGATTTTTTTGTAATATTCTCAAAGATTGGTGAGGAATTTTATTTTACTTTCTCCCCTATCTTTGAATACTCACGATCAAAATGGAGGCAACCCCTTGAGTGTCAGCACATTATTATTTCTTTATTTTTAGGCAGCAGCAATGTATGCTGGACATACTGATTGGCAAGAGGATAACAATAAGATGTGTCAAAAATCCTGGGAACTGAACATAGATGGCTCTTTCAACCCCAAGTCTGTCTCTTTGAGCATTACCCTCTACTGGCTTTCTCAGTTCAGTGGGATCACTGCATAAAGAGTGGCAAAGCCCAAACATATTGACTGAAAAATAATGCAAAAACCTAATGTGTGCAAGTTGCATAATATGCAGTCCAAATAATACCAAGCCAATGAGACCACCCAGCTTTTGGGAATGAAAGTATGGCAATCCTGTTCTAGATGTTTTTAGCTATGATTCTGCAGACCTTTAAACCTTCTTGCGTGGTTGTCAAGATTACCCACAGATTACAGGGGGAGTAAGACACTTAACAAGAAAAAATATACAGTATTCCCTATCCTTATCTTCGAGTATATTCCCCCCTTTCATCTCTGAGTTCTTCTGAGTTCAAGAGTGCATAGAATGTCTTCAAGTGTAGTGAATGGAAAAAAACAGGATTAAACTTGAAATCTTCACTAGATTCATTTCAGCTTTAAGAACCCTCCATCAGACTGCAAGTACTGTAGTGCTTCCACTTCATTTTCTTTCTTGGCTTTTGTTCGATTGTCCTTCAGTAACTAGGCAATAATTCAAGATCTATGAAAAGTAGACTCTTCCTCCTAAAAATGAGAACACCACCAGTGCTGTAGGTTAATCAGCTAGAAAAGTGCATGGGGCCACAAATGCCACGGAAGTGCCATGGATAGTGTCAAATCCTGGAGAACCTTTAGACTGTGAAATGTCTATGAAGATTCTCAGTCATGCAGATGAGTTTATTTGGAAGTTGAGTTATGGGAACTGGACTTCTTTTCCTGAGAGATTGAACCATTTCACTACTCATCCAAGTAGTGGAACGTTTCGATCTCTTAAGAAAAGGGTTTAGACCAGGGGTGTCTAAACTTTTTGCAAGGAGGGCCAGATTTGGTGAGGTGAAAAATGTGTGGGGCACATTTGGCACCTGGGCCGGACTTTGGACAAGACTCAGTCTACGATATGCAAGGAGGCGGGGAGGACGCTGCAGCAATGGGGCTGGGGGGGGGTTAGACTGGCCCCATGGGGCTGGGGGGGTATGGAGGCAGGGAGGGCAGGCAAAGCATAAAACTGCAAGGTGACGTCTCCATCCGGTATGGGGAGGGGCCCGCTGGCAGGGATGCCTGACAAGCTGAGCTGGTGTAGAGAATAGGCTGCGGGCCACTCAGAATTTGAAAATAGGCTACATTTGGCCCCTGGGCCTGACTTTGGACATGCCTGGTTTAGACTGTGTGTGAAGCTCACTTTCCAAGGACTTGGGCCCTCTCCACATCCAGATTTATACACATTTATCAGTAATTTTTTCCAATTTACAAGCCTTGCACCTGATTTGTCCTCATCCATTCCCAAACTGAAACAGCTGTAAGAATTTTAACAGAAGATAAGGGAATATGATAAGATTAGTGAATTGCTCTGGGCAAGTTGGGATTGATCATCGGAATTCTTTTCCCTAAGAACATCCACCCACAACACATGATCCAAACAGGCAATGCAACTATAGGCTGTCACTCAAGAGGCCAGAAAGACATCCATAAGAAATTGTTCTGTCTCAGTTGTGGCACTGTCCCTATGGAATGGGCTCCCAGTGGAACTGTGTCCAGCCACTCCAAGCCTGCCTTTAAGATATGCGTTCAGCCATGCCGGCCACATGGCCACGGACTTGCACAACACTGGCTCTTTGGCTTGAAAACGGAGATAAGCACTGCCCCTAGAGTTGGACACAACTAGCATGCATGTGCGGGGGGAACCTTTACCTTTACCTTAAAAGCAAGAGGTTTTAAAAAGCCTTTGTGGGCATCTTAGGTTAAATGTTTTCCTAGATTTTGCCGTGGTCTTGCCATTATTTCTAGGTATATTTCTGTGTCCTCTTTATTTCTCAATTTTCCAGTTTTTCCTTGAAGATCTGATATCACAAAACGCAAGAGGAGCAATACAGTATACACCAGTGGTTCTCAACCTGTGGGTCCCCATATGTTCCTGGAATGCAACTCCCAGAAGTCTTAATCACTAGCTGAGTTGGCCAAGATTTCTGGGAGTTGCTGTCCAGGAACATCTGGGGACCCACAGGTTGTGAACCACTGGTATACATGGTCCAATGCAGTGAGGAGTGTGCAGACCTCTACATTGGAGAAACTCAACAGCCATTAAACAGAAGGATGGCCGGACACAGGAGGGGCAACAGCTCCAGACCAGAATCAGCAGCACACCTCCACCTGAAGGACAAAGGGCACTCATTCAAAGATGAAGATGTACACATATTAGACAGAGAAGACAGGTGGTTTGAGAGAGGGGTCAGAGAAGCCATTCATGTGAGCATAGAAAACCCCTTTCTCAACAGAGGTAGGGGGCTCAGGCACAGTCTATCTGCCACTTATCAGGCTGTGATTTCAACAATCCCCAGACAAATCAAAAATTCTTCACACCTCCACCACCAAGGCCATAGCTAAAAACCCATACTTTATGGGTTTCAGCACCTTAGGCCATTGTTCACCTAATGGCTTATTGAGACTATTGTCCACCTAACGAGCCTGTTCAGGGCATTGTTCATTTTATGAGCCTATTTCAGACTAGAGTGACATGAGGTCAAAATGAACTATAAAATGGAGGACTCACAACTAGCTTTCCTCAGACTGATGAAGCTGTTTGGATAAGCAGTGAAACGTTTCAATCTATCAAGAAAATAAGTCCAGTTGCCATGACTCAACTTCCAGATAAGATTTTATATCTTTTGTTTGTCATATTATATCTATTATTTCATTTGATGTAGACCACGCATAGTGATGCCTAGCACTAGTTGGGGGTATACAAGTTTATTAAACAAACAAACAAACAAACAAACAACCTCATTAGACAGATATTATCTCCGTTGGCAGATAAAGAAGGGAAATATGGTGTTAATCAAAAATATATCTCAATCAGATCACACCAGCTGTTTGTATGCTTTTAGATGTAACATTTATTTCATTTTATATGTTGCAAGCCACCCAAAAGAACACTTTGCACTAATGGGGTGGTGTATAAACAACATAAATAAATAAATTTGAAAAATAACACATACACCATATTCTAATGCATGGTATTCAGTTCTTCATACTGTATTGTATATGCACAAATAAACACGCATTAACATTTATATTTTTCTTTGGTCTCTACTGAATAATAGAAATAATTTCAGTTTATTAATCTCATTGGAATTTCAGATGCAGCTCTACTCTTAAGCATTTCTGGCTGATTCATGTCACCACTATTTTTGGTTTTAGTTATTTTGGGGGAATTTTTTTTCATCATCCCTTTTTGTGCCATTACTTCCATCATAAAACGATCTGCAAAGTCTAATGATGCAACAGAACATCAGAAGAAACAACTTAATGTCAGATTGACAGGATCCAATCTTAATGTCAGATTGGCCCCAAGGGGTGGGTGGGTAAATCAATACTTGAACAACCCTTTCAAGCATGCTCCCAATGGGAGGATTAACAGAAAACAAAAGCATGTAACGCTGGGGCAGTTGCAAGTTAAAAGATTTCAAATAATTCCCAGCATGGCAGCAACAGAAAAGAGCACAATTCTGAACATGTCCACTTAGAAATCCAACTGAGAACTTCCTTGCAGGGCGTCTGTCTGTGAAGATTCTCAGTCATCCAGGTGAGTTTATCTGGAAGTTGAGTCATGGCTACTGGACTTCTTTTTTGAGAAATAGAAATGTTTCGCTGTTCATCCAAACAGCTTCATCGGTCTGAATACAGCTAGTGCAAATCCTCCATCTTATAGGCCCTTGCAGGGCCAATCAATGTGCAGACCATGGTATATGCATATCATCATCTTAGAACTACAGAGCTGGAAGAAACCTGTCAAGGAGGCACAGTGGGGAAACCAGCTTCTGGTTCTTCAGCCAAATACTGTACCTAAAGCACTGCATACAGCACTTCACCCAAAAGTATATCAATTTTTTCCCATATATAAGACACCCCCAGTGTATAAGACAACCCACATTTTCCAACCCCAAATTAGTTTCGCAACTGCACAGTTCTCTCCTCAGCTTACTTCCATGTATAAGATGACCCTCAATTTTAGTCTAACAATTTTAGACCAAAATATAGTTGTATACACAGAAAAATACTGTACTCTCTCTCTCTCTCTCTTTGTGCCTACGATCACCTGACATGTTTCAGAGGAGACGGAACAATGCAGCTCTGTGCTTCGTTAATTTATTCAACACACGAGGAATGTCCAAACCTCTATACAGTAATTGGTGTATTTTCCTCAAGACTAATCTGCTGTTATTTCACATTCTGATATACATTTATTTTCATCAGCTGGAATCTTTCCGAGATCTCAAAATGTAGGGACACGGTGATCCAGTGAATCTGCCCTCGCGAAGTAATAATAGCTAAAAAGTGAAAAATAAGCAACCAAGCAAGCTCTTTCCCTATTACATCCTGAGTGGGAGAGTTCTCATCAAACATTCTTTGCATATTTGTCATGTGTGTTTAGCAGCCTGTTGTGCTCGATAATGATATCTGAGTGTTAACTTCACTCAGCTATGGAGGTCTTTTGCTAGTTGAAATACGTTTTGTAGACTGGTCTATTAAAGACTCTTCCAGGCAAACTCGTAATTTAAATCTGTCTTTTCACAAGAAGGAAAAGATGTGAGTCATCAACAGACTGAGTTTTGGTGGATAGTGTTCTGTGCTTTACTACATACTTCTGATGAACAAGTGGAAGTGCTACTACTTGGTAGCAGACCTTGAAAACGATTCAAGTATTGAACTTGAATGCTGAGTTTCATGCAGAGAACTTAGGACAAAAGAAGCAGATTATAAATCACTGATGATGATGCTATTTTCAAAAGAAATCCTACTTTAATTGTTGTAACTATTTGCACCAATATTCAAAACCTAAGGCCAATATGAAGTAGAAGGGATCCTTTTTAGCTTTTGTTTCTTTATACATAAAAGGAGAGCTTATTTATATCTTAAAGCAAAAGAAGGGGGTTGAGCCACGTGGCCATCAGAAAACACAAATGCAAAACTAGGCTACAGGCGATACTTTTATAGGCCACTAATCAAAATAGAAAACATTGCAAGCTTTCGAGTGCAAAACACTCTTGTTCAAACCCACTTTAAGAATAACCTCATGGCAAAGCACATGTTTTGCCATGTTTGAACTCTTGGGAGTGACCTGCTTTAAAGAAGAGTGTTTTGCACTCGAAAGCTTGCAATGATTTTTATTTTGATTGTGTGTGTGTTGTGTCGTTACAGTCGTGACTGACTCCTCGTGACTCCATGTCCATGGAGTTTTCTTGGCAGGAATACAGGAGTGGTTTGATTAGTGGCCTATAAATGTATCACCTGTAGCCTAGTTATGCATTTATATCTTAAAAACCTCTTGCCTAGAGGGCAGTGGCCATGGTGATGCTGCCGCCAATGAGGCTAGAGATGACTGGAGAAATTGAAAGTTTGCATACTGCTGTGAAACTAATCCAAAATTCTAACTAGACCCCCACCCAGTCATAAGACCAGGCAGAAAACAAAAAATGAAAATGAAGGACAAAACAAATAATGAAGTAAAAAAAATGAATGAAAAGGCAGAAATACGAAGACATTATGACAAGAATTGACTTCATCCCTGTAGCAATTGAAACATCTGGATTTTGGGGAGAATTGGCCTTCAGCCTAGTCCAGGAAATAGGTTGTAGGATCACCACTATTTCTCAAGATGATCAAGAGCGCCAATGTTCCTAAGGCAACAGCTTTCAATCGCTGTCCAAAGGGGGAACGCCTGCTGTGTGCTCAGCACTCTTGGCCAGTCAACCAAACAATGACATTTGTCAGCAAAGTGATTTTAGCCAGTAAAAAGTGATTTTAGTCGACAAAACAGTAACAGATCATTATGTAAATTTTTATTTTTTTAAAATCAAATGAATAAAAATAATAAACAAACAAACAAACAAACAAACATCATCTTAAATCAATTTCAGCAAAACTGAAGTCATTTTAAATGCCTGACAGCTCCCTGAATCAGAACATTTATGTTCTCACAATACAAGGGGCTAGGGGCCACATAATTTCCTTGCGTTATTGCTTCTCCCTGGTGTTTTCTTAAGCCAGTGGGAATATTTATTTTACAAAACTGGATGGGATTGGCAGTGTGAAAATAGCCCCTGCCCACCTAAAATAGTACAGGGTACAGTGGAACCTTGACTTACATGCTGCTTGACTTACAGCATATTTGACTTGCAGCAAGAAGGGGCCTGTTTGACTTGAGTCACAGGCTTTGACTTACAGCGCGGAGCCCCGGCGCAAGGCAACGGAATCGGGCGGCAGCCATGACCCAGTATCGCGGCTGCCGTCTCCAAACTGCTCCTGCCTTCTTCCGGCAGTGGTGGCTTCGGTGACGCCAGCTCCGAGCACCTGGAGCTGGTCCTCGGCCTCACCGAAGCCGCCGCTGCCGCCGGAGGAAAAGAAGGTTAAAATCAGTAAAACCTAAATGTTAGACATTGTTGCTATGAACATTAAAAAGTGGAGGCGTATAACTTGTGAACTGTAATTGCCACTGCCTCCTCCTCTCTTTGAAGAGACATTTCATTTACATCCCTGGAAGGAATCTCCTATCCCAGTCAAATTTGTGTTAAATTGCTGTTTTCCGGGGTCTTTTTCATCATCTGGAACGGATTAATCCACTTTCCCATTACTTTCTATGGGAAAAGTTTGTTTGACTTAAGTCATGTTTGACTTATGTCTAGACCTCCGGAATGGATTAATGATGTAAGTCAAGGTTCCACTGTACTTGTTAAAATGGCTTCCTGGGGAAACGAGAGGGTACAAAGGTACAAATATGGAGGAAATACAGCAGTGCTGACGACCACACTTGAACTTTTAGTGGACCTTGTTTCACTCACAGCCTACTTTTTACCAACTTCTACAGTAGAAGGGCATTAGTGATGGCACTAGTGCATGAACACCCTTGACAGAGACTGATCTCAAGTCAAGTAAGGTTTCACAAGCAGAGCTGAGCACGAAACAAGCCATGAACCAAAAAAAACCCCAGCGAACCAAACGTGTTCGTGCTTTATTTCACAGACTAGCTCAGGGATCCTGTTCCGCTGAAGCAAAATGAAACACCAAACTTTTTTCTCTTGGGCATTTCATTTGCTTTGCAAATAGCAGCCACTTCTTTCCTACTTTCCCTATTTCCTTCCACCTGCGTGCTCCTGCCACCACCACCTTTGCTGCCACCACTTTGGGTGCGATCCTCAGAGGCAGTAGGCCCGGGTTCCCTGACAGGAGCTGGATGGTACCTCTGAGCATACATATCACTTGAGGCAGGAGCAGGTAGGACACCAAGGTCATGAACAAGAAAAATGAACCATGAACTGGTTTGTTTTTCTGGGGATGCATGGTGGTTCCTGGTTATTCACGAACCATGAATCACCACGAACCACTGGTTTTCTGATTTATGCCCATCTCTGTTCATGAATCATACAAAGCTCTTTTAATTGTCCCAGGCAAATCTGGGAGACAGTCACGTGCATTTATTTACTTATTTATTTGATTTATATACTGCCCATCTGACGGAAAGCCACTCTGGGTGGTTTACAAGATAAAACAGACTATTACAATATGTAACAATACAAAACCATAATAAAAACAATAACTAGTAGAAGTAAAAACATAATTGAGTCATACATCACATATAAAAGCCAGAGATAGATAAGAGAGAACTCGGACCACACGTCTTCTGAACAGTTTTTATCCCAGAGCTATAATTGCACTTAATAATGAATTTAGGGACCACCAGCAGTGAGCACTTGGATAGTATTACCCAGCCTGTTGCGTAGATGCTTTTGTTTTTTTGGGGTGGTGGTGGTGGTGGTGGGGAGTGTTCAGGGATTTTTTTATGTGTGTGTATTGAGGGGATTTTTTAATGTGTGTGAGAGTGTTCAGGGATTTGTGTGTGTGTGTGTGTGTGTGTGTGTGTGTGTGTGTGTGTGTGTGT
>JAHTLZ010000240.1:864434-899873 GCA_023846285.1 Phrynocephalus versicolor
AACAACAACAACAACAACAACAACAACAACAACAACAACAACAACAACAACAACAACAACAACAACAACAACAACAACAACAACAACAACAAGGAAAGAGGGGGACAGGATTCCAATTTGGATGGCCATTGAGCTCCCATGGCGTGTGTGAAAATGCTTTCTTTCCCAGTGAATTTATTAGACTTTTGGAAAACTTTGGACAAACAAGCTCTGGTCATTTCATGCTTGGGATTGCTTGTTTTTTTAAATTATTATTATTTCATCATATTTATTGGGCAGTATTAAGTAGTGTCCCTTCAGTAACTTAATTTTGATTTTTTTTCCCCAGGAGGGTAGTTGATTTAGCTCCTGGCGCAGACACAAGACACAAACTCTACCAACTCTTTTAGGACTCAACAATTTACAATCAACTTCAGAGGCATCTGGATTCAGGTCTCCCCCTAGATTTGACGTTGAGTACATTTCTTTTAGCTTTGCCCTGTAACATACACACACACACACACACACAAACAAACACACATGCAAGCGCACATGCTCATGCATGCACACACCCACCACCACCATCACCCCCACACAGGATAGCTTCGGTGGCATTTTTAAGCTCTAAACAGCTTTGCAGCACATGGAAATAAAATGGTTAACATGTGTAGAAGTAGATCCTAAGACTTGAGGAGATAGATTAGGGGCAGGAGCCTTATAGGACTTGGGTTTGCAGTGCTTCTTTATAGGGTAACTAGGATCGGCTGGTTTATCAGATTGCTTTTTAAAAGTTATTTGACCTGGCAGCCCTGTTTGTGTGCGGAATATATGAACGAAAGTTGCTCATTGGATGGAACGAGCATTCTTGGGCTGCTCTCTTCACAGATTGGGATCTTCATTGCAAGCTCCACTTTTAAAGCAGCTGTACTCCTGGGACTAAAGCGACTCCATTCCCTGCTGAGCACATAG
Organism: Phrynocephalus versicolor; assembly: GCA_023846285.1. NCBI lineage: Eukaryota > Metazoa > Chordata > Lepidosauria > Squamata > Agamidae > Phrynocephalus > Phrynocephalus versicolor. The sequence goes on from JAHTLZ010000240.1 coordinate 865,383, forward strand.
CACAAGCCACAGAAAACTAATAAATAATAATTTGTGCCGTAAAGTCAATTCTGACTTAATTCTGATTTTTTTCAGGGTTTTCTAAGTTGAGAATACACAAACGCAGTTTGCCATTCCCTTCTGGAGTGCCCTGGGACTGTGCAGTTTGGCCAAGGCCACATAAGCTGGCTCTTCAGGGCTGCACCAGTAGGGAACTGAGGTCCCAACCTCAATCTCTGTAGCCAAATACAGTGGACCCTTGTATAACAAACAGTTTGTATAACAGTTTGTATAACAGTTTGCAGTGAGGAATGTGCAGAGCTCTACACTGGAGAAACCAAATAGCCACTAAACAGGAGGATGGCCCAACACAGGAGGGGCAACAGCTCAGGACCACAATCAGCGATCTACCTTCACTTGAAGGACAAAGGGCACTCATTCAAAGACAAAAATGCACATACAGTGGACCCTTGTATAACAAACAGTTTGTATAACATAAAATCTGTACAACATAAAAAATTCCGGAGATAGGGGAAATATGCTTAACATAATTGCCTATGGGGCGAATCCGTACAACATAAAAATGGGATTACTCCATTTTCAATGCATTCCTATGGGAAATTTGTATAAAGGAAAATGTGCTTAACATAATTTCATTTGGAACGAATTAATTCCTTTGTACAAGGTACCACTGTACCTAATTTTCTGAGCTACTCAGCCAATGAAGATGATCTACCTATGGCAGAATGAATGGAAGTCAGTATGGCTAAACTAAGCACTTTGAAGGGTAAAAAGTTCCTAGTTGCCTCGTGGCACAGTGGTTAAATGTACTGCAGGTAAAACTGCTCACAACCTGGGGTTCAATCCCAGGTAGCCGGCTCAAGGCTCACTCAGCCTTCCATCCTTCCGAGGTGGGTAAAATGAGTACCCAGCTTGCTGGGGGGGGGGCAATGTGTAGCCTGCACACTGTAATTAAAATTGTAACCCAACCCCCCCCGCCGAGACTACTTAAAGTGGTATGGGGTGGTATATAAGCATAACACTTTTTACAGTTCTCGCTCTGATCATCCTGAATCTGTATCAGTATCATTTCCCCCTAATTTCTTGCATCTGCTGCCTTTCTATCATTCTCTCTTGCACAACTTGAGACGGTTTGGAGGCCTATTTTCCTTTCACACACTGCATCTCCCCTCTCCTGCCACTCTATTGCTCTTAGATCAATGGCAAACATTGACGGCATCCTGTTTCATTTGCAGCCTTTGGTACTATTGCACCTAAATTGCTGCCACAGTCATCTTTCATTCCACTTGCTTTGTTTAGCAGCACATAAGGATGAAAGAGCTGAGAGGCAGAGGAAAAGGGTCCCCTTTCTCTCCCCTGATTGCTGCTGCTGCTTCTTTCACAGTCAGCTAGAACTTGCTAGAAACCAACGGCTGGAGACAAGTACCCCAGGCTCTGTGCTTGATTGCTGGGGAACTTGAAATCACCGAAGGCTACCTAAGAGGGGGTAGCAAGCAGGAGATGTTAATGGAAAGGGTGGATTTGGTATGACTTTATCTTGTTTCTTGTATTGGGTTTTCCACTTGTTTGTGGTACTCCTATTGTTAACCGCCTGGAGTTCCTTCGGGAAGACGGGTGGTATATAAATAAATAAATAAATAAATAAATAAATAAATAAATAAATAATATAGAATTTCCTTCCATGCTGGCTTCTGTGAAAAGGGGAGGTCATTTCCTTTTCTTGCATGGTTGAAATTCATTTCTCCCTCTGGGCTATCAGGCCAATCCAGCAAGGCAAAATGGTCTTGGGGATGATAGCATGATCTATAATTCCAAAATCTCTAGTCCAGTGTCGCCAGGAAGAAGCAGAACATGCCTCTACTACTACTACTACTACTACTACTACTACTACTACTACTACTACTACTACTACTACATCATCATCATCATCATCATCATCATCATCATCTGCTATCAAATCAATTCTGATTTATTCTGACTCCTTTCAGTTTTCAGTTATTTTGCATGACATAACAGAATATAGCATTATTTTGTAAGATGCCGCAAAGGCTATTTAATATGCATACATATATAATGTAGAATATTAAAAAAATTATGTGATTTTAAAAACATGCAGTATGAATAATGAATGGATAGCAAAATAAATTATGTACAAGCAGTTACTAGAGGGACTAGGCCTAAGGCCAAATATCAGCATCATTTAACTGTTGAACAGCAGTGCCCTCAAGGTGATGTAATTCTTGTGAGGATTCAAGGAACCTTCTAAGATGGTATTCCATCACAGTGTGATGTAAAGTCTGTGGGACATGCCCACATTCACAATTAGAATTATCAGCCTGCCTCTACTGATGTTTCCAAAACAGTATTGGCATCTATCATGGTTTGTTTGAAACAGGATAAGTGCTGTCTGGGCCCCCACCCCCCCCCGGGGGGGGGGGGATCAAAGCCGTAGGAGCACTGACTTGGTGCTTTTCCACTTTTTTTCCAGCTAGAGAATACTCAGAAGTGGTTTATCATTTTCTTCTTCTGGGATCTCTCTGAAATAGGTGGCAGCTCTCTGTGTCAGGGAAAGGGAAGACACCATCATCTGGAATACACACTGATAAACCTTCCAGTTGATGAGGACCCCTTGAACATGGTGGTAGTGGCATGTGGGATAGAAGTTTAAGATAACCAGGCTATCATACAGTAAATACAGTCTTTGCTGTCAGACAGTACTCTTTAAGTGGACCTTTTGTTTTCTCCACCTGTTTATGTTTGTATATACTATATATGTAATAAATATCTATACTTTTCTGGAGACCCGTCCATTTGGCTGAAATGATGCTGTTCACCTTGGTTTGGGAAACAGACAGTGCATACAAAGTGTTGACATTCTGAAGAGAACAGAATTTGAGGAATGAGATGATGGCATTGTGTAACTAGTTCAGCACTTGCAATTAGCTGTGAAGGTGTGACCAGGTGAAAAGAAGAAAATAGTGTCTTTTCCCTTCATTAGTTACATAGTTGAAGACATCTCTTGGCTATGGGACACTTGATTGTTGAATGTTACATCTGTACATCTTTTTCTGCCCTGGGAGCCAGAGGCAAGAAAATGACTTCTTTGGGCAATGACTTCCAAGAGTACGATGGCCAGCATGGCTAGGGTGGCTGTGGTATTATGGGAGTTGTAGTCCAAAAAGTAATATCTTCTCTCTGTGTCTGAGAGCAGTGTCTGTATGAAAGATTCTAACCTATGAAAAACAAATTACATGTATAGAATTAAGAAATACTACCTTGTGTTGCACATTCTCCTGTTTACAAAGGTCAGGTAAGTTAGAGCATGAAAGAAAAAAAAGGAGACACCTTCTCTTGAAAAGTGCAGTTTAAAAGCCACTTTGCAGCCAAGACATAATGAAAAATGCAATATATGCCAGTCTGGGGTTAGCTTAGCCCTCAGCATCCTTTTACAACCCATGTCTTATAACTGCGTGGAACCTCAGATACCTTCAGTTTGTTACAGAGGCTTCACTCTACCACCTGCATTTTAAATGACATGTAAATATCTCATAAAAGTTACCTGTTTGCATCTTAAAAAAGAGAAAACACATTACTAACAGGCCTGTAGATTGGATTTCCGTTCTTGGTTGACTAGGGGAAGGATGCAACATCCCTCTCTTAACCAGGCAGTGTGCAAACCGATCTTTTATTCTACAAACTAATGGCAGGGTGGGTGAGTGTGATGGAGCGGTGAATGGATTTCCTTTTCTACAGGTGCAGAAGCGAAAGTAAGCAGCCAGTAACAGATCTGTTTGTCACATCAGTCATTCTCAACCTATGGGTCCACAGATGTTCCTGGACTGCAACTCCCAGAAGCCAACACCACTCGCTGTGCTGGAAGGGATTTCTGGGAGTTGCAGTCCAGGAACATCTGGGGACCCACAGGTTAAGAACCACTGCATTAGAGGGCCAGTGTTAAGCCTAAACCCATGGTTTCTTATGTGCAGTATTTATTATGTGCCCTGCTAGTGTGCAGTACAAGATTCATTACTGTATAAACCTTAAGTGAGTATTCGGTGCTGCAATCTGTGGTAGCGGAGGAGGTTTCCCTTCAGCCATATATTCCCAAAACCTGACACCATGACTTATTGGAGCTAAATGGATCATTTAATTTTTTTTCTTGAGTTAATTTGAAGGAGAAAACTAGCCTGTGAGAGGGTTAGGGTGCATTCATAGAGTAATTTGCCCTGTTGTTTGCTCTGATATTTCATTCCTTTTTTCTGGCAACATAATAGCTGGAGCAAAGCAGCCCATTACCAAAGCATTCCTACTTGCACCTTTCTGGGTTCCTATCAGGGGCCTCAGCATTTTTGGTGTGAGTAGAATTGTTCTGTTCTGGTTCAGATGTAGGGCATGTGATTTCTGGAAACTAACCAAAGTAAGCCTTCCATTGTCAAGGCTGTCAAAGTATCTTTCCATTGTCAATTTTCCATATCATGAAGTAGCCGAAATAGGATACCACTTCAGGGTACTGGCAAATTAAACACTTCCTCTGCTCTTTGGAGGTGCAGAGGGAATGTAAAAGTTTTAAACTCTGTTAGAGCAGCGCAGATGTGCTGCATCACTTATACTAAAATTTTGAAAACATTTTCCTTGAAGCAGGAGGAGACAGGAGGGGGCAATGAACCATTTCTTGTTCCTTTTCTTTGACATTTATTAAATGTCCAGTTGAGAACCTGCTTGCAGCCAAATCCACTGCTGAGTACTGAGGGACCAAAGCAAATAGGGCCACTTGAGTTCCAGTATGCTATACGGATGGTCACACCAAATGGTGTACTGAACAATCTACCTAACCCCAAGTCAGCTTATTTAGCCCACACCAGTCTGCTCCCCCCCAAAATAAAAAATAAATATAAATATAAGCCCCATAAGACAAGCCTTTCCTTCAGCTAGATCAGGAAACATTTACTAGAGGCAGGTGCTTCTAAACTGCATGCAGTGTATTTTATATACTACAGGATATGGTTTGGTCTCAGTTAAATGATTTGCCTTCAGCTGGAAAAGTTTCAGAGAAATGCAGAGAAAGAGGCTGCTTCCAGGCCCTACCAGACAAAATATATTGTTCCACTAATAAGCCAATCCCTGCCTTAATGGGCTTTCTGTTCAAAAAAAAAAAGACAGATAAAGTGGCTGTAACACATGAAAGGATCAAAAGAGAAAATTACATTGTCTGTACCTTTGTAAAATTCTGTAATTGAGGGATATTAACTGCATACTATAACTATTCGCTTCATCTTGGAGGACCCAAAGATTTCTGAATGCTCTCCACTGATGCGGTTGTTACAAGGAAAAATAAAAGGCAACATGTCTCCTCTCTTAAGAGTTCTATTTCCCCCCTGTTGTTTATTTCTCTGCTTCGAGTATTTCCTGCACAGGGAATGCTTTCCAGAGATGTAGGAGATACTATATGCATTCATCAGATTCTTTCAGAAAAGTGTTTGTGGAAGCCACAAACTCTGTTGTGTTGAAACTGTGTTTGATTGAGCCTCTGTAACACTATTGGGTAGTGGTGGGGTGTGTGTGTCACTCCCAACTTTCCTCATTCTGTTCTTTAAAGAGAAACTAGCAAAGGTGAACAGAAAGCAATCGAAACGGACTTTTGGTTCAGCTGGTATCTGTCATTGTTGTGAGTGGGACACACAGTACAGGCTTATGTAAGTTTGCTAAAAAATCAGGCTCTCTGAGTTCAGAGCAGTTAAGTCCCAAGTAAGCATTCATGGGGCTTTATCACTTCTGGCTCATTAGGGATTGTACTGTCCCCAAAATGTCATACTCAGGAAGAATAGGACTTGTGCACTGGTTATAGCAGCTCCCTCTAAGCAGCTGACTTCCTGACTTGCTGGGCTAATGCAACCCATCTAGTTGATACCAACGTGAGGCAATGTTACCCTGAGCTTCTGGGGCCTGGGTTTAAATGCCCATTTAGCCATGGAGCTTGGCCTGCCATTGGTGGAACTCCTGTTCCTAAGGAAGGACAATGATGTCATGGACAGGAGGAGATTACTGCTGTCCCACAGGTTTTCAATCTCCTTTTCATCGTGTGGAAGATAAGGAATAAAATAAGGAAATATTTAATTACCAGACATCTTCTCCTGCCAGTAATGTAATCTGGTAGCATTCATGTGAGGTAAATAAAAACTTCCTCCTTCCAAGAGACTAAAGGGATTACGTGGGAGTCAGCAAAGCCAAAGGACAGAAACAAGAGGTCCCTGTGATAGCACCTTTCCATAGGCGTAAATTGCAGAACAGGAATTCACCCAATATTTCTCTCAGGCTACCATGCAGGATTGTTGTGATGATTGGATGGTGTGAGGATGGGAACCCTGTAAGTTGCCATAAGTTCCTTGGTGGAATCATAGAACAAGTAAATAAGGACACTTGCTAGTGTCTTTGGGTGACCAGAGTTAAGAAGAATGCAGAAGCTTTTGGCCTGTACTGGGCCTCTACTGAAGGAAAGGAGGGGTGATATTTTCCCCCACACACAAGCCATCAACACCAACACCAGCCCTCTGTGTATCTTGGAACAAATTATTCCAGAGGCTTGGAGGATCCTTTCAAACAGGTTGGTGCAAATTCCTCTCCCTTCTATCAACGACTAAACGATTTTTACTGTTGGAGAACCTCAGGAATGAAAGGATCTCTGGAGGGCTCGCAGAGAAGGTTGAAAGCCATCCTGTTACTGATAAAATAGCTCATAACAGTAGTTCCCCTGCCCCAGCCTATTCTATGGTGACAATTCACCTCAGCATCCCTAAGGGACTGATTGCCACCTGGGAAGTTCTGGCTGTAGAGGTAGAAGCCAGGAGCTCCATTCCGTATGTTTGTCCCAGGAGAAGAGCCAGTGTATGTAGCCTTGAGCAAGCTGCAGTGCCAGAATGCTGCCAGAAGAAGGAACTGGTAAATCACCAAATCTTGGTTTGCGAGCATAATTCGTTCCTGAAACATGCTTGAAATCCAAAGCACTTGTATATCAAAGCAAATTTCCCAATAAGAAACAATGGAAACTCGGGTGATTCGTTCTACAACCCAAAAATACTCATATAAAATGATTGTGTGTTGTGTCGTTACAGTCGTGACCGACTCTTCGTGACCCCATGTCCACAGAGTTTTCTTGGCAGGAATACTGGAGTGGTTTGCTAGATCCTACTCCAGGCACCTACAGCACCTGGTATTCCCTGGTGGTCTCCCATCCAAGTACTAACCAGGGCCAACCCTGCTTAACTTCTGAAACCAGGTGAGATCGGATGTGCTTAGGGCATCAAGGCATAAAATGATTATCATACTGTAATATAATACAAAATAATAAAGAAAATGCAGAAATAAGAAAAATAAAATAACGTATTAATAAACTCTTGTTATATGCTCTGTTTAATGAAACTGGCAACGGCAACACAGGAAAGGAACTAGATCTGATGGCAGCCTGACCTAGAATGAAGCAAAACATTCTAAGCTTAATCTTGTATCAAAAAGCAAAAGACTGGCCGTAGTCCTTTGAAGTGACAAAAAAATAGACTCGCAATCAAGATTGTACTGTCTACCTAGAGTCGCCCCTAGAGTCAGACACAACTAGCACACATGTGTGTGGGGAATCTTTACCTTTTTTTACCTACCTGTGTGTGTGTGTGTTGTGTCGTTACAGTCGTGACCGACTCTGTGTGATTCCAGAAAGCCCTATAAAGGGTCACGTATGTCAGAACTGAATTTTACAGGATGCAATTATTCTTAAGAAAGAGATGAATCTGCCTTGCCCTTGTTTATACTCAAAAGATGTTACTCTGATTTTTAAAATTCACCATAAGCCACAGACATCCAAAACAGGAAGACAACCCAGTAACATTTCTATGGCTGTGGTCCCAGGTTTCCTGGGAGCAACGCTCTGTTGAGTCCTATTGCTTCTGACGGCATAGCTTCAACCATTGACCTTTAACCAAAAGTCTTCAAACATCTGAATTGCAAGCTTTTAGCTTGTAATAAAACTTGCAAACAAATCTGAAAAACAGTGTAGATATTTGAACAGCTGAAAGTAAAGTATGGAAGTATTCTGATTCTGCCTGATTCTTCTTCTTGTTTTCCTCCTACTGAAGGATGGACATCATCATAGCTATTCTGGCTTTGTATGGGACAGCTCTGGACATTGTTCTGCACCCCATCTCCAGATACTTCTGCCAGTAAATTCTTCTTCTGCCTTCTTCATCCAGTAAGCTCTTCTTTTCAAATTTATTTTGGTTTTGAATGGTCCACTGGAACCATTTGTATACTTCTTCTCTCATTTGCTGACTCAGCCATTCTAGCAGTCCTTGACTTCTTGATGTTTGTTTACCCTTTTGTTAAAGGGCACCAACCCCCACTAGGTGGAGATCGTCTGCCACACTTCCCCGAAACACCACCCTTTGAACCCAGGCTGGGTGAGACCTGGAGAATGGGTGTTTGAGTGTCAGTTGGAACCTTCTTAACCTAGCTTCCAGCCTGTCTTACTTTCCAAGACAGAAAATTAATTTGGCTGCATACTTGATATGCACAGTAACCCTGTAAGATAAGTCGGTTCCAATCACTCAGAGTTAAAACAATAAAGCTAACTAATGATTTTAAGTAATCATTTTCCTAAGTACTACAAAACCCATAGTGCCAAAGTCTAGCACATAATTCTAACAACTCCCTCTATCATTACAAAAGCATATTAAATAGTTGCTAGCTAGATCTTGAGTCACCGCTCATCTTCTATGGCGTCATGCAATCAGCATTCAATCCATTGTTCAGTAATGTTCCTCTCAAAGAGGGTAACATTCCTCAGCCCCTCCCCACAGTTCTCATGGGAAGTACTGGCATAGGCAGCAAAGCTGGAATGTGTTTGGTCTTATTTCAGCTCCACCTTGTATGTCCCGCCTGTTCTCGTGTCAATAAGGCACACCTGTACAAACTTTGAGAGAAGACTGGGAAAGGACTACATAACCCATCTAATTCCTAGGCAGTTCATTTGCTCGAATACTTCTTCACTGGTCAACTTTTTTTGTCTTGCCCCCTCCTCTCTCAATATGCAGAGGGCAAAGCTCCCATTGTCTTGTGACTTGACTGTTTAGGTAATAGTCTCTTTAAATAACCACAGGAATAAACATGTTTTCATTAATTATCTTTTCATTTTTTCTCTCCACTGCCCTTCACTTAAGGTTTTTATAACACCCTCCACATAGCCGGCCCTCAGATACTGAGCTCCATATCACTCAAGCTTAAATTAATATAATAATAGTTTATTGAAATGAACAGTGTACAAAGGATGTTATTTATTCCTAAGGTTTGAATTTATTCATTCATCACTCTTTCTGTCTTTCCCTTTCCCCTCAAATTCCTAGTTCATGTATTAAAAACCACCCCTCCCCAATCTCAACACCCCCAGACTCCTCCCAAACCTAATCAACTCTAAACTCCCCTGTTTCCTGCCCCTCCCCACCAGTCAGAATTATTCTTACCAACATTTCATGGCCTGACTCACCTCCTCCCATTACCAAAACTATGCATTACAAAACAATGCACTCAGTACCATATAAATAATACTTTTAAACATAGCCAGGCATCACACACTCTGCACATGAAATTTCCGTCATCTTGTGATAAATCGGTATTTCAGATGCTACAAAACCTTAGTTGCCTGTGCTCTGCTTGATTTATTTTCTTATTTGTTCTCACACAGGAGTAAAATCTGAAACCTCCTTCTTTTGTCCTTCAGCTGTCAGCGAACTAGTTAACCTTGGTGCTTTGTACATCAGGTTACCTCTTTTATTCTGAAACAGGTGGCAGAGCTATGGTCCTCTGTGTTTAGCCTTCGCCATGGCACTGCCTTCTACAAAAAGGACAATGTTGGGTGCTTGGGCATCTTTCTTTCTCTCCCTGTAAGGGTTCCGTTAAAACTTATCAACAGTTTCGGAGGAGAAACGCCACTGGACTCCGTTTCTTTATCAAAATAAACAAAGCTTTTATTCATACAACTTGTAGGCATCACTTCTTTGACTTTGGGTATTTGTACACGACCCCTAAACTCCGCCGCAAATGGCTGCCCGCTCCGGAGCTTACAATTGTTTCCCTACCAGCTCTGGAGTTAGCAGGAAATTAAGTGCAACTACGCCCACCTAAGCGTGTCCCAGCGCACTTTTCATGTACCTGCTCTCGGAGGGTGAAAATCCCCAGATCCGGATGTAATCTGGTGAGTGCCGGGCTCTCCTCGCTTCTGTTTTTTTTTTTTTTTGCCTCCCACCCCTTTAAGAGAAGGAATCAGGATGACGATGGGGCTCTGGGCAGCTTCGGAGGTGAGCCTGCATTTTTTCCTCTCTTTTTTTCTCCCTCCCCTCACGCAGACAGGAGCAAGGAAGTGCAGAGGAGTGGGGACGCAGGAAGAGCAACAAACCCCCAACGAACCCCCAAGAGCACCGTGTCCCACAGCAAGAGTGTTTGACATATGTATTCCAGGGAGGTTTCCCATCCCCAACCAGGGATCTATTTCAAAATATATCCTCTTCCTCTGGAGACAGTAATTGTATTGTTGCTATTTACCAATGCATGGGATACAGGGATTGGCATTGGCAACCCAACATCTTTAGTGATTATGATTTCCTTCTCTGTTTATGTTTTTTTTGTCTGTTACCCTCACTGTCTTCACTCTATCCATCTGGGTCCCAACTGTCCCAACTGTATTTTGTCCCTCCTACCTTCTCATTCCATTCCTCCTCTGACAAGTCAATCAAGAGGAACCCTCCAAACTACTTCTCCTTCTGCCCCTTTCTCATCCCTCCTCTTCTTCACCCTCCTCCTCTCTCCCCCCTCCCCTATTCACCCCACAACTCTATATACTACAGCCAAGGAATATCTAGTATGAAATGTACATCCCATCACATATTATATTGCACACCTCATTCTACTTCTATATGTCTGAAGAAGTGGACGTGTCCACAAAACGTTACATTAAAATATGACATTTAGTCTTTAAGGTGCCACATGTTTTTTGTCTTTTGTTTTGTTTTTCTTTGATTTTTGCCTGAAATTTAATTTCCCATTTAACCTCTTCATCCTACTTTATTAGATCATTATAATTTGCATCGTTCTGCTGCTTTGTCACTTCTTGACTTGTTATATGTCTCTGCAGCTTTTCCGTTTCTTTCACTTCCGTTCTTTTCTGTCCCTGATTCATTTCCACTTCTCTGAACAGCACACTGCCCTCACTCTCACACTCCCGCTTTACCAAAAGAAATTGGTTGAATCCAAGAGGTTTAATTTTGTTTCTCCTAAGAAGAATTTTCAACCGACAGGGTGACCTTTCAACATTATCACTGAAGCTAGACAAGATGGCTCTAGGGGGAAATAACAGAAAACAATTATTTCATCACAGTTCCTCTCGTTCTCTCAATCTATCTCTGTCCCACAGAGATGCACACACATCTCGCAAAGCAAGTTGAAGGCTGTGGTCCACATAAAATCCATCCCAGTTTTCAGAAAATAAGGGAAGCTCTCAAACAACAAATGTGTCACAGTTGTATCCTGCTGACACTTCAAGAGCCTCAATGCAGTGTCCATGGAGAATAATCTTTTAGACCTCTTTAGTGGTTCAGTACTTTGCATGCCAATACTCAGACAGCTCTTGGGGCCTGTTCCCAGAAATTTAGAGATAAGGTTACATTTCTCCAGTTCTGTTCTTTCCTGCTGTAAGTTTATATTCAGACCCAAGTGCTACTGCAGTGACCCCTCAAGCTTCTTCTCTTGCTCTGAGGAAGGCTCCATAGGCCTCCAGGGTGCTAAGGCCTGGCAAATTCTGAAGAACCTCACCCTCACATTTCTTCCCCTTTGCTGTGGTGTTTCTTCATGGCATCCTTTCATATTAGACTATGGAAAATGCAGCTGCTAGAACATTCCTGGCTGTGGCTTTTGTCACAGTTGGACAGAGATCCTCTTCAGGACAGCAGCCAAGCACTCTGTTGTGGGGGCAGGCATCTTTCAGAAAGTCCAGCTCCTGTACCCAGATGTTTGTGTTGATATTTATATTTGTATCATGCCTTGCTTTATTCTGTGTTGCCCAGGAAATATATATACTGAAGGGCAGCAAATACAGTTTCAAATAATAGAAGTATGGGAAACATCATTTCATCCTTTGAGTGGCAAAGAGAGTATAAGGTCAGAACTCAGATGAAGTGTCATAAGAGGCAATGAATTTACTTTATTATTTATTTATATACAATTTATCTATATATAAATACTGGGCTTATTTTTATGGTCCTATTAGAGAAAGCCTTGGACTCAATGGATCTCCCATATCCTTTTGTCTATTTTTTTGTGCCACAGAAAGTGACTGCAACATCTGAACTTGTTTTTTTTAAAAAAAATTAGATAATGTATGATGAGAATAAATGACGATCAGTCCATAGTTTTGGGTCTTAGCAGCATGTAATGCATTGATGGGGCAGCACAATGGTTGTTCTGTCTTCCAGTAAATCAGTACCACTCCAGAACTACTTACAAAAACACCAGTCCTTCAGATCAGATATTATCTGGCTATTTCTCTAATGTGCCTCTGACTCCCAGAGAGATGCAACCTCCTCCTTGTCTTGTGAGGTCATATTATTTATGCAACTTTTTCTGACCATCTGGGGTCTTGAATTACTGCATTATTGTCTGTTCCTACCATGAGAGTGTTGTTTTGGGAAAATGTTCACTTGTGAAGGGTGGATTAATTTACAACATGGTTTAAGTTTTAAAAATTATTTTCTTGGCAATTTGAATGTTAAAAATGGATTTTACAAATTTAAATCCTGATTTAAACTGTGATTTGAATCAATTTGACTTTTAAAATAATTGATTTTTTAAAAAATCCAATTTAAAAATACAATACACACAAAATTTACATAGCTAACATAGCTTACTTACTTACTTACTTACTTACTTACTTACTTGCTTGCTTGCTTGCTTGCTTACCTACTGTCTACCTACCTAGACACACACACAGTGTGTGTGTGTGTGTGGAACTCCCTGCCACAGGATATGGTGATGGCATCTGGCCTGGATGCCTTCAAAAGGGGATTGGACAGATTCTTGGCGGAAAAGTCCATCACAGGTTACAAACCATGATGGAGATGTGTAATCTCCAGGCTTAAAACCGGGGTACTTCAAGGGCCAGATGCAGGGGAGTGGTATCAGGAGACAGATATCTAGTCTCTTGCACTCCCAGACGCATCTGGTAGGGCCACTGTGAGATACAGGAAGCTGGACTAGATGGGCCTTTGGCCTGATCCAACATGGCTCTTCTTATGTTCTTATGTTCTTACACACACACACAATGCCCCTTTCCACCAGGATGCTGCATTTAATTCACACATCTTTATACTTACCATTAATCTTGCTGATACTGTTTGTAATTAATCATTTTAGTTTCCAATGGAATCGGAGAGTAAATGACTGATTTTTATTCATCCTACAACTAGTGCGTATCCTACAACCAGTAAAGTCAGGAATAGAGAAGGGCACGGATATTTTAAAAATGGTGATTCATTTCATATTTGAGATTTCATCGAAATTAACAAATCGTGATTTTATGAATATTTTTCTGTTGAATTAATGAATCAATTGGTTGCTTCATTTTGCCTTTTAAAAAACCTAAACAGCACCCTTCAGCCACCTAAAGCCACCAAAATTACAAAGATCCCTCCCCTGGCTTTCTGCTACAAGCCCTGCAAGTATGATGAAGTTTTGGGTTTGGACATCTGAAGTAGGCACACCCAAAGAGGGTTCCCCAGGAATGTGTCTCCTAGGCATCTAGAGGCACAAAAATCACAGAGAAGTTTCTCTTGATTCTCCTCTACAATCCCTTCAAGGTGAAGACTGGATGTGAACATTTGAGTAGATCTCCCCCACACATACTCACTCACTTCACGGATGTATAACTCAGATGTCCCAAAACCAATTGTCACTAATCTTGAAGGGTTTCTGTAGAAGCATTGGAAGAGCCCTCTCTGCAACTTTGGTGGCTCTAGGTCCATCAAAGTTCTCAAGGAGAAAGGTGGGGTAAAAATACTCTAAAATAAATAAATAGGTGCCTTGTGGGGTAGTTTTATAGCCCGACAAACTGATGAATTGAAAGAAAAATCACTAAACTTTCATTAATTTGTATTCATTGGGGAATCATATGAATTTGAATTCAAATTGACAAGGTAGCCATTTTTAAAATGAATTTTAACTTTGTTCATTTAATTTGTGCCATCTCAGTCCAGACAGAGACTCTTCCAAAATGCCAAACCTAACTGCTATTGTCGGTAAACTCAGATTATGTACTAAGCCTGGCAGGCCTAAACAAGGGGCAGAAAGAAAACTTTGTAAGCATCCCTCTTGATTCTTCAGGTTCCCCTTTCCATGACTGATCTAGCAACCAGTCTGAGAGCAGGCAGGCAGTGGAGAGCTGTGAAGTCAAGGGCACTTAAGTAATTTCCTTCCACCCATGTTTAGGCAGCGGGGTGCAAACCAAAAATATTGTGTTATTATTTGGGGTCTATACACACATGCATTCACACACACGCATGTGCGTGCATACACATACACACACATACACACATGTATTGTTGTGTGCTGAATATGGGTAAAAATAGTATGAATGCTTTAAAAATAATTTTTGTCTGACTGCCAGACTAGTTGGGTTTGATCCTGTGGTTGATGATTTAGATTGCAAGTCTTTAGGAAATTGCTTTGCTGCAACCACTTTTAAGATGGGTTGACAAACAGTAATGCTGGATGGAAAATAAGATCCCCAAGAGGTAATTTGAACCTGATCATATTTAGGTTTCAGCTGTAACATAGTTTCTTACCAATAAGTATGTTTAGAATTACTCACTGACTTACGAGTGTATACCAAAATAGGGATCTGGGGGTAGAGATCCTGCTGTGAAAAACAGACCAATGAGCTGTTTGATCTGACATTGACAGAAAGCCCCATAATCATTTTTCTGAACTCTAGCTTGCAGCTTCAGCTTCAGCCCCACATCAGTCCAAGCTGCCCAGGTGGGGCTAGGAGGTTTTTGCCGAACCCGCAGTTAAATGATGCTGCTGAATTGGATGCCATATCTGTCTTTCAACATTTTGCTGTCTTGAATGAAGAGCCAGGACATGGAAATCATTTGACACATAAGCATATTGCAGCCTCACCATCTGAAGAAGTTGCCAGCTGTAGGAGAGGGAATCTGTTTTTCCAATATTGTTTCTGTAAATACTGACGGGAGCTATAAGTACCAGTATGGAAAAGATCTCTTTCCTAGTCTTTAAATCTTTCAAAATGTTCGGAGTCGTTTAGCTGATTTAACAGGTTAAGGGGCTGAGACTTCAAGGACCTAATGATGCATGACATATAGATAGCCTGTCATTCGTTGCTCAGATCTTCTGACTGTTGTGACTGAGTAGTAATGACTGCAAACCCACTCCAAATGTAGGTGCGGAGGACCGATCGCAAAGCAAAGCAAGCCAATTTATCAACTTTGCCCAGCGCGTTGTTAGTTTGTGGAACTCCTTGCCGCAGGATGTGGTGATGGCTTCTGGCCTAGATGTCTTTAAAAGGTGATTGGAACAATTTCTGGAAGAAAAGCCCATCACAGGTTACAAGTCATGAGGTGGATATGTGTTATCTCCAGGGTTATCTCAAAGTGCCAGACATAGGGGATTAGTCTCAGGAGATAGGTACAGTGACCCCCTGCCTATCGCGGGGGTTAGGGACCCAACCCAACCCACAATAATTGAAAATCCACAATATGCAGATGCAGGTCGGGTTGGGCCTGGGGTGCCTGGCTGGGGATTCTTGGACTTACCCCCAGCCTGGTGCTACCCCGAACAGGCCTGTGAGGGCCTTTCCGGGTCTTTTGGAGCCCCCCAAAGGGCCTCCCTGCGAATCGGAAGTCATTTCTGAGGCCTTCGACAGGCCCTCCCCCCCTTACCCCAGGCCTTTCCCCCCTTACCCCGGGGG
This sequence comes from Phrynocephalus versicolor, assembly GCA_023846285.1. Classification (NCBI taxonomy): domain Eukaryota; kingdom Metazoa; phylum Chordata; class Lepidosauria; order Squamata; family Agamidae; genus Phrynocephalus; species Phrynocephalus versicolor. The sequence goes on from JAHTLZ010000240.1 coordinate 881,398, forward strand.
TCTTTTTCAAATACTGTGGTCCTGTGATATAGCGGGACCGCAATATATGAACTGCAAATGGGCGGGGGACCACTGTATCTAGTTGTCTCATGTTTCCCAGATGCATCTGGTGGGGGCCTCTGTGAGATACAGGAAGCTGACTATATGAGCCCTTGGCTTGATCCAGCAGGACTCTTCTTATGTTCTTAATTATGGGAGGTTTGGGAAGCTCTTTGTGTGACAATCACACTCTTTCAGCTTAAGAGGAGAGTCCTGGCTCACCATCTTCTCAGTCACCTGCTGCTGTTGTCGTGTCACCATGGCCGCAAGATTCAAAGCTGAAGAACACTGAAATTACTTGAAGTCTCTCAAGAGCAGTGGGAGATCATGCCTCTCAGCTTTCTCCTTATGGTTTCTCTCCCACCCTGCTGTCTTCTTTTGTCAATGTAACTGGAACTCTCTGAGGCATTGCAGTTGTTTGCAGAAAGACTGGGGCTTTAAATGCCACAAGGAAAGAGAGATTTAGGGATATAGTGAGAGATTTAGGGATGTGGTGGTCTCCAGCTGCAAAATCTGGCAAGCCAGCTCCCCATACATAGCTCCAGGCTTGTGAGCAGTGGCCACTGTGCAGGTTCATAATAGACGGAAGCAGCAAATAACTGCAATTCTTGTTGCTCCTTCAAAGAGAACAGTTGGCTGGGACCCTCGCACCAATAATACTGACTCTTGCCCTTTTCCAGACAGATGTTGACCAGATGAGCCAGGAGAGAAAGGATGAAATAAGGAAGCTGTTTCGGTCTCTCCCTCCCCCCTCCACCCCACACATTTCAAATAAGAATGAGGGGAGATTTATATGTATACAGTAGTCCATTTTAAGAATTGCTGGATAGCTCCAGTGGTTTAGGTCTCTGGCTGCAAAGCCAGAGGCTAAGAATGCAGTTCCCCATCTTTGCTTCCTGAACAGGGGCTGGGTTCAGTGATCCATAAGGTCCATTCCTTGCTGTTCCTGTTGCTGTTGTTTTAGCAGATAACATTTTTGAAACAATATTTATTTATGTTATTTATTTTAGAGTACTTTTACCCTGCCTTTCTCCTTATACACACCCCAGTGTATAAGGCGACCCTCAATTTCCCAGCCCAAAAAAACAGTTTCTCTACTGTATGGCTCTCATATTGGCTTATTTCCATGTATAAGATGACCCTACATTTTTAGTCTAACGGTTTTAGTTAAAAATATAGTCTTATACATGGAAAATACAGTATAACTACAGCAGGCTGCATCGTGGTTTTACATCTTTTCTTGATTTAGAATGTTATCTTTTGTATCAGTTGTGTGACATAGTGTATTTTAAGCATGAAACCGACAACACTGCAAAAATTTAAAACAGTGATGGGAAGATCATTTACCAGCCTACCAGAAGAGGGGCAGTGACGTTATATTCTGGTTTTGTGTCGTTAACAAGGGTCCCATTGACAGAAGTGAGAAGCTCTTGTGAACTGGAATTAAATGTTGCCATGGGCAAATGGGGTTTAGGCTTGTTTTGCAGTGCAGCCTTCAGAATTTGCCAGGAATTCCTCCAACCAGATTGCCTGGAGCTGCAGCCAAAAAAACCCAAATCTAAATCCATAGAGATTTTTTTACTCCATGCCTCCAGTCTCCAGAGTGGCCACCATCTTGCCTCTGATAAATGTACGAGGTGATGGTGGGGAACCCTATATTAGATTATTATTTTTCATGGGCCAATGTAAAGACAAGAAAACAACTTGCAGGCTTTCAAGAAGCTTTTGATGGCACCCTGCCTGAGAAAGAGATCTGGAGAACATTGTGTGACCTTTAAGTCGGCCTGTTGCATGTACTATCCAAGTATAGGTTTTGCAAGTTTTGTGAGGCACTTCTTTGCAAGAGACAGGAACCAAGTGCTCAGTTTCACAGAAATAAAGTGGTGGGGGTTAGGAAAGACCTTGAAAATATTGCTTGAAAGAAAGCTTTGTCAGAAGAAACACATGAATAAATGAATAATAGGTAAATAAAAATGTCTTGGCTCCTACGCAGAATTGGTGCCGATACTGAGCAAGATGTGTAAGTAAATAATGGCGCTCTTTTGTCATGTGCCGCAAATAATGCATTAAAGATGTTCAGGTGGCTCAGGACTGGCAGGGGGTGTGTGTACCATGAAATAGGGAAAGCATGCAACTGCACTGCAATGGCAGATAGTTCCTTAAGGCCAACAAAGCATCACACACACGTGCACACACACACACACAGGGTGCAGCTTTCTTGCTCCTGCCAGCCTCTACACCAGAGGGGAAGGGTTAGTTGCTCCCCTCCTGCCAATACTCCTGGTTGCACTCCTTGTGGAGTGTGCAAATGAAGCTGTGTGTGGTGAGAGGGGGAACTGAAAAGGATCGCATGGACATGAATAGGCAACCTGCCCAGCGTTGAAACCGGACACACAGATGATCACCAGCCAGGTTAGGACCATTTCTATTTTGGAGGCAGGTTGTGTTTCCCTGTTACTCAGCTGAATTGTAGAAGGAGCAAATGGGGGGGGGGGCGTGTATGAGTCCCTGCTTCCCGGTCTCTATACGTGTGTGTTTGTGTCTGCACTTGTATGCATGTTTGCCTGCCTGTGTATACATTCACCTCCTTTTGCACTGAAGTTGTCTCGTCTTCTGGATTTCTGTCTCGCCAGCCACAGTGGGTACTTACTCATCCCTGTTGTAAGAACATTGCTTATGGCACTGTCAACCTTTACTGCTGAGCCGCAGGTGGTTTACATTTCAGGTGGTGGTGTATCTGATAAAGGGACTGTCTGCAGTGGATATAGTCCAAATCGGCAGTATAATAACTGAGCACTGCCTGATCATTTTGAGGCCTTTCGCGTTCTTTTTCTGTGCGCTCCCCTTCTCCCAAAAGCAAACACCTTAAAAGAAAGGCCTGAAAGCTACAGAAACAAAAACCCGAAGCCTTCCGGGAGGTGGTGAATAACACTGAATACTTTAAAAGGATCTAGAGACAATTCCAGCAGGAATTATAGTGTAGGACCTGCTTCTCTGTGTGGCATTCTTGCTGATGCCATGGCAGAGTTTAAAGTTAAACCAAAGCTCTACTTGGCTCTTGGTCAGTAAAACATCCTCGTAGTCTTTACCCGGGGATTAAAGTAATAACTGTGGCATTTGGACTAAGCTGTTCACGGTAGAACTTCCACCCGTTTTGGTCTTAACTGTTGTTTGTAAAACTTAGCAGAAATAACTACCATCTGGCTCAGAACGCTGATTGGGTAACTCTAGAGATTCTCCCCTGAGTCTGTTGCAAAAACGGGAATGTTCCACTCCCTCTTGGTCTCTCTGGCATTGTCAGGTTTACAAAGGCTGCCAGTCTGAGCCACAATGAGTTCAGTTTCTAAAATACTTGGAAAAACAGTATTGATTTTGGGTACATGGGGTCATTGTTCTCATTAAGGGCAGTCATGCCGCAAAGCCCCACAGCTGCCTCTGGAGTTCATATGTGCCATTTGGTCTCCTTTCTGCTGGAAAGAGCATTTGTCTCTATATATAGATATTTCTTCCCCCTGGAAATGTGGTGGTGACAGAGTTTGCTTTTAAATGGTGCAAAAGGTGAGCCGTGTCTTGGGATGTTATGGGTTAGAGAAGAACGAAGACTCGGGGAAAGTTTAGGGCCCTCCTAGCACAAAGCGAGATACAGTGGTACCTTGTATAAAGGAATTAATTCATCCGAAGTGAAATTATGTTAAGCAAATTTTCCTTTATACAAATTTCCCATAGGAATGCATTGAAAACGGAGTAATCCCTAATCGCAACCATGTTTATGTTGTATGGATTCACTCCATAGGCAATTCTGTTAAGCAAATTTCCAATATCTCCATAATTTTTATGTTGTACAGATTTTATGTTACACAAACTGTTTGTTATACAAGGGTCCTCTGAAATTTAAAGGCAGGAGACCATCTTCAAATTCATAATCTAGAAACTTTTGGTTGGAACTCTGACTCCCAAAATGTTTCAAGTTCAACTAGCACAACCAGTAACAGTTGTTCCACCCTGAACATACCTCATCTTTGTTGGATGCTTAGGTTTGGTTCGTGCTTTGGGTGGGGTGCCGCCAGGAATATTTGGAATTTCCAGGTACAACTGGGAAGGAATTCTGCGTGAAATCCTGGAGAGCCACAGTCGATGTTGACAATACCAGTGGAGTATAAAGAAGCTTTCCATCTTTCCCGAAACATAACTGCTACCAACTGTTCTGTACTTGGACATAAGACGGTGCTACACACCAAGACCAATACTGCCTATTCTGAGTTTCAGCAGGGGCTTTTCTCATCATTGCTAGTTATCTGATGTCCCAACCCTTTATTTAGCAGCTGAAGATGCTAGGTACCTAAACAGGGATTCTTTGTAGGGATGAGACTCCCGTAATGTGGTGAGACAGGTAGCTTTCTTTAGCTTTCCTTTGGCTTCAAGCCAAATTATGGGAATTAAATGCCCTCAAGCCAGCAGTAGGTGGGAGAAGTGTGGGGATTCCGTACCTCCTGCCATTGCTAAGAAGCAGCATCTGTTAGAACTCACTCATTCCCCCATGTGCCTCATGATGACTCCCACTGTGCAGTGGGCTACTGTACTTTTCTTCCACTTTCATCTTTGCTGTGCTTTTGCAAGCAGACAATAACTTTTCTCTTCCGGCAATCCTTCCCCTCAATAATCAGCTAACTATTAATTGAGGGATCACCATGCATTACTACTTGGACTGGATTAATAATACTAGACGTGTTTTCCATTTTTTAAAATATATAATCTCTTAGACTGACCTTTGTTCACCTGTATTTGTGTATTTATTGTTCTTAGTTTTAATACTGCCCTTGTAAGGCGTAAGATGCCTCTTCACACTCATCACTTCTTAGGTTTAAGTATTGTTGCTAATTTTGTTAACAACTCTTGCACACTGTGTTGTCAGCCACCTTGAGTCCTTTTCAGGGGAAAAGGCTAGGTTAATATCTTAAGTAAAACAAACAAGTAAATAAATAAGTGCCACAGAAATGGCAGGAAGATGTGAGGGTGGCTGTACCATCTGCCAGGTTGAGAGCTGTTCCTCCCATAATTCAGCCTGTGGGTTCTCCTCAAGATATGAAAGTCCTATTCCTAGGTCTCGGTTTCAGCAAGCTTACTTGGCTCAGCCTCGGCCTCCAATCTTGATTCAAGCCCCAGTGTCTCTGTAAAACATTGGACTGGAAAGAAAGTGAAGATCCAGCCCAACAGCAGCAGCTGAAGGGACCGAGAGATGTTGATTGTCCTACTAAGAGCTCATTTTGTGGCTTGTGGTTCTTTTGCTTTTGTTCCCTGCCTTTGCAGATGACCTGGACCTCAAGAGTCTTCTATTAAAATGAATGTTCTTCCCAGAACTTAGAAAAGTTATTTTGCGGAACTACAGTTCATTGGAACGACACTGAGGTTGTTTTGTCCAGAGTTCACGTTCTTCTGGGAACCTTGGTTTTGCTGAGGAGAAATGATGTCTTGAGAAGTGATTACTTGAACTTGACCAGCTTCTGTTAGGGCAGTACTTGGGGAAAGATTTTAGGATCTCACTTAGCAGAACAAGTAGGGAGGGACCCCAGTGCAAGGGACTTTGTTCACTACATTATGAAGTTGAGACATGTTCCCATCAAGAAAGCTCTCAATCGTCTGTAGGACCATCAAGGCCGGACTCTAATTATGTAACAATATGGTGACTAATGGTGGTTTATCCTATTCTCTTTTCCCGTCTTTTTTTGCTGCCATTGTATATCCCATTTTTAAAATTGATTTTAATGTTTTGATCGATTGAGTTTGTTTTGCATTTATTTGTATAGCTTTCCTTCGGAAAGTTGGGCGGTATATAAATATAAATATAAATAAATAAATACCACAACCAGCTAGGCCTCTGTCAGATAATCCTCCACCACTAGGTGCGTATATTGCTCATAGACCTGTTTTTGGATAAGGTTTTGATGAGGCTATTTGATTGTGAGGCATGCCTCTAACGTCCAGCTGAGCTCCTCACACTAGAGGGATATAGTTACTAAACTCAGTGTTTTTGTCTATCACGACTTTGGTCTTGTCTCTCAAGTGTCCTTAGGAATGAGAGGAGGGTCCTCTGTCTATTTACTGTTGTTCTGTGGAGTGACGTAACCCTGAGGAGGAGAAAGTACAGCCTTCTACAACTCTTTAGCATTGTGATGGCTTAGTCTTGATGGGAGTTGCAGGCCAAGAGCAACAGAGAGGGTACAGTTTTGACTCCCCTGTTCTACACCACCATCTCTTTAGTCTTTGTGAAATATGACTTCTGCTTTGGGACATACAGTAATTGTTGGCCGTCATTGCTTCACCCTCATCTCCCTTATTTGCCATATTTTTTGCTCAGGAGTGAATAAAGGCCAGCCCTTTTGGGCTTGTGGGGGTAAAAATCTCTGCTGCCTCAACCAGTTTAGCCACTGGTGAGGAAAGGTGAGAGCAGCATTCCAGGAACATCTTCTAGAGGGTGGACTTTGCCCAATTTAATTGTGCAAATTATTCCTCATTATATCCTGGAGGTATAGATATATGTGTGTGCATGAGTGACAAGGTGCGGTATAAAAAGCTGTGTTCCTTCTTCACATTCCCACTTATTAAAGGCAGCCTAGTGCCTGCTTGAAAGATCAGCTGGTGCATTTTGGAGTTTCTGTGATGTCCTGGCAATGTAATTGCTGTCAAGGCATGACATTTACACCTAGCACTATCATCTTGAAGGAAACAGCTCTGCACTCAGCAGTCCAACAAGGGAAAATCCTTCCAAAGAGGTGCATTTAGCCGAAGGGCCGGCTACTTGTGTGACCTTCCAGATGTGGTAGGACTTCCAACTACCATCATCCCTCACTGTCATCTCTGCCAATAGGGCTGCTGAGAGTTGTGAAGCTGTCATTTGATCACCTGCTTTATATAATGCCATAGTTATCTATTCAAAGTGGAATTCACTTACACAGTTACCCAGTTAGATATGAAAGAGTGCTCGCATGTTGCCAGAGAGGATACACTTCATGGGGTAGTGTGCTGCAGTAGATAGAGCTTTAGGTATGACTGTGGTGTTGGGGAAGAGCACTCATATCCATAATAAATAGCTGCAGTAATGAGAGGGACAATATTTATTTAAAATAGTTATACCCCACCTGAGAAAATATTTTTTCTCCAGATATGTAGTCCAGGTGTATCCCATCTTGTCTTTTTTTTAATCTACATCCTGAATGCAACTCTTGAATTCCTATCCTTCTCTCTCCAACATTATTTTCTGCTTCTTCATCTCCTACTTAGAGAAATGTCTTCTAACCAACATTCTCTCTAACACTGGGCAGCCACATAGGTTAGAAAGAGTGTTGCTTCTGATACAGCTGCATGAAGGAAGCCAATATTAGGGCCTCACCTCCATGAACCTCCCTCCGTGGACCTTCCATAGCTATCCGTTGCCTTCAAGGTGAGCTAAAGATTGCATTGAAGGCATTAAAGGGTCAAGATGACTACCTACTAAAGATGAAAAGGCAAAGGAGAAGAATTGATGCAAACTTCAGAAGCAAAAAATGATGCCTGAAGCACAAGCAGCCTGTGACTAGAAGACAGAGGTATCCCTCATATTTTGAAAAGATGCCTCCTGAATTCAGTCCATGATGTGTCCCTGGTTTGAAGTCATATAGGGCCAGAACTTAGACATTGTGTAGAGCCAGAGGTTGGGAGTTGAATTCTTCACTGTCCTCTTGAGAGAGTCTAGTCTCTGTGATCCCTAAGGTCCCTTCCAGCTCAGCAGTTCTATGATGTTGTGTGTGTGTGTGCATTGTGTTGTTACAGCCATGACCGACTCTTCGTGACCCCATGTTCATGGAGTTTTCTTGGCAGGAATACTGAAGTGGCTTTCCAGTTCCTACTCCAGGTGCCTACAGCACCTGGTATTCCCTGGTGGTTTCCCATCCAAGTACTAACCAGGGCCAACCCTGCTTAGCTTCCGAAATCAGCGGAGATCAGATATGTTTAGGGCAGTGTTGGTGAACCTATGGCATGGGTGTCAAAGGTGGCACTCGGAGCCCTTTCCCCTTCACAGCCACCTGTATTCAGGTTAAATTGCTGTATTGGCACTTTGTGAAAAATCAGTGGGGTTTGAATCATAGTTTGGGCACTTGATCTCTAAAAGGTTCACCATCACTGGCTTAGGGCATCTAGGCAGCTGTTAATGAAGAGCAAACAGTTCTGGAAAAGCAGTTTGTATTGTGCCCTGAAATACTGTATGCTTTGATCCCTGCCTCCTTAATACTTATAAAGCTGATTAGCAAATATGCTGATTTTGCAGGAGTGAGTGGGAACCTGAGAGAAATTCTACTGTTCACTGGAACTGTTTTCATTCTAGATCTAGTATCAAGGCATCTTGAGACTGCTAATGAGGAAATCAGTCATACTGAAGAACATTTGAAGAGCCCTGCTAGATCAGGCCAAGGGCCCATCTAGTCCGGCTTTCTGTATGTCACAGAGCCCCCCCCCCCCCAATGATGGGAGCATGCGTGACAACTAGATCCCTGCCTCCTGATTCCTTTGAGTCTGGCACTTTGAGCTACCATCTTTTAAAGCCTGAAGATAACATGTCTCCCCATCATGGCTTGTTATCTGTGGTGGACTTTTCCTGCAGAAATCAGTCCAATCACCATTTAAAGGCCTCAACTAGGCCAGATGTCATCATCACATCTTGCGGCAAGGAGTTCTATGGACTCAAAACACACTGAATAAATAAATGTTTTCTTTTGTCATTCTCCTGACCCTCAATTTGAGATACACGCTAGCCATAAATAACAGAGGAGAGTGCCTTGTGACTTTCAGGCAGCTTCCGTGGTTACTGCTCAGACTCCCTTAATGGAGCATCTTCAGAGGGAAGCTAGGCTGTAGTGTAGGGGCTACTTTGATACTTGCAAATGGAGACAGATGTGTGGAGGAATCTTGGGGAAATGGCTACAGAGCCAGCAAAAGTAATGCACAGACAATCCAAGGAGAAGACATGGCTGTGTTGGAAGTATGGGATTGGGCTGGGAGAGAAATATTGCATACTCAAGGCTGCAGGGGTAGTCTTAACAGGCAAGAAATAGGAAACAAGTTTGAACAAAATGTCAGTGCAACGAGCAGACTTGAAAAGTTTGTGTAATCCTGCACACTGCTTCAAGAGGTTGGTTCCCTCATGAATGCACATCTGTTGGCAAACCCAGATTTATAACTTTTTATGGTGTTAAATGGCTCCTGGGCACAGCTGGGAAGAACTAATGAAAAAATACATTTGCTCCCCCTAGGTTTAAGCTGCTAAAAAAATATTAATGACAGTTTTATAGGACGTAATTTAAATCATTAAACAGTACCATCATTCGTGGCTTGAATGATGATTAAAATTGCATGTACATTTGGGTGGTAGTAGGAGGGTAGTCATGTTAAAAAAATCAAATCAATAAAAAAATTAAGTCAGCATTTTATGAACTCATTATTAATGAGTACTCATTAATGTTATAGTTCTCATTAAAATGATTAATTTTAACATAGTAAGTCCCCAGTTAATGTTCATGTTAGCAAAGGATCTTTTAAGTATGTTTCCAAGCTTTGCTCTTGAATGGCTTGCCAGGTAAGAGATAACATGTAGAAGTTCACAGTTTCTGTGGTCGGCCAGCATTGAACTTTCTGCTTGTTAGGAATTACAGTGAGGAGTCTACCGTTTGGGAGCCACCACTGAAAAGGCCTATGCCTCTGTCCTTAGTAGGATTCCTTTTGAGGAGCAAAGCACATGAACACACTGGATATTCAGAAGGGGCAGAGTGATTGTTCAGAATGATGCAAAGAACCCATTCAGTGCCTCTAATTGAGTAAAACTCGTGAAAGAACCCAGCAGCCACTGCAGTTTAGCACAATTGTGGAATTTTGCACAATTTGCATATAAAGTAGTGGGAGAGAGCACATACTTCCTGCATGACCAGGACATATTTTGCTGCCCTTGCTAATGACAGTAAGAAACATGCAGTTTCAAGACAACTGAGGATTAGCATATTTTATCTCCAAATTGAGTATTTGGGAATGACACTTTTCCTGCAGTTAGAGCAGTGGTTCCCAACCTTCCTAATGCTGCGACCCTTTAATACAGTTCCTCACTCTGTGGTGTCCCCTTGCCCTGCTTGGAAGAGGCCACAAGCCCCCTTTGGCAGGCCACGGCTGCAGATGCCATAGAGAACGGCCCTCTACAGGAACCCTCAGCCAATCGCAGCCTCCAGTTCCATTGACTGACATCCTCTCCAGCCTATGAAACTGTAACTAACTCTACCCCCCCATTCCTCCCCCCCTCAAGACCAAAGCAGTTTGTGCCTCTTTCTTCACTGGCTCATGGCAACCAACCCCTGTGAAATGGTCATTCGACCCCCAGGTTGGGAACCACTGAGTTAGAGAAAAACAGTATTGTGTTTCTCTGAGTTCTTCCCCCTAAGACACATGGGGTCAGTGGGGAGGGCAGATCTAATTCTGGTTTCTAGAGGGTTTGCCATTATCAACTTTATTGTCTGTACGCTTTGAAAAGCAAGCAAACCATTAGGACTAACGGTGCCAAGACTTCACACTTTCTGGTCATCATCCTTGGAAGAGTTCGTTGCAGATGCAACGAGGACGAGAAACAAATATTGAGAAGGAGGGAGAGAGATGAAATGCACGCACTTTCAACAGCTGGAGCAAAGGTTTAATCAAGCAGGAAGAAGATACCTCAGGGCATCAAGGACAAGCAATTGGCAGACAAAGCTGCAGAATATTTTGCAATATGTGTACAGATACAGTACTGTATATGAAAATCCATCTAAGCAGATGTTGGGCTTCCACACTCCCACTTATCCTCCCCTTTCTCTAATGCAGCAACAAGAACAGATTTTGCAAGGTTGGCTTCTGTTTTGAGATAACCATCATTTGCTGTATCATTGAAGCCTACAAAAATTGTGATCATTCTTAATTCAGGCTAGAAGAAACAGGAGAGCTGCTGTGCTGTATGGAGACATAAATTGATTAGTTCATTCTCGCAGTAAAAAAGTGAATTTAAAAAAAAGTGTGCTCTCACTGCTGGATGAGATTATCTGAGATTACCGTATTTGTTCATTTTCAGTACTTCTGGACTTCCTTCCGTAAAACCTGGCATACTTTAAAAAAAAAAACTTTTCCTTTTTGCACAAAACTCATGCAGGGGTTTTGCTATAAAATGCAAGGATGCAAAAAAAGCAGCAAAATTGTGTTTTGATGCTTTAAATTGAGGCTGCAGTGAACAAAGCAGACCTATTCTTTGTGATGGGATAGAAAACTGAAAAAAATCTCACTGTAATTGACACTTATTTCAGTGGGGTGTCACAAGATAATTTCTAACAAAGTAACTATGTTTGCTTGATTCAGTATGTATAGCACAATAAAAATAGAAGATTTGTGGCATCTTAAAGACTAATTGATTGCTATAGCGTTGACCATGGTATCTTGCTGGGTTAGCTTTCCGAGGTGGGGATCGGAGGCACAGTTTATAGCTGGCTTGGGTCCTTCTTTGGTGGCCGTCTTCGGTGTGTTCAGCTGGGGAAAGGATTGTTGGCTCCTTGAGGATAGATTATTGCAATGCTCTCTACATGGGTTTGCCCTTGACCCTTATTCGGAGACTTCAGTGGGTACAAAATGCAGCGGCCAGACTGGTGGTGGGTGTGGGCAGATATGACTGCATCACCCCAGTTCTGGCCTGCTTGCATTGGTGGCCTGTTGCGTCCCAAATAAGGTTCAAGGTACTGGTTTTGATTTACAAAACCCTCCATGGCTTGGGACCTGAATACCTGGCAGAGCAGATCTTCTACAGGTCAACGGAGGCCCGACCCACCAGAACATTGCAGGCCTTCTCACTTCAGGTGGCCATGCCCAAGGAGGCTAGGAAATCGATCACCCAAAACCAAGCCTTCTCTGTGGCTGGCCCCTCACTGTGGACCATTTGCCAAGTGAGATGTGCCTAGCCCAGTTCCTGCCAGCCTTCATAAAAGCATTTAAGACATTGCTTTTCAGAGAGGCATTTGACAACCTTTAGGGATTTTTTTTTGGGGGGGGGTCCCCTTCTTGTTCTGCCATCTTGCCAAGTTTTTTTTAATTTTTATTCGTTGTTTGTTGTATTATGTGCCTGCTATTTGTCTTTTCTGTTCATTGTTGTTGATAACCGCCTGGAGTTCTTTTGGGAAGATGGGAAATAAATAAATAAATAAATAAATAAATAATAGAGTTATCCTGACACTATCCAACTTCACACCACTACTCAGCCACAACTCCCTCAGTGGATAGTTCAAGAGTGTCCAAACTCAGGCCCTCCAGATGTTTTGGACCACAACTCCCAGAATTCCAAGCCTGTATTGCCAGTGACACAGGACTGTGGGAGCTGTGGTCCAGGGCCAAAGACTGGACACCACTCTCCAACTATCCCGCCATCACTTCCCTTGCAGTTTTGCTGAAGACAAAATGGGAAGGAGGAAAGTCATGTGTGTTCTGCTGAAAGAGTTCACTCTGTTGGAAGAAAGGCACACTTTAAGTGAACTAAATCATGAGCTAGCTAAACAGACCAACTTCAAGCAATAGTTTGTGAAGCTGGCTTATGCTCCCTGTTGAAAGAAACCACAGGTTAGGACACATACAAGTAGTGGCCAGATAGCTCCGTAGCTTAAGTATCTGGCTGCGGAGTCAGAGGTTGGGAGTTTGATTCCCCAATGGGCCTCCTGGACAGGGGCTGGACTTGATGATCCATAAGGTCCCTTCCATCTCTGCAATTCTAAAATGATGATGACGACGACGATCTTAACAGTTCTGGAAAAGCAATTTATATTATGCCTTGCAGTATGCTTATAACACAATATTGTGACTAATCTAGAATGGAAGCAGATGACTGTTTGGTCCTCATAAGTGTGCTGGAGAAGTGGAGAAGGAGGCATTTGAACCCAAAACTTGCTCCATTTATACTACAGCTTTAGCATAAAACTACGAAACTGTGAGTGAGCCGGCCTTCTCTGTAACAGCAGACTAAATAAAAGTGTTCTTACTTTTCAAGAACCAGCGTACATTTATTTGTGAATGTACATATGTGCACCTAATAGCATTTCCACAATGATGCAAGTGTGTAGTTTATACAAAGTGAAATAGTTTTTCCAGTGCTCAAGACAGTCCATGGTTGAATTTATGTTTGCACACATGTTGATACACGTGCTATAGCAAACTAACAGGGCTACTGTTTTCTTTATTTCTCTCTCTCTTTTTTAAAAGTGAATGAAAACAACATTATTGCCTGGGCCTTTTTCCAAAGTACTTTGAACTTTGCTATTGATAACTACACCAATAGTTTATTGCAGACAAACATTACCTTGGCTTTTGCCTCAAAGGTTCGTGTGTTCTGGACCCCAGATATTTTCTCTGCCAGAGTCTCATGGCATAGTGGTTAAACTGCTATACTACAACCATAGCTGCTCATGACCTGGGGTTCAATCCCAGGCAGCAGACTCAAGGTTCAATCAGCCTTCCACCCTTACAGTAAAATGAGTGCCAAGCTTGCTGGAGTCGGGGGCAATGTGTAGCCTGCATAATTACTTCTAAACTACCCAGAAAATGCTTTAAGCACGATGGGGCGGAATATAAGCAGCACACTTTGCTTTGCTTTTTTGAGACCTTCTGAGATTGAAGGTGAGATTATATGGATTGTGTGGTTCAGTGTTGGTTGGTGTAAACATGACGTGTTTGAAAGCTTATCCTTCTTATAAGTTCTCTGAAGATCGTTTGGTAGATATTTCATCCTTCTTATAACAAATTTCTGTGTTTAGATCACTTTCCTATGGGGAAATATTTAACAGATAACTACATTTGGCATCTTGAGGTCATTCATCCTGATAAGAGTGGCATCATATGATTCTGATTCTGCTGCTTGAGTCTGAGAAGGATAAATTTGTGATGCTTCAGGTGATGCTTCAGTGTTCTTTGTAAAATAGCATGTGTTTCTCCTTGGGACACCACTTGTAAACCCCTCAAGCTTGCAGTTCTGGCATCTTTTCCCAGTCTGGACCACAACAGTTAATCTCTGAGACAAACTTGGGTTATTTGATACAGGGAGCAAATATTGCTGAGGCAATAGGGCCTTGGGAATTAGCTTTTGCTCACGTAACTCATGCTTCAAACAATACACTGAGAGAGAGCAGAGTTGGTGGTCATTTCTGGCATCCTGGCTATGTCATGATCGATACTTGGACCTTGAAAAGAAGAATAATTTTTTTGGTGGTAACTGCTGTGCTCAGCACTTTTTCTGTCTCCCAAGTCTTGTGCAAACATCATGGAATAAGTCAATGATTACCCAGTCTTCTTGGCTGTTCAGAGAGGGGGAGAAGGCAGATCTCCCTTCCCATCCTTCAGGTTGTAGGCACGTTGATGGCACCTTGCTCCAAAGCTTTAAATTTGTGTAGATGTTGCAGAATACAGGAGATAAAGTAGAAACCGGGCCTAGGGGCACCACATGTCAAAGGCCATTGAGATGCTTTTGTGCGGTAACTCTTTTAAAATGTTGAGATGTACTGTATTGTAACTCTGTAATAATTATGAACAAATCTTTTAAAAATTGGAATAAGGATAAATGGCAGAACTTTCAATGTTGTTAGAAAAGGTCTAATTCTTTAGGATTTTGGTTTGGGAGCCCAATCATAGTTAATTTTGTCTTGTTTTGTATTGTCTTGTCTTACCTTGCCTTGAAGACACCATTGCCCATATCTTGAGCTCAAGGAATGATGGACCTCCTTAACCAAAGCCATGCTAGAATTCTTGCTGTTAAGATAAAATGAATTGAGGGGTTCAAGATTCCATTCCTTTTTGCTTCTGGTGACATCAGAGTGCCGGGGTTGGAGATGCTGGTGCTGTGAAAGTGAACTATCTCTATTGGTCTTCCCCTCCATTTGTAGCATGTTGATTGATAAGCGCAAAGGAAGAGGAAAGATAGTCTCTCTATGTATGTGCTTCCTGTTGCTCATGTATGTGTCCATGGCCTGTTGCCATGCACCTGTAATTAGGTTGAGAAAAATTAAACTTTTCAGCTGCTGCACCCAGACTCTGGAACTCCCTCCCCCTAGAGATCAGGACTGACTCATTTCTGTTGTCTTTCCGGAAGCAGGCAAAGACCTTTTTCTTCAGGCAAGCTTTCCCTGAATAATGGTCTACCTATTATGTGGCTTTTCTTTGAATCTACAGGATCGCATAGACTTTGTGTTTATAACCACTTATAACCTTATGGGTTTACATTGACACTACGTTTTCAATGTTAGTTTCCATCACTCATAACTTTATGTGGAACTTTACTCCCCTTTACCTGCTCACGTTCTCTTGTAGCTTTAATGTAATGTTTTCTATTAATGCTGTAATATGTTCCTCAATTCCCTGTTCTCAATACTTGAACATGTCTTAATTGTACTGGACTGTATATTATCCCTCATTCTGTAATCCACCTTGGGTTCTTTTTCCGAGAAGAAAGGCAGGGTAAAAATACTCTAAAACAAACAAACAAACAAACAAACAAACAAACAAACAAACAAACAAACAAACAAACAAACGAGGAACTGCTCGTCACAACATATGAGGAGAGTGTTTTAATTGGCTCCGCAAACTGTAAACCTGATTATTTTAACATATCTGGAAAACTAGGGAGGTCCATGTACATTTCTGCAAGGGATAATCACCTAGAGGAGTGAGTATAGAATCGCTGGCCTAGAAAGTCTGTCATGAACTTATTCATGGCAAGTTTATGATAGCAGGCATTCACTTTATGGAAAAAATATGTTTCTAACATGTTTAGAAGTGGAAAACTTTTTGTTTAAAAAAACCCCCACCCCACATCACTGGCTGTTTGGCTCTACATATCCTTTTGCAAACATGGGCTAGATTGGTAGTGGAAAAAGCACTGCTATAAAAGGTTTTGACTAGTGAGTGTTTTCCACATCCACTTTCATTATTATTTTATGAAAATATAAATAACTAAACATAATTTTATTAGGGCAGTAGTAGTATAATGAAAGCCTACAGAGACTACCACACATGTAACCAATGTAGGAGCTTAGGTTTGTTAAAGTTCCTCTGTGGAGAATGATGCCTGAGGTAAAGTATTTAATTTGTTTTTTAAAATGATTTTAAAAACTTTGAATTTAATGTAGGCAAAGAGCTTGACAAAATCCTACAGGAGGATTTTGGGAGTCATTGTTCAAAAAAGTAACTTTTCCATTTTAAATGTGAACAATATTTTAGTAAGGTGGTTGGGTGGGACAAAAAAGAAGAAAGAAATATAGAAGAAAGAATTGAAGTAGGAAGTAGGAATAGAGATGTAAAATTTCTGGAAGTTTTGAAAATTTGAAACTCGGAAGAAAAAACATTTTTTTCCAGAGGGTGGAAGGGAGAACATTTTCTCTCAACTAGTGGGCTTTCCTAAATAATTTTCATACCTCTGCAAAGATTTAGATATTCCCCATGCCCACTGATACTATCTTCTTGTGCATATTTGCTACATTAAGAATAGTTTTCATAGCCTAATATTGGAAATAAAAGAGTAGCACTATTAAGTTATACATAATTTCTTCCTGTCAGGTCTTTGAAACTGGTATTGCTGAATGAGATGTAGTTTCTGATTACTTAAAATTGATTGGTTGATAAAGATCTTGAATTCTTGTCACTTGAGTTGACAGGCTGTTCAAAGGTACACAAAATAGAAAAGGCTTTGATCTTCGGACAGACAACTGCATACTTGTGTCATAGTGTCTTCTTAGGGTAAAGCTACACTAGCATCAGTGAGAAAGCTTGCAATTGAAGCCACTGCTGTGGCTCACTGATGTCCCCCATCAGTGATTGTTTTCATACAGTCAATTTTTTTCATCCCACCTATTTGCTACTATCCTGAAGTGGCTTGCTTATTAAAACACTTTAAAAATATCAGCAAATTAAACGATTGATCATCCATGCTACAACCAATCTACACCAGAGCCATTCTACCCACACCAGAAAAGGAGACATCCCTTGACAGGGGCCAGATAGCTGTGACTAAGAATGCTCTGGATGCTGGTTGATGTTATCTTGAAGATAGCAATCAGATGACATCTTTGCTAGCGCACACCAGCCTGTCCTTATAGCACTCTGACAGCAGAGCTAATAAAGAGCCTCTGTAGTTACCCTCTTATAGAGACACTTCACATGTTGTTTCCTAACTTCACTTGGCTTGAGATCTGTGTCAGTGACACTTACCATAATAGATAATTAGATGTCTTTCTCTTCTGTATGAGAGACGTCAGATAGCTAGCTTCCGGGAGTTTTAAAGGTATTTTGTAATTGAATTCCGGAGTGAAAATTAGACAGACAGACAGACAGACAGACAGACAGACAGACAGACAGACAGACATGCGCACGCACGCACACGCACGCACGCACACACACACACACACACACACACACACATATACATCACCTCTCTCCTTGGGGACCCAAATTGGCTTAAATTATTTAAAATAGTCTTTAAAAGCTAAAAAAAAAAAACTTAAGTATACAGTGGTACCTTGTATAAAGAAATTAATTCATTCCAAATGAAATTTTGTTAAGCAAATTTTCCTTTATACAGATTTCCCATAGGAATGCATTGAAAATGGAGTAATCCCCAAACACGACCATTTTATGTTGTATGGATTCCCCCCATAGGCAATTTTGTTAAGCAGATTTCCCCTATCTCCGGAATTTTTTATCTTGTACAGATTGTATGTTATACAAACCGTTTGTTATATGAGGGTCCACTGTCCAAAGATGTAGAAAAGCATTAAACAAGTATCACATTAAAATAGTAATTAAGATAAATATTATAACATATTTAAAACAACAAAGTGTAACCATCCATTTAAAACCCCTCTCAAACCACCAATCAGTAAGAAAAAGCCTGTCTCAAGAGAAAAGCCTTTGCTTGCTTGTGGAAAGTCAAAGGAGATGGGGCTTCCCGTGGGAGGGAGTTCCAGAGCCTGGGTGCAGCAACAGAGAAGGCCCTTTCATGTGTCCCCACAAAGTACACCTGAGAGGGTGGTGGGACCTAGATAAAGGCCTCTCCTGACCGTAATGCCCTGGCAGGTCCATATGGGGAGATATGGTCTTTTAGATAGCTTGGACTCGAGCTGTTTGGGGCTTTGTAGGTTAAAATCAACACTTGGAACTGCGCGTGGAAGTACAGTAGATAGGCAGCCAGTGGAGCTGTTGTAACAGGGCAGTTATATGTTCTCTATAACCAGCCCTTGTTAACAGCCTGGCTGCCCCATTTTCGACCCTTTGGAGTATCTGAACACATACCAAAGGCAGCCCTATGTAGAGCGGGTTACAGTAATCCAGATGAGATGTAATTGAGGCATGTCTCACTGTGACCAGATCAGTTCTCT
>JAHTLZ010000240.1:899883-964475 GCA_023846285.1 Phrynocephalus versicolor
TAAGTAAGTAAGTAAGTAAGTAAGTAAGTAAGTAAGTAAGTAAGTAAAGTAGGATGGTATTTGTATTGCCTTCTCGGCCACCTTCACCTTTGTAAAAGCATCCCCCCAAATATAACAATATTTATTTTATATATACAAGATTCGGGCTCATCTTGTCTTTCTCCTTGTGTGATTTAGAGGGAATTATTTAGCACAGAAGGTGGAGCCCTGTGGCATGGGGGTTGGGTGGGGGGGCGGTATGCAGGCAGGCAGGAGGGAGGGAGGGAACATTCCACACAGAAATAGCCAAGTTGTTGATACTTTGTGAGGAATGGCTGGTCTGCACTATAAATATAATACCCGAGAATCCAGTTACACGCTGTCCCCATAATATATGTCACAATATATGACCAAAATGAACACAAGAAGGATGATGGTTTGTAATATAAAGCGCTGGGAGTGCTAGAGTAGAACAGTGATGAGCCAGGGGTTTGTAAATGTGTGTGCTGTTTCAGAGTCATTGCTGCAAAGAAGAATGTGCTTTTCCTTTTTTCCTTCTTTTAAAATCCTTGGCAATATTGCAATTCCTAGACTATTAGATTTCATGCCTTTGCAGTAATGTCATAAAATATTTCCAGATAACAACTGCTGGACCATAGTTGACCACCCATGATAGTATCTGGCACATACTTTAGTGACGAAAATAGAGGTATCACACTGCATGCTGGACGTGTCCATACAAATGCAGTCAGGTTTCACAAGTCTTGTGGGTGATTTGTGCAATGCCGCATTTAGATTTGTGTCACCATTGTGCACATGATCATTTTGCATCAGGCCGGAGATCCATCGCAGCATCTTTGTCTCCATGACATTTGACTTCTTTAGTCACCCGCCCGCATTCCATGCCATAGAGCAGAACAGATTGTACAATGAGGTGGATCTCTTTGTTGCACATGACAGTTGATGTCGTACACCGTTTTAGCCAGGTGCTATTGATCCTTGATGTGACTTTGCGATTCACACTGTCATTGACTGTGATCATGGAACTGAGATATTTGAACGCATCAGTTCTTGATCGGTTTGTACCATCAGTTTGCATCCTGCCACATTCATTTGGTTCATTTGTTAGATATTCCATCTTCCTCACATTCTGGCACAGGCCAAACTTCCCCAGACTCACAGTTCATGCTTGGGCTTGGCGCTTAAGATCTGCCTTACTCTCTGATATAACCATGACATCATCAGTGTAAAGAAGTGTCCAGGGCACCAGGTACTGCAGATAATGAGTGACTGCATCCATAACTAGAATGAAAAGACATGCGGATAATGCCGATCCTTGATGGAAGCCAGCTGTGATACAAAAATCTTTTGATATACCCACAGCAGCCTGTACATGGCTCTTCAGTAACTTATAAAGCAGTTTGACCAAACTAACAACAAATTCCTCTGGGACTCCATGACATCACAGTGCATACCAGATGACATTGTGTGGGACTTGGTTGAATGCTTTCTTGAGGTCAAGGAATGCTGCATGCGCTGGTTTCTGTTTCTCCCGGTGTTTTTCAAGAAGCAACTGGGCAGCATGGATTGCGTCTATCGTTCCGCAGGTCTTGATGAAGCCAGCTTGATTGACACTCAATTGGACAATAGTGCAGATTCATGTGTGAATGACTCACTCAAAAATTTTAAGAGTATGTGCGAGGAGTCTAATTGGTCTGTAGTTGGTGCATTTGACAGGGTTCCCCTTCTTTATTCAGATTGGTCCTGGTATGCTACGTTGCCAATCGCTGGGTATCGTCTTCTCTATCACAATCCTGTTAAAGAGTTACATCACTTACTTGCAGGGGTTCCAGTGTTATGACTTCCACAGTTCCGTTGCCACATCAACTTTTACAGCAATTACACATAGCTGTAAGATGTCTCTCAGTTCCCTGTTCTCAATATTTGAACACGTCTTCATTGTACTGGACTGTATATTATCCCCCATTAAAGGGATTAATGAGGCCCTCATTACTGTAAGCCGCCTAGGATCCTTTTCCTAGGAGAAAGGCGGGGTAAAAATACTCTAAAATGAACCAATCAATCAATCAACTGGTCCTGCGGCTTTGCCTGTTTTCATCTGCTTCATTGCCACAGCAACTTCATCAGATGTGATACCTAGAACTGGGAGGACATAGGGAATCGGGGTGTGTGGAAACTCTTCCATGGAAATTTTCTTGAAGTAATGCCGCCAAAGCTTTGTTGCCTAGACACAATAATTGATCTACTTTAATAATTGACACTGTGGACACTCTCAGTATCCTTAGTCTTTTCGTGGAGGGCTTTCACTAGCTGGTAGATATTACATTTGCCTTTACACATCTCAAGGTTTCTGTACAGTTCTTTAAAGTGTGAGCTCAGCAAACCCTGTTGGGATCAGGGGGTTTCCAGTAGCACCATGAGGAGGGTCAAACCTCATCACCTGTGTTTGGATACTTGTATAGTCTAAGCACACCCGATCCCGCCTGATTTCAGAATCTAAGCAGGGTCGGCCCTGGTTAGTACTTAGATGGGAGACCACCAGGGAATACCAGGTGCTGTAGGCGCCTGGAGTAGGAACTGACAAACCAGTCCAGTATTCCTGCCAAGAAAACTCCATGGACATGAGGTCACAAAGAGTCTGTCATGACTGTAATGACACAACAAACACACATAATCAATATATATATAAAATCAACAAAAGAGGTTTTTTAAAAGAAGAATATTAATAATCTTGATGTCTAATCATACCAAAACTGCTTTCATGTCCTTAGAACTGAATCATAATTGTTGTGAGATGCCAGAGCACAGAGAGAGAACTCCTAATTCCCTGGGCTCCTTGCCCTCTGAAGATGCCGTCCAAAGAGACTGGCGAAACGTCAGGAAGAAAAACTTCTAGAACATGGCCAAACAGCCCGAAAAACTCACAACAACTATCAGATCCTGGCTGTGAAAGCCTTCAAGAATAGAGAATCACAATTGTTTGTCTGTTGGCTTTTTAAAAGTATTCCTCTCTTGTTTGGAACCCATTATTCCTTATCTATATTTATTTTATTAGTAGTAACCTTCCTTTCCTGCATTTGCTTCCCAGTTCTGTCATTTTGTACCTGCCACATGCTTTTTCATTATCTGTTAAATGCCCCCGCAAATACATTTATGCTTCAGCTTTTTGGTTGCTCTGCTAATGCGTGCAGCTTTGAAGCCTATGATGCTTACTCTTCCTAATCCTAATTATTATGGCTTGTGCTGCAGCCGTTATCTAAATGGGTAAGTGCTTTCTAAAGTCATAGCAACAAGAGAAAGTTAATAGGAAAATTAACCCAGCAAAAGGAAGCAAGTACTGTGCGTTGCGGCCAGGTGATGGTAGAGAGGCGAGTTCAGAATGAAAAAACATATCTTTTCTCTTATACCAGAGGATCTCCATGTCGAATGTCATGCATAACAACAGAGGATAAGCTTTGCATCATTTTCATAATTTAAAATACAGTACAGTATTTAAAGGCTAAAAAAGTAAGTATAGAAATATTTTAAAATTATTAAACAAGTGTTATGCTAAAAATGGTAAATAAAATGAATAAACACGACTAAAGCCACAGAACACAACAATCCATAGATTGTATTGATTGTATGGTTTCCAGGGCAAGTTTCTTATTCAGTCAGCTTCCAAAGGCAGGCTTCTCTTTCGAGGTATAATTTTATGCTTTTGTGGGCCAGACAAGAGGCATTAAAAGGGGTGGATATATATGTATACAAAACATACACACATACACAGAGAGAGTATAAAATCAAATAGCTCGTGCTTTCATCTGATATAAATCATATCTTAGTGGACTCTGATCTATAGTAGTAGTACCCTGATCAGATAAGAGCTTGGAAGTAACTGGTTATATGTACATGCAATGTATTTGCCTGTCATTATTATTTGGACAATGTAACTAGTAGTCACAAAGTTAATTTTTAAGTGTAGCAAGTAACACTCAAGTTACTTACATGTAACATATATCACCTAGTTAGTTTGAAAATTCTTTTTCAAAGGGCATTTTAAGGTACAGTATGTGAATAACACAGCACAAGTAAATTACAGTGTATCTACAACTGGAGTTATCATAGTAGCAACCTGGGTGTCCAGAAACTGTAACACAATGAGTACCTTTTCAAAAGTAATCATCTATATTCTGCATTGGATTCTTCAGGGATAAATTACAATTGATATGTTTCTGATTTTAATGTGCAGGATTTTTAAAATGCAAAGAGGCATCAAAGATAGTGCTGGTTGATTTCCCCACCATCAAGTAATAACTTAACAAGGGGAATTTTCCCTCTGTTCCAGCTACAATCTCAGCCTTCTTCACCACTGCTATTTGCATTTAAAATATAGACCTTAGAAGCAAGAGTGCATATATTTTAGCATTAGGTTGTTAACGACTGAACAAGGTTGGCTGAGAATGCATTCTGGCCTTGCCTCTGTGTGTATGTGTGAATTCTCATTTTCCCCCCTTGTTCCAGCCTACCACCTCTGCCCCAATGCTGCTTATGTGTGCTGTACCTCCTGTCTCACCTTCCCGAAGGCAGGGTGGTGACGGCGGCGTCTGCCGTTGAAGTGCAGTCATACCAGTGGTCATATTGGTTGGTGGATTCTGGGGCTTGTACTCCCCAAAATTACTTACTTTTAAAGGGGAGGATTATATATTTATTAGTAGCCTATAGCCCAGTCTAGGGTTTTCAAGGAAAGTGATTTATTTAAGGTGCAGTTTTGCCAGTTCCACCTAGTTTCCATGGCTGAGTCGGGATTCGAACACTACTCTCCGGAGTCCTAGTCCATTGCTCTACAGTATCTACTACACTACATAATAAAGGGTAATTGATATCTTTTGGATGCTGTCAGTAATTAAATACAGTACCAATAATTAAGAAACATTTTTGCATAAGGTGAGAGAGTAAATGATGTCCACGTTGACACTTTGCCTCAAAGGCTATTGGGTGGTAGCCTCATTCACCAGTTCGTATAATTGTACACAATCCTTGTAAAATTGTGCAGTGCTGCCAGTCTGTACCTAGTCTTGGAGACACAGATTGGATGCATTAATGGCATTTTCCACTGACTCCTACACTTCTCTCTGCGTCAGTGGTGTTTTATTCTTGTCTGGCAGCCTTATAATGTGTTTTGAGGCCATCAATGGAGGAAGTTAATTGGATTGCCAGCAATATAAGAGGAAGAGAAATCGGGTGTGCATGTATTGCTTCATCATTTTTTTTCTTTGTAGGAGAGACAATATTGTTCTTCGTCATTTAAGACCAAGTGTCTCAAGGTCAACGATGAAGATTTTAACTCCTTCCACATATAAGGGCATCTGATCTCAAGTTTTTGCAGTTGCTTTGACTATACCGAGTTGAAGCAGTCCTGTATTTTTAAATAGTTCTACCGTGTTTCCCCGAAAATTAGACACTGTCTTATATTTATTTTTTTTCTCAAGAAGACACACTGGGGCTTATTTTCAAGGGATGTCTTACTTTTCTTAAGTATAATATGCTTGAATGTCAGCCCTGCACACAATCATAGCCACACCCATCACTAGGTTTTATTATCAGAGTAGGGCTTATATTTAACAAATGGATAGAAATCCTGCTAGGGCTTATTTTTGGGGGAGGTCTTATTTTCAGGGAAACAGGGTAGTGCAATCTCTTATTGCCTATTGAAGTGCAGTTGTTGCATGGTTTAATGTTGATATGTTTTTCTTTCTGCTGTTCCTGTTTTCACTGTCTTTATTGACTGTATCCCTCCCTAAGAATTTTGATACAATAAAGGAGAAAATATTTTTAACCAAAGAAAGGATCAAGCCCTTCCCCAGAAATCAGAGCCTTTTATCATTCAGTGAATGAATGGTGTACTTGAGTTAGCAGTTTGGATTATGCCATTGTGCTCAGAAGCAGAGTCATGATCTCAGAGAGAGAAAGGAGATGGAGGTTTATCTAAGCACAGATCAAGGAAAAGACAGACACCTGGTTATTGATCTACCTGGTTATCGATCCACCTGCCCGGCTCAGATCAGTTACTACTTGCATGAGTTATATATGTCAACGGTTGTTTATCTCTATGGTGCATGGTACACTGTTGTTTATCTCTGTGGTGCGTGGTGAATATTATCCATAAGGTTTTGGTTAGACTATCAGATACAAAAGGCTGGATCTGCATCTGCCTGGCTATCTTTTTAATCTTTGGTCCCAAGTAATGTTTGCACACTTGGCAATCTAACTTAGCTGTGCTTTTCCCAGAGGTAATTTGTTTAGCTTTGTTTTTGTAACATTGTCAGAGTCATTATTCTGCATCCAAACACATTCACATAAAACAACGTGCTTCCGTCTCAGAGAACAGCCATTCTTATTGGGAAATCAGTCATGTTTTATATTGTTTTCAGGTTTGCCAGCATCACGAAGAGTAATAAAGAACCAGAGAAGGGGAAGGAATTTGTTTCATTTTCAGTCCCATTTCAATATGAACTGGCCTAAATTGTAATAAAATGAAATAAGCATATACTTCACGTTTCCATAAATTAGACATTCGATAACAGACACAGGAGGCAAAACAGCATGTAGAAATACATATTCTGTGGGCATTTTATAGCTGTAGCTGAAGACATGCATTTGGAAAAATGCTTGTAAAAATGTGCATGCTAGTAGAATGCATATAAAATGTAAATACTGTATAAGGGAGAAGTGTGTACAAAAATACACACATGTTTTTGTGCAGAATGCAAACCCAAAAGTCATAAAGTGACATAGAACAGAAATGCAATACACCTGTTCAGAAAAGTGAAGTTGTAGAATGCCACAAACTGATTTGTGCACCGTCTGAAGGCCCTCTCTCTTAAATAGCTGACATACAAAGACCTACTGGATATGCATGTGTTTGTTTTATTTGCTTCCCCTTTGAATGCCAGATTCCTATCATATCATAAACTCCTTCCCTATATAATGGGGAAAATGGGAAAAGGTGCCTCTTGGATTAAAGCTTACCAAGGGGAGCCAATGCAGGCGAGCCAGGACTGGGGTAATGTGCTCGTATCTACGGGCACCCACCACCAGCCTGGCCACCGCATTTTGCACCCGCTGTAACCTCCGGACCAGGGCCAAGGGCAACCCCATGTAGAGGGCATTGCAATAGTCGACCCTCGAGATCACCAGGGCCTGCACAACTGTCCTCAGGGAGGACTCGTCAAGATACTGGCGGATCTGGGCGATCCTGCGGAGCTGGAAAAAAGCGGCCCTGGAGACATAGGACTTGGCTTCCCCCTGATCATCCTTGTTGCCCTCTTCTGAACTTGCTTTAGTTTGTTGGCATTCTTCTTAAAGTGTGGTGTCCAGAACTGGACACAGTACTCTAGATGAGGCCTAACCAGTGCTGAATACAGAGAAACTAGCACCTCGTGGAATTTGGAGACTATACTTGTGTTAACAACACTGATAGTGATTTTAAAGCATCGACTGCAGGTTCTGATCTCACATAGTCTTTGGGGACAGCCAGTTGCTTGTGATATGTATTTGCAGGGTTTGAAATAGCATTCTGGGATAATTACAATAATAATGTCATTGCAGCATGATAAATGATGAATGAGTTTTTGCCATAAATCCCAGCTTCATTTTATTTGTTTCTGAAATATGTTTCCTTCTTGATTAGCTGTGAGTTCTTAGAGTCATAAATCTTCTTAAGATTAAGAAAACAGTTAATTACTGTATTATCTTTTTTGGCATAAAGACTTCGGTGACGCATTTGTGAATTACTAAATTGTGTAAGTGAACGACCATATTTTATTTTTATTTCATGCCATAGGAGTTAAGATTCTGCCCCAATTCTCTTTGCTAATTGTTTGCTCCAACACCAGGACCCAGTGTAAAGGCTCTGTTTCCCCTGGTATTTATATTATATGCAGCACCACTATAAGAAAGGTGGTATTGTTGATATCAAGGGTCTGGGCACAATGCAAAAAAGGCATGCCCCACAAATTGTAACATTGGCAAGAGAGGAAGGGTGTGCAAATTAGTGACCATCCTGTGGGCATTATGGTAAACAAGAAGGTTACAAGCAAAATTCTCACCAAGAGATTATAGAATCGTAGAATCATAGAGTTGGAAGAGACCTCAAGGGCCATCTAGTCCAACCCCCTGCCATGCAGGAACCCCCATCACAGGACTCTCGACAGATGTCCATCCAGCCTCTGCTTAAAAACCTCCAAAGAAGGAGACTCCACCACCCTCCGTGGCAGCATATCCCACTGCCAAACAGCTCTAACTGTCATGAAATTCTTCCTAATGTTGAAATGGAATCTCTTTCCCTGTAGTTTGAAACCATTGCCCCATGTCCTAGTCTCTGAAGCCACGGAAAATTAATGTGGGATTAGTGTGAGTATTGAGCATATAAAGTGCTCTAAGAGCAGAAGTAGCTTCTTGCAATGAGTGGAACAAAATGAGCAGCAGAAGAAGACAAAAGAAAAAGGGACATGGCTTGAGTTAAAACACCAACCCACTCCTGCAGAAGAAGCTCACTTTGTGAGCACTGGTGGTAAAGAGCTAGAGAGGAATGGAGAGAGATGGAGAGAAATCCATATTGAGATGGCCAGAAAGCTCAGTTCGGAGGTTTGTGCCAGTCAATATGTGCGACGCCTCAGGTCCCATAGGTTCCCTATTCCTGCCTCCATTGATGCTGAAACTTCTACATCACAAGCTCCTGCAATTTTAACTAAACATGGTTTATACCAGAAAGCTTCTTAATGTTTATTTGCCTTTTGCAATGCACTGTATGTGTCCCCATTTTCTGCATTATGCAGCTATAAATTTGTGATGTTATAGGAGGATAAAGCATGTCCTGCAGCGCAGGCAGTAGTCATATTTTAAACCTTCTTCTACAAGCCCACACCTGGCTGTTCTGCGCTGGTGTCTCAGAATGCATTAGTTCCACCAATTAATAGAGGTTGTATATTAACCTGTCACAAATGACAATTTTTAATTAAAGTGTTCTATTGTCCATTGACAAAATTGCTCTTGGAATTATTTCTTCCAATGAGAAATGCCAGCTTATTTTCCTTTGCAAGGTTCATGTTCCTCAATTTATTATTTATTTGCTATAGACATTTTACTCTTGTTTTTGTCCTTTAGAGAAAAAGCGGCTTAGCTGCTTAAAAGATAAAATTTAAAGCTATACTAAAAAGGAACAAAGAAATACCACAGAAAAAGATGGTCAACAGAAGCAACATAAAAACACATTCAAAGTAATAAGGCACAACAATCCATTTAAGAACCCTACTTAGACAGCCAGTCATTAAGCAAAGCTCATTTGAAGAGAAAAGTCTTATTTGTTTGTTTTTGGATTTATATCCATGGCTTGGGACCCGACTATCTGGCGGAGCGGATCTCCCAGAGGTCAGCTTCATCCGGACCGACCAGAGCTTCGTTTGCCATTTTGTTCAGGTGGCCACCCCAAGGGAGGCCCATAGGATTTCTACCCGTAATCAGGCCTTCTCGGTGGCTGCGCTTGCACTCTGGAATAAGTTGCTGCCAGAGATTAGGCTGGTGGAGTCTCTACCGGCCTTTAGAAAAGCCTTAAAGACCTGGATTTTTCTGGAATCCTTTGGTGATCTCTGAGCGTATATCTGTGAGTTGTTGGTTGTGTTATCTTGTCCCTGCCCTTCTTCTTGCCGGATTCTTTCTTGTCGTATTATTTGTGTTGTTTCATTTTTAGCCTCTTACTTGGTTTGTTATAAAGGGGGGTTTAGTTTAGGTTGTTGTATTTTGTTATTTGTTGTAAACTGCCCAAAGTTCCTGTGGGAAAATCAGGCAGCTAACAAGTACATAAATAAATAAATAAATAAATAAATAAATAAATAAATAAATAAATAATATACCGCCAAGTGTAATTCAGAGAAAAACTCCAGGTGGTGTATAAATACAGAAAGACATCAAAGAAGGGGCCAGGCTGGCCTTGTGTGGAAGGGATTTCCAAAGTCTGGGAGCAGCAACAGAGAAGGCCCTCTCTGTGACCCCACCAAAAGAGCCTGTCAGGATGGTTTATCGTTACGTGACAAGTAAGACTTCAGCTGGTCAAGATCCTCATAGAAGCCATGAAGGTTGTACTTGTTGGATTTTTCCATCACGTAGCAGGTTAAAATCACATTAAACACGTTAGGTGGAGAAAAGGGGAAAAAATAAATGGATGAAAAAGTTATCCTGCCTGATCATACACAGTTTTCCAAACCTGAGGTAGGGAGGAAGGGTGAGAGTAAAGCCCATTTAATAACACTTCCACCGCAGGAAGCAAATCAAATATCTGTCTACACAATCAGCCTAGACAAATAGTGGAACCTTTGCCAAATGTAATTTTCTTCCTTCGCGGTGTGAATGTCCAGAAGCTCTAAGGGTAAACAAGCTCTGACCATTAAAAAGGTTCTTTTCTGTGACTCAAGCTGAGATTTTCTTGGGACAAAGTGAAACCATAACCCTGGAGGCCTGAACAGATTTACCTGATTGGCAAGCAACCCACCACATTTCCCCTTCCAGTGTACATGCAATTTGAGAGGCAGGGTGCTCTGTTTGGTCTCTTTTGATGTGCCTCCCACTTCTGGCAGGCATTCAAAATGATATGCAACACACACTAAGGAGACGAAAACTACTAGGAATATGTGGACTGGTAGTCTTTCTCTAAACAATATCATTTTTTGTATCTCTCCAAAGTCTTGTTTCATTTCTTCATTAGAACTGTAAATACTGTACTTTAATTTTGCATAAATATTACCTTTAAGCATGTATTATTTGCACTTTTGAGCTGTGTTCATGCCAATTACTGGTAATTGCTTTTATTGGAAGCAGTAACTTCAGTTCAGAGCCTGGAAGTCACAGGTTCCAAATAACTGGCTGCTTGTAATGAATTCCTTTTTCCATTCTCAAAGATACAACTACTTTGTGATTTGGCATAATTACATTATTTTTGTAAGCTATTTGTATGTTTTTCATCAAATTTATAGTTGTGGGGATATAGCCTTTCTTAATAATAGAAGCAAGCTATCCCATACAGTTCAATGTTGAGCTGCCTTGTATTCTATCATAACTGTTGAATACCAATAAAGTGGACTGGAGGGGAATGAGAACATCTTTTTGATGCAGCACAGAACTTTCCTCACCTATATATCCTATATTTAGCATGTTTTATTTGTGACTGGTCACTGAAAGATAAACAAGTGCTTAGTTTACAAATCTTACTACCAAGGTCCTTATCGGAAATCCTGCATTGGAGGGGAAATGGGTCAAACAGAAGAAATATGCATTTATCTTAAAGTCTAACATGACTTGCTGAAAATCCTATCAGTACAGTATTTTACATGGAAGTGATATTTCTATAAACCAGAAAGCCAGCAACATCTGGTGAATAAATTCTTTGGGATCAATCTTAGCTGAGTCACATACCATGAAAGCAACTTGGCTTAGCCACTGATTGTTTCTGGCATAGAATCAGAGAATCGTAGAATCATAGAATAGTGAATTTGGAAGGGGCCTACTAGCTGCCCAGATGCCTAAGCACATCTATCTCGCCTGATTCCAGAAGCTAAGCAGGGTCAGGCCTGGCTAGTACTTGGATGGGTGACCACCAGGGAATACCAGCTGCTGTAGGTACGAAGAGTCGGTCACGACTGTAACAACACAGCAGCAACAACAAGGCCATCAAGACCAACCCTGTGCTCATTGCAGGAATGCAAACCAAAGTATATCTGCCAGGTGGTTGTCCAAATTTCTCTTGAATGCCTCCAGTGTTGGAGCACGCACCACCTTTTGAGGTAATTGGTTCCATTGTTGTACTCCTCTAACAGTTAGGAAGTTTTTTCTGATAGACGAAAGCTGGGTTCTCTTAACTCGGGGGTCTGCAACCCGCGGCTCCGGAGCCGCATGCGGCTCTTTGGAACATTTGCCGCGGCTCCAGGAGGGTTCAGAAATTTCAATACAAAGGCGCCGAATCTTGCGAGGACAGCCCGTCCCACAAGGCGGCGCGAAGCCAAGTGCGGCCACACTCTCAGCACGCTCCCTCTTCTTCAGAGCAAGAGAGAGAGAGAGGGAGGCGTGGTGGAAAGTGCCCGCCGAACGGCAGCCTTTTTTCTTTTTTTTAACTTCAAGAAAACCTCCCAGATCTGGATTGTTGCCTCCCCCCCCCTGAGAAAAAAAGACGGGAGGAGAAAACCCTCCTTCCTTCCTTCCCCCCTTCCCTTCCTTTCTTGCTTGGGTGTTTGGTGGGAGGGGGAAGAAGCGACGTGTGTGTGTGTGTGTGTTGTGTGTGTGTGCAACGTGGAGGAAGAGAAAACCCTCCTTCCTTCCCCCCTTCCCCTTCCAAGCATTGCACATGTGCAGTTGGCATCTCTCTCTCTCTCTTTCCTTTTGCCTCGCTACAGCCCCCACCCCCAAAAACTACGGCTTTGCACTAACTTGCCGGGATTAAGCTCCAAAAATGCGGGGGAGCGGGTGCGCGCGCAGCGTGTCTCTGCGAAAGAGAGAGAGAGAGAGAGATTAGAAATTCCCCTCCTCTCCCTCCGGTACTATTTTTTGGAAGATTTTTAAAAACTGCCCCCCCCCCAAAAGTGGAAGCAGTGTGGGCACGACGCACTCGGGCTGCGCTTTCCTCCTCCATGGAGGGTGGGGGCGAGAGGAGGAGGAGGAGGAGGGAGAGATGGAGTGTGTGTGTGGGGGGGAGTCAGACCATGGCTGCAGGATCCAGGCAGAAGGTAGCGAGGGCGAAATGGGAACCTCAAGAAAGGCAGTGTGGGGAGGGGGCCACGGCTAGTCTTCTCTCTCCCCACCACCACCCCCGCCGCCGCCGCCGCCGCCGCCGCCCTGCTTCCTTGCCCGGTGCTGTCAGTTCTGGCCCAACAAGCAAGGGGTTGGTGGCGGCGGGAGCGGGGAGGGGGGAGCGGCGGCGGCGGCAGAGAGGCGAGAAGCAACGGAGGAAGTTGGCTTTTCTTTTTCCTGCGCGAGATCAACTTGTCAGTCGAGGGACGCGGCATGACAGCTAGTTCGAGCCCGCCCCCCTGCCCGAGGAGAGGTCTCTCTTATTAGACTTCCAGCAACTCCCTCCTGGAGTCAGCCGGTTTCGGCGGCAGGGTGGGGGTGCCGGGCTCAAGTTGTTCAGGGGGCCCTGGCTTGAGAAGCTGAGCTGAGCCGAGCGCCTGTGCGCCTACCTGCTTGTCTCGCTCGCTCTAGCTCTCGCTCTCTCCGAAAGCCCGCCAGCAGCTGCCTTCCACTC
This sequence comes from Phrynocephalus versicolor, assembly GCA_023846285.1. Classification (NCBI taxonomy): domain Eukaryota; kingdom Metazoa; phylum Chordata; class Lepidosauria; order Squamata; family Agamidae; genus Phrynocephalus; species Phrynocephalus versicolor. The sequence continues at coordinate 913,154 of JAHTLZ010000240.1, forward strand.
CATTCCAACACACAGGACGTGCCTCCTGCGCGCCCACCCATCCCCCAGCCTGGCCCTCCCCGAGGCTGGTGGACACGCAGCCGCCCCAGTTGCGCGCGCGGGAGAACTTGAGGCAGGTGCGCGCCTCGATGGAAACCCTCGGGGACAGGGTGGCGGGATGGGGGAGGCGGCGGTGGCTCAGGCTCACCCGCTTGCTCGCTCTCCCGGCGCCCGAAGTGCCGAAGAAGCAACTTTCATTGGCTTCCTTCTCAGAAGCCCTTCGATGGTGCCCGGAGGAGCCGCAGCCGCCGGCGCTCCTTCCCACCCCACCCGAGTCCGGCGCCGGGGCACAGCGTGTCCAAGTAGCGCGAGAGGGAGTGTGTTGCTTGCGAGCGCCCCAAAAGCCAGGAGCGAGGGGAGGGGAAAATATATTTGCAGTGTTATATTTGTTTTAAATGTCGCAATGGTTTTGCGGCTCCCAGTTTTTTTTTCCGTCGGAAACGGGTCCAAGTGGCTCTTTATATCTTAAAGGTTGCAGACCCCTGTCTTAACTTGAACCCACTGCTGTGCATCGTGCACTTGGGGATGATGGAGAACAGATCCTAACCCTCCTCTATATGAAAGCTTTTCAAATATTTTAAAAGTGCTAGCAGACCTCCCCTCAGTCTTCTTTCCTCTAGGTTAGATATAAAACCGCCAACAGATTTTCCATTAAATTTGTTTTAAATCTTGGTTTCTAATCTTAATATATGTTTGTTTTTAATATACTGTACTGTATTTCTATATGGTAATGTTTTAAAACTGTTGTTCATTATTTTATTTGTGAGTCGCCTTGGGTCCCGTGTGTGGAGGAGGGTGGCGTATAAATAAAATAAAATAAAATAAAGTCTTGCATGGTACAACTTGTTTCCGTAGGGTAAGAGTTGTATTAAAAATGTGTAATCCTATTGCTGTAGTACGTTTGTGCAACACAAAGTCATACAAGTGGTAGCCCTTATCACGCCAAGGAGGAAGTGCTATTCACAAAGCAGCTGCACATATATATGGTGCAATAGTTGCACTATGAATCGTGTGATTAATGGGACAATCAATTCAGATTGTCTGAATGCAATGCCCTGGACCGTTCTGGAGCCATAACTTTATGATATGCCAACTGGCACAGGATTTTAGCCAATTAATAAAAATAATTGTGTACTGTCAAGTTGATTGGAACTTATGCCAATTCTTGCCAGGGTTTTCTGTCTAAAGATTACTCAGAAGTAGTTTGCCATATTCTTTTTCTGGAGGCATAATGAGTCATTGTAGAACACAAATTGGGTATCAGTCTGGTTTTGGTAGCGACAGAATGGGACATTGACACAACTCAATATACCATTGAGTTTATTCCGACTTACAGTGTCCCTTTCCAGGATTTTATAGAGAACTCAGAAATGCTTGATCTGTCACTCCTTCTAGGAGTGTGGTGGAACTGTGTAGCTTGCCCAAGGCTACACAGGTTAGCTGCTCTCCCAGAAGGCACAATGGGGAACCAAACCCCATTGCTGGGACTCCAAAGCCAGGTACCCAACTCAAGTGGCTGTGCAGCCAGGTATGAGTTTAATAGTAAAATATTAGTTTGGTGTTAGAAACATATCTTCTGTGCACAAACTATGAAATTCTGCTCAATGTTGCTTTTTTTTTCTTTTCAGCTGATAAGACAAATAATCTCCTTATTGCTTGTCTGATTATGTCCTCCTTGTTTGCAATTACATGGTGACTGTCATTATCAGGCTTTGCAAAAGCTACTTCAGTTCGTGCAACAGCCCCTAACAGTGACAGAATGTTATCGGATCATGTGAGGTTCAGCTAGGGCATGTTATCGAAGCTGTGACATCTGCTCTCCCTCATTTTTCCTGGAAAGCATAGCTCTGATTTCAGGTTGTGTTCAATAAGATGCTTGCTTCAAAGTTCATTTTGGGGTATGATAGGAATTTTTATCTTCACTGGATCTGTAGCTCATGCATGTGTCAACGTCAGTGGCTCTTTTGGATCTCCAACAGAGCAGTTAGTCTTTAAGGTGCCACAACTTTTTCGGCTTCTTCATTCCCCCCTCCCTTCTTTTGTTTTTGCTTGATATGCTAGCACAGGCTAACACAACTGCTGCTAAGTACCCTTTGTGGCCCTTATCCCTAATGGACAAACGGAAGACAAAGAATACATTAAACAGAATTGCAGATGTTTGATACCATTTGAGCTCTGGAATCTTGACATTTGTAGTTTGGTACTTTGTATTCTGTGCTAGAGAAGTCGAGTGCACTTTTGTGAACTACTCTGTTGTCAGGGTGATTCCGAAAAGTGACTTTTCCATCCTGCAATGTGATCTTAAGCTGTCCTTCAATTCAGGGATTCCCAAGGCTTATCAACCGTTTGGTTACTGAACTACAAAAGCCCAACACATTATTTGTTGTGTCAAACTAGTATGGGCACATTGCTTGGGATCAGAATTTATAGCTCATTAGTTGTCTGGCCAAAGGGGTTGGGCTGTATAGCATGCCCTAAGGCAGTGGTTCTCAATCTGTGGGTCCCCAGATGTTCCTGGACAGCAACTCCCAGAAGTCTTCATCACTAGCTGAGCTGGCCAGGATTTCTGGGAGTTGCAGTCCAGGAATATCAGGGGACCCACAGGTTGAGAGCCACTGCCCTACAGGCTTTCATAAAAGTAATAGCAACTGATGGTTCCTGGTGTGTGATAGGAGTGGAGCTGGGAAATGTTACATTTTCGTCCTGCAGCCATGTTGGCTGGGGAATTCTGGGACTTGTAGTCCAAAGAACAGAGGAATGCCAGATTTCTAAAAGAAACTTTTAAAAAATCAATATGACTGAGTTTTCCACACAAACATTGTTTCTTTCCACTACTCTCTGGTCCGCTATGCGTGCTTTTTTGATGGTAGGGAGCTATAAATGTCTGATTTGTTCTTTTCAAGATTGGATATTTATGGCTCTCTCAAGAACTTTTATTGTAGACTTGCAACATTTTTCTGACATTCCTGACAGGTTTTTAAACACCCACCCATTTCTTTTTTGTTATATTTTTCAGAATCCCAATGGCATTGTTATCTTGCCTTTATTTTGTAACAATATGCTAGACTTTGCTTTCTTCATCTCTGAAAACTGGCCCATATTTTCCCGAACGTATTTATTTTGGACACATTTCCTTCTTTGACTAAAGTGTCTTTTTTACAATATACGGTAAGTACTTAAGTCATATACAGTTTTCAGAGGTATACATGGTTCTGGGCTTATTGCCAAACCCACTTCTGTGTGGATTTCTGATGCCAGACGTACTTCATCTCTAGTTTCCAGAAGGTAAATTTTGATATTTTTGTAAAAATAATACAGACCAAACTAATTACCCCCTGTGCACATCACATGCAGATTGAGACTCAATATATTGTAATGTTTTTCTCTAAATAAAAAAAACACTGTCAATATACTTTTCCAAATAGAAATGTTATATATTGAGAAGAAGAGCTGTCTTCATTTTGCATGCTAGGTATCTGTGTGTGGACTATATTTTTGTATAGAGTCATACCAGCTATGGCTTGAAATCTGCAGTGGTGCAATCTAGACGCATGTTTACCACCAAGAATAGCCTTCAGGTTAGATGGTGCAGTATGTAAATCTAATAAACAAACAAATAAATTAAAACACGACCACTATCCTTATCGCTGTTGATGTTCCATCCATCTACACGTGAATCACAGGAGCCTGTTGAATATTGACAGTGGTATCATTTATGATATAAGATGCAAATCCTTCCCCTATATTTAAAGCAGCTAGATGGATAGTGCAGGGGGTTAGGTTTCTGACTGTGGAAACAGAGGTTGGCAGTTCCCCACTGTGCTTCTCGGAAGAACCAGCCCGTATGGTCCTGGGCAAGCTGCATATTCCCAGGATGGCCACAGAAGAAGGGAATGGCCAACCACTTCTGAGTATGCTAAACCTAGAAAACACTGAAAAGTCAGAATTGACTAGATGCTGTTGCTGCTGTCAAAACAGTTTTCAATCTTCTATTTCTACCTTCGCTTTATTATTTCCCTTGTTTTGTAGTGTCCTGCCATGCCTAACCACACAGTGGAATGTTCTCCAAGCACCACTACAAAACTGAAAGGATAGGAAAGACTCTCCCTCAGCTTCCAGTTACTTGGACGGTTACTTCACATCCATTCTTGTTCCGGGAGGAAGTTCGTTGTGTGTTGATGTCGGTCATGGTCATGTGGTCTCCCACTTCTGTCTCTGTTCCCGTGTACCTGGGGGCATGATTGATGATACTGGGATGACTGTTACCGCACGTCCTCGTTCCTTGATAAGATGTGAAATTCTATGCCTTCATTCGCTTTCCCCCTCCCCCCGGTCTGACCTTCCGTTTTTCAATGTTTCGATTCTCCAAAGCCTTGCCTTCAATGCGTTACGGGGCAAACTTCAAGGCATTTGTCTTTTAAAATCTCAGCACTGCATTGCTAACTCCATAGGGAATTTACTGGCAAATGTCACTTCGTACTCCTGCCACTAGATGGCAACGAGCTACAATTGGCACTCGTTCCACGACGAGGCTTACTTCACGGGCTCTCGTCTCGGAATGAGAAGTGAGACGAGCAGATTCCCTAGGCCAGGGAGAGGCTCATCCCACTTAAATCGCAGTTCAGGGAGGCGTGGTTGGAATGAATTCCCGTCGTCACGCAATGGATGTGGGATAAGATTAATTTATACCGGGATCAAGCCAGACTGTGAACTGCAATGAAAGGGACGTGAAGTAACGGTCTTGGTATTTAGTTGTTGTTTTTCTATGCTACTTAGGTTCCTATGCTTTTTTGTACTGTGCTGTTTTCGATGCCTTACCTGTAAACCAAGGTGAAGACCAAAATCTGCTATTCATCTATCTTAGGTTCAAGACAAGGTTCAAGGCGAAGAATACCAGGGTTGACTCTTTCCACTGCAATTCCATTTTATGCACATTGGCTTTTTTCTTCTTCTGGTGTTACATATTCTCATCTTCACCAGATTGCAGGTGTATTTGTGTATATTTCCCTGATTAGGTCACTTTTCAGTGTGTCTAATTTTTTTAAATTGATTAAAAGTTAGCTGACATGGTTCCTTCATCAGATGCATGCAAAATGCACAGTCATGCGTGTAAAAGAAATGGAACTGCAGCTTCAGATCATGGTTAATTAGCGAGCTATCTGATGACTAAGAAGGATATGGATGGAAGCAGACTTGTCAGATATTTCAGTATCAACACTTGGCATATGAACTTCAGCCTCTTCAAAGAATCTATGAATAGAATCTATAAATAGAGGGTTAAGGCAACTTAGGTCTCCCTCTACAACTAATGAAAGTCTTGTCTTCTCTTGAACTATTTAATTTGAAAATATGCGTGAAGAACTGGAGCCTTTATCAGGGGAAAACAATCAATGAATAGCCAGAAAAATCAGCAGTAGCTGAATGCATCTTGAAACAAACTGGACATGAAATCCTCTTCCAGGACACAGAGGTACTGGACAACACTAACAATCACTGTGTCAGACTACACAGGGAAGCCACTGAAATCCACAAACACAAGCACAGTTTCAACAGAAAAGAAGAAAGTCTGCAAATCAACAAAGCCTGGCTTCCAGTACTGAAAACTACAGCCTGAAAAAGATCAAAGTTCAGTGATTTCCACCCTGCCACAAGTGGAAAGACCAGTGATCAGTTCACACAAGAGAACAGCTAACAACACGCATCAACCACAGAGGATTGCTGGCACCCTTGATTGCAGTGCAACTTCTTAATCCCTCCACATCACAATACAATGACTAACACCTATTATCCTGCATAGGACAAGTTTCCCCTTTAAAACACCACAATCTCACTCATTCTATACCCAAGAGCACAGAGAGAACGCCTAGTTCCCTGAGCTCCTTGCCTTCTGAAGATGCCGACCACAGAGACTGGTGAAACGTCAGGAAGAAAAACTTCCAGAACATGGCCAAACAGCCTGAAAAACCCACAACAGCAATCAATAATTTGTTTACTAGTAGATGTATGAACAGGCCACTTGCTTTATTGTTACTTTTTTAAAAATCAGAATTCTAATCTAAGATTAAATCAAGCCTGAACTATCTCTGGAGGCAAAAATGTTGAAATTGAGTTTGTCCTACTTTGAGCACAACGTGAGGGGGCAGGGTTCTCTGGAAAGGGCAAGAATGCTGGGAATAGTGGAAGGTAGCAGGGAAAAGGGAAGGCCGAATATGAGATGGACTGATTCCCTAAAGGAACCATAGCCCGGAGCCTACAATTGCTGAGCACGGTTGTTGGGGACAGGACATTTTGGAGATGCCATAAGTTGGAGGCAACTTGACGGAACATAACAGCATGAGAATCTGATCTATGATAGAAAACATGGTCACCTCCCATCCATTTTGTCATCTGTTCAGCATCCATAGTGGAGCATACGGCAGCATAAAGCTGTAGGAGAGGTACCTCCTTCATCCTTTAGTTAAGCTGGTTCCAGAGTTGAACCAAAACTAGAGGAAAATCGAGTGTCAAAGAACTAGTATTTGACTTTTAAAAGTTAGAGTTACTGTTTAACGTGTTTGTACTTGTGCTATTTGGAAGAAGCAAAATCATTAGTAACTAGTCGTTTGCAACTAATTATAAAACTATATGTTTGTATTTTTTATTTTTTTTATTTATTATAGGGCTTCTATACCGCCCATCTTCCCGTAGGAACTCTGGGCGGTTCACAACATTAAATCAAATACAATCAACTAGACAAGACACAACAACTACAACAATAGCAGACAATTTTAAAAATAAGCAACCTTGGCAAGCGCTGCAGGTTCTAGTTGCTTCCATTACAGAACAACTCCAGGGGGCAATCCTGTTGATTCTGCATCAAAAACAACAAAGAAACGAGTGGGGGGAGGGAGAAAACAACAACAACAACAACAAAGAATTGTGTGGCTCCTTAGAAACTTTAATTTAGTGAAAGTGTTGGTGGAGCACAATGCACAAAAGTCTGTGCAAAATGTCACTTAGTCTTTAAGGTGTTTTTGTTGTATTTATTTCCGGGATCTTCATTACCTTATCCAAAAGGCTACCTTATCCATTCGCTGCCTACAGACAGAGCTACTTGCTGATTCAGCTTACCTCATGAATCAACTTAAGAAGCAAGTGGCTTTAGGCTTCAGCATAACCTCTAAAGCGGAGAATTGCCTGTATAGTATACTGTTACACTGTTAGATTCGTCAATGGCTTCTTTCCAAAGCCGAGATGCAGTCAAAGAGGTCTTTTAACTCTCCTACTCCCCAGCAGGAATAGCAATTGAGCCTCCCAGCCACCGTTCTCTTCTCCAACACCTCAGCTGCTGTCTCCTGGGATGGAGCCAAGAGGGAGGTTAGCAGAGAATGCAGCTGAGGCGAATGTGGGCAGAACTCTGGCAGGGCCTCTCTTGTTGCAACGTACACGGTGGGAGGTAGGATGCTGAAGAGACCTCTGCCTGGGCCTCAGCTGGTTTGAAAATGAATCCGAGGGCAGAGCCAAACTCGCTGGCCCTTCATCCCTTGCTTAATATAGAATAGAAGCCCTATTATATGTAAGTAAGAGTGGCAGCCAACTGAGGACCTACATAACTGTCAGAGGGAGCCAAATAACTGTTAGCCAAGCAGAGGCCATGGAGACACAGGGCCTACATCTCAGAGAGCCTCTTATATCCACATTAGGTCCTCCTTTGCAGGCTCCAGAGTGTCCACGAGCTCTCCTTTTGAAGGCATTCTTTTCCAAAGGTAAAGCACTATAAGAGAGGAGATTAAAGACGTTGCCATTGTTCTCAACACTTAGACAGCAGGCACATCATTCACCTGGTCACAGTGTTCCTACTGAAAGAGGAGGTATCACAGTACTGTTTAAATTGTTTTTAAAAAATCACTGTAACTTCTGATGGCAAACATAGGCAGCATCTTAAAAAGCAGAGACATCACTTTGCCGACAAAGGTCCGGAGAGTCAAAGCTATGGTTTTTCCAGTAGTGATGTATGGAAGTGAGAGCTGGACCATAAAGAAGGCTGATTGCCACAGAATTGACACTTTTGAACTGTGGTGCTGGAGGACACTCTTGAGAGTCCCCTGGACTGCAAGGAGATAAAACCTATCTATCCTGAAAGAAATCAACCCTGAATGTTCACTGGAAGGACAGATTTTAAAGCTGAGGCTCCAGTACTTTGCCCACCTCATGAGGAGAGAAGACTCCTTGGAAAAATCCTTGATGTTGGGAAAGATTGAAGACAAAAGGGAAAGGGGACGGCAGAGGATGAGATGGTTTGACAGTGTCATCTGTGCAACCAACATGGATTTGACCAGTTTGACCAAACTCCGAGAGGAAGTGGAAGACAGGTGGGTCTGGCGTGCTCTGGAGTCACGAAGAGTCGGACACGACTGATCGACTGCTTATATAAATTAGCATGCTGAATTTTATGCAAACTGGTGTGATGCTTGCGATGGATAGGTGGTCACCTCTGCAGTATCACAAGGTATTTGTTTGTTCCTCTTAAAGCAATGGATCCTCCTTAGGTATGTTCTCTTCCAATATGGGAAAAGAAGGAACTGATGGTCTGGAAGTAAGTGGGGTGGTTAGATGGAACCCAGAACTCAACAAAAAAATGAGGGAGGGGGGAAATGAGATGGGTAGACCAAACGAAATTGTATTCACCTGAAAAGGAATGAGAGGGCATCTCACCCCATTTCAAGCACTGGCAAAGTTTTTGATGACATTTGGGAGAAGTGTGTGAGGTGGGTGCTGTGTTGTTTAAACATGTGGAGTTTAAAATGACAGCCACACCCAATGGCTTGGATGTCTCCTCAGGTCTTGTTGATTGGCAAGTAGCTTCTTGCAAGATGGAGCCTGCCTGGCTACCCCCTGGGGGCACAGGCTTTCTCCTGTGACCAAGGCAAGGAACCATGGTCCCAGAGCTGTTCTGAGGGAGAAGGAAGAAAGAAGGGAGTGGAGAAAAATCACAACTCACACTGGTTGGCTAGCTCTGCTCAGCAGTGATAGCAAAGGAGACACTGATGAGTTGGGGTTGATAGAGGAGCAGACATAGCTACATCAGACCAAGACGGATGGTAATAACAGTTTGTTTCTCCCATTTGCTTAACCTATTAACAGTATAGTGCATGTGAAAACAAGTGGTGGTGCAGCAAATAGAGAGTTGTAATAAACTGGAAGCAACTTGAAAACTCATAATAAAAATATGTACCTGTGCTTCTGTGGTTTGGCATGCTTTCTTGGGTCAACCTGTCTGTAAACCAGAAGATGTTTTCCTTTGTTTTTGTGAGACAGTTCTGGTCTAAAAGCAAAAATCAAAGCAAAGTGTGCTGCTTATATACCACCCCATAGTGCTTAAATACTCTCTGAGTGGTTTACAATTTAATTGAGCAGCCTAGACATTGCTCCCCCAACCCCAGCAAGCTGGATACTCATGCTACCAACCTCTGCAGGAGAGAAGGCTGAGTCCACCATGAAACAGTTACCTGGGATTGAACCTCGGGGTCATGAGTGAAGTTTTCGCTGCAGTAGAGCAGTTTAATCACTGCGCCACAGGGCTCCTGCTTGGTCTAGCTTTGTTATGATGGAAAGGATTTGGTTAGAAACTGGAAATGACACCTCAGATACTGTATGTGGATGGTATTCCTTGGTGATAGGAGGAAAATGGAAGATCCCATGTACCATGTTTCCCTGAAAATAAGACACTGTCTTATATTTATTTTTTCTCAAGAAAATACACTAGGGCTTATTATCAGGGGATGTCTTATTTTCAGGCAATCTTCCCTCCATCTCTCCCTCCCCCCGGTTGGGAGGTGGAGGATAGGTGTCATGTTTTATCCAGCACTACCTGGGACAGGAGGTGCAACATGCGTGTGCGTGCTAGCGTGCATGTGCTAGCACATGCACACACAAAAAACAGAGCCAAACGTGCACACACAAACATGCCTCTTCCATTCCCAACTGCCAGCATCCAGCTGGGATCACCACTCAGCCACTGTTCTCAGCAGTAGCAGCAACAGCAGTCGGCACCAATGTTTTATTTTTATTTTTTTCTATGGGCCCAGGTGGCGACACACTGCCTGAGGTGGGTGGAGGGTACAGCAGCGGTTCGGTTCCCCCTGGGTCGGCGCTGGCTGAGGGGCAATACACCCACGCTCCTACTCAGTGCCTGACGGAGATAGGGGAACAGCAAGAGAAAGAGAGGCAGCAAGAAAGGCAACGCTCTGTCCTGGGTTCGAGGGGCGAGCGAGGGGGCAGTGGCGAAGGAGCAAGCGACAAGCAAGTTCGCCACACCCATCACTAGGTCTTATTATTGGGGTAGGGCTTATATTTAACAAATGCATTAAAATCCTACTAGGCTTTTTTTTTTTGATAGGTCTTATTTTCGGGAAAACAGGGTAGTGGTGGCGTCTCTTAGACGAATGAGGGTTGTTGTTGTTTTTTTTGCAGGCTCCATCTCATCATTTTTTAATTTATCACCATCATCTTTACTTTTAATTATATTTTTATTTCAAGGGTTGGCAACAGTACACCAGTGTTGTCTCCCAAGCAAAAATTTTCACCTTGAAGTTTTAACGGTGCCTGGCTGAAGCCCAGTCTGGGCATGTCGCCATTTAGGAGACGCAGCTGCTTCAGCCCAATCAATACCCAAGAATGCCTTGGGTGTTAATAAATTATTTTCCCAACAAGCCCAAGTAAAGCTGAAGCTAAAGCTTCACCCAAAGTGGAGAAAAAGTGATATAAATAGAGGCCCTTTGCTCATTTTGGCTTCCCAACCCTTAGGTCACAGTCAACTATATTTCAGGTAGGCATTTGTAAGACTAAACCAAAAGGCAGAAATTAGCAAAGATACCTTACCAGGGATAAAGGCCAGGGATAAATCTATAATCAAGACAATTCGGGGAATTCTTATGCAACTGGCTTACATGTGCGTGCAAATCGTACAGAAATACCCAGCATGGAGGAGCGACGAGCTAGGACTCAGGAGAATGGAGTTCAAAACCGCACTTGGCCACGGAAACTCATGGAGGCAGGATGATAGAATCATAGAATCATAGAACCATAGAGTGGGAAGAGACCTCACGGGCCATCCAGTCCAACCCCCTGCCATGCAGGAACCCCCATCACAGTATTTCCGACAAATGGCCATCTAGCTTCTGCTTAAAAACCTCCAAAGAAGGAGACTCCACCACCCTTTGTGGCAGCATATTCCACTGCTGAACAGATCTAACCGTCAAGTTCTTCTTAATGTTCAAATGGAATCTCTTTTCCTACAGTTTGAAACCATTGCTGTGAGTCCTAGTCTCTGAAGTTGTAAAATCACTCCTAAATATCTCACGTTGAAGGACCCGTTGGAGTTGTTATAAGTTGGTTCTGACAGCATATAACACACACACACACACACACAAGACAAAAGGATAACTTTTACAAAGACCTGGTGAGACAAGTATCAGAATCTGAGTGTTACCCAGTCTCACTGGTTGCAAAATTCGGTACATGAGCGGTCTCATGACAAATCATGTTACTGATCTGCTAGAGCGGAAGAACATTTCAGGATTGGCCTAACAAGCACTGACAATTTCAGCATGATTTTGGCCTAAATGTTCAGGGCAATAAACATTTAATTGCTAAATACCACCTACTCAACATGGGCATGGGCTTTTAACTACTAGTAAGATCAAACCATACCTGACAGAGAGCATATCAGGTAGTCCCATTCTAGCCATATCTGACGTTCAAATCCAGGGTGGCCAGTTTGTAAGTTGTAGCCTACATAAAGATGCTGGGGGACCAGGAAATGTCACCTCAGCAACTTTTGGTCTTCCTGCATACCCTCACACTTTCCCGTTTGGGAGAGGGAAGGCTCAAAACATCCCCTTTTACATTATAGGCGGCATGGGAATTATTTTTGCCACATGTTGATGTGCCCTCATTTTAAACAGTGTTTTAAAGGAATAACCACTAGAAGGTACAAGGGAACCTTTTTGAGTTAATTAAATACTTGTGTAAAAAAGGGGGGGTATCATAGGACAACTGTAAGGACCAGGAATGTTGATGCACAGTTCTTGTACTTCTTATGTGGAACTGTAGTTTGGCGTTAACGTGTGAAAGAAACAGTGTGTTGTTTCTGTTGGAGTTTTATTTGCAAACTTCCATGCTGTCCATAGTTTTAGTGACAGGGAGGGCCTGTTAATCCAGCACTAGTAAATTGTTCCTTCCAGCCTTTGAATTCAAAAAGGGCCCTGCCTGTCTGCTGAATGCTTTTCCCTCTCTTTACTATGTTGATGGCAATTGTTGGTTTGTTGTTGATCAGTTCTGTTGGTTTCTATGTAGGTGTGCAGTAAAGAAAGCAATAAACAGAAGTGTGTAAATTCAAGTTGCCGTAACTGAAGAACATTTTAAAATTCTTTCTCGCACAAATGTCTTGGAGTGAGTTACTGAGACTTTAAATGCCAGTTAATAAGATACTTGGCTTTATACACAAATGCTTTCTTCCCCCCCGCTGTAAGTTGTTCGCTTTACTGAAAAGCAGTCCTAGACATTGCACCTAAGCAAAAAGGCTGCAGCTGACCCAAAGAGGAAACATTAAAAATTGTAAAAAGCAAAGTGTGCTGCTTGTATACTGTTCCTTAGCGCTGAAAGCACTTTCTGGGTGGTTCACAATTTATTTATGCAGGTTACACAATGCCCTCCTCCAGTGAGCTAGGTACTCATTTTACCGACCTCGGAAGGATAGAAGGCTGAGTCAACCATGAACCGGCTACCTGGGATTGACCCCTGGGTTGTAAGCAGTGCATGTCTGCAGTACAGCAGTTTAACCACTACTCTATGATCCAATTTTCCCTTCCCTACTCCTCCCAGAGGAGTTAGAACTCACCTCATAACAGAGAAGCTACTGTGAGTAGTATCTAGAGTGCCAGAGAAAGCATCAGTCACATTCAGCATTGTTAGTAGTAAGTGCTGCCGATCCTCAAGAAAGGTTTTCTACCCTCTCAAGCTCCTCTGCTCCTTCCTTAAAGTTTATTGCAAATAGATAATTCCCTTCATTCAAACCTAGAGGTAGGGAATAGTGGCAGATCTGGGAGAGGACCATTTGCTGACCAACTAGACTGGGCTCAAAGTATCATTGACAAATGTCAATACAGTGGACCCTTGTATAACAAACAGCTTGTATAACATAAAATTTGTACAACATAAAAAATTCCGGAGATAGAGGATATTTGCTTAACATAATCGCCTATGGGGAGAATCTGTACAACATAAAAATGGGATCACTCCGTTTTCAATGCATTCCTATGGGAATTTGTATAAAGGAAAATGTGCTTAACATGATTTCATTTGGAACGAATTAATTCCTTTATACAAGGTACCACTGTATTTGTAACACTCAGATTCCTTCATGCTTGGTTTGCTCCCCAAATATATACAGGCAACATTGAGCTGTATTACTTTTTAAAAGCCACTTTTTAAAGCCACAGCTATTGGAACCCCATACCTTCAGAGCTTGGAGAAAGCATGTTTGGAACTATAAGATATTTTGGACTACCGTTTCCAGAATCTTCCCTAAAGTAGCTCCAAAAGTTGTTTCCCCCCCCCCCAAGCTCTGTAGAAGAGGCGGTTATTAGTGTATATTTGTAAAAGAGAGAAAGGTGTCCATTTCCAGCCTGCAACACATTCCTGGTGGCTAAATCATGATTTACATTTAATGCACATAAAATGATACACGGGATCGAACAGCAAAAAAAATTCTAACATATGTGGAAGAAGAAATGCCAGATGTTCAACATGGATTGAGAAAAGGAAGAGGTACCGGAAGCGAAAATGACCAAACCGTTGTACTTTGAATGTATAATGAGAAGACAGGATGTACTGGGAAAGACAATATGCTGTAGCTGGAGAAAGTGGAAGGAGGATGGTAATAGGGAAAGAGAAAGACTGAATATGAGATGCGCTGACGCAGTTCCTAAGTGGAGCTGTTAATGATGGCATAGCATTCAGAGTTTGGGGACTTCAACTCCCAGAATTCTCCAAGAATTTCTGAAGCAGAACTCTTAAGAGTTCCTACCCACAGACACCCACATGTCTACATTTTACTCTTCTGCCGTTCAAACTGCCCCAGGACTGCTTCCAGAACAGAAATCAAACTTCTCCGGTGCTTCTTTGGAGGCTTACATCTTTGTTAAAAGTGTTGCTTTTCTCCTTCTCACAGAATACCAGAACTAGGAGGACATCCACTCAAATTGAGGGTTGGGAGAATGAGGAGCAGACAAAAGAAGATATTTTTTTTTACTCAGTGTGTTGTTAGTCTGTGGAACTCCCTGCCCCAGGATGTGGTGATGGCATCTGGCCTGGATGCCTTCAAAAGGGGATTGGACAGATTCCTGGAGGAAAAGTCCATCACAGGTTACAAACCATGATGGAGATGTGTAATCTCCAGGCTTAAAACCAAGGTACTTCAAGGGCCAGATGCAGGGGAGTGGTATCAGGAGACAGATATCTAGTCTCGTGCACTCCCAGAGGCATTTGGTGGGGCCACTGTGAGATACAGGAAGCTGGACTTGATGGGCCTTTGGCCTGATCCAGCATGGCTCTTCTTATATTTTTATGTTCTCATGTTGTTTTGCTTCCCATTAGGGGCTACAGATGTCTTTCACCAAAATTTACACCTCTTGGGAAGCATTAGGTTAGTTTCTATTTGTGTAGAAAAATAGGCCTGAGGCAACATGGAGAATACAGACTGTTCCAGGTGAGTGAAATTTAGGTATCTGTAAGTAGGAATTCCCAGAGAATTCTTAGTGAAATTTGCCAGAAGAAGTCTAGAAGAATTATGTAGATTAGAATCCAAATAAAGCAACAATAAATGGGATATTTTGGAGGCTGTTAAATTCATAGAATTAGCATAATTCAGAGGTGATTTAACAGCACATAACAACCCATGGTTTCTCTGCGGTATTCCATTTGCTATTATGAACTGAATTCAGAAAATATACATTGTGGGATCCTAATATCTTAGCCAATCAGCAGGGAACAAGTAGTCCTGAAATACTGGTACACTCTTGGCTACCATAATTCCTGCTCATTTGCAATGATGGGTGGGGATGATGAAGGCTGGAGTGGAGTAACATCTGGCAGGACATGGGCTTCCCAACCCTGGTGGATGGATCACCAGGAATATATGTACAGTGAGGTCCTGAATGCATTGGGTTACACTGTGTGTGTGTGTGTGTGTGTGTGTTTCAAGCACTGCCTAGTATGTGGATGAATAAGGAAAATTCACTCCTTGCTGGCACTGACCCATTTGCCATTGGTTAGACAAGTTAGCCCTTGCTGTCAGCTGGGGATGAGAAATCGCTGTGAGGCCTCAGGGCCTTCTGCAGCTGTGGAGGAGTCTGTGGAGGGATCTAATGTCTTCCAGCTGGCACTCCGCTCTGTTGCTTTTCCACAGGCTGAGGGAAGGCCTTCAAAGCCAAGTCCCTTGTATAGAAATCTGTGTCTATTTCATTTCATGAGGACAGAAGGGACACATTTTCTTCTCTTTTTGCTTTTGCAGTTTGCCATGAGCTAGGTTGAGAGGAATGCATGAATGTATTGCAAAGACAGCACAAAAGTCTTTTCAATAGGAAAACCCTGTAAAAGCAGGATTATTTATAATGCATTATTTACTTATACTTTCAAGAGCTTGGGAAAACTGCCTTATGGAATGCAACATCCAAAATCCCTAAGGTAACTTGAACAATAACTCGGCTGCTCCAAAGGTTCTTGGAATTGTAGACTAGGAAAGTAACTTTTCCAAGTTATAAAGAACAAAGAATACAACAAATTGAATGTTTAAAAAACCCTGTTCTTTGTCTTTGTTTCTCATCCTTTTTCTATGTTATGAGTGCTGCCAGTCCCAGTCTCAGTGGTGATGGCAGCTGCATAGTCCCAGTAATAACTTCATAGGCTCCAGGTTATAAGGATACTCAGTGGTGAACTTGATTTCCTCAGGTGAACACACAGGAACATAACGAGAGGCTTTAATTCCCTTAATGAGCTCTGGGGGCTCGCCCTCCAAAGAACAGCCTTTTGAGAGAGGCCCCTGTTAGTGCCACAGGGGGCACTGAATGTGATGGCCTTCTAAAATGGGAGTTCCAGCCCTAGTAGGTGTCCTTTAATGGTGTCTGGCAGAGGTGGGAAGAGGGCGCCAGAGTGCAGTCCTTGGGCCTTTTCACACGACCCCTAAGATCCGCTGGCCACTTAAATTCGGACCAGAGATCTTGGGGGTTCGTTGCTCTTCCTGCGTCCCCACCCCTCCGCACTTCCTTGATCCTGTCTGCGTGAGAGGAGGGAGAAAAAAGGGGACAAAAGAATGCAGGCTCACCTCCGTTTGCCGGTCCAAGCCTCCCCTCGTCCTGATTCCTTCTCTTAAAGGGGCGGGAGGCAAAAACAACAACAAACAGAAGCGAGGAGAGCCGGGCACTCACTCCTTTACATCCAGATCTGGGATATTTTTCACCTTCCAAGAGCAGGTACCTGAAAAGTGCGCTGGGACGCGCTTAGGTGGGCGTGGCTGCACTTAATTTTCTGTAAACTCTGGAGCTGCTGGGGAAACAATTTTAAGCTCCAGAGCTGGGAGCCATTTGCGGCGGAGTTTAGTGGTCGTGTACAAATACCCCTTTTCTCTTTCTAGAACCTCCTATTTCTTTGTCACTTGTGCTGTTGTCACCAGTACCACAGCTAGGTTGGAGTAGATACCTCAGCTTCCATTAGTATGTGTGCATGCCAAGACTGCAAGGGCTGCTGTGAGGGACCTGGCCATTCAGGTGCAGGGGCACAGACCCTCTGCCTAATTGGTGGTTCAGAAACTTCTCGTTGATATTATGCCTCACACCTGCTCTCCACCCTTCCCAAATATCAGAAGTAGAGGTCCCAAGCCTTGATAACCTCCTCAAGAAAGGCCTCAACTCCTCCTTGATCTTGGCCACTGTCTCATAGGTTCCTCTCATCCGCTGGCTTTTCCTCAAAACAGCAATCATCTCTTTCCCCTGCCCGCTGGAGCCTGGGGTCCAAGGGACGTGTAGAAAAATCCCTCACACATTTTTGAGACTGGGGCATTAGGGGGCAGTCCAGGCAAATAGGGGGCCATATCTTAACTGGCATTGCTCCCCAAAAATCAGAGGAGTGGCCAGAGAATGCAGGTGAGCAGCCCTGGGGAGAAAGATATCCTCACTACTCTCCTTCTCCCTGTTCCCAGTATTGCAGGGCCTGATGGCATTTCTCCGCTAGAGTATGCAGGTAGGCAGGTAAATGGTTACATTATAATGGCCCAGGGTGACTGTCTCAAGCTAATGGCTCCTCCTGTCTTGGTGAGGATTTTATTTTTATTTTTTTGAGTATTTTTACCCCACATTTCTTCTTGGAAAAGGACTCAAGGCGGCTTACAGAGAGGAGAAACAATATACAGTACATTACAATTAAGATATATTCAGTTTGAGAAATAGGGAATTGAGGGGGTATCTTACAACATTATAGGGCATGGTGGCTCAGCAGGCTAGAGCACTGAAAACTGGTCACTACAAAGTCGGCAGCTCAGCGGTTCGAATCCCGGGTGCCTCACAACGGAGTGAGCTCCTGCTGTTAACTTCAGCTCCTGCCAATCTAGCAGTTTGAAAGCATGTACATGCAATTAGATCAATAGGTACCGCCATAAAAAGCAGGAAGGTAAAACTGTGTTTCCTTGCAGCCATGCCGGCCATGTGGCCATGGACTTGCACAACACTGGCTCTTTGGCTTGAATATGGAGATGAGCACCACCCCTAGAGTCAGACATGACTAGCACAAATGTGCAGGGGGAACCTTTACCTTTACCTATTATTGATGTCAATTCAAGATGTGTCTTTAAAGTCAGAGCATCCATTTCCACCTATTCCTAGCTGGGGCCAAGAATTACTGGCTCAGCACTATTGACTGTTCTACTTGTTTCCTTCCTGGGTCTTGGCTGCCCTATTTCTGTGATGTCATAATGGTCTGCCTGTGACATTACAAGTATTCATTTCCTTGTCTCAGCATTTTGCCCTGAAACCTTAAAAGTTTGGGATCTTCTGACCTAGCAACCCAATTAAAGGTTGGAAAATTTACTTTTATGTGCTGCAGTTTGTAGAATCACCCTTGCCAGTGTAAACACTGGAGTTGCAGTCCAAAAAAAGTAACTTTCCAAATATATTTAAAAGCAATATCTGTCCTGGAAATCATTCAGTAATTCAAGGCTGAACAAGCTCCAGTATGATTTACTGCCTCTTAGAGTGTGTAATATACAAGTCAGATTTTACACAGCAATAACATTTATTACAATGCTTCCTTCATAAATCCTTGGCCTTGTTCCATTCAGAGCACTAGCTAAGAGGTGAAAGAACATTTACTTCTTGCAAGACTTTAGATAATGAGCTTGATGAAACTGTCTCTTTTTACAGCTGCAGAATTCAGCGGCATGGCTCTTCGGGTGTTGCTGCTTACGGTGGCGCTGGTTTCAGGAAGCAGTTCTTTCCCTACAAGCACGGGTGAGTGTTAAAGAGAAATATACTTTGGAAAAACTGGGATGAAACGCTTGCTGATGTGCTTGAAATGAGATATTTGGTCCCATCAGTATCTGAACCATGATTGATACGAACTTTCTCTTTGGCCGTGAAAAGCCGAACTGAATAAATGTGGCAAGCTACATTTTCATGGTAGTTTTAAAACCATTTGGTAGAACAGTTAACAATAAACTGTAGTTCAGCGCTTCTCCTTCCGCTTATCACCTGCCTGCTGGTTAAGAGCATTAGGTCGAGGGACATGGTTTGTGTTTCCTTAAGAGCTTAAGCGTGAAATCATTTTAGTGAAAACAGAAGGCCATTTCAGTAGTGACTTCAGGTCTGAAGAACGACCCTCAGATCTGGTGATTCTGTAGCTGTCTCTTCATCTTTAAGCAACGTGTGAAGCCAAAAAAGTGTTAGAATCCTAAAATAATAAGAATTGGAAGGCACCCGTGGAACCATTGAGTCCAACCCCTGCTTAATGCAGAAGTTCAAATCCTTTCTCTCCTATGAAGGGCGTGCCTGGTGAAATCTACCTTGTGAAGAACTTTTGGATTTTATATCTAAGAGTAACTTTCATGGCAAAATCCATCTTGCCATGAATATTTGGACTTCCAAATTCTTCACACTGGTACTAGCCTGATGAAATGGTGTTTTAATCCATGAAAGCTTGTATACTGTAGGATGGTTTTTTAGTGGTATAAAAATGTATCACCTATTTTGTATTTATATTTTATTATGTACTGGCCACATGTCTTCCATTTATTTTAATGAAGTTTTTCCTGATACTCAACCAAAATTTGGCTTCCTGTAAATTGAGCCCATTATTACATGTGAGGCATTAAGATCTCCTGGTAATTTTTCATTTGTTTGTTCTTTTTGCTTCAAGGGAAAGGCGAATAGGATAACTGTTTTCTGTTTGTAGTATTTTGTTATATTCTTGGCGCTCTTGGATAAGGTGTGATAGCAGTGCTTTGATTCGATGAAATCAACCTAAGAAAGCATCCTAGAGAAAACAGGTGTACTTTCTGTCCTTCTCCTCCATCTCAGACATATAGGCTCTTTATATCTGTCTCCAGTAAAGAAACATAATTTTTTGCAGAGCCTAAAAAATTACTTTAAAAAAGTAATTCAGATAATGAATTGCTCTCTATAAAAAGCCCTCCCAAAAGTGACTCATTACCACTGAGGTTTCAAAAACTTTCAAAAAAGATACTTATGTTATTTTTTTATAAAAAAATCTGTTGTAAAAAAAAAGCAAAGAAAAAGGCCCAAAGTTTGGCAAAGGAGAGAGAAGTCACTTCAAAATGTCCCTAAGAAACTTTCTTATGTTAGAAATATTAAAAAGACAAATAAGGCAAAATGCAAGAATCAGCCCCTTAAGAACAAAGGAGGAGGAATATAAATTACAAGCCTTTGCAGATAATCTGGTACTACTCCTAGAAAACCCTAAGAAATCTGTTTAGAGAGCTAATCTCAAGAATAGTAGATCTCAGAGTGAACTACAACAAAACTAAATTTTTGGTTGAAAAACATGACACAAGAAGAAGTGAGTAAATTACAAATAGAAACTGGCTTCGAACATGTGGTGAAAATTAAATATTTAGGGATATATATCTCAAAAAAAAAGTACCAGTAATTTGATGAAAGAAAATTATCTCCCAACACTTAAAAAAATACAGAAGGAATGGGAAGGCTGGGACTAACTACAACTCTACATGATGGGCAGAATTGCAGTTATAAAGATGAATATATTATCACAGCTCCTGTTCTTGTTTCAAAGTCCGCCAGTACTACTGAACTATAAGTTCTTTAGGGATGTAGAGGCCTCATTCTCTGGCTTCAATCTTGCCAGATGTTGGCATGCATCATAAAAACAAAAACAGTATCTGAGGACAACCTCTCATTGATGGTGGGGAAAAATATCACTCACTTCTGCTATAGCTGAATATGCATAGCCGGATATAAATCAGTGGTTTAGGTATCTGGTTTTGGAGCCAGAGGTGGGGAATTAAATTCTCCCCATTCATCCTCCTCCTTAACAGTGGCTGGACTCAGTGATCCATCCAGCCCTGCACTTCTAAGATTATTGTTTACTTTTATTGTGTATAACATAATAAGTAACATACTCAATAAGCGTACAACATTGGTTATTCTTATGAGAATGTATTTTCAGACTTTTTTCCCCTGACCATAAGGTTTTCATTTTCTCTGGCACTGTGTCACTTTGTTTGGATTTGATTTAATTTTATTTGGAGTTCAATCATTGCTTGTTTTGTTCCAGTTTGGGTTGCTAATTTGGCTGCTCTGTTCCCTTTTTATTGTGTTACTTTGTTTTAATTTGGGCATCTAAACACATCTGCTAGTAGAAAGTTGTTATTTGAAAAGAAGGTATCCCTCACTTCCAATCGTGTTTTTTTTTAACTTTCTGGTGTGAGTTGTAAGAGGTCAAGATGATATGCCTCGTTCCAGACTTACCAAAATATAAAATGGAGAAATAGGCAACTAAAGAAAATGAAAGAAATACCAGTTTAAGAAGGCTTGTTCGGTGGACAATGGGCTGGATAGGCTCATTTGGTGGGACAATGGCCTGAGGTGCATGAAAGTCCTACCTATGCAACCCTTCCCAACACCCATTAAGTATTGGTCGTTACTGTTAGCTGTGGCCTTGCTGGTGGAGGTGTGAAGTGCTTCTGATTTGTTTAGGGATTGATGAAAGGGCAGCATGATAAGTAGCAGGCTGACTATGCCTGAGGTTCCCCCCCTTCTGTTGAGAGAGGGGTTTTCAATACACACATGAATGGCTTCCCTGAGCCCTCTCTCAAACCACCTATCTTTTAAGGGCCTATTCAAGCCGTTGCTCAACTTATGAGCCTATTCAGACCAGAGCGATGTGAAATCAAGGTGAACTATGAATAGGAGGCCTCTCCACTAACTTTCCTCAGACTGACAAATCTGCTTGGATTAGTAGCGAAACATTTCGATCTCAAGAAAATCCAGTTGCCATGACTCAGCTTCCAGATAACCTCTCCTGGATGACTGAGAATCTTCATAGACATGGAAAGTTATTATTTTACCTAGACTACAAGCAGAATTCAGCCATTATTGGGGGGTGGGGCACAGTGAAGCCCTAAAAGTGATTCTTTTAGGAAATAGAACAAACATTTAGGACATTTTTAAAAAATTTGAGAGTAACATATACAGTGGTACCTTGTATAAAGGAATTAATTCGTTCCAAATGAAATTATGTTAAGCAAATTTTCCTTTATACAAATTCCCCTAGGAATGCATTGAAAACGGAGTGATCCCATTTTTATGTTGTATGGATTTTCCCCATAGGCGATTATGTTAAGCAAATTTCCCCTATCTTCAAAAGATTTTATGTTGTACAAATTTTATGTTATACAAGCTGTCTGTTATACAAGGGTCCACTGTACTCATTTGGGGGGTTAACTGAGTTGTTTTTCACAGCTTTGGACATTTTTCTATTTTTTATATTAAGAAGTAATGAAAAAGTAACATTATTTTGTAAATTTAATTTGTTTTTTTTTTTTTTCATTTTTACCACCTTATTAGTGTTGGCATTAGCTGAACAGTTTACAAGATGTAACAAAATTATTGGCATATTGGTAATGGGTTAATTATAATGCTGATTTCTTCTATTAAACATGCTAATATGTTAACATTTCAGAAATACTTCTCCAAGTCCTACATCAAGTAGAGTTGCAGTTTGGCTCTGGTTGTCAGGCAGATGTGTAGTATTGCCTCGTGAACCTTAATGTTCTGTTGATGTTCTGCAAAACTGGTTATTCAGTATTATTTGCAATAGAAGAAGGGAAAGCAAAAGGTGTAAAGATTTTCTGAATGTTGCTTTCAGCATCCATTAAAAACCACAGCTGTACTAACAGTAGCAAAAGTCCCCAACTGTTTCTTGGCTCAAGCAAATGCCTAAGAAGGTTGAAAAAGCTGCCTCCCCCCAATCCCCACCCACCCCTGCATCATTTTTTTTTGGCTCGAAGTATTAAGCAGTTGGAAGAGAGTTTCTAATCCCTTCCTGGAGCACACAAACAATATAAGAATAGTTGAAATGCCCCTTAACTAGGTAGGGTGCAAAATTTGTTCCTTCTGGTGTGGCGTCCTGAGACGAAATGACTCTTTGCCTTCTTCTTGGTTCCACATCTAAGAGGCCTCTCCCTGGACTTGGCAGTCACGAGGTGTTCCAGCTGCTTTGGCAAACACAACCTCACATTTAAATGTTATTTTAAAAGGATGTTGAGTTACAAATCAGGCACAAGCGCTCTTTTGCACTAGGAGAACCTGCTAAATCCCGTTCTGTTCCTCTGTTTGCAGATTAACCCCCACCCCTTTCAAGGCTCTCCGTATTAAGAGGATTCTGGGTTGCATCCTCTTATAAGAACAATTCCCCTGGCCTTTTGATCCTCTTAGTTTCAAGTTAATGATCCGCATCCACCATCTGTTGCAGTAGGTGGGTGGTTCTGAAGTGTTCTAATCATATTACCCTGTAACCATTGAGAATTTTATTAAGGTCACTTGAGGGGTAGCTTGTGGTTCCAGTGTTAGGATTCACCTCAACCTTTCGCTGTGGAAGGGCCCCACGGGCAGCCTGTGGTCACTTGCACTTCACATCTGAGCTTGTTAAAGAAACACTTTTTTCGATAATAGCTTTGAGAACCCTCCAGTCAGGCTTGCCAGTTGGGATTTAGTGAGCTGTGATTGGAGAGGGGAGAGGAAAAGCCAAGATTTTCACTACATAGCCCTACCTAAGCATATCCGATTAGAGATGTAGATGCATGGAATACATTAATGTTAAGTGTATACCATTTAACACGTATGCACCAGCTGTAACAGTAGGGATAGGAATTGTGAAGGTTGAATTTTCAAACAAAAGTTACTTGCTTGGTGACTCAGCCAACACTGTGTGTCAGCATTAGTTTGTAAATCACCATATTCCTGAAAGCTACAGAGATCAGTGGAAGCTTTACCTTGATTACAAGCTTCAGCTGTTTGAGGACCAGTATATTCCTTTTGTTACACCAGTGGCACAGCCCTACTGTCTAAGTAAGTGTGAGACAGGAGGTGTGCCGTCTGCTGAGATGAGATTATTAACAGAAAATATGAGATAACTGAATATGGAGAATAAAGAAACAAGACATAGGTCTGGGAGTGGAATAGAGAAGGATTTAACAGGATGGGAAGAGAGTGGGAAAGATGGAAATATAAATACAGCGGACCCTTGTATAACAATTGTTTTTTAATTTGTATAACATAAAATCTGTACAACATAAAAATTCTGGAGATAGGGGAAATTTGCTTAACCAAATAATCTATGGGGCGAATCCATGCAACATAAAATGATCCAATGCATTCCTATGGGAAATTTGTATAAAGGAAAATTTGCTTCACGTAATTTCATTTGAAACGAGTTAATTCCTTTATACAAGGTACCACTGTATTCATAGACAAGAGCAAGAATCTCCAATTGTAGAGCGGTTCTTGTCGATTGATGTGCCAGTTGGCTAATGGGAAAAGAGAATGGGCGAGAGTAGAGATATAAAAGGGAGATGTGAGTGAGGATAAGGAGAATCAGACAGAGACAAGAGGAAGAAATAAGAGCATCCAAACAGAGGGGAGAAGAACTGTCAGATACATAGACAGAGAAACTCAAACAGAGAGAGAAAAAACAGTGACGTCCACAGGAAAAGATTTGCCATCACCCGCTCCTATAATGGCAATAGAAAGCCCAGCGAAGGTGACAAATATGGTGACAGTAACCAGAGGAGGAAGTGCCATTTCTCAATGGATCCCTTGCTGGGGTTGGGGAACGCAATTAGGGATAGGGAGACATCACTGCTGTGGGACCCAGTGTTATGGTCCTATAATGAGGAAGACTCCCCCTCATTTCAAGTGAATAACAACAATCCCTTCTTGAATACTGATGAGGTTAGAAATGACATTGTAAACAGAGGAAGTTTAAACAGTTTGCAGTTTATTGACGTCAACAATGTTAATGAACCAGTTGAAGATGTATTACCCGCCCGTGGCAAGAATAAAAGTTTAATGTTTTTCAATAAATTGATTGACTCCAATGATCGTGCTTCATCGGAACCGTTGGTGGTATTAATGGAACCCTCACAGTAAGAGATCCAGAAAATGCTGCTATAAGAACAGATCTGCTCTTGCTC
This sequence comes from Phrynocephalus versicolor, assembly GCA_023846285.1. Lineage (NCBI taxonomy): Eukaryota > Metazoa > Chordata > Lepidosauria > Squamata > Agamidae > Phrynocephalus > Phrynocephalus versicolor. The sequence goes on from JAHTLZ010000240.1 coordinate 937,950, forward strand.
TTACTTATTCAATCTAAAATTAGATCTAATGTGTCCTAAATTAGGAGATATTCGTGTAGGAAATTTATGGTTGTAAATGTAAACCTGTATCCATTGTAGTGTAGCGGAAAGGATGACATACTAGGACTTTGGAGAATAGGGTTCCAATGCCCACCTGGCCATGGAAATTCACTGGGGGAGTGGAATGGGAAAATCACCTCTTCAATATCTCACTTCCCTTGAAAGCCCTGTAAGGCCTTGCTAGCACCAAATCTAGTCAGCAAAGATGGAGCCAATATAGGCAAATGCATCCTGTTAATAGGTCTCCACAGTTATCAGCACGGATTGTTTTTATTCAGTGGAACCAAGTGCTTCTTCTTCATGGCCTTCATGAAGCCATACAGATGGGTTTCCCAAGTGCACACGCATGAAGGTCAGCCTTCCCTAGCAATAGGAAAATTTATTAGTCTTCGCCCCCTCGCACTGGGCCTGTGGGAGAGGGTTCCTGCCCAAATGTCTCAGTTCCCTCTTACTGTAGCACTAAGAGGTCACGTTTTGTTGGTCTCCAACTCTCCTATTTCTGCTAAGTTTTTGGTCGTCTACGTTTGTTTTATGGCAGTTTGCCAACATCTAAGTGTTGTGTATCCTGCAAAAGGAAGATTCCACATTCTGACGGCACCAGAAGTGTCTTTATTGTCTGGGTGAGTCCCACCAGCCTGATTCTTGTAACATTTGCAAGAATTTTGGCACCCAGGATGGTGCTAAATAATTTTTTCTGCCATCCGTAGACTATGTAGAAGGTTCTGTTTCCGTAAGCTGAGTGTCAGCCGAGCTAGCTAATTAAGACTGGACTTCTCTTTTCCAATCCTAAAATCAATGTCTTTTAAAAGGTAAGCAACACGTTTACTTTGAATGTGGACAGTCAAAAAGCAGCACAACCACCATTAAATTATTTAATTAGTCTCTTAGCAAGAATTTCTCCAAAGCTGTATATGAAGCCACAGAATTTCACAATGCCTCATCTGCCTTTATTGTGTTACACAATTCTGAGTGGTGGGTTTGTTTTTTTTAAATTGTGTAGTTTATTACCTCTGTTTGTGATCACAATAATGAGTATTTATTTATTTATTTATTTATTTATTTATTTATTTATTTATTTATTTATTTATATACCGCAATCCAATTTTCCTCAAACGGGAATATCAAAAGGGATATTCTTTGTATCTGCTATTTCATGGAATACTTATTTGAGAGTCCTGGCCTAACTGCCCCCTCCTGTTGATTTATTAATAGAATGAAACCATAAAACAGACTAGAGTCTTTTTAAACGAAAGCATGATCTATAAGGAGTTGGACAGTGCCTGCCTTTTTATTCAACTGTAAGCTGTGTTCTTTATATACACTCTAGTTTCTAGTTGTGTCCTTTATACAGTATACACTCTTCTTTGAGATCAGCCTGCAGCAGGTAGCTGTGCTAACATCAACTCATTTCTGCAGGCGGAAGAAAATTTTGCCTCTTCAAGCCCCCTATTGCAGATATATTGAGTTAGGATTACACACCAGTAGGGCCTGGACAAATTTGTCATGGAGATATTTTTCATACAAGGTTCTCTTTTGGCTGACAACTCCCATGACATTCCAGGCAATATGACGATGATTTTAATAAAGTTATCAAAACCGTCATATCGTAAGAAATCACGTGATGGCACATTCCAAATTGGATTTTTTTTAATCCTAGGATCACTCCCTTTGTCTTTTTCTGTCTCTTTAAATACAAACATAGCATTTACTTCAAGCGGGGCCAGCAGCAATGCAGTGCAACCACATTCTAAAATCTTTAAAATTGTTTTTGTTAATGGCAAGTACTGCTGTGAAATATCGAGTGTCAACAAAAATAAAAATAAAAATAATCCAGGCTTCTGCTATTACGTGTGACAGCAGTGTAGCAGTTCCACATTCAAAGCCAATAAATCTCTTAATGCTAATTGCTGTTACCCAGTAGTAGGAGACTTATTTAGATTGAGATGAAATCAAGCCTGAAGACTCTATGGAGGCAAAAAAGTTGAAACGGAGCCTGTCCTATTTGGGCACATCATGACATAACAGGATTCTCTAGAAAGCACAAAAATGCTGAGAAAGGTTGTAGGTAGCAAGAAAAGAAAAAGATAAAATACAGGGAGGATTGTGTCCCTAAAAGAAACCATAGGCTGACCAGGGCTGTTGAGGACAAGATATTTTGGAGATTATTATTCACTGGGTTGCCATAAATTCGAGGATGACTTGATGACAATAATAATAATAATAATAATAATAATAATAATAATAATAATAATAATAATAATAATAGGGGACAGCAGTTGTCTGTGAGCCCCATTTAGGGGTTGGAAGCATTAGGAGACCTAACAGCTGTGTACACATTTGAGCTGTCAAAACTCAAATGCTTAAATCTTCTTCCCGTTGTTGTGACCTAATGAATGGGATTCCCTAGTTTTGTTGGGAGATCCATGCACATTCGAGAAGAAAGGAGGATACTGTTGGAGACTACAGTACTGATATGCCAATGAAGCTAAATAGGTTAGGAAAGTGTTAATTGAACAATGAAGTAATTGTACATACAGAGAAGGGAAGGGAGACTTGGGGAGAATAGCAACATTGGAAAGTGAATATTTTCCTCCTGTCCTCCAAGATTAAATTTTTATTGTGTTTTGTTTTGTTTGCAAACATCTTCATCTTCATTGTCAGCTCAATTTTTAGTTCCTAGATGGGACAGACATCATGCTAGAGACAACCTGGGATAGGTAGTATCTGTCGGTATCCATGTACAGTAGGTTGTCCTTTCTTCCGGGGCAGCTTAAAGATTGTGTCAGTGGTATCCCTAATAGCTACAGTTTTCCTGGACTCCCCTTCTTTGGCTACAATTTTCTCTGACCCTGCCCACCTATTTTATGCTGTCTCTGAACTCCCTGGTGGGCATGAGTTCCTCATCCTGAAGAATCCAAGAAGCAAGACCTGGTTCACATAGTTCTCTTCAAAAATAGGATTCAAGACAATGAAGCAAAAATCGTTGTTTAAGAGCAAACTCAAAAATAATAACTCTTTAAAAAAACATTGTTTGAAAAATAGTGTTGTAACATAGCACTGAAATGCAAAGCCAAATGGGATGAAAAAGGAGCACACTAAGAAGAATTGTCCACTTAGGTGCATGTATGTTATGTCTTTTGGAGTGGGGTCAGGAATTACTTTAATGCCATTCATAGTTGGGAAAAACAGTTGTTAAGAATTGTCTCCCTAGATCTACACAGGCTCTGAATTTGACTTTCTTTCTTTCTTTCTAAAGTTTGTGTTCTAGGTGTACAAACTGTGATCTCTCTTCTTTCACATCAAATTAATTCAGCGAGATCAGCCAAGACCCATAATTAGCTAAGTCCTGTTTGGGCTTATCTTGTCCAGTAAATGACTTTCTGCAGCTGATTTGACTAGTTAGATAAACTGATCTTTAAGTCATTCCCCTCAATGTTCTTATGTGTGACGTAATATAAATAAAAGCTTCATGCTTGTACATTGATTGGGGTGATTATTTCTTATTAGTATTCTTTTTTTTGTGATGACATTGTAGCTGAGTCATAGCAGTAGGATGCCTGGTTGAAAATTAGATGAATCCGGGAGACATCTTACAAAAAGCAATAGCTTTAGCTGCGTTACAGGACAGAAGTAGCTCACTCTTGGGCAATAATTTGAGGATGGATGACAAGAAAGCATTTGTTCAAATAGCTCCAAAAACTAGTGTGTTAGAACTGCATCCCTGCAACTGGGCAACACCTATCAAAGACAGATTAGATTCAGATGAACAAGGAGTGAAGACTGTAAGATTGGAGAAACATCAATAATTTAAGATAGGCAGATGATTTCAGTAATTGTTCAACTGCAGTCCTGCTTTGGCACTTTTTTCTTTCACTTTCACTAAAACAAATTTCAATACATTTCTTTCTTTCTCCTAGTAAGGTGCAGAATGCAGAAATGTCTTTAAACAACTTATAGTGAAAGTGAAAGAAGAAAGTGCCAAAGGACGACTACGGTGGAACAATTTATTTAAATTTAGATAAAACCAAGTCTTAACTGGTGGAGCGGATCTCCCAGAGATCAGCTGAGGCCAGACCTACTAGATTGTCGTGGGCGCGCTCACTCAGGGTGGCCACGCTTAGAGAGGCGTGGAAGTCAGGAACCCGTAGCTGCACCTTCTCAGTTGTTGGCCCCTCCCTATGGAACCAACTTCTAAGTGAGCTGCGCCTTTCAGAGTCCCTGCCTGCCTTCAAAAAGGCATTAAAAACTTTGCATTTCAAGGAGGCATATGGTGGCCTCGTTTCTGTTTAATTTTTTTTTAAAAAAAATCTTTTGATCAGCTGCTCTCTGCTGAGGGTTCTCCCTCTTTGCCATTTTGCCATTTTATCCTTGCCTTTGTTATTGTCATTGTTATTGCTGCTTTAGCTGTTTTTTAGCTGTTTTAACTGGAAACCGCCCTGAGTTCCTCCACGGAAAAAGGAGCGGTATAAAAGTGCACCAAATAAATAAATAATAAATAATAAATAACTACAGTATTTCTAGAGGCAAAAATGTTGAAACAGAGGTTGTCCTCTTTTGGGCATGTCATGGAAAGGCAGGATTCTCTGAAAAAGATAATGCTAAAAAAATTGAAGATATCAGGAAAAGAGGAAAATCAAATATAAGCTGAATTGACTCGCTAATGGAAGCCATAGGCTTGACTTTACAAGAGCTGAGAAGAGCTGTTGAGGAGAGGACATTTTGGCTTATTGAGTTGCCTCACACTTGATGGCAAGTCAGTATATATGAAATAAGTATGCTAGATTCAAAGGTGTTACCATACTTGTGATGTACAGTATCGACTGAAAGAAACCTACACACTGCCAGTATCTGGAAGGTATGGAGGGGGTGACTTACCAAATCATCACTACATACCGAATCGCCTACTCTAGTTATCACTTACTGTTGGAAGGCAGCCCATAAGTAATATTTAGCTAGGATATTGGTAATATTTTGTTGTAACTATTATTTTAAAGGAATATTAAAGCAGAATTTATGGTGATTATTTGATAATAGAGTATTTATTTGATTAATAAACTTTAAGAGAGAGAGATTATTTTGTTTATAGATTTAATTTGTTTAAAAAGTCAGGTTAAATTTTTAAACATTTTCAAATATATATTTTAAAATATAAAAATTCACCATCTTATCCTCACCTTATCCGTAGTAAGACAGGCCAGGCTGAGAGCTTGTTGGTTGTATAAAATAATATAGTTGAGGAAATCCCGTTGCTTCATGTAGCACATTGCAATAGAATATTTCCATGAATCAGTAAGGATTTGATGAACCAACTCCTCTGTAAGTCCTTACTGCATACGTTACAGTCGTCCCCCGCCATTTCACGTTTCATATACAGTGGACCCTCGTATAATGAGCGGTTTGTTCAACAGAAAGTCTGCTTAACGAAAAAAAATTCTGGATAGGGGAAAAATTGTTAGCGCAGGGCTGTCCAACTTTGAGCAGCCTGCGGTCTACTTTGATCTCCCCAAGGGCCCCGTGATCTACTTACAGGAGCGCCCACACGGTTCCTCATCCTCCTCTGTCGTTGCTACGATTATTGTTGTGGCCGTGAGGCCACCCAGCCAGGCCGAAGAGGGCCAATCCTGCGCAACAGCCCAGCCTAGCCCTCCTCCTCCTCCTCCTCCTCCTCCTCCTCCTGTTCCATTGTTGGAGATGTTGCCGTGGCCGTGAGGCCGCCCAGCCAGACCACAGAGGGCCTAGTGGGTACAGAAGGCTGGCCTGGCCCTCCTCCTCCTCCTCCTCCTCCTCCTGCATCGCTGGGGTTGCTGCTGCTGCCACAAGGCCACCCGGCCAGGCCAGAGAGGGCTGAGCGGGCATGGCAGCCTAGCTTGGCCCTCCTCCTCCTCCTCCTCCTCCTCCTCCTCCATCGCTGAGACTGCTGCCGCAGCCGCAAGGTCACCCGACCAGGCCAGGGAGGTCCAAGCATGTGCGGCAGGCCGGCTTAATGTGTGCTTTCTCTTTCTTTCTCTGTCATTTTCTATGCATCGGAATGGATTAATCCATTTTCAATGCATTCCTATAGGAAATCGCAATTTGTACAGAGGAAATTTTGCTTAACAGAAATTTATTTGGATCGAATTAATTCCTTTATACAAGATACCACTGTACTGCAGTCCCAGTATATTGCAGGACCGCAGTATATGAAAAAAGGGCTCCTGGGGCAAGCTGCATGGGCCCATTTAAGGCCTCTTGCACTTACCCCAGGCCTGGTGCTGCCTTGAACGGGCCTCTGGCGGGCTTCCCGGGCCTGTTGGAGGCCTCAGATGTGACTTCTGGATAACCGGAAACCACTTCTGGGGCCTCTGACAGGCCCAGGAAGCCCATCGGAGGCCCATTCAGGGCAGCGCCAGGCTCAGGTAAGTGTAGGGGGGCCCAGATAGGCCCCCCATTATTTTCCATTATCGCGGGTCAGGTCAGATCCCTAACCCCCACGATAGACAGGGGATTACTCTACTTATTTGCATTATTTTTCTGTGCATAAGACTATATTTTTGTCTAAAAATTAAGGATCATCTTATGCACAGATGTAAGCCGAGAAAACAATTGTGCAGTTGTGAAACTGTAATTTTGGGTTGAAAAAGTGGGGGTCTTCTTATACATGGTGGTGTCTTATAGATGGAGAAATATGGTACTTTAAGATAGTCAGAAATTGTGTAAACCCATTTGAATTAATTGAACATACAAAGAAGTTAACAAATCCCCATTGATTCAGTGGGTCTACTCCAGTGCAACATTCTACTAATGACTGCTTTTCAGCCATAAACTCTGTGCAGTCAAGTCAATTCTCACTTATAGCAACTCCTCCCAGGGTTTTTTAGGTACCGAGCTCCCATAAAAACTGTAGTTTACCATTTCTCTTCTTCTGGGATTTACTGAGAGTGCACAGCTTCCCCAAGGCTACAGAGGCTGGCTCTTCTCCTGGGCTGCCTCGTAGTCAAACTCACAAGCACAACTGTGAAAGGGATCTGGGAGTCTTGGTGGACCACAAATTGAACATAAGTCAGCAGTGTGATGCGTTGGCCAGGAAAGCTAATGCGATTCTTGTTGCATCAACAGAAGCATCGTGTCTAGATCAAGGGAAGTGATAGTGCTACTCTATTCTGCTCTGGTCAGACCCCATCTGGAGTACTGTGTCCAGTTCTGCTGTGCACAATTTAAAAAGGATGTTGACAATCTTGAACGGGTCCAGAGGAGGGTGACCAAGATGATTGAGGGTCTGGAAGAAATGTCTTACGAGGAGCAGCTTAGGGAGCTGGGAATGTTTAGCTTTGCAAAAAGAAGACTGAGAGGGGATATGATAGCTATGTTTAAATATTTGAAAGGATGTCACATTAAAGAAGGGACTGGTTTATTTTCCATGGCTTCAGAGACTAGGATGCGGAGCAATGGTCTCAAACTACAGGAAAAGAGATTCCATTTCAACATTAGGAAGAATTTCATGACAGTTAGAGCTGTTTGGCAGTGGGATATGCTGCCACAGAGGGTGGTGGAGTCTCCTTCTTTGGAGGTTTCTAAGCAGAGGCTGGATGGCCATCTGTCGGGAGTCCTGTGATGGGGGTTCCTGTATGGCAGAGGGTTGGACTAGATGGCCCTTGAGGTCTCTTCCAACTCTATGATTCTATGATTACCTACTGTAACTCTCAGAGTTATATTAGCTAGCCAGAAGCTCCTAATTGTGACTTATTTACTGGCCTTTGCTCTTACCTGTTGAACCTCCAACACTTGTGTGGGTTAAACATAAAATCACCCTTCCTATCTGCTCCTAGTGTGTCTTTGATCAGTCGCAGCAAGTCTTAAAGCCTTGCTCCTCAAGGCTACAAATAACTTAAGGATGACACTTTGGAGGTTATAAAAATCTATATGAATTCATAAGAGATTTTGTAGGCCACATTGAAGGAAAATGGAAGGAATTATTCAAATGTGTTGGTTTCTCAAAAAGGCAATGGCTTGGAAAGAAGTAATGATCGAACCCACAAGTGTGATTGTGATAATAAAGTACAACGACTTTTGAAGCCTGGTTTTAAAATGAAACTTAATGTTCTTTGATTACTGAGCAGTTCACCAAAGCATGCTGGCCAAAATCACTAGGCAACAGCACTCTCAGATCCTTTAAATCAGGGAAGTTAAAATGGAACCTGAAATGTTACAGACACTTGGCAGTTTTCAGACTGCAAATCTGACAGTGGTTGTACCCTCAAAATATACAGCTGAAACATGAAATGTTGCAGGCACTTGGCAGTTTTCAGACTGCAAATTTGACCGTGGTTGTCCTCTGAAAACGCAGAGCTGAAATATATGTTACTTTTTACTGCAGTACAGCTTTCACAAATGGTTGCTGGATGAGATGCAGGGTGGTGGCTCCAGTATCAAATGGTCAGGTTTTAGCTTGTGGTTTCTAATAGTTACCCAAAGTGCTGAACTATCCTCCAAATGGGTTTAGCACCTGGGACTGCTTCTTGCAGCCAGTGGCATTTAAGTCCCTTCAGAGGGCTACAGGTTAAGTAAGACAACTACTTCACATCCATTTTCATTCCGGGAGGAAGTTCGTTGTGTGTTGACGTTGGTCGCAGTCACGTGGTCTTCTCCCGCTTCTGTCCCTGTTCCCGTGTACCCACAGGCGTGATTGATGATACCGGGACGACTGTTACCTCACGTCCTTGTTCCGTGATGAGATGTGAAATTCTATACCTTTGTTCTCTTTTTTTTCCGGTCCGACCTTCCGTTTTCGATGTTTTGATTATCCGAAGCCTTGCCTTCAATGCGTTATGGAGCAAACTTTGAGGCATTTGTCTTTTAAAATCTCAGCATTGCATTGCTAACTCCATAGGGAATTTACTGGCGAATGTCACTTCGCACTCCTGCCACTAAATGGCAATGAGGTACAATCGACACTCGTTCTGCGACAAGGCTTATTTCACGGGCTTTGTCTCAGAACGAGAAGCGAGATGAGCAGATTCCCGAGGCCAGGGAGGGGAATCGCTTATCCCGCTTAAATCGCAGGTCAGGGGGCATGGTCGGGACGAACTCCCGTCGTCACACAGTGGATGTGCAGTAAGATTACTTCGAACCAGTACCAAGCGGGACCGTGAACCACGATGAAAGGGACATGAAGTAACGGCCTAAGACTTCTTCAGAGATATATCTTGTGATCACCTACGAAAGTGTGGAATTGGGAATTATATGAAGGGCTGTAACATGGAAAGAGAAAGAATCTTGTTGTCTGCTACTTTAGAGAATAAGACCTCAACCAATAGATTAAAATGGCAGGGAAAGTGGTTTTGACTAAACAGTAGTAAGAGCAGTTCAACTATGGAACAGTTAAAAGTCCAGGGGTATCTTTCCTTGGTTGTTTTTAAACAGAGATTGGATAAGCATCTGCCAAGGATTCCTCTCAACTTCACTTCAGTCTCTGATCCAAAACATTGCTTGTAATGATATACGTAAAGAGAAGATGCAGGACATTGACTATGGCTACAATCATAGATGCCATACTTCTGTCCCCTCTGTACCTGAAATACAGTATGTGGTGTTCAGACACAGGTCCAGGAGCAGACATATCTGGTCCGGGTTGAGGCTGCTTCTGGAGGTGAGGGTACTGTCTTCTCTTAGTCTTCTCTTTACAGTTGTTAGAGCATTGGTGGTGGGAATGCTGGTAAAGAGAGATGTAACGTCAAATGATACCATGGTTTAGTCTGTATCCAATTTCAGCTCCCTGACTTTATAAACAAGCTACTCTGAATTGTGCACATGGTGGTCCTTGAGTCTAACCAGTGGGGCTAGGATATTCGCCAGGTATTTTGCAATGTTGTAAGTAAATGAATTTATACTACTGATGATAAGTCTGAGGGGGATTCCTTGTTTGTGGATCTTGGGAAGTCTTGAGGTCTTTTCCAACTCTATGATTCTATGATTCTATGATGTTCTTTTCCATTGCCCTATTAATTAATTGTGGTATTTCATGTAAAGAGCATTGCAATAATCTATCCTTGAGATCACAAGCGCCTGCACAATTGTTCTCAGGGAAGCCTTGTCCAGATACGGGCGAATCTGGGCGATCTGCCAGAGATGGAAAAAGGTGGACTTAGAAACGGCTACCACCTGGGCTTCCAGGGATAAAGCCAAATCCAAGACCACACCCAGATTCCTAACTCTATCCACCAGCTGGAGAGTAGTACCCCCCAGACTGGGGAGAGGGCCACTGTACACAGTAGAGGACTCCCCGAAGAACAGACTCCGGTTTGAGTCTGAGCCTGTTAGCCCTGATCCATTCCATGACCACATCCAGGCATGAGTCGAGGGTCTGCACTGCCTCTGCTGCACCGGTGGAAAAGGAGAGATAGAGCTGTGTGTCATCCGCATACTGATGACAGCATACTCTAAACCCCTTAATGACCTCAGCCAGCAGCCTCATGTAGATGTTGAACAGCATGGGGGAGATTGCTGACCCTGGGGCACCCCACAAGGGAGCTTCAAAGGGGCCAACAACTCCTCCCCAGTTATAGGAAGTCTCTTATCAGAAAGACTCCATGGAAATGGTAAATGGCTTGATTTTCAAGCTAAAATATTTCTGATTTTCTTTATGTCCTCTGCATTAAGCACAGTGATTATTTTATACAAATAAATATGTTTGTTGTCCTATTGCTGGTTTATATGGCTTGTGAAAAACATGGGGACACAGCCCTTGCCCTTACTGAGAAAATGGAGTTTTCAGTTAGGCTGAGTACAAGGCACATAATTGATGTCTCATCCAGCTGCCTGAATGAATTTATCCCTTGGCTCAAATGCCTTCCACCCATAATAGGACATGAGGCTAGGGCTTTTCAATCATCTCTGCACCCATGTATGCACATCCTTCATAGCACTATTTGTATCAAAGGCATAACAGTATAGCCAGTAGGCAGATTATGTCTAGATGTCTTAAAATCTTAATTTGTTTTTTTTTTTAAACACAGCTGTGGATTTAGATTGGTCCATTTGCGGTACCTGGAATCATATTTCCTTTGGAACTAGAGCACAAATTATGGCTGTTTTTGATTTTATGTAATCAGTGGCCAGGATGGAAAGCAAAATGTATTGGTAAAGTGTCACATAATTAGATCTAGCTTAGTTGCTATTGTTCTGTCAGCACAAGAAGCAAAGCGTGCTGCTTATTTACCACCCCATAGCACTTCAAATACTCTCTGGGCGGTTTACAATTTACTTATGCAGGGTATATGTTGCATGCACACACACACACACACACACACAGAGAGAGAGAGAGAGAGAGAGAGCTTTGTACTCATTTTACTGACCTTGGAAGGATGGAAGGCTGAGTGAACCTTGAGCCTGCTACCTGGGATGGAACCCGAAGTCGTGAGCACAGTTACTGCTGCAGTACAGCAGTTTAACCACCACACCACAAGGCCACAAAAAGCCCAAGAAAGGTACCCAGGCACTTAGCTGGGGATATAAAGGACTAGAAAATGAGATGTGCCTGCTTGGCAATGTGTTTTGCTTCTTCCACAAGCAGCTGGCAAAATCTGGTGGTGGTATGTACTGTGATGTTGGCACTATAGAGTTCCTTGGCCAGAAGCACCACTAATTTCAGGCCAAATCTGGAGACCAGCGGTGGGGCCTTGTGATGCCATTGGGAAGGACTTTATGATGTCACAGAGATAGAACAGACAATGATTTTGGAACTGCTTCTGGTCTAGTTGATTGTGAAAATAGGCATGAAAGAAGTCCAGATAAAGACCAGGGGCTCAAAATCTATGTAACTAGGTAATGTAACAACCCAGCTCAAGGAAAGAAACCTGTTTCTAAAAGGGCAGACAGGTGTGAAAATGTGCCTGGCAGCTGCAGTGGTTGCCATCATTCATGTTAGGTAGCCCTAGGTCTAGATGGGCGGTATAAAAATCAAATAAATAAATAAATTCCATCCAGTTTGACCCTATCACACACAGTAAGTACTTTTTTCCAGGTCCTGTACAGCTGTTGGAACTTATGGGGTCTTCCATCCAGTGTGATCCTATCACACACTTGAGTAATTTTTTCCAGGTCCTGTGCAGCTGTTGGAACTTATGGGAGCACACCTCAGTGTTGTGCCTTTGGGGAAGAGGAAAGGTTGAAGGCCATGTACTGATGCTGCTTGTTTGATGAAAAGGTGGTTGATTTCTTAATGCTATTCTCTATTCACTTAACATAGTTCTGTGTCTACTTGGTTAAGGGTTGGTAGTGGGGCAGGGGGAGAGAACAGTAGACCATTTTGAGAAGAATGGATTCTACAAGCCTGTGGAATTAGGATAAGGATCCTCTAAAAAGGATGTTGTCATGCCCAGCTCTAAAGCAGCCACACCACCTTCACAACAAGTGGCAGAGGATTCTTGCATCCAGTGGCACTCGTGAGTTATAGTTCCTTGGTTCATCCGGCAAGTGGTTTGGGAGGCTGTGTCAGGGGAGAGGTTCGTCATTCACTCCCTAGATCTGGTTTCCCATGCTGAGTCAAGTCCTTCAGCCGTAGCCTCCCAAAGCAGTAGCTAATATTTCCCCCCACTTTTCATCCAGTCAGCTGTGTGTGGTGTGTCTTGTTTTAAGAATCATAACTCCATGCCAATATGTGGCAAGTGAGTGTGATGTGTATCACAGGGCAGACACCCAAATGGGGCAGCTTTTTGCTTGTTTTGGTGTACAAAGGATAGATCGGCAACCTTAGTGTGAGATGGTGCTGTCCTCAATGGAAAAGAAAACAATAACAACACACACACACACAAAAACCCCAACCTTTTGTTAAAAGGTTTGATGTTTGACAGGGGAAGGAAAGTTAAGAACAGACACTTATAAAATGATGGACAATCTAGAGATGTTTGGGTTTCTGGAACGTCTGAAGAATATCTTTAAATGAGAGCATGAAACTAGCCAGTGTGTAATATTGCCATGGAAATAGAAGACATTGTGACATTTTTTCTTAAAGTCAGAACAGAGTAACTTCAGGGTTCAAGACAGCCTTAAGCAATGTCTGGTCACAGTGTTCTGCTGCATTCTAGATAAATAACTGGTTTTGACAAATGATAATAACAGAGTTCTCTTTTGTTTTTGTTTTTGTTTTTTGCTGTATGATGTCTTGGGTAGGTTTACAGCTTGGAAAGCTCTCTGTCTTCTGTTTTTACTCTTTTTGTTCATTAGTGTTTTATTGCTTTGTTTAAGATGTCTAGTGGAGAAAAAAGTACTGTTACAGCCATGGGCTGATTATAGAATAATTTTGCAAATACTGTACTGTATTTTCTGTTTCCTGCTATGTGCACCACAATTATCTAGACGGCCCTCCAGCTTTACCAAGATGGAGAAATGCAGTTGGTGATACACTGTTCCTTAAGTTAATGCACCCCCTCCAAAAAAAAATTCTGGAGCCAGAATCCTGCAAAGCTGTAGTTGATCATGGTACACTAACCAGGCCATTGCATCAATGTTGACTTCTGGATATCTTTTTCTTATTTTTTCTTTAATTTTGATCTTTCATTCATCCCTTTCTCTCCCTTGTTTCAGCTTCATAGAAAGTGCACCAACCCCCCCACACACAAATCCTATTTTGCGTAGTAGAAAGGTATGCAAATTAATAATTGCACCCTGGAAGTGTCTCTTTACAACATAGGTTCACAGAACTTGCAAAACTTATTTTTAAAAGCTACCTTCAGCTATCTTGACATTTTCATTAAAACATCTGCAGAAAATTTCAGATAGAAGAAAATCTAACAATAAATCTATGTCTGAACTTCTATTGACAAGTTAAAATATAAGACATCCTACCTCGAAGATATATTTGAGAATAATCAAATCACAAAGGATTTCATTTCAAATAAATTGCTTTACGATGCATGGCCAGTAGTGCCCCTATCGCAGACAAAGTAAGATGTTCAGAATTAGCAGCTAAAAATAGAGAAAGCGTCTTTTGATCTCCGCCAAGAGCCAAATATGAGGATTTCTATACACATATTGAGTACTATTTGCTATTTTTAATATGAACTTGCATAAGGAGTACAGGTGGGCATGAATCTCCTTCAGAGGTTTCTGACCATTTATACACACAAGTGCTGTAGTGGGGGATCCACCGAGGGAGGCAGGGGAAAGGCACACGCAGTACCTGTGGTGCTGTACATACGAGCACGCACAAACCTCCAAAGGTTGATGCTCATCTCTAAAAAAGGGAGTAGATGAAAAGCAAGATTGCAAAAATGATTCATAATTTTTTTTTTGAAAAGTTGGTCACTCAACCACAGCAGACATGGGGTTTCATAGCAAATGTTATACAGTTAGCTTTTCTAATTTTCGCAGATTATGTGCGTTTCTTGCAAAAATTTAGACCTGGAAAAGTTGCCAGAAAATGTTATCTTGCTTTAAATAAAGTATGATCTGATTTAGAATGTTTGTTTGGTTTATTTTTTGTATACAAAATGTTAATGACCCACTACATGTTTTAACTGAAATATCTGATTAAGCACACTTAATGTGCTTTAGATATTTGATTCAAATGAACTCAAGGCTTCTGCAAACATAACACAGTCTTCTTACTTAGGTACTTACTTGACTACCAAGGATGGGAATTGTGACAATTACCTGGTTAGAACGCCCTTTCTATAACAACATAGCCACATTATCCTTCTTATGCTAGGTTGGGGGAAGAGTTGGTTGTGCTGATGATTATGGTTCCCTACCTGGCACTGGTGTCTCCCAAACACTCCAGTTATTCAGATCTGCCAGTATCTCTGGGGAGTTAAAAACTCACATTGCTAGGTACATACAAGCAAGGTAGAACTGCCAACATGAAATTCCAGATTGTCCAGTACCTGGTTAAGACAAGAACTGGTTTCAGTACCATAAACTCTCTGAGCCACTGGACAATTAGTTGAAAATATTCTATTTTTTTTTTATTAAAAGCAAGGGAAAATATAAAGGAACAAAAGCCAGAAGTTGCAAAAAAAAATTAGAGACAGCCTAAGGCAGGCCTGTCCAAAGTCCGGCCCGCGGATCAAATTCAGCCCGTCAGCCCATTCTGAGTGGCCTGCAGCTGGCTGGCCTGGCCCTCCCTCCCCCTCCTTCGCCCCATGTTGTTGTTGTTTTTTAAATCTTCCACCAACACTGACACCGCCGAGAAACTTGAAGGGCTGGGTGGGCCGGCCGACCGGTGTGCAGAAGCTTGTGGGGCTGGGTGGGAGGGAGAGGGGCAGGCCACCACCACCAGCACCGCCAGGAAGCTTATGGGGCTGGGCCGGCCGACTGGCCGGCCATCGTGCGGGCCACCGCCACTGGCATCACCAGGAACCTTGTGAAGCTAGGCGCGCGTGCGTGGAGTGGCACGCAGGCAGGCTGCCACCACCAGCACCACTGGGAACCTTGAGAAGCTTGGCGCACTCGCAGGGCAGCGCACGGGCAGGCCACCGCCACCGGCATAGCCGGGAACATTGTGAGGTTGGGTGCACGAGTGGGGCAGTGATCGGGCGGGCCGTCGCCACCGGCACCGCTGGGAAGCTTGTGTGGCTGGGCGGACGGGTGGGCTGCCGCCACCGGCACCGCAGGGGAATGTGTGGAGGTGGGCAGGCCAGCGGGCCTCTGCCACCGCCAAGGAGCTTTGGGGAGGGCTAGCGGGTGAGCCATCGCCACCGCTGGGGATCTTGGGGGGGGTGCAATGTCGCACAGATTGCCTCTTCCAAGAGGCGAACTGTGGCCATGGCTTCCTATGCTTCCTTTGGTCCCCACCTTCCTTCTTTCCTCCCTCCCTTGGTCCCCACCTCCCTCCCTTCCTTGTTCCCCACCTTCCTTCCTTCCTCTCTTGGTTTCCACCTCCCTCCTTCCCTCCCTTGGTCCCCACCTTCCTTCCTGCGGGTGGGGTTGCCAGGGGTCAATGGGTTGGGCTTATGGGTCAGTGGGTGGGGCTTGCAGTGGGGTGGCAGGGTCGGGGAGCAACCGCCCCCTGACACATTCTCAGCCACCAAATCTGGCCCTCCTTACAAAAAGTTTCGGCACCCCTGGCCTAAGGGAATGGAAGAATTCTCTCTCTCTCTCTCTCTCTCTCTCACACACACACACACACACACACATACACACACACGACAAAGCTATCTAATCTACCTTTTTTGTTGTTGTTCAGTCGTTCAATCGTGTCTGACTCTTCGTGACCCAATGGACCAGAGCTCGCCAGGCCTTCCTATCTTCCACTGCTTCCCGAAGTTTTGTCAAATCCATATTGGTTGCATCGATGACACCGTCCAACCATCTCATTCTCTGCCGTCCTCTTTTCCTTTTGCCTTAGCATAAAGTCTTGTGTAATTTCAAGGCACGCATGGAATGCCTCTTTCCAAGCTCAGGCAACAGTTGGACAAAGCCTTCTCATTGGTGAATTGGTCTGAGTTGGACAACGGATAATTCTCCTTAGAGACAGGCCAAAATCATTGAACCACATTTTAACCCTCTTTGTACAGTACATTCAACCACCCACCCCAGACCTTCCCAAACACCATGTGACTTTATTTTAATGCTTAGTTGTACAAAAAGATATTCTTTTCCTTTTCCTTTCACACAGCTGTAATCCTTCCTTAATTTTCATGACTCCTGGAAAGGGGAGTGGATTGTCTTTTGATAACAAGGTATGGGTTGAAGGTGTTCGATCCTTTGATGGCCTCTCAAGTGGTAAATCTATTGAGAGCAATGCTTTCCTCTTGACTGATACTGACCTCTGCCTTCTCAGCCAACTTCCCAGGCACTCACAAAATTTCTAGATAGATTCCATGCCCCATGGTACCACAGTTTCGCAGTTTCTTCTAAGGAGTTTTGGGGGAGGACTGTATTTTTTGTTGCCAGTTTGTAGTTATTTTAACTGTAACATATTCATTGATTTTCAACTTTATTTTCTTTTAATGTGAAAATGAATTTAATTTTGTC
The DNA here is from genome assembly GCA_023846285.1 of Phrynocephalus versicolor. Lineage (NCBI taxonomy): Eukaryota > Metazoa > Chordata > Lepidosauria > Squamata > Agamidae > Phrynocephalus > Phrynocephalus versicolor. Next base: position 954,960 of record JAHTLZ010000240.1, read on the forward strand.
GTGTGTGTGTATGTGTGTGTGTGTGTGTGTGAAATATCCCAGTTTGTGGAAGAACGGCAGGATATACAGTGGTACCTTGTATAAAGGAATTAATTTGTTCCAAATGAAATTATGTTAAGCAAAATTTCCTTTATACAAATTTCCCATAGGAATGCATTGAAAACAGAGTAATCCCTAATCACGACCATTTTTATGTTGTAGGGATTCACTCCATAGGCAATTCTATTAAGCAAATTTCCCCTATCTCCGGAATTTTTTATGTTGTACAGCTTTTATGTTATATAAACTGTTTGTTATATGAGTGTCCAGTGTAAATATGTGGGATTTATGTTTTTAAATTTTTATAATACATACTTCCTTTGGCTTTTTAAAAAAAATTAAAAAAGAAAGGCACTGAAAGTTGTCAACAGCCTAAATATAGCACAACCAACAAGCTATGCACAATATTCTGTGGTTGTCCACTCGTCTTCTTTCAACAGTTTAATTCCTTTTTCCTGAGAATATTGTAGGATCTCCAGTTTCACTGTCACTGTCAGTAGAAATACGTGCAGTGCCTTTTTAAAAAAAAAATAAACAGATATGAAGTCTCTTTGGCGAAGAAAGACAAAAGCAGTAGCTAAAATCCTACTGAATGTTTATATGTAATAGGAATTATGGTAGCTGCAGCTAATTGGCAAGCTGACAAGATGCCTATTGGGTGCAAGTTGGAAAATGCAGTCAGGCACGTAAATGACATGTGATTGTCCCCTCATGAATTAGCTGCAGCAACTACCTCAGTTGCTCTTGCGTGCATATAATGTTCTAGAAGGAATCTACCCAGTACAATGTGCATTTCCAGGGTGAAACCTCATGGGGGGGAATCCTATTATGAAATTGGTAGATAGATAATAAAAAATTAGGGAAGGGTATTTCCAGAATTCTGTTTCCCAAAGCAGTCAACAGACTTTATTTATGCTATTTTTTAAACTTCTGGAAATCCTAATAGTGGCTATTAAGGAAACAACTACAGTATCTGTATTTAGCCCCACAGCAAATGGAATCTGGAAACAACACTGCTACATATGGAGGTGATTCATTGCCATCATTGATAGTCTTATATTTTATGGATTTGTCTAATCCCTTTTCAAAGCTATTTAACCTAGCAGAGTAGGGGAGAAGAGCAGAAGTAGAATCAGTTCTTGCCAAGATGGAGGCAAGCTGAGTGACAGAAAGATAAGAATCATCTACCTATGGAAATCTGCCTGGTTCCTGCACTGCAAATATTTAAATGCCCACTAAAAACCTGGCTCTACAGTTTGGCCTTCTTTGAATATGTAGTCAATGGGGACACTTAATCATAGTCTGTGTTATCCACCTCTGATTTTTTTCCTCTTGTTTCTTCTTTTGAGTCCTTATCTGGTTTATTTTTGATAATTATTATTTTTGTTTGATTTCAGCTTTATTTGTATATTTTCTGTATTATTACATTATATGTATTTTTGTTGGTTGATGTTTTTATAATTTGTACTCTTGTCTGTTGTTCACTGCCCACGAGTGGCCCTTGAGCCTAATGTGCAGTATATCAAATAAATAAATAAATAAATGGGATTTGGAACCAGTAATAACATAATACAAGTGCGAGTTAATACAAGTGCGAGTTACGCATGGCAGTGACCAAGGCTGATGTAGAACACTAGCTTTTATAGCCATCAAGAAGTATCACCTGACCTGCTTTGGCCTACTGTACTTAAGAGTTGCTTCCTTCTGGCTAATCTCTTTGTAATTTTCGCATTTGTAAAGACATCTCTGAGCTCCAGATTCAGAACCTCCTGTGACCTGTCATGATTGGGCTTTTTTTAAAGTCAAGGAAAACAAAAATAATGATGTGACTTCTTTTTTCCCCGTGAAAAGGTTGCTACGAATAAACAGTAGCCGTTGGGTGTTGAAAAAAGGACCACAAAACAGTGTGGGGTCAACAAGAACTTTGAAAAACAATCAGCTGGGGTAATGGATGATTCTTTTCTGAATGTCATATCCTACTCCTGATTTTGTTTTGTTTTCATTATTTTTATTTTTCTAAAAACAATCACAACACTCTGTGATTGTTATATATCTGTATCCTACTCCTTTGCAAGGGAAAGTAAATTTATATTTTCCCACAAACTTTGTTTTGGACAAAATTATGACTCCTTTTTGGTGGAAAGGGAACTTGTGCAAGACACTGAAACAGAGAAAACAGTGTTTTCCAGAGATCTTAAAACAATTTAGCAATAGTGTTCCTTCTTGAAGGCTCATTTATCAGAGCAGAGCAAACAGGGATCATCCAACATGTAAGTAGCTCTGGCAAAAACCCAGCCATGTCCTTGGTTAGAGGAGGATTAGTTTGCTCATCGAGTTGACTTAGGGAGATGGGGAGGTTGGGTTTGTGAGTCAGAGCAAAGTGGGTGGGGTTACTAGGAGTCACCTAGTCTGCCCAGAGGTCCCTCAACTGAAAGAAGATGTCCTGGCTCCTCTGCTCTGGATGGTGTCCAAAGCATGTTCTTGGCAGAAAAACTCTCGACACATATGTTCTTTCGAAACTTTGCATTTAGCCAGAGAAAACAAGGCCAGGAACCTAACTGAAGAAACAGCTGCTTGGTGCCTAATATAGACAAAGATTATAGTTTGCTCCCGTACAGATACATTTGTTAATTATTAATTTTTAACCAAAAATATGCAGATGCAACAAGACAGAGTTAAACTGTGCTATATTAATTTTAAAAGGTCTTCTAAACAAGGTTGGGCAAAGGAATAGAGAAGGACATAAAATGATTTGTGCCAAATCTCTAACATGGCGCTTAACCTCCCCACGGACCACAGGCTTCTGCTACTAATCTTACTCTATTGTGATTGATGTTTTATTATAGAGATGAGCACAAAATGAATTTTTTTATTCATTTCATTATTCGTTATTAATTTTGTTACATAACGAAACATATAATGAACCACCCTCTCAAAGAAAAGCGAAATGAAACAAAATGAAAATTTTCATTCCGTTCTATTTCGTTTTTCATTTTCTCATAGGAATGCATTGAACAGGTGATACCTTTAGGCTACTAGAAAAATAACAAAGACGTTAATATTTTGGGGGGCGAAATCCCCTTCCTCAGAGCAGTACCAATAGGTTATAACATGGCAAAAGATGGATTTGCCAAAAGTTATTTCTTAGATGTAAGGTCCTTGGCAAGATGGGAAAAAAGCCAGGGAGTTTCTTAGTTGAAGCTCGGAGCTTGGATGTTCTTAGGCTGCATCTGGAATGAAAGGAGGGAGGTGTTTGTATTGTCCCAGTCCTGTCATGGCTCACACAGACACATTCACACCTCTCCTCAAGCTGGGTACTCATTTTACCGACCTCAGAAGGATAGAAGGCTGAGTCAACCATGAGTCTGCTAACCTGGGATTGAACCCCAGGTCGTGAGCACAGTTTTACCTGCAGTACAGGCATTTAACCACTGTGTTGTTAAACACTACAGTAGAGTACAGTACAAACATTTAAACACTGTTATTGCTGTGTGCATAGAAGCACATAGAAAGGCACTTGACAAGTTAAAACTTGAAGTGACTATGAAAAGAAAATTGGTTAGGTGCTTTGGCTGCACCTCAGTTCAGAGAATACCAGCTGGATGCTTTTTTTGCTCCTCTGGCGAAAGAAACAGAAGACTTGAGTAAATCTACCAGTGTCATGTCCATGAACTGCATCATTCCCATCTGCTTACCTCTTATTGCTGAAAGAAAATAAATAAATAAATTAGAATAAAAGTGCCTCTTCAAGTTGCAGGCTAGCTATTAGTAGCTGAACTCCAGCATTTGAAAAAGTAAAAAGAATGTTGGCCATCTTTAATTAATAGCAGATGTGAGCTCTACGTGCTGAAGCATGTGTCAAGACATTTTTAAAAGCATAGCAAAGAGATTCCTTCCAAACTGGAAGGGAAATATATGAAGCCAAACAGGCCAAGACGAGAGCATTAAAGGAATAGAATTTGGGAACAGAGCAAAACTGAAACCCTATAAAATAGACTTCCTTTGAACAAACCCTAATGGTGCTTGTTTTCACCCTGACTATTTTTGTATGATGTAATAACTTCTATTTTTCTCTCAGAATCACACGTGTCGGCAGGAGTCCCAGGTCCTGTCCTCATTGATTTCAGTATCAAAACCCAAAACCAGAGTGTGGGCCCTTGTGCACTCTCACAGAATCTTCAGACTTTCCAATGTAGGCTCTAGTACAGTGGTTCCCAACCTGGGGGTCAGTACCCCTTTGGGGGTCAAACGAGCATTTCACAGGGGTCGCCATGAGCCAGTGATGAAAAAGGCACAAATGGCTTGGGTCTGGAGGAGGGAAGGGAGGAAGGGAGGAAAAGAGTGAGTTACAGCTTGATAGGTTGGAGGGGTTGTCAGTCAATAGCATCGGAGGCTGCGATTGGCTGAGGGCGCCTGTAGACCAGACTGAGGGAAGTTCTCTATGGCAATCTGCAGCCGTGGCCTGCCAAAAGGGGCTTGTGGCCTCTTCCAAGCAGGGCAAGGGGTCACCACAACATGAGGAACTGTATTAAAGGGTTGCAGCACATCTATAATTTAACAAATACATTTAAGTGTCCATTTTGGGTGATGATTATGTTTTCCCTCTTCTTTCCCCCTATGTAAATATCCATCATAACCCCTCAGCCAGCATTCAATAGGGTACACCTAGCCAGTATTTCAAGCTTCACTTCTGTTTTTGCTAGATGTGCAAGCTTATTCGGCTATTGTGTATCAGTGCTTTGAATTCTTTTCATTCATAACTAATGTACTCTGAGCTGGGGAGAAATCTGTTGCTTTGGTTACTGCGTAATGAGCCATTGTTTTTCCTGGACCTTGCCCACCTGATGCATTTATGTTTCGCTGAATTACAATCTGTTCAGTCCCTGTTTAGTATAGATCCTGGGGAGCGAAAGGTTTGTCTCTTCTTCAGGTGCGGCAACAAACATAAAAGGAAGTAAATTATAAAAGATTTCCCAGGCAAGGGGGCGTGGGGAATCAATATTGTACACTGGCAAATATTTTCTCCTTTGTGTTGAAATGTTCCTTTAGCAAGCAGAACTATATTATTTCAGTGTTGGCTTTCTGTCATGGGGCTGAAATTGCTTCCTTGCAAAATGGAGGCGGATGATGAGTAACATTTGTCTTGCTATAGGCCCCTCCTTTTTTCAGTCAGTGAATGTTGAGACCCGATTTCAAATGTATAACCACATGTCAGTCACTGTAAATGACAGTTCGATTTGACATAAATTTGCCCCTAAAAATTGTTTTCCAAATTATCCCCTGCAAATGTTGGTATCCAACACCCAGTACAACATATATCTGTACAAAGTTAGTCTTAGGGCAGACCTGTTAACTTGATTTTTAGCTGGACTACCAGTCAGTGGGTCTTCCTATCATTTCTGCAGGCTAGATTACTCTTGCTTAATCTCCATGGAGCCTGCCTTTGAAAATGGTTTGAAATTTTCATTATAAAAAATAACGCCTGCCTCTGTTTATTAGCAGGAATAACAACATAGTGCACAAACAATGAGCTCCAGATTTATTTCTGACTCAAGTATGAAGGAATTTTGAATGGATTTGCCCCTCACTTCTTACAAATCCCTACCTCATAATACAGTGAAGTTACCTGAAGAGGACTTGCCATACTTACTGGAACTAGAATCATGATGGACAGATCCTAATTCTTGCCAACATTAGATGAGGTGATAAAATTTATTTCTTTATTGTACGTACTCTATCAGAATATGACAATATAATAAATGTTCTCATCCTCAACAAAATGAGCTTGAAGTTTGTACAAACTTGACTGGGGAAAAAACAGTGATTGGCTTTTTTTAAAGCAGATTTATTTATTTATTTATTATTTTTGTTCTGCGTGAGGCTGAACAAACTAGGGATTACTTTCGTGTTTGTTTGTAAATAGAAGTATATTTTGCATTTCAAAAATCTGCATTCTGTGCAGAAATAAGGAGGGGTTCACAATATACAAGGATTTTTATGTAACAGGTTTTTGCATAGAAGAAAAGCTTTTGTGCAGAATTGCTTTTATATATACTGTATGTATTTGTTGTGCTGATGTTAAAAAAGTCCTGAAATGCAAAAAGCCACACAAATGTTTATAATCTCCCAGCAAAGAGAAAGTTCTTTTTTTATTATTCTTCTCACCTGCAAGAAAGAAAAAGAACATTTACATTTCAGTTTTATATTGCAGGATATTCCGTTGTGAGTTCCCACCTGCAGTCTGAAGCACTACAGCTGAGACATTATCCGTCTCATTGTACCTCCAGCGGGAATGAATATAGAATCCAGCGCTGATTTCTGCTTTTCAGTTTATGCAAAATGTTGTTACTTGCTCATGCTAAAGTCTGTTGGGAGTTTTAATTAGCCACTTATCGCATCTCCATAGGGAGGGAAGAAGCAGGTTTCAACAATATTCTCCACTATGGAATGGGGCAGTGTGGTGAATAACTGAATTGATAGTACAGTAGCGCTACATCCTGGCAGCTGCCTTGCCTTGTCAAGAGAGAAGGCTTCTATCCCTGTAGTACTAAATATGGCAGCAATCTAAATAACAAAGTGCATAAACATAATGAGAAGGATTACATTCAAGGGGGCGTTTAGATGATGAAACATTCTTGATTTCTTTCCAAGGAGTTGTTTGTGGCCTTACAGCAGCACAGCTTGTGTCTTGTGATGTTTAAGCAACATTATGTCAGTCATGTGGTTGTTACAGCATTAAAAATTGGCAGGGTTCTCTATATGTTTGTTATCATTTAGTAATCAGTTGGAGGTATAGACATTTGCCAAGGGGACACAAGTGATCTCTCGGATAACTTTGCAGAGGATGTCATGGGTCTGCAAAGACTTTGCAACATGGGAATAAGAGCAGGGCAATATAACTTGTGTCAAATTGCTACGTATCATCCCCTGGCAGGTGATTTTTGACTGTGATGTCTAAGCACAAGGGGAAGAGAGATAATTGCTTTCACTTACGGACACTTTTGCCTTCTGCTGCAGAAAATCTTTTGAGAAGCCCCTGTTTCTTATAACCATCTTCATCTCTTGTATTGTGATGCCTGGTAATTGGCAAGAAATGAAAAGAGGAAATAGAGGGTAAGGGGCCAGCTGGAGAGAATGTATTTCACGAATCTTCGCAATTTTGTTTCCAACATGCACATTTTGCTCATTGTAAAGCAGGCATGTCCAAACTTCGGCCATCTTGATGTTTTGGACCACAGCTCCCAGAATTCTAAGCTTAGACTGCCAATGGCAAAGGATTGTGGGAGTTCCAGTCCAAAACATCTGGAGGGCCGAAGTTTGGACATGCCTGTTGTAAAGTAAGCATACCTCAGGGTTTCCAGGGGCTCTAAGCCAGTTAGTGGTGAACTCTTGGCCCTCCAGATGTTTTAGACCACAACTCCTAGAATTCCAAACCTTGTATTGCCAATGACAAAGGACCATGGGAGAGGTGGTCCAAAACATCTGGTGTGCCAAAGGTTCCCCACCACTACTCTAAGCTATGTTACCAAGCATTGTTTCTGGGAAGTAGTGTTGGGGGTTTATAGTCTTAAAATTCTTTTAAGTGCAAAAAATCGTGGAGATTCCATACGTTTCTTTAGAAATAACACTTTAAATATGTCTAGATCACCATATCTACATAAGTAATAAAAGTAAAATCATTATGTATTTAATATGGGCTACAGCAATGTTTTTTCAGATGGAACTGTGGGCTGAAACAAGATAGCAGTAAATATGGTGTGATGAAAAGCCTGAGGCTGTCATTAACTTGACCTTTGTTATGTTCTTACATTAGTTCTCTTTGCACCTCATTAAGCAGAGAGACCACTTTGGAGATGGTTTACATTCTAGGAGAGGAGACGAAAGTGCAGGAATCAGTGTGCTTACTAAGAGCATAGCTCTCTCTTTAGGTTCTTATTTATTTATTCATTTTTCACTAGGGCCTTTACTTCACGAGGTGCCTCGCTTCGAATTGACCTTGCCTTCGATTTGAATTCGGAGGCGGTCACGTGGTGGTCACGTGGTCTCCCTTCGCTCCCACCCCCGTTTCTCTGTACTCACGCGGGGCATTTTTGGGACCGAATCGATTACTACCTCACGTGCTCCCTTCGCATTAGAAAGCTGATTTGCAACGTCCGGTTCCACTCTCCTTTTATTTTTTTAAAAAAATTTACTCGGCGTATCGATGCATCAATGCTTGGCTGTCATTCACGACAGAGCGTGGTTACTGTACGATCCTGTGTTTTGTTTCCTGGCATCATTGGCAGCCCCCCGCCGCCCCCGCCGCCGCTACTCGGGGGGAGCCCCGCATGGCACAGCCGCCCGCCCTCCACTGCATGCACGCTGCCTGCCCCGGGTGCCCTGCTCTGGCCGGGCGAGCCGCCGCCGCTACTTGAGCGAGGAAGTAACAGCGCAAAGCGATGAAACAATATAGCGATGCATCGATATCCCTGTTTGAATATTTTTTAAAAAAACTTGAAATAAAAGCCAAAAACCGAGACCACACGTGACGTTGGGAGCGAAGCGAGATGCGAAGCGAAAAGATTCCCGGCCCATGGCAGGGGAATCACTCACCCCGGTTGGAGCACGGTAAAGGGGGCGTGGTCGGGGTGACGTCGCAGCCAAAAAGGAGGAGCGTGCGGACTGAAGCGATCGGTTCGCACAGAAATGACGGCTTGCCGCGAAGCGAGCGGCTCGTGAAGTAACGGCCTAGGAAACCTTGGCAATTGTACTTCAGCAGTGTGGAGATGGAAGATGTCTGAGTGAGAAATGTCAATACCATATCCAAACCACAATTCCCAGAATTCCTTGTGGGATGCCATGAAAGTTACATGGGTCTAACCTAGTATTTTAGTTCTAGCATACATTTGCTGTAATTTTGCCTGGTGCTTCCTGCTGCTTTCCTTCATTTGAATAATGTCTTAATTATAGTGTGCCCTTTCACTTACGCAGAAAGATATGTGGCACTCAGGAAGCCTCCTGAATTCAAGAGCTTGAGCTTGAGATTTTTTTTCTAATGTAGACAACCATTTATCAAATGTTGTACAATACTATTTTCAATTGACCACTAGAAGTTGTTATATGGAATAGAGGTGGGCACGAACCATTGGTTCACTTGTCCATGCTGGTTCAGCAGATGGCTGAACAGTTAGGTTTTAGGTGGCTTGGAGCCTCGCCCACTCCCATAGGAATCTACTCAGAACCAGCACCCCAGCCTCCCTGCCCTTCCTCCTCCAGGCACTGCCTCTGAATGGGCAGCCACCACAGGAGACAGAGCACCCAACCACCAAAGACTTATTTGGCCATCAAATGGCCAGATGGCACGAACTGGTGGTTTGTGCACAACTTGAACTTGTAATATAAATTCTGTAATCCTCCCCTTCTGGAAGTTCTACCCTGATGTATACAGACCTTGTTGTTGTTGTTGTTGTTGTTGTTGTTGTTGTTGTTGTTGTTGTT
>JAHTLZ010000240.1:964485-1004331 GCA_023846285.1 Phrynocephalus versicolor
GTTGTTGTTGTTGTTGTTGTTGTTGTTGTTGTTGTTGTTGTTGTTGTGACTGACTCTTTGTGACCCCATGTCCATGGAGTTTTCTTGGCAGGAATACTGGAGTGGTTTGCCATTTCCTACTCCAGGCGCCTACAGCACCTGGTATTCCCTGGTGGTCACCCATCCAAGTACTAGCCAGGCCCGACCCTGCTTAGCTTCCGAAATCAGGCGAGATCAGATGTGCTCAGGGCACCTATGCCCTGACCTTACAAACACCTAAATGTGGCACACTGGTGAGAAAGGGCCTAAACTGGAAGGCACTGCAGCCGAGTTAGGCCTAGTTCTTTCAAACTTCCTGTTCAGACAGAAAGTTCCCAGCTAGCACAAGGGCAAGGACAGTGCGCTTGGGTGGATCTAGACTTAGCTAAGCTTCAAAGCCTCCCAGTTTAGACCTTTTTCTCCTAGATGAGCCATATCTAGATGTCTTTAAGGTGTGTATAAATCAAATAGGTAGAACTCTCAGAATGTGGAATTATGGGATTTGTAGTCTAAGAAATAAAAAAATACCCATCCCTGGTGATGAGAAGTACATAGTATTCTAAGCAGGGATGCATCATTGATTTATAAAGGGCGTTATAATATTGACAGCTCAACTTTCACTTTATTTTGTAACCTATACAATGGTCCCCCGCCCTTTCGCGGTTCATATACTGCAGTCCTGCTATATTGTGGGACCACAGTACCACAAAAGGGCTTGAGGTAGGGGGGAGGTTTTAAAAGCTGGGGCTTTTTAAAACTTCCCCCCTTCCCCAATCTCCAGCTGATTGGCGCTGGGGTAGGAAAACAAAAGGTTTTTCTCCCCCACCCTAGCGCCAATCAGCTGGAGCCCAGGGCTTGCCTCTGTTCCACCGGGTTGCAGGGAAGCGGCGCGCAGTGTTTAAAATGGCTTTCAGCAAGGGAGCCAAGCACTAAACATCGCGATAGACGGGGGTTACTGTACCAAAATAAGGATGTTGGCATCAGAGTCACAGAACGTGCAGCAGGGCGAGGATGGATGTGGGGATTGTGGTAACAGAGGCAGGACTTAAACATCTGGCATTTTTCAAGCAAGGGCTGCAGTCCAAATTCCCAGTGTCTGCCCCAAATATGAAACATGCCTAATAACAGAGAAGCCACTAGCAAATAGCACAGCGCACTGGATCAGCTTCACCCTCCCTCCTCTCAAAACTGTGATTTGAAAGATCTTGAAAAACCTTTAATCACGGAGTAGAAGGAGCAGTCAGTCAAAAAATGTCATTCTCTCATCTCTTTTCCCTGCGTCTGCACCTTGTTATGGACAGCAGGAGAAGAAGTCTCTGTTTTACAAGTACAGATTGCTAACACACATGCAAATACAAGAGACTTGTTCTGTTTTGGATGGCTCCCAATTTTGTCTGAATCAGCCCAGCTGGATGGTAGAAAAAGGATTCCTCTTAATCCAAAGCACAGCCCTAATTAAAATGCATGTGTCCTCCTCATATACAAAGAAAAGGAGTTGAAGACAGAGATAGGCATGAATTGCTTTGTGCTGGGTCATTGTGTTTTAATACAGTTCCTCTTGTTGTGGTGACCCCCAAACATAAAATTATTTTGTTGCTACTTCATAACTGCAATTTTGCTACTGTTATGCATCGTAATTTAAATATTTGTATGCAGGATGTATTTTCATTGTTACAAACTGAACATAATAAGGCCTACTTCACCTTACAAACAAAGACTGAGAAAAATGTATTAAGATGTTTTTTTCAACAAATATCCACTTAATCAGCCCAGCCTCTCAATATGTGGTCTTGTCTATCTCAGAAGTGTCATTTTACCTGGCCCTGAAACTATTAGAATTTATTAATACTAATGTGTTGTCAAGTCAGTTCTGATTTCTGGCAACCATTTTCAGTGTTAGAGTAGTCAGAAATGTAGTTTCCCATTCTTTCCTTCTGGGAGGGGGTGTCCTGGGACTGTGCAGCTTGCCCAAGGCCACACAGGCTGGCTCTTTTCCCAGAAGGCACAGAGGTGAATCAAACTCCTCTGACTGCTCAGCCAGACTCTAAATTCACTGAGTTATCCAGCAAGAATGTATTCCTCTTATATAAAAATGTAAAAATGGAAAGACAACAAAAATAGAGAAACAGGGGTTACAGTTAAACAATCAGGGGAACACTCATCGGAACAGAAATGTTTTCTGTGGCTGACAAAACACACTTAGAGAACAGAACCCTGTTTTAATGAGAAGAGGTGTCCCACAATAGTGATGCATCCTCTGAAATAGTCTGAGCTTCTTGTACAGTACTGTATTTCTGTCCTAAATGTGATGCGTAAAATGTTTTCATTTTTTGAATTCGAAACAACCAAGCAGGTTCCCAATGCAGATGTTGCACACTGGTTTTTACCAGATACTATAGGTCTGTGCCCAATAACATCTTTGGCTGTTCATTCTGAACCAACTGGAGTTTCTGAGGCCTCAGTGAAAGTGGCTCTGTGTAAACCAGACTACAGATGCACCTATTTTTACTTGCTGGGTGCATGGAGTAGATCGCTTCATAACAGAGTGGGGCAGGCAAGGCCCTTGGCATGGGGTAGTCGGGCATTTGGTCTGCCCTCATCCAGGTTTAGCAGGGCAAGCAGAGCCTGAGAAGGTGGGCAAAGAAGGTTGTTCATTCTCTCTCCACCCAGGCAGCAATCCTGCTGCTTGCCACAAATGTCATCCGAGAAACCTACCTGGCACCAACCCTGTCTGTCCCTTTCACTCCTGAATTTTGGGGATCCACAAACCACAGGGTATCCAACCAAGTCTTTGGGGAAGTAGAGGCTGTGTCTTGATCGTAGACATCACACCCTGATCTAAGTGACCCTTCTGCATTCTCAAACTCCCATTTCTTGTCTTTCCCTCAAAGGCTGGGAATTGCTGTGTCCCCTTCCCAGCAGCAAACTCCTCTGCAGTTTCCTCCCACAGCTCTGCCTTGGACAGTCCTGCTCAGGGAGGGGTGGGGGAGCAGTGGAAAAGGCCTAGGAAGGGTGCTGTTGAGGTAGGTAGGAAGGAGCCAAGGGCTATCACGGGGCCTCTGTGGACCACCAATGCTCAGTGGTCTGTCCATGGTGGACACCAGCTGCTCTGGATACTGGGTTTGGGGGGAATGAGGCACCCTGGGGGCATGGGAGAACCCCACACTGTATCTTAGCCACTTGCTGTCCTCTTCTGGTTCTCGAGGACAGCCGCCTGCATGCCCCCCGGCCCTCCATCCCCAGCAACCTCCCGCCCACGTCCTTGCTGCTGAGCCGACTTACCCAGCGAGAGGAGGCGTCCGAGCAGCACCAAGAGTAGAGGGTCTTCTTGAATCATCCTGGGAGGGGTGGGAGGGAACAGTTTGCTTGCGAATGTGGGGCTGGGGGTCGCTCAGAAGCAGCACTGAGGCAGCTGTCATCTTCCTGCTCCCTGGCGCTGGCCAATCAGGAGCTGCACAAGGACATGCATCATCCCACCTCCCTGTCTGATTGGCCAGCACCAGGGAGAGAGAAAGATGACACATCAGAGGCTGCTTCCTGGTTGGATTTTTGCCCAGCACAAACTAGAGCAAGGTAAGACAGTGGTTGATTTTGTTCCCAAGGGTGGGACTGGATTCCAAGCGCCAGCTATGCTGGCGTGTTTCATTTTGGAACCAGTCCCCTTCCGAAACGAAACACCCATCTCTAATTTTTAAACAAACAAGGGGAGCACTCAGGACAGGAGAGTTGGCCTTGTGTGGCTGACCTTCGACAACTTAGAAGCAGGTTTGCCATTCAGTTGCTTGCTGTAAAGGACTTCATTATAAGTGCAAAACAACCCAGTGATGCTTAACAGCTGCTGCTGCTGAAGGGAATTTGGGGCACTGAACCCCCCTCATAGCCATTATTAACTTTCCCCATCAGCACACTGAGATCAGGAATGGAGGGAGCAGAGTGATCCGATACTTCTCAGCAAATGTGAAGGGGGGCTTAAGTCAAGGTACTTTCAGATATAAGAACAATGGGTAGATCGAATCTAGAAAGTGGTTGGCTGGTTAGTTGATCTATAGATTGAGCTACAGATTGTTCAACTGATGATGGAATAGTGAAGTTGGAAGGGGCCTGTAAGGCCATCAAATCTAACCCCCCACTCCATGCATTAATACACATCAAAATTTCTCTTGAATCAATGCATAGATTTTTGCAGTGTCCAGAATCTGGCTGGGGAATTTATGGGGGGCACTGCTGGTTGGCTGGCTGGTTTTTAAACCATCTACAATCTCTGAACAATACACTCTTCACCCCTGTGAGCACCAAACCATTTTAAAATCAGTCTCCTCACACCTCTCTCTTGACACATTTAAACACACAAGGAAGTACTACTATCAAGTTTCATGTCAGCCTCCATATGGAAGGTCCATCTGCAGCCCCTTCTATTTTAGTCAAAATGCCGTAAGATTTTGGTTAAGCTTTAAGCAGGAAGGGGAAGGGAGAGACCTTGCATAGGCGCACTCAGCAATATCTAAAAGGAGGCAGGCAGACCTCTTGTAAGTGAAGGCACACTCACCTCCTGGGCAGTGGGGGCAGCCAGGTGAAGATTAATCTGTCAGCGTTGCCCTGCTGTTTTGAGGTTGTTACATCGTGTGCCCTTCTGTCCACGCAACTGGGCCCCTCTCCAGGTTTGGTGTCCCAGCTCATGTAACAAAGTATAGACCTTGCCAGCATGTTAGGACCTACAATGACCTACAACATCATTATATAACTTGTCATAATAATAGAAATAAGGTCACTGATGTGATTGTCCATCTTTCCTTCTGACTTGAAGAACAAATAAACTGGATAGCAGTTTTTGGGGGAGTAACTCCTTTATGTTTTGAGCAATGGTGGGTAAAAGGCAGCATTGGGGATCCCTGTGGGCTCTGAAGTCTGGTTGGTTTGTTTATTTGTTTTTTGCAGTGCCCGTCTTTCTCTCCCTCCCTCTAAACACACACACACACACACACACACACACACACACACACACACAACTCCAAGCCAAAAAACTGTTTATCATCACCACTACTAAAAGCCTTCAGGAAGTATAATTAACCTTTAAACTGGTTCCAGGTCCCCAGCACCATATAATACTAAAAATATCCCCTTTTCAAAGCAAAAGCCTTCTTTCAGCCTTATTCTTTTAAGACATTGGGACTTTTGGCAGTCATGCAGTCCCCAGAGATTTACAAGAGCAAAAGATAGCATACGCTCTGGCCAGCAAAGTTACATATTCCTAGTCTAGGAAGTTCTTTGGCCAGACTCATGAAAAGTTCTGACCTCATCAAAAAGAGACACACATCCTAGAACAGTTTAATGGAAAGGAGCCATTTTATGTTTCAAGAACATAAGAACAGCCTTGCTGGAACAGACCATAGCCCATCCAGTCCAGCATTCTGTCTCACACAGTGGCTCATCATTTGCTTCAGGGCATTCCCAAGCAGATGTCTTCACCCCACGAATGGCACTGAGAGATATCCTGCCTATCTCTCCAACCCAGAGGTTGTCGTTAGTCATCCATAATGATCGCCATTGATACCGTTGTTCTCCATGAACTTGTCTAATCCTTTCTTAAAGCTGTCAAGGCTGACAGCTGTCACCACTTCTTCTGGCAGGGAGTTCATAGACTAGTGATCCTCTGGATGAAAAAGTACTTCCTCTTATTTGTTTGAGATCTAGCACCCAAACGTTTCATGGAGTGTCCCCTGGTTCTAGTGTTGTACGATAGCAGTTTTTCCTTTTCCATTTTCTTTTCAAGTGCGTGGCAATCACATTAGTTATGGGTGCAAGACAATATATTTATCCGATAAATGGAATAAAGGTTTGATTCATTTATTCATGTAAATTCATTTGATTCCATTTTTCTTTTGAATCAATAATAATGATCATGTGCCCTCAACACAATTCTGACACGATAACCCTTTTCAGTCTCCCAGATTGAGAGTACTTAGAAGTAGTTTACCATTACCTTTCTTCTGGGTGCACCCTGGGACTGTGCAGCTTTCCCAAGGCCACACAGGCTGGCTCTTCTCCCTGGAGGCACAGTCTAGGCATCAAACTCCCAACCTCTGACTCTGCAGCCAGATTTATAAACTGCTGATCAGTCCAGCTGGCAATTCATTAAACTTGCATGTCCTATATTTTCTCAAAGTTTACAGGAACCAGGTTTCAGCCCACATTCAATCAGCTCAAACGTGACTGGCATCACGTTTGAGCAGGATACAACTATTTTAGTGCATGTGTAAAAAGGGGGGGTTGTTTTCTTTGTAAACATACTTTGCTGACCAGAATATGTTTACATATATTGTTTATGAATGTTGTAACAAATATCTAGGGAGAGACAGCCACGTACATAATGGCAGCAAAAGACAAAAATGGGAAAAGGTGAGAGGACTAAAATTCCCCAAACCTGCTTGTCAGGCAGTTGGTGTTGTGGTCCCAAAAAGTTGTGTTTCTTTAGCAAGGGTAATAAAAGAGTCTTGCGATGAACAGAGCTTTCATGAATCACTGCCCAATTTTATCAGGGCCAAGGAGTTTAACCTTCTGTTGAGAGACAAACAGATACATTATATAAATATAGTCACAGGGGAATAAATACCCTGGAAGGCCAAAAGGCCAGTAATCTAATAGGCAAAAGAGGTTTGTGTCGGAAACTCTTCTTTTCATGCAAACGTCACAAACTTCCTGTCCTCCTTGCGTTACGTGTCTTCTTGACCCCACTGTTTATGTTTCTTCCTTCCAAAATTTGTGTGTGTATATTGCTGGTTGCAAACCATCTCCCTCTCTCCCTCCCTCCTCTCTCATTCTCTCTCTTTAACATGGATCGGTACTTTAAAACCCAGAATGTTCCATTAATGGAGTACTAACAGATAAGTAGGGGGCGTGGTGGCTCAGTGGACTAAGGCTTCCAAAAACTGTCGGCTGTGTGGCCATGGACTTGCACAACACTGGCTCTTCGGCTTGAATACGGAGATGAGCACTGCCCCTAGAGTCGGGTACGACTAGCACGCATGTGCGGGGGGGGGGGAAACCTTTACCTTTACTTTTTTTAACAGATAAGAATTGGTTAGAAATCATAGACTGTGTTATCCAAAGTATGGTGACCACAACATAAGAAACAGTAAGCCCTGTTTGGATATTATACTACAGTTCTGTTTACCCAGTTGCTTGTCAAGACAGGAAGAGGAGAGCATCCAGCCCAACAGGAAGGAATTAGTGCTTCCATGTGAGGCCATGTGAACCGGAATCTTTAGTCTATAGACTCATCAATTTCCCTGGAATGACAACAGCATAAAAATGGGGCAGGGCAAGGGACTCTGCTGCTTGGGCATTGAAAAGAACTGAGTAAGGCAGGGGTGTCCAAACTTTGGTCCTCCATATGTTTTAGACCACAACTCCCAGAATGCCAAGCCTAGATTGCCAATGACAAAGGACTGTGGGAGTTGTGGTCCAGAACATCTGGAGGGCCGAAGTTTGGACGCCACTTGAGTAAGGCATGTCTGACGAAGACTAGAGGGCCTCACTAGTCTTCACGGGTGAAACCACATCTGGCTCAAGCATTGCCATGCCTCTGTCTGAAACCACGATGGACCAGTCCATTCCTGCTTGTCTCCTTGCTACAGGTGGAGGTTCAGAGCCTCATCAACACACTCTTTCTATATGCGTTTGTGAGTGCTTGCTTGTTTCCCTGTGTTTGGGTGTCTCTACCCACCTTTGTCCTGTTCTTTCCTGTTGGGCCTGGCTCTGTTTATCTTTGATGTGCCTTCTACCCCAACAACCACAATAAACATCAGCCGTCAGTGTACCTGGAGTGCAGTGTACACTTCTAACTGCCATATTTGAAGAAGGACGTTGATAAACCTGGAAGAGGTGCTTTAAATCAGCTTTAATTGAATTATATGTCACCAAATGAACTCCTTCTTCCAATTTAAAACACTGATAAGCCTTCCCCATTCCTCCTTCTTGTATTTCTTGTACAAGGGTGCAAATCTCAACCCCCAAAATACATTAGTTTACAACTCAATAAAGTGTTTTGCAGCATCTAAGATGGTATATATATATGTGTGTGTGCTGTGTCATTTTAAAAAAGGTAATGTTTTAGGTAATACTGGATCTCTTTTCTTTCTTTGTACGCTTTATAATATTCCAAACCTGCGTCTCTCTCATACAAGAAATGTGGCAGATTCATGGGCATAGATGCCCATGTATTTGGGGAATAGAGAAGTCTAGACTTGTTGTTTCTGTAAAAATATGTAGGTAAAAAAATTAAGGTGATACCATTGGTATCATTAATAGAGCCTTCCCTGAATTATTTCTGAGGATACTGTACCATTTGTCCAGAGATCTTTCTGTCTTTCTTTGCGGCCCTGTCTTTCTGGCCCTGATCCACCCACATAAACACAATCGCACTCAGGTTATGTCTTTTTATGTTGTATAACTTTGCTGAGGAACAGAATCTGAAAGACCAGCAGGTGATGCGGGAACTGATAATTACTGGATAGACAAGCACTAGAGTAATTTTCATGAGAGAAAAGACTTAAATGAATGCAGTAAATGCACTTGTTTCAGTATGGAAAATTCAATTCTGTGAACATTCAATTCAATCTCATATGTATTAGATTGCAACACAGTCCCTCCAGATGTTGTTGGGATACAATTCCTCTTTGTGGCTGCCAACTAGGACTGGTGGGAGGTGGCAGTCCTAGGTGCAGAGGGCCACAAATGCCATATTTGCACCATCATCCTTGTTTTCAGTATTCAGTACCTTGCCTTTTGCTCTTGTTTTGGTCAATGCAGTGGTGCCTCCGTGGCTCATTTCACACAGTTCTTATAAGTAGGTTAACATTAGAGGCAGGGACTGCACCAAGGGCATCTGGTGAGCTTCATGGCTGAGTGGAATTTGAACCAAGCTCTCCAGCTATGTCATGCTGGATCTTGGTTATCTTCTCTACTTCCAATTGAGCATAATTAGCTGTTACGTGTTGCGTTCCCCCCCCACCAGCCCCAAATCATATTTGATAAACAATTTTATGCAATGTCAGGAGGCAACAGTGGGCCTAGTGAAGAAACAATGCTCTCCGACCTTGACTTTAAAATGTGTGAGACTAAACGGTACAGTGAGACACTATCAGAAAATAAAAAGCCCTTCTGTAGACAAAATAACATAATGAAACTCAAACCAGTTTATAATATCTTGAACATGAAGGTGTTGCTTTGGAGAAAAATATGGTTACAGTAAATTCTAGAAAAGCAGAGTGAAAAAAAGCAAGGCATTAATTTGGTTTCAAATCCTGACTGCAAAGTAGAGTATGAATGTAATTTTTTCATTCATTCAAACACATAGTAAGGAGAGGAGTGACTTGCATGGGCCTCCATGATCATAGAATCAGGAAGTTGGAAGGGGGCTACATGAGCATCAAGCCCAACCCCCTGCTCAAAGCAGGATTACCGTGATAATATGATATGCTGAACTACCAGCACATGGTAAACACAAACTACCATTATAAACCATATGTGGTGCATAAAATCTTTTGCTTGTACTATGCTACTGTATCAATTTGCAGTAACATGTGTTGTACCAACAAGAAAGGGAATACCTAGGTGCAACTCAAATACATTCATGTATCAGATGCAGTGTCATAAACAGAGATTGATCTCATTGTTATTCACAAAGCATTGTATGCGCTTGCGTGGGCCTCAGTAGACTGCCAGGATCCCCCACAGGATGTCCAGATGTCAAGGCTAATGGAATACCATCCCTCTGTTCAGTTTACTTGAATGCATGCCACAGAACTGCAGCAGAGGAACTACCACGAACCAAAGCTATTGTATATCATAGCCTTGATAGATTCCTGTGCGCTTTCACTGACCTATTAGAGGATTCTGTACAACATATTAGACAAACTACAGTTGCTTAGTGTAATAAATGGTACTCGAGTAGGCTCATGGAATCAGTAGGGCCTATTTATTTCCATATATTTTATTGACTCATTTCTATATGTTGCAATTAGAGATGGGCACAAAACATAAAATTGGTGTATTCCTTTGTTTTGTTTCATTACTCATTGTGTTGTGTTGCCTTGTTTTACTAAATGTATTTATTTTATATATTTTAGAGTATTTTTACCCTGCTATTTTCCTTGGAAAAGGACCCAAGGCGGCTTACAGTAATGAGGGATAATATACAGTCCAGTACAATTAAAACATGTTCAAGTATTTGAGAACAAGAAATTGAGGGGCGTCTTACAGCATTAATAGATAACATTACATTAAAGCTACAAGGTTATAAGTAGCTATAAACACAAAGTCTATGTGAACCTATAGATTCATATAAAATACACATGGTAGTCCATCATTCGGGGAAAGCTTGCCTGAAGAGAAAGGTCTTTGCCTGTTTCCAAAAGGACAACAGAGATGAGATAGTCCTGGCCTCTAGTGGGAGGGAGTTCCAGAGTCTGGGCGCAGCAGAATGCCCTTTCATGGGGTCCCACAAAACGTACCTGTGAGGGTGGCGGGGTGAAGAGAAGGGCCTCTCCTGATGACTTTTAAATGAATTTTAGTAACGAAATGATTCGGAAGTTGCTGCCACCCAGGTGAGGTTTTTTTTAAAGGTCTGGCTGTTGTGGGGACAGCTCCACCTGTCAAAAAACACAGCTAGGTGACAGCAGCTTCCCAGTCATTCTGACCTGTCAAACCCAACTGGGAGGCGGATGGCAAAACAGAACGGAGCAAGTAGCGCTTCATTTGAATTTCCCTCTGCTTGCTCCATTCTCCTTTGCCACCCCTATTTCCCAGCTGGGGCTTTTTGGCAGGGGATGGGGTGGGGAGAGAGAGCAGCCCCCCTCACCACCCCCACCTGTCAAAAAGCCCAATCTGGGAGGTGGGGGGAGAAGCAACACAAGGGAGCAGGCAACAAAAACTTGCTCTATTCGGGCTTGTCACACCTCCCCCCGCTTCTCAGCTGGGCCTTTTTGACAGGTGGGGTGGCTAAGGGGGTCAGCTCCCTCCTCACCCCACCCCCTGTCAAAAAGCCCCAGCTGGAAAGCAGGGGGAGGCACAACATGCCCCAAGGGAGCAAGTTCTTTCTGCCTCCTCCCTTCTGCCATGTTGCCCCTTCTCCCCCCAGGCAGCAGCAACTGAGAAGGCAAGTGCTGACATCATTACTCGCCTTCTCTGACCCCTGCTGTGTGGAGAAGCCCAGGGAAAATTCCCTGGGCTTCCAACACAGCAGCAGCAGTCTGAGAGGGCTAGTGCTAATGTCAGTGCTCACCCTCTCAGACCTGCTGTGAACTGGGGAGCGGAGTAAGGAAGCTTTTGGGGTGTGGTTCTCACCACCACCACCCAGCTGGTTTTGACAGCTCCGCTGTCAGTACCAGCTGGGTGGCGGTGGGGTGAACCGAGCAGGGAAACAGCTGCCGTATCTCGCTGCAGCCTGAAGTGAGATCCTCCAGCGGCTTCCCGATTCGGTTGCTCTGAACTGAAAGCCTCATTTCATTTCAGTTCTTAACGACACACTGCCTGCCGTTTTGTTTCATTTCAAAATGTTACGAAACCTTATGAAGCAATGCAACAGTGCATCAAAAGCAGAAGAAATGGGTCATCCTTTACATGGCTGGTGTGACTGAGAAGCTCAAAAGTATTTTTGGCAATAGACCCATATACCCGTTCATTTCAAACCCAGTTTGCAATGACTCAACTTCTGGAAGGCTGGTGAAACTATTCCTTTCCCTGAGCCTACTGTGGGCCACAGTCTTTCTGCTTTCCTTGCACCACCAACTCTGCAGTCTGGCCCATCTTACATTTCACAAAAGAAGGTACATAAGAGTATGCATTTTATTTCAAAGCCAGATTTTTCAGTTGAGCTTCTGAGGATAAATTTAGCTGCTTTTCTTCCCACTGTAGATATACAATCTACAAAAACACTGAGATATATGTATAGTGCCAACAGTAACTATGTTTTTCTATAGACTCCATAATTGATTGCTCTGCCTTTTATTCAGCCAGACTTAACGTTGTGGACCCAAGAAAAAAGGAAAGACAACAAGAAATGTCTTTTACTCATTGGTTTATAAATTAGGACGAAGGCTTAAACTGACAGTGTTCATTATCCCACACTGTACGTGCTGTTCTGCCCAGTTAATTAAATCACTGGTTAATTTGATGCTCTGTTGAATCAGACAAGTCCAAGATTTTTAAATATTTTGTGGTACAGTATTAAGAATGCAGTTTCTTAGTAATACTGCCTTCAATATTGGGGAGATATCCTACAGTAGGTTATTAATCTTGAGTTTACGAGGCTGCCTTTCAAAGTTAAAGCAATAACAGGGCATAATCAGTTATGGTGCTGTGTCTTATCAAGGCTTACTGAAGCCCTTGGAAGGAATGTAAAGACTATACAGTATTCTAAAGAGAGAGATCACTCTGGAAGGATGCTGGGCAGAATATATTACAACAGTGCCTGATTTCTGTTCTCATAAATTGTTGCTAGCTACAAAACTGTATACTGTGGTTTGCAGAAGGTGGTTCATTATACAACTGGCTTTTAGACTAAAAATGCCAAATCATATCACAGACTTGTGAATGAAGTCCATGTTTACATTCAGAGGACAATCCCTAAACAATCCCTAAACACTTTTAGAAATGCTAACCAAACCACGGTTAATAAATTGAAGACAAAATAAAAGTTGTGAAAGTTTGTCGTCCAGTACCCTTGCTGAGAGTGGTGATATTAGCTAGATTACATCACAAACAGGTGTGATAGTACTATAGTAGCGGGAAGGAGCAAGACATGGGGCTGCTATGAAACAACAGTAAATCAGTTTGAAATGAGTAAATATGACTTAGGGATTGCCCTCTGAATGTAAACATGGACTTCATTCACAAGTTTGTTTGCTAAGACATGAAAGCCTGTAGGAATCACTTTTCTGGAACATAGTGTGATTTTGGCAAGAATTACATGTTATCTGAAGAACGCCATAAGCATCAAGAAGCTGATACTGGAAGGGAGATGCAGAATTTCACATATTGACCAGTCTGTGATCTTGCCTCTGACATTCTTATCAAAATGTCCAATAGTCCAAAAATGTTAGACGTGCCTCTGATTGTACTAATAAATGAGATAAAGCCATAACAGGTCAGAACAACCTTGTCAATTGCAACTTGCTGTTTTTGTTTTTAAATGATTCTCCAACAACTGGTTTTTATCCCAGGCTCTTCCTGTATTTAATACTTGTGTTCACTTTTCAGTCTTCCCTTTCACATAATTGGTTCATGCCAGAGACAAAGGAACAAGGCAATCCGTGCCAAAAGAATTGAGTGTCATAATCACTACACGTACCCTGCGAAATCTGGCTCAGATAAATATTATAGAGTATGGACTGTGTGTCAAGAGTCGTCACCTCTCACCCTGAACATGGGAACACAGGAAACAGGAAGCTATTTTATATTGAGCCCAGCAGCTGACCCACGGTAGAAGTCCTTCCGAGTCCAGTTATCTGAGTTCTTTTAATTATGCTTCCTGCCGAAGCTCAGAATGTTTGCCCAAAGATGATGCTCCCCATAATATGGGGTTTCCATTTCTTTCCAACATTGTTTTAATAATTCTATTTCCAGTTAAAAGTCATAATACTGTTTTTTTATCCCCTATTTATATCCTGGGCCTTTGTGTTGAAGTATTTCTTCTGTGCAACCTGCAATCATAAACAAAGGCCTCTTAGTCTGAAGTCTGAAGAGTCGAAATGAGGGAAGGGTTTTTTTTTGGGGGGGGAGGGTATATTTCCATCCATGTCCCTAGTTATGGGCTATTATCTTAAGAGATACTCGCTTAGACACCCAGAGGAGTGTTTTTCCAGTGCAGGGCATATGATTCCCTGCCCTTCCAGATTTTCACCAATACTTGTATAGTTCAGATATTGGTAATAACACTTTGGTCTCTGTTTTGATATTGGTTGGGATGTGTTTTGTCTTTTCTAGGATGGGGGATGCCCCACCTCCCCAGATTTTGGGGGGTGCCCTCCATCATGAGCTGTCACTATATTTCAGGTTATTTTAGCTGCCTTTCTGCTTCTCTGTAATTTCATTTTTCAACTGCTGTGTTTTGTGGGTTCTGCATTTCAGTTGTATTCGATGGTATGGTTATATGCCAGACAGATGCACTTGGGCACTGCCACCCCCAAATCAAATGTTGACCCTTCTTCAACACATCTGTCTCCTGTTTAGAGCTTCTCTGTTTCAGATATCCTAAACTTATAACTGCTGTATCATATGATGCCCACACTCTGGCCAATCATATTTTGTGCCCATTCTATCTCTCTCTTTTAGAGATGGGCAAGACTTAGCGGTATTTTCGTTTTCGTTTTCGTTTTTCGTTTTTGTTACGGAAACGAAACGAAAACGAAAATCGGCACCAACCTGGACCGAAAACGGAAACGAAACGACTAATTTCGAGCCAATTTTCGTTTTTCGTTACTGGGAAAGCACTCAATTGAGCTAAATGGGGAGAAACGAAAAAATTTTCGTTTTCGTTACGTAACGAAACGAAAATGAAAAATTTTGAAATTAGCCCACGAAAACGGAAACGAAACGACTCAGACCCTAGCCGAAAACGAAAACGAAAACGAAACTTTTTTTCTGAGTCGTGCCCATCTCTACTCTCTTTCCATGATAAAGCAAAGGGTACTGCTTATATACTACCCACAGAACTTAAAGCAGTCTCGGGGGGGGGCAGATACAATTCAATCATACAGACTACATGTTGTACCCCACAACAAGCTGGATACTCAATAAATACGTATATCATAATAGGTGAATATATCATAGCAGGCCTATCTATACCAGAGGGAAGAAAGTTGAGGGCACTTTTGCCTTGACCTCCAAAGCTATTTGTGTCTGATGGCTACGCTTTCTGAGCTTTTTCTATTAGCTCCAAAATTCATTTTGTTCAGTGTTTGGAATTGCTTACATTTCAATGTCTCGTTCACATAGACACGTTGTACTTACCAGCTGCTTAGTTTCCCCTTCCATGTCTATTTCTAGATAATCATAATCTCAATGTCTGTTGTATGAACAAATATTTGTCTTAGATTAGGCCAGTGCTTTTAAGTTCATATGTGCCCTTGTGAGTTTGGGTTGCCCCTTTGAACTCCAAAGCCTGGGACAGAAGGCAGAGCCTTTTCATTGGACTAGGTTTTGTTGATTAAACTGAAATATTTCAAGACAGGTATAGTGAGAACAAAGTAGAACTGAATGCCTTGGATATGCAGAAGAATGTGTGCGGAACAAGCCTGGTCTGATCATTAAGACATTTGAACCTTTTCAATGTCTGTCCCTAATACCAACTTTTGCTTTTGTGTATCTTGAAATTCAGGTTGTCAGCCTGCTCTACAAACCTTAGGAATTGTTCTGTCATTTTCTAAACTGACTTTATAAACGATGACAAAAGGAAGTCTATATCAAGTCAGAAACGGACCTTGTAGAAAGGAAAGGGGGGATTCCTTAACCGCGGAAAGATTCATGAAATTTACAAATCAGCTTCCATTGCTTTGGGATTGGTCTTTTAGGACCTTAAGCAGAGAATTTCATTGAAGTCCGATCTCTCATAACCTCAAGTCTGCCTGACTCATGTTTCTTTTAAACACAGTCTGTATACAAGTCTTTCTCCCTTTTAGTCCACTGTTTGGACTAATATCACAGCAGGCAAAGCACTGTGAGTTCATCCAACTAAGTCATTGTTTGGATTTTTAAAAAAATAAATGTTGTTATCTTTGTGGTGCCAAGGGCTGTGGCAATGAACAACCAAGTTGACCAGCGACTGGGATGATAACTGGTTTTATCAGAAATGATCCATGGTAAACGTGCTGTACCCATCCAGGAGGATTATCTAATCTGCTTCTACATCTTCGGCTCTCTTCTGCTCGCAGTTGTTCCTGCTCCATTTAATTAGAAAGATGCTCTCCATATTTGCTGCCTTCTTTTGTACTTATTTAAATAGCAAGATTTAATATTCAAATTGGGATTTTTTCCTCAACCTAGTTTTCACTCTAGGTAATTTGAAATTCTCAAGCATATTTTTAAGACACACACAGGGCTTGCTGTATGATAAGCATCAGTAAGACTACCATATTTTAAATAGTACATTTGACACAGATGTTAACAGCATGGGCCAGCTAATTGTATACAAATACCTGTACAGTGGTACCTATGAGAACGAATTTAATTCATTATCAGAGGCAATTTGTTATCCGAAAAATTTGTTATCCGAAATGAGGTTTCCCATTGAAATGAATAGGAAATGTATTAATCCATTCCAGAGGTCTGAAAGAAGGCAAAAAAGTGGGGGGGGGGTGTTCCAGACCTCTTTATAAAATGTACTTTAAAGGCTTGCAGTGCTGGAACACCTTCCAGAACATCCCCCTGCCGTGCAGAGCAGTGAAAAAAGACTGCAAACACGGAGAAATGAAACCAGCAAGACTACCCCAGCTTCTTCCAGCCAAAAGTGCAAAGAAAAGCAGTGAAAATATTAATAAAAGCTAGCTCCCTATCTTACCAAGTTCAAAAGGTCCACATCCCTCAGCAAAACATGTCCAGAATGGCTCCAAAACACCATGGAAAAAATGCTCTAACTCCTCCCACCCCTCCACAAACTATGCATCCTGCAATGCATGCAGGGTGCACATTTTTTGCAAGGCATTATGAAACATTTGTTATCCGAGGCAGCCCATAGAGAACATTCACTATCCAAGGCAGTCCTATACCTGGAAATTTCCATTTGTTATCTGAAAAATTTGTTGTCCGAGGCATGCTTTATCTGAGGTATTACTGTATTTTCAAGCTGTGCATGATATGAAATATGGAGCAACTATACCAAGGTTTAAAGCAAAAAATTGGGGCATGGAAATGGGAGATTTTCATTGGCTTGTCAGAGCATGGGAAGGGGAGATTTAATGCCCTCCTGTCAGTCAAGATCATGAAAATCCATTCACCTCCCATTCTACAGTTAGTGTAAGAAGCAAATTATTCCATTGATATCCATCAGTTTTCTAGCTGGCCCAGCATTCATTTTAGCATTGTAATTGGTGTGTTCAAATCTTCATACTTTATATTTATGTATTTATAAACAGTATTTTTCTGTGTATAACACTATATTTTTGTCTAAAATCGTTAGAGTAAAATTTGAGGGTCATCCTATACACAGAAGTAAGCTGAGGAGAGATCCATGTGGTTGTGAAACAGTAATTTTGGGTTGGAAAGGGGGGGTGCATCTTATACATGGCTGCATCTTATAGATCATAGAATCATAGAATCATAGAGTTGGAAGAGACCTCAAGGGCCATCTAGTCCAGCCCCCGCCATGCAGGAACCCCCATCACAGTATTTCTGACAAATGGCCATCCAGCCTCCACTTAAAAACCTCCAAAGAAGGAGACTCCACCACCCTCCGTGGCAGCATATTCCACTGCTGAACAGCTCTAACTATCATGAAGTTCTTCCAAATGTTCAAATGGAATCTTTTTCCTGTAGCTTGAAACCATTGCCCCGAGTCCTAGTCTCTGAAGTCATGGAAAACAATCCAGTACCTTCTTCAATGTGACATCCTTTCAAATATTTAAACATAGCTATCATATTCCCTCTCAGCCTTCTTTTTGTAAGGCTAAACATTCCCAGCTCGCCTGGGCCCTCCGCCATCTTGCTTTTTGCTCTTTCTGCTGTTTTATGTTTTGTTTTTCTTGGTTTTATTGGTATCTGGTTTTATCAGTGTTAGCCGCCCAGAGTTCCCTTTGGGAAGATGGGCGGGATACAAGCCCAACAAATAAATAAATAAATATAAATAAATAAACTGCTCCTCGTAAGACATTTCTTCCAGACCCTCAATCATCCTGGCCGCCCTCCTCTGGATTCATTCAAGATTATCAACATCCTTTTTAAATTGAGGTGCACAGAACTGGACACAGTACTTCAGTTGGGGTCTGACCAGAGCAGAATAGAGTGGGAATAGATGGGAAAATATGGTGTGTGTGTTTTTGTCTGAATAACTGCAAGCCACCTTTTTTAAACTGTTTTTTTTTTAATTTTAAACATAGACATAAAACATATAAACATATTACAAAAACAAAAACCTACTTAAAATATTAGTGCTCCCCTCCCCCAGAGACCTTATATCTTGCATATATTTTCCTTATTCCATTTTTTCTCTTTTATCCACCCCCAAAATCCTTGCAAAAGTACATACAACCATTACCTGTTTTTTCCACTTCCTTTAAATAACACAGCTTTTACAAATTCTTCCCATATTTCAAGCCACCTTTCAAAGTACAACCAGGATTTTGAAAATTTGTAGGATAATTAAGCTTGCATGTATCTCAAGAACATTATGTTTCCAGGTATACTGTAAGGTTGGAGATTTAATGTTAATTTTACTATTGCAGCACTTTTTAAAACTCAATATCCTTGACCTGCCTTTCTTTAGGTAACGCACCAGATTAGACTTCCCTACATTACCTTTGTACCAGTGTTTAGGGGCTCGTTGGATCCTGCCACAAATGAATAATAACAGAATGCTTCAAAGCCCTTTACAGCTGGAGGAACATCAGATAGTAGCAAAAGTCCTTAATGGGCAGCTTAAATTCATTAGCAGGTAGAACAGTTAATCTTCAACCCAAAATCATTGTATCCAGTAAGCCACTGATTCCAGGAAATTATTTTGAAGATGAATAAATATTCAGTCCCAAGAGAAATTAGACTTATGACTTCTGGAACTAGTATAATCAGCTAATCTTCAAGAAGAAAGACCGAAGTTATAATGAAAATGTTAAGGAGCAACTACAGTCATCTCTCTCTAGATTTAGATTCTAATGCCTCTTCTAAATTTTAGGAAATCTTTATTCCGTTCAAGCCAAAAGAACAAAAGCTGTGAATGCGGAAAGAAAGAGGGGGGAAAGGAAAAAATAAATAAAAGGAAATATGGGGACCATGTGTAAAATTCTTGATTTCACAAAAAGTCAAGGCTAGACGTCTACATTAAGGTAAACTGGTCATATATCCAGAAAATATTTTGTTGGGTATTGGCATCAGCAAAATAGACAGTTGTGTACAGTTAAAAGAGCTGAAGCTAAACTAAGATCTTCTGACCATTGAATCAAGGGGAGCGAACGTTTATATTTCCAGTCTTGAAGTATAAATATTTTGGCAACAGTAAGAGCTCATAAAGTTCAACCACTTAAGTTGAATTAAATACCAAATTTCAGAAACTATTTAGAAATATTATTTATTTATTTATTTATTTATTTATTTATTAAATTTATATACCGCTCCATCTAGCTCGATGGCTACTCTGGGCGGTTTACATACTGAACAGAAATCAAACCATAAACAGTAATATACAATATAATAGATAAGCAGAAGGATATAGATAAAACACTATGATTAGTAAACAATATACAGTGGACCCTTGTATAACAGTTTGTATAACATAAAATCTGTACAACAACAAAAATTCCGGAAATAGGGGAAATTTGCTTAACATAATTGCCTATGGGGCGAATCTATACAACATAAAACTGGGATTACTCTGTTTTCAATGCATTCCTATGGGAAATTTGTATAAAGGAAAATTTGCTTAACATAATTTCATTTGGAACGAATTAATTCCTTTATATGAGGTACCATTGTATAACAAAAACATAGAACAGGAGCAAGATGGGCTACAGATAAAAGCAAATAAATACATACCAGCAATCATTATTAGAACAGATTAATATCCAGGGAAAACCTTTTTAAATAGCCACGTCTTTAGATGCTTCTTAAAGACTGGGAGGGAAGGTGCCAGACAAATCTCAGGAGGAAGTTGGTTCCAGAGCCTAGGGGCCGCCACTGAGAAAGCCCGATTTCTCATGAAAGATTTATGGGCCTCCTTCAGCGACGACACCCTCAAACGTCCTGCCTGAGATGATCGGGTGTTATGGGCAGTACTTTGAGGCAGGAGCCGTTCTGTCAGATAGATATAAAGCATTTTAATTCAAATTTAAATTCACTGCAGTACAGGTAACCATAAAGAGGCAGCACTGGACATGCCCACATCAAATGACTCAAAGAAGCACTGGTTTTAGGAATAGGAATAGGAACAGGAATCTTTGTTGTCATTGCCCCCTTGCAGGAACAACAATATTTCACGGTTGCTATATTCAACTCATATAAAACATTCCACATAGATTTAAAAAAAAACTACAACACATACAATATAACAGGGATGTGCAACTTTGAACAGGCTGAGGTCTACTTTTTCCGGACGAAAGTGCCTGAGGGCTACTACACTAAAACCTCTGCTTATGAATTTTATCTGCTCTGAGCATATGCTCATAAGTAAAAAAAATTGTTAAGTAGAGCAGCAGTTTCCCATAGGAACACATTGAAAATCAATTAATCCTTTCTGGAGGGAACATATTTCAATGCATTCGTATGGTAAGGCTGACCATGCACGTGCTTCCCTTACACCCACTCGAGCTGGTGTGGACGGGTGCAAGGAAGGTGTGGGAATTATCCCGGGAAGCCCCTATCCATGAGGCTTGGAAGGTTGCTTGCCAAATGCGGGAATTAAATCCAGGGAAGCCTTAATGTTTAAAGGCTTGGAAAAATATGGGAACCCGGCAAGAAGGCTGACCAGCAAGCCCCCAGGCGGGTTGAAAAGAAAAGAAAGGAATAAAAACTCCAACACGAGTTTCTGGTGCAAAATGGAGCAGCTTCTTGCTTCCTCCACCCTTGCTGCACCCAGCAAGAGCCTTTATTGAAACAACAGGACTACAATTCCCAAGTCACCTTGCGGCGGTTACTTAACCAATCACAAACTGACACAATTGTTCAATGCCCAAATAAGGGTATTTCTTTGTCTAAAACTTACACTACTGAGCATGCCCAAGAATGTTAGTTCATAACTAAGCTTCTGCACATGTGTGAGATTTTAGCCTGGGAACTCAATCAGACCATGTAGCTTTTAGCCAATCACAAGGCATCTTACCACCTAAAGTGCAACATAGAGTTTGAGCATATCTAAACCTTGACATAATTCAGTGCAGTGTGAATGTGTTAAACTCTCCTCGCCTGCTACGTGATCTTCTCGCTTACTGTTAATGGATGCTAATGCAAAGCATCCTGGGAAAGATTCTCCACAGGAAGGCGTGTGCATGCTTGCACAGATCACCCCTTCCGCTTGCCCAGGCTGCTGGAAGACTTTTTTAAAAAGGTGCACTTTCCCTCCCAACCTGCCTGGGGCCTGACTGGGATCCTGATCTTCTGAAGGTCCGGCTTTTCCTCTTTGTCCCATCACGTGATTGAATAAGTGGGACAAGAGTTGACGCGTCCAAAGCTGGTTTATTTAATTTAAAAGTGCAGTTCAGCCCCCTTGGCCAGCAGGTCGGACCACTTGCCTGAGGGAAATTAATACTTAGGGCACCGCATGGAGCTTCCTGTTTCTCCAAAAGCAATTTAAAAAACAGTCCCGATCGGCCCCAGGAACAGCCGGTCGGTGCTATGAGTTAAAAAAAGAAGAAACCCGGATCATTTGCGTGGTCCCACGGCATCCGCTTCCTTAAAAGTTGGATTATCAAAGCGAGGCAAAAAATTCCCTACGTCTTGGGTGAGTTACAGAAACCTCACTTAAAGGGGCATTACCGGGTTTTCTTTTTTCTTTTTTTTCAAAAAGCCTGGTGGCCATGGGGATGGCATTTTTAACACAGTTTTTTCTAGTAATTTAAAGTGCTTTTAAAGGGACGTGGGACCGAGCCCAAATTGACTGCTGCTCATGCACTAATGATTTCTAGTCTGTCCTGCTGTCATGTGCTTTATATGGAGCCACCACTGAAGGGCAGCTACAACTCAAGTTGTATGGATTGCATCTGTTCAGGTACTGATGGAACCCAGGTCTCTGGCTGCCAGTGTGTTTCCTCCTAGCTTAAACTGAAGTGCTTGTTTTGGGCTTTGAAAAGAAACAGGGTTTTTTAAAAAGTCCTCCTGAGGCATTCTTAGCTGCAATTATTTTTGCTACTGCCTAGGCTGAATGTTTATGTATTATTAAGCAACATTTATTGTTATGTAGCCTGGAGCCTAAATTACCTAGTGAAGACCTTTTTTATTTTCTCGGGCATTTATGGAACTGTCTTGAATGCTTTAAGATCTTTGAATTGGTTTTTTTTCTCTCTCTCTCCCTTGCTGGCTTTACTTTTGATTTTGTGTGCTGCTTGGTAGTTTTATCATAATTTAATCTGACCAGCTTTATTTTCATTGTTTATTTATATTTCGTCAGTGCGAGTTTAAGCTTGACAGCTTGAAATGGAAAATAAATGTTGCCCCATCTCCAGTCAAGCCATGACAGATATTTTATAAATAGGATTTGCACAGAGCCCAGAAAACTTCAGGATTGTTGAAAAATGCAGTAAATAAACATTTTGGTGGGTTGTTGTTTGTTTGTTTGTTGTTGTATAGCCTGCATACTGTAAACCGCCCAGAGACTACTTGAAGTGGTAGGGGGCGGTATACAAGCAGAACACTTCGCTTTTGTTGTTGTTGTTGTTGTTGGAGGGCATTGTGGTGAAAGCAGCCTTGAAACAATTGTACTCCTCAAAGTGGCACAAAAATAAAATAAAAGGAAAATCATACAACTTCTTCAGTATTTGGGATTATTTTGTTATATGTGAAGTCTCTAGCCACCGAAAAGAAATGTTGTTTGTTTCAGAAATATGCTAAATGTCAGAGTTTTGTTCAACCTTGAAAAGCTCCAAAAAGTTGAATTTTTTTGGCTGTCTAGTTTGATTAAACATAATCTGCAAAGGAAGCTGGTTCCACTGGTATGGGCATGTCCTCAGAGCAGGGCCTTCCACTGTCACCCAAATGGCGCACCACCTGAAAATTGATGGCTGGCGACCAGACCACATGGGCAACCAAAACAGAGATGGTAAGACCCTGTCAATAAGGACTTGCACATTGTAGGCCTGCACCCTGAAGCTGCAGTCGAGTAAACAAAGTGTTGTTTCAGGATTTGAAAACCAGACCCAGTACCTCCAGGATAATGCTAAGAAGGAGGAGATACTTATTGCTTTTAGCTTTTAAACACTGCATTTTACTTATGAAAGCTGCTTTGGGTCTTTTTAAGGAGAGAAAAAAGTGTTCTGCTTTTATACCTCCCCATATATAGAATCATAGAGTTGGAAGAGACCTCAAGGGCCATCTATTCCAACCCCCTGCCATGCAGGAACCCCATCACAATATTTCCAATAGATTGCCATCCAGCCTCTGTTTAAAAACATCCAAAGAAGGAGACTCCACCACCCTTTGTGGCAGCATATTCCACTGCCGAACAGCTCTAACTGTCATGAAGTTCTTCCTAATGTTCAAATGGAATCTCTTTTCCTGTAGTTTGAAACCCTTGCCCCAAGTCCTAGTCTCTGAAGCCACGGAAAACAAACCTGTTCCCTCTTCGATATGGCATCCTTTCAAATATTTAAACATAGCTATCATATTCCCCCTCAGCCTTCTTTTTGAAAGGCTAAACATTCCCAGTTCCTTAAGCCATTCCTCATCAGACATTTCCTCCAGACCTACCACTTCAAGTAGTCTCTGGGTGATTTACAGTTCTAGTGAATATGCAGGCTACATATTGTCCCCCACCCAGCAAGCTGGGTACTCATTTTACTGGCCTTGGAAGGCTGGAAGGCTGAGTCAACCATGAGACTGCTACCGGAGATTGAACCCCAGGTCGTGGGGGTGGTGTCGGGGGTTGGGCGGTGGCGGCGGGGGGGCAGCCGGCTGGGCAGCGCCCCCTGTCCATTTTGGCGCCCTAGGCAACTGCCTAGTTCACCTTAATGGACGCGCCGGCCCTGTGGATAAGAGAGAACACCAAAAATCCCCAAAACTGCTGTTTTGTGACAGTAGCTTGCTTTACAACTGTTGTTTTATGACAGTAGTTTGCTTTACAGCTGCTGTTTCTGACAGTAGCTTGCTTTGTGGCTGCTGAATTATTTGATTTTTTTCCTCTGCTATCCATGTACAACTGAATCAGTGGATACGGGGGTCCTATTGTACTGTACCTATACAAGTGCTTAAATAATTGATTCACTAGAAGAGCGTGAAAGTAGAGGTTGGCAAGTTTAGTGGAATTTCATTTTGTCCTCACCTGTTCACAGTTACCATCCTTGATATATCAATCTTCAAGAAAAATACCCAAGCCCTTATTTTAGGCCATAACTCAGTCTATAAATAAGCTTAGGCATGTGCAAATGAAAGAACCAAATATTCCTTCTCTGATTACCTTTTATCTCCTTTTTCTGTTATTATGTACTGAATTTTAGATAGTATATCTATATCTATAATTATCTATAGATATAGATACAGATACAGATATAGATATAGATATAGATATAGAGTAGGTCATATAGATGATTAGCCAATCTTGTGGCTGAACTAGAACAGAAAAAAGGTATCCTTCGTCACCTTGTAAGAAAAGGATTTTACTGAGATTTGAAAGGTCATTGCCAATCCAATACATTGAAACTAGAATCTCCTCCCTCAGGGTGGGCAACTTTCACAGGTCTTGAGAGAGGCAATTGCCTGCTCCTTGGATCCTCTGGGCATCTGACAAATTGCCATAAATGTGAAAAAGATGAAACTTAAAGTGGCTGGATCTCCTCGTGTTTCTGAAAAATACTTAAATTTTGGTGATTTTGAGGTAGACTTGTCCACAAAAGCTCATATTAAAAATATAAAAGCTAGTATTGAAGGTGCCACCACTTTTTGTCTTTTTTATTGGTTCATTCATTTATTTATTTATTTATTTATTTATTTATTTATTTATTTATTTATTTAGTGTTACTTTTTTTTGTTCTTGCTTATACATTTTGGTGGTATACCCCTCAGGTCCTTTGCAAACAACTGGGAAGATGACAGTTCACCTATTTTTTACATGGGAGTGAGAGAGTGTGGTTGGCCCCCCACTCTCTAAACAACTGCAAACTAACTAACAAAACTTTGAATAAACTAACTCTAGACAACTGCTACATACGACATCCATTTTCCTAGATTTCTCAGTGACTCTTCCTGCTTTGAGGAAATGGTGATTGGTAGCTGTGATGGGTGATCCTGTCTATTCATTCCTGATAAAGGATGAATGGGGAAGGTGATGATGGCAGATGGGTACTGCTCCTTCCCTTGGCCACTGGCTGAAGATGTTATGAACGGTTCCATTTTGTCCCCATGCTGTTCAATGTGTCATAACTTCCAGCACATCTATACAGATACTCCTGGGAACAGGTGAAACTGTTTAGTTGAGGTTCCCAGTAAACCTGGCCTTCAACCTGCAATTAAAGCCCCAGAGGATGTAGTCTCATTACTATTACAATATTCGGGCCTCTTAACTTTATTCAAGTCATCTGACTGTCTCTCAGCCAACCATTGAATTATAGAATAATGAAGTTGGAAGTTGCCTATAAGGCCATCAAATCCAACCCCACCCCCTGCTCCATGCAGGAATATATATCAGGATACAGTATATATCAGGTTGTTGTCCAACTTTCTCTTGAATGCCTCCAGTGTTGGAGCATTCGCCCCCCTCCTGAGGTAAATGGTTCCATTGCCATACTGCAGTGGAGCCAACTGCAGTACGGCAATCGTTTCCTCAGTAATATAAAGAAATCAGATTGTTTAGTATATCAGGCAAAATGGGAGAAAGATTTAAAATCAAGAAGACAAAAATGTTGTGGTTCCTTTATGGCCAACTCTGTATTTTAATGTGAGCTTTTGTGGATGTCCACTGTCTCAGGCATGAGAGATCCTTATATCTGAGGAAGCAGACTTGTCCACAACAGCTTACATTAAAATACAGCAGTTACTCTGAGGTGCCACAGCATTTTTCTCTTTATTTATTTTTGTTTTGATTTTGTTTGATATACTAGCACAGACTAACTTAGGTATCTCTTCTAAAGCTACAGCTTGTTTGGTGCTAGACATACCCTGAAACCCATTTTCTCTTTGTTCACAATATAAAAGCAAACATACACTATGTGCAAGCGAATATGTATTCTTGCTGTGTGCTAAATAGAAATTGCACAGTGGGTAGTTTTGGGGTATGATAAAAGCGAAGAAGGATATTCTGTTGCTATCAACTTGCTAAATATTTCAATGTTGGTTTTAGTTCAGTTCCCATGCCAAGGGTTGAATGTTTGCCGGGTTTTATCACTAGAACTACTCTTGATGTAGTTTATGCAATGTGCTGTTTTTCTGCTTTCATCAGAGGTACAAGAGGCATAATGTAACACCCTTCAAATAGGTGTTTAGATCTTTGACAACCTTGCATCCTCTAGTCATATAAATAGCATGGACAGAGTCAATGAGGCCCCTTGACCTGCACCGAAACCATGACATATGCACAGAAATTGAGACAAAAAGGGCAGCATCAGTGGAGCAAAAATTACTGTGGAATAACAATACCTCTTACCTCAGCCTCTGAAAGGCAGATCAAATATGTCAAAGATTAAAGTATGTTAAAAGAGATTTGGCAATCCCTTCCACATCAAGGGCTTTTATCGTAGTTTTTCCATTGTATGGGCCCTCTTCTTTTGAAATTTATCAACCAGGTTTCTGCTTCAAAATAAGTAAGTGCAGGTTTTATGAACAGTAAGAAGTTGATAGTTCCTATCAATGGACGAAGTTCACCATTCCTTGGAGATATGAAAATCATTATTAATGGGAAATGCCACTTGTCTATAAGCTGGAAGTACTGTCTGAGAATAATCCTCAGATGACTGTCGTACTGACAGTCATAATAGAGCCATACATTGTGACAGACGCAAGACAGTCATGCCTCTTTGGGCGCTTTTACACGACCCCTAAGATCCGCTGGTCACTTTAATTCGGACCAGAAATCTTAGGGGTTTGTCGCTCTTCGTGCGTTCCCACCCCCTCCGCACGTCCTGGCTGCTGCCTGCGTGAGGGGAGGGAGAAAAAAAGGAAGAAAAGAATAAAGACTTACCTCCCCGGTACCAGTGGAAGCTGCCGGGAGCCCCGTGACTTCCTGGTTCCTTCTCTTAAAGGGGCGGGAGGCAAAAAACAACAACAAAGAGAAGCGAGGAGAGCCCTGCACATCCGCATTAAGATTTTTCACCCTTGGAGAGCAGGTACAAGAAAAGTGTGCTGGGACGCGCTTAGCTGGGCGTGGCCGCACTTAATTTGCAGTAAACTCTGGAGCTGGTAGGGAAACAATTTTAAGCTCTGGAGCTGGGAGCCATTTGCGGCGGAGTTTAGGGGTCGTGTAAAAAGGCCCTTTGTCTCCCTGCCTTCCATAGATTGGGGGGGGGGGAATAATGCTGTATAAACAGAAAAATGTGGTAAATGTACTGCTTAATGGTGAGAGTTGCAGTCTGGTACCTGTAACACTTTTGGAGGGTACCAAATTGAGGAGGTCTCATACAGCAATGTGTGATACAGGTTCATTGTGCTGTTGGTTCTGTCTCTATAGTGACAATCTGTATGTGGTAGGGGAAAGTGGAATCTTAGCTTGATGGCCTCCTAATGGCCTGGAATCTTTCTTCAGCTTTTGGTCTGTCAAACCATCCAGAGTTTAAGGGAGGGAAGGGGCATTGGCCCCCAAACAGCCTTCAGCCTTGAATTTGCACAAAGCATGGGGATTGTTAGCAGAAATTAGCTAAAGCATGAAGGATTCTTGGCTGCCTAGATGCCCTAAGCACATCCGATCTCGCTTGATTTCGGAAGCTAAGCAGGGTTGGGCCTGGTTAGTACTTGGATGGGCGACCACCAGGGAATACAAGGTGCTGTAGGTGCCTGGAGTAGGAACTGGCAAGCCACTCCAGTACTCCTGCCAAGAAAACTCCATGGACATGGAGTCATGAAGAGTCGGTCATGACTGTAACGACACAACACACGCACACACATGAAGGATTCTTAAGAGCAAGTGGTCTTTGGGAATCAGATCTTGTGCTTCTTGCAATGTGTTGTGCTAGAATATTTGTCAGTGGGAGCTATTACAAATATATATATATATTCAAGGAGCAAAAGGAGAATTTCTGGATTTTTACATTTTTATATAAGAACAGAAGATACTGAAAATTTTAATCCACTTAAGCTGATGCTGAAATGAATCTGTTATTGGGCCCATCCACATTGGTATATAGATATGACGTATAGATCATTAAGGGCAGAGTTTGGATTGAAAGAAAAACTCGTGTCTCCTTGTGTTTCTACTTACAGTGGACCCTTGTATAAAAAACAGTTTGTATAACATAAAATTTGTACAACAAAAAAAATTCCAGAGATAGGGGAAATTTACTTAACATAATCGCCCATGGGGCAAATCTGTACAATATAAAAATGGGATCACTCTGTTTTCAATGCATTCCTATGGGAAATTTGTATAAAGGAAAATTTGCTTCACAGAATTTCATTTGGAACGAATTAATTCCTTTGTACAAGGTACCACTGTAGATCAAGCCATCCTAGCCTTTCAGAGCTGTCATGCACCTTGCTGGCCCATTGTAGGGCACACTCTCTCTTCTTTGGCTTCTCTCTTTAGCCAGTAGAAAGTACCCTCCAGCATCCTTAGTATTGTGGCTGTAGATTCATAGCAGGAGTGGGGGAAGAAGAAGAGAAGAGAAGCAGGGGAAGGAGAGGGAGAAAACAAAATGGCAGGCAGGGAAGGAGGCAGAAGCCTTCTTTCCCTGAGCCTCTGCAGACAGTTAAGGAAAAACCTTAATTGACAGCTGATCCGTCTACAAGAGTTCATTTGCTGTTCAGACAGGAGGAACACCCCAAATGGCACCTCCCTCCCTCCCTTGCATGCTCAACAAACCCTTGGTAGCCCGATCCAACCCATGCCCAAAACAGCCAGTTTGGACAGGCCCTTAGTTGTGCCATTATTCTTTGTTCATTTTTTTTTACTTTCATTGTAGTTGTTATCTAATAACTCACCCACTTTTTGTGTTTGTCTAATTCTCCATGTATCCACAATACAGTGATCCAGGACTGGAACCAATGGCGCTCTGTGTGTGTGTGTGTGTGTGTGTGTGTGTGTTGGGGGGCAGGTTTATCTGCATTACCCCATACCCTGTTGACAGATAAAACAGAGAAGGGAAGAGAGGAGAGGGTGAAGTGGGTCAGGAGAGGCAAAGAAGATAGGCAAAACAGAAGAATGATATGTGGTGGGACTGATATTATCAGGGAGAGTGTGAATCTGTGTGTGTCATTGTACCAGGACAATCCAGTACATCCCAGTGGACACTATCAACAGATATCCCCCCCCATGTATGTGTCCAAACACTACAATAATCTGCTCAAATTTGTAACAAAAGATACCAAACAAATTGAAACAACTCGAGAGTGACTGGAGATGACAGCACTGTATGGATGAACACAAAGATCCCATAAAGCTCCAATGTAGCTCTTCTTTTATCTTAAGGAAACAGGCCACTTCCTGCAAGAAACTGGAGCAATCTCCCTCTTTGGAGAAGGTATCCTAAGCACATCCAATCTCGCTTGATTTCAGAACCTAAGAAGGGTCAGCCCTGGTTAGTACTTGGATGGGAGACCACCAGGGAATACCAGCGTCTGTAGGCACCTGGTGTAGGAACTAGCAAATCACTCCAGTATTCCTGCCAAGAAAACTCTATGGAGTCATGAAGAGTCAGTCACGACTATAACAGTATCACCTAGCCTCGTTTTGCATCCCTTCCCTCCCAGCCATTCGTTTTGCATCCCTTCCTCCCAGCCATTATCTTGCCAGCTGAAGCAGTCAATAAGCAAGCAAGCAAACAAATAAACAGGATTGTTAGGGGGGCAGGGGGGAAGCTTTGTGTGTGTGTGTGCGCACGCTCGTGCGCACACACACACACACACACACACACACACACACCATTATTTTTAGTAGTCTGCAGCTTGATTAGCTAAAGTTGTTAGCTATGATGGAGCTGACAAAAACAGCCCTGTTAGAAAAAGCAGTAAAAACTATCCACAGAATACTCAGGAATACGGGACAGGATAGCATTTATGGCTTCCTGATCATATGTAGAACTCGCACTCAGTGAGATAACAAATTTACGACTCAGTGAAGGTATGTTAAATAAAAGAGCAGAGTTATTTATAACAGCAGCTACGTGTAGCACCACTATGTAGATGGCATAACACTAATACAGATTATTCTGATATCCGTACTGTTGTTTTATTCCATTCGTTACTATATTGTATCCTTCTGAAAATACACTCAGCATTCTCATTTTCTCCCCTTCTTTTCCCTCTCTTCCCACAGTTCTGTCCGAAAGACCACAGATCATTAAGTGCAGATCACCAGAAATGGAAACATTTTCATGCTTTTGGAGTACCGGTGAGCTCCCTAATTTCACTGCTCCAGGAGCAATACGACTGCTGTACTCAAAAAGGTACAGATAAACCAATAATGCACTTCCAGTATCTAAAATTATGTTTCAATGGCTGAAACGGCAGAAGTAAAATACAGTGGTACCTTGAGTTACAAACACCCTGAGTTATGAAAAAATTGAGTTATGAATAGAAAACTGCTGGTATGGGAAAATTTTGAGTTATGAAAAAGCTTGGGTTTTTTTAGTTACAAAAGGGAAAAGGAAAGGAAAGATTCCTTTTCAAAATGGCTTCTGCTCGTTTGCAATAGCAATAATGCCATCTTGTGGCCACCCGACTACAGTGCTGCAATTGGGAAGAAGAAGGAGCCATTTTGAAAAGTGAAGCTGAGATCCGGGTTTCTGTTTCTCAGTTACTGTATTTTTCACTTTATAAGACGCACTCCCCCCCTCAACAATAAGAAGAAATGTCTGTGGTTCTTGTAGGGTGCATACACACCCACCAGGAGCCCCCAGAGCGGCTGCTGCAGAGGCCTCTGGACCAGTGCAGGACCAAGGCCCAGCTGCAGACCCAGTGGAGGCTTCCCGATCGAGCTGTTAAAAAAATGTACCTTGCGTGATTAATTTTTTCCATAGAATAGAAGGCGGAGAGGAAACAGCCCAACAAGGGACCATAGAAATGAGAAAGGGACTAGAGAATAACCACCCACCATGATGACCCTAGAGCATTCAAGACAGGCAGAATGTGAATCTTGAAGAGCAGTTGTATAGTCATCATGGTGGGTGGTTACACAACTCTTGAGACGTACAAAATAATGCAGGGTGTGAGTAAAGAGGATAGAGGGACACTCTTCTCTCTCTTGCAGAATACCAGAACTAGGGGACATCCACTCAAACTGAGGGTTGGGAGAGAGAACAGACAAAAGAAAATATTTTTTTTACCCAGCGTGTTGTTAGTCTGTAGAACTCCCTACCACAGAATGTGGTGATGTCATCTGGTCTGGATGCCTTCAAAAGGGAATTGGACAGATTTCCGGGAGGAAAAGTCCATCACAGGTTACAAACCATGATGGAGATGTGTAATCTCCAGGCTTAAAACCAAGGCACTTCAAGGGCCAGATGCAGGGGAGTGGTATCAGGAGACAGATATCTAGTCTTGTGCGCTCCCAGACGCATCTGGTGGGGCCACTGTGAGATACAGGAAGCTGATGGGCCTTTGGCCTGATCCAGCATGGCTCTTCTTATCTTATGTTCTTAACTCTCTGGTCATCATGGTGGGTGGTTACTCTTCATTCAGAAATCCCATCTGGGAATTTAGGTCTGTGTGATTTAAGTAGAAATACAGAAAACATAAGTGAGTCTCTTTATTTTATTTATTTTATTGCTTTTGTTTGCAGTACTGTATAACTTTATAGCCCCCGAGGTGGCACCATTACAAAGAATTGCCTTACAAGCAATAAAAGGACTTTCTACTTCAGTTTCCGCATATAGTTTTATCCTTATCCTTTTTAAAAAAACACTCTTGCCCTGGGAAACCAGGTCTTATGTCATACAAAAACAAACCACATGAGTTTTCCCCATGAAGGAGAAGAACTGTAAAAAAAAACCAGAAGTGTCCTGGGAAAGAGTTTTTCCCCGCAAATGTGTTCTGCTTGTGCATGTGCGCATGTATGCACATGTGCACAGCTCATGATGCAAGAGGCAAGGAAGAAGGTGTTTTACATGTGTGCATTTGCAGTCAATTGGGCTGTCCTTCCTGCATCGGTTCAGAGCGATCACATGCTTTGAATGAAAGCAAAAGGATTCAACGTTTTAAAAGCAGAAAGATCTCTGCTAGGGAGGAAAAGCTTTGGATTAGGACTCTGGGCTGGTTTGAATTTCCCATTGCGTGATGTGATCAAATGCAAATCGGACCACCCCAAACGTGTAGCGTTTCCAACATCTCTTCCCGATGCATTCAAACTCTTGAGTTGGAGAGGTGCAGAGGGCCTGCAGCCTGGTAGAAGGCATTGACTTGAAATTCATAGGTGAGGCATCCCACTCCATCCCTGATCACAAGCCATCTCTGATGCCCGCACTGGACAAAAACCTGTTTAGAGATCAGTCTATTAAACATCCGGTTTCTTGCAACCGGTCTTCTGATACAACATCTGTATCTGTTATTATATAAAGCAGAGGTTGGAAGAGTAACAAAAACCTTGTCTTTATGTGCCAGGAATCAGTTAGCACATAAACAGCAGATTTAGAAGAAGGAAGAAAAGAAAGCCACATATTTATTCCAACTATTTAGCATGATACACTGTTCTGACATGTTTCATACTGGCCCACCTTATGTGCCTTTAAGAGCATCCAGCCGGGCAAAAATCTAGTAAATCGCACTAAATTCCTTAATGTGTTAGTAAAATGTTTGCAACTCTTTTCTTAGTATAAAGCTTGCCAGGCATTTTTTTTTCTTAGACCAAAAAAAAAATATATGATATAGGAATTTCCATGGTTTTGCTTTCCTATCTGTTGCCCTTGTTGTGGTGGCCACTGGCCAGCATTATCTCCACTGGTTGATGTACCATGGTTGTATTTTGCAATGTTGCTATTTTTTAACTAAATGGGGTGGGTGGGTTGTTTTTTGCAAATCTACTTAGCTTTGTCCAGGAAAGTAGATCAGCAAGAAATTGTTTCTAAGCAAAAAGTGTTTGTGGACACTTGAATTTGTCTAAATGTTGTGTTCTTAACATTCATAAGTGTGTGCTCTCTCGCTCTCTCGTATCTAATCATAATTATTTTATAATCATTCTAGGCAGAGTGAATGGGAAGAATGGAAGGAATGTCCTGATTATATAACTGCCGGTGAAAACAGCTGCTACTTCAACAGAACCTACACCTCCGTTTGGGTCCTATACTGTATCAAGCTAGTGGATGGAAACCAGACATACGATGGGAAATGTTTCTCTGTGGAAGACATAGGTATAATTCTGATGTATATGCTCTTTTGGCTTGTTTATAAGCACTGGCAATTTAGAGTATCAGAGGTGCTGGTATTTTGTGCTAATCTGAGGATGAGAATCTGGAAGTTGAGTCATGGCAACTGGACTTCTTTTCTTGTGAGACCAAAACGTTTTGATTCTCATCCAAGCAGCTTCGTCAGCCAGAAGTCCAGTTGCCATGACTCAGCTTCCAGCTAACCTCACCTGGATGACTGAGAATTTTCACAGCCATCCTGAGGATGAGAAGTCATTATGTATGAAAAACTGAGCCTTCCCTTTAAGATCATTTGGAAAACAAACTTGGATAGCTGTGTTACCCTAAGCATGCATTTTATAAAACTTGGCTACCCGTTCTCCTGGCAATACATTTGCTAGGTATTTTGTAATCCCCCCAGCAAAACAAAACAAAAACTGCACAAGGCACACCCACCAAATCCGAAATGATTTCTGTCTCCCATCCCAACTTTTCCTATGGCGTTGAGGGCATGGGAAGCAAGGGTAAAGCCATCCTACATGGCCTCACCCCTGCCTCCCACCAAGTCAGTTCTGATTCTCAAGTATAAGTTGCCTTTCTTTTAATGAGCTCATATTGATTCAGAAATCATGATTGCGTTGATCCAAAGCTTTGGTTGTTTATGAACCAGTTAATTGAAGTTGCATTTTCCCCTCAGCTGATAACCTACTATATGAAGGTACTTTGTGGTGTGAAGTTTGATTTTTCATCCCTTTATTTTACAAATAAACAGACAAACAAATGTGCAAAAAAGCATTCCTCATGCACTTTGAAAAGTTAGTGTTTTTTTTTTTTTTAAAAAAATGGCAGCCCTTAAAATCAATCCTCCATCCAGCATGGCCAAGAAAATATATTTTTCTGAGCTCTGGTTGACTAAGACTTAGAACATCGTTATACTTTATGATATATAAAATAGATCTCCATTTTATACACATGTTCAAATTTTTAACTTTGATTTCAAGGCTGCAGGCACTTTGGAGCTCAGTGAAATAGTATGACATTAGTAATAACTACTACAGCAATTTCTACCCTAAATCTTAAATGGAAATGCCTTAAATACCTTTACAGGTAAGGTGATAACTTAATGATAGAGCATATGTTTCAGATGCCAACAATCCCAAGTTTATCCTCTGCTCCTCTCATTCTAAAAAAAATAATAATTGCTGAGATCCCTGTATGAAATGTGAAAACAAGGATAGGCAGTATGTGAAGTTGTACATAAATCTTGGCTTATTTTATTATAGCAAGAAGCAGAGATGTCAAAGGTTTTCTTCCCTCTGGGTGAAAATGATGGTTATCTTTTTACATTTTCACATTTTTGAAGGGGGGGTTGTGCAACATTCCTTGGG
Source organism: Phrynocephalus versicolor (assembly GCA_023846285.1). NCBI lineage: Eukaryota > Metazoa > Chordata > Lepidosauria > Squamata > Agamidae > Phrynocephalus > Phrynocephalus versicolor. The sequence goes on from JAHTLZ010000240.1 coordinate 999,218, forward strand.
GTGTTCCTTATGTGAAGGTCCTTGCATTTTGTACACATAGCCTTGCACTTGGCGCAAAAATCCCCCCAAACCCTGTCCACTGCTAGTCACTACTTGACTTCTTACACAAAAACATGCATAGTATTGCTCTGTCAATTGCTCAGAAAGCATGATGGAAACTAGGGAGTTATTGATCTTGAACGTGGTGCTTGTCCTTTTCCAACGCAGTAAGCAAGGAACAACTGTTCTGTTTGAGGCATTGGGCTCTGACGAATTTTCATTTCCATTGTAATTGCATCTCAACCTGCAAGGCCATAGCTTTCTTTCAGACACTGGGTTATCTGGCATTTCTCCCACCTCGAGCTGCAACTTCCTCCCAGTCACCTTTTTGCATCGTTCTTCATGGAGCTTGGTCATAATAACGCCATGCACTTTTTTGAGATGGCCAGAAATGCAGACAACAAGCAAGGCCAGTGAAACAGCAAAAGCTGGGTTCCAGCTGGTTCCAGAAAGTGCAACTCCGTATTATGGACCAGCTGGACTCAGTTGTCCTTGAAAGGATGACTCCACAGAAATGAAGGAATGCTGTCTACTCAATCCCTGACCCAAGCAAACAGAATGTTCCAGAATGAATATATCTATCTCCAATGAGGGCTCTGTGGGTTATTACAGTTTGCTGGCACGTTTGCAGATTCCTTGGACTGCCAGGAAGATGAACAAGTGGGTCTTAGATCAACTTAAATCAAATTATTAAATAGCCTGCCCTACTTTGGGCACATCATGAGAAGGCAGGATTCTCTGGAAAAGATAATAATGCTGAGAAAGGTGGCGTTTAACCACTCGTGGCGCAGTGGTTAAATGCCTGTACTGCAGGTGAAACTGTGCTCACGACCTGGGGTTCAATCCCAGGGAGCAGGCTCAAGGTTCACTCAGCCTTCCATCCTTCCGAGGTTGGTAAAATGAGTACCCAGCTTGCTGGGGGGGGGGGCCAATGTGTAGCCTGCACACTGTAATTAAAATTGTAAACCGCCCAGAGACTACTTAAAGTGGTATGGAGCGGTATATAAGCAGAACACTTTGCTTTGCTTTGCTTTGAAGGCAGCGGGGAAAGAGGATGGCCAAATACAGTAGCTAATACAAAGCAAAATAATCGGAAGCAAGAGGGGGCCATGCTTTTACTATGTCTGATCAAGTACAGTACCTCAAATGCTCTTGATGTTTCCGATATGCATTAAAACAATGGTGTTGAAATGATCGGTTGGCCCTTATTAACAAATAAAAAGGTATCCTTCCATGGTTTCCCTGCTGGAGACAAAATGCCCCATGTGGTTAAATCTCTATTTATACAGGGTAAGTTCACGCTAATACTGAATGCATGCCCGCAGAGAAGAGGACCAGCAGGCACATCAGACTAGAGGGCAAGAGATCAATAATCACTGGAATAATCCAGCTGTCCCTCTAGAAGTTGCAGTGCATGTCATTTCGTTTGCATCGGAACAGATTCTCCTTCATTTTTGCAAACAATTTTTAAATTGTGTTTTAATTCGCAGTAATACCCGACCCTCCTGTTGGACTCAACTGGACTGTGCTGAACACTAGCCCGGTGGGCATATTTACAGATATTCAAGTCAGTTGGAAGCCTCCACCCTCTGTAGATGTCCGGGTTGGGTGGATCACACTCAATTACCAGCTTCAGTACAAAGAAGTCAACGAGACTAAATGGAATGTGGTATGTATAGAAGATTCTGAAAACTGTCCCATATGTTAATTAGAAGCCAGAATGGCACTAAGTGGAGTTTTGCTTGGATAACATGTTCTTGTACAGTAACATTAACACCCATTCACTCAATTACCATTCAAATCGTAGAATAATAAAGTTGGAAGGGGCCTTTAAAGCCATCAGATCCAACCCCCTGCTCCATGGAGGAAACAAAATAAATCTGACAGATGGTCATCAAGACTAAACATGAACAGGTCTTTCCGTCTTTCCTTGTAGGGCTTGGTTTCCAGTCCCCTGATCATCCTTGTTGCCCTCCTCTGATCTTGCTCCAGTTTCTTGGCATCCTTCTTAAAGTATCATGTCCAGAACGCAACACAGTATTCTGGATAAGGCCTAACCAGTGCTGAATAGAAGGGAACTATTACCTTGTGTGACTTAGATACTATTCTTCTGTTAATACATCATAAAATAGTACAGTAACCCCCCGACATTTCGCGGTTCAGGTACTGCGGTCCCACTATATCGCGGGATTGCAGTACCTGCCCGGGCGAGAAGTCTCGGGGTGGCACGGTTGGGCAGCAGCGGGGGCTCAGATCCCCCAACGCCATCCGACCACGCCGCTGCGAGAAGTCTCCCGTCGACGAGCTCAGGCAGCAGCGGGGAATCAGATCGCCCAACGCCGCCTGAACGCACCGCTGTGAGAAGTCTCCCGGCGGCGGGGAATCAGTGGAGTATGTGATAAATAACAAGTCCAATTGGACTTGTTATTTATCACATACTCCACTGAAATACAATATTGCTGTTCCTCCTCTTTAATAGCAAAATGCTAAGTGAAGATTATGGGTCATTTTAGTACTCATAAAACAAAATTGAAATGCTGTATAGTTCTGTTGTTACTAAATAAAGAACAGAATAACCATTACTGGCATATATAATTTCATGCTGAGAGTGTTTTGTACTTCTCATAAGAAAGCAACATGCCTTCACGTTTGGAAGGAATATGTTTAAGCATCTAATGGAGAAGAATAGAAATTCTCAGAGGGATTTAGCAAGGGCAGATCGTTTCTAATAGAAATTTAGGCTATGGTGACACCATCCATTCTGACCCTGTGCTAACCAGGGCTAAATGGATCATTTGCACACTAAAGAAAAGCAAACATTGGGAGTGGAGGCAGAGTTCTTGCTAAATATGTGCTTTTTTATTCATTTATCACCAGGTCTGGAGCTGCACTTGTAGTTGAGAGCAAGTTATTGTGAGTGGTGAAATCCAATACAAAGAGTGAATAGGGATTAGTCTGTGTCTCTCTTATTGTTTTGATTGCTGCAGAGATGCAAGAAAGACCAAGGAGAGAGATGCAAAGCCATGACTTATTTTTCCATAGATTCCATATCCAGCACAACCTTGTCTCAAATGCTACCTGTGTACCACAAAGTAGGATGTATAACAAACAGTGGTCACGTGGAGTTCATTTATTCAGGGTATCCAGACAATAATAGTGTCGGGCATCTCTATAACCTTGTCGTGAAATAATATTCCACTAACTCCACCAAGTTCTTTGCACCATTCTTGACTGTCAGCATTCCAAGGCCCACTGAGTCCATTGTGCTCAGCTTTTGGGAGAGGAAAACCATACAGTGTTGTAGTGTTGTTTTGTTTTGACGTCTTTGTTTCACTTTTGCAGACATTGCTCATCTAAGCCTGCCGGTGCTTCCTCCTAACATATGAGTAGGACTTTCGAAGTCTGTTTTGTTTATGCAAGCATTGGCTTTAAAATAGGAGGTGCAGTGTTGTAGGTCAATTATGCACCATCATATCAGCAGTGTGCATCTTAGCTCCATCGTTCAGATAGTATCTTGGCACAGTCAGGTTCAAGTCACCCAATGATATGTGTTACAGATAGAGATTTGGATCCAAATGGATATTGAGACCCTATATAGAGATTACAGTTCAGTGAGATAGGCATCTACCCACAGAGCCAGAGGTTTGGGCGTTTTGATTGCCCACTGAGCTTCCTGTGAGTAAAGCCAGCCTGTGTGGCCTTGGGCAAGCTGCACAGTCCCAGGATGCACGCAGAAAAAGGGAGTGGCAAACCACTTCTGAGTGCTGTCTGCCTAGAAAATCCCAGCAAGTGTTGTCATGCATGACAATTGACTTGATGGCACACACAGAGAATCTGACTGGTCACTGTTGGAAACAGTACCTAAGACTAGATGAGCTGCAGTCTAATCCCAAGAAAACAATTGACAGCTGAAATCCTGTAGCCATGACTTAGGCCACCGAAGGGAAATAAGTGCAGACTTTACCATTTCTTATCTTTTGAATTGGATTGCATATTCAGTGTTTCCCTCGTTTCATTCTCTGTATTTGTTATCATATTTTTGTTAAGCTTTTGATACATTCAACCTCTGTAGCTTGAAACAGTTCTATTGATATCCCTTATATGCCTAGTGATTTTTTTATCCCGAGTGTTTCAAGAATAGCTCTCACTTTGCATTCTAATATAGCAGGTTCGTCATGAAATGATTATTCTTCAGAATAATCTGTCATCCTTGCTTCTGTTCTATATAGTTATTTAATAAAGTTTCCGCCTTCTCTTTATTTTGCCTATATCTGATAAGATATTTCCCTGTTAATCTTTCAGCATCCTCAGTCTTTCACAAAAGCAAGACTAGACTGTGGGGTGATAATAACCAAAAATTGCTGAGCTTTTGAGGGCAAGCCCTCTTTTTCAAAGCAGGTTCAAACATCCAAGCATGGCAAGGGATGTCTTCTGCCAGGAGGGAGTTCTTGAAAGTTTACTTGGCAAGATGGATGCCAGGCATTCTTCTTGGAAGAAAAATTATGGAAAGTTAATGTTAAAATTACCAAGTCAACAACATTTACAGAAAATCTTTATTAAAATGTTCTATAGATGGTATTTACTGCCTCATAAGCTGGCTAAAATGTATAAATTATCCGATGTCTGTTGGAAATGTAACAAAGGGTGTGGATCATTTCTTCATATGTGGTAGACATGTAAGAGGGCTAAAAATACTGGTGTATGGTACAAAAATTATTTTACAAACTATCTTAATCAAAGTTGAGCTAAAGCCAGAGGTTTTTTTTACTGCCTATGATACAACAAAATATTAGTGATGGTAAAAAAAATTGTAATAATCCATATTATCACAGCAGCTAGGATGTTGTATGCACAACTATGAAAGACAAACAAGATTCCTGACAAAGACCAGTTAATTATGAAGGTGCTGAACTGTGCAGAAATGGACAAGATTTCAGCATTACTGAAACCAAATGAACATTATGAAGATTTCGATGAAAGATGGCATGATTTCTACAAATTTCTAGATCAATATTATAAGTCAAACTAGGTTCCCTGTTTAATTTATGTGTAATTGAAATAGTTAATGATCAAAG
>JAHTLZ010000240.1:1004831-1035257 GCA_023846285.1 Phrynocephalus versicolor
TCCCGTGTAGAAATCTGGTTGTTTTGGCGACGTTTCGACGAGGTCTCGAAGCCAGCCTAACCAAAATCAACCCAGATGAAGCCAACAAAATCAGACTCGAAGTCACCAATGTCCTCTGCTCCAGCAAACCACCCAGAAGCAATTTACACAAAGAAGAACAAAAAGCCCTCACCAACCTGAGGAAAGACAACAACATAATCATTCTCCCAGCAGACAAAGGCAATGCCACAGTGGTGATGAACACATCTGACTACCAAGCCAAACTATCCAACCTACTACAAGACCCTGCTTACATACCTTTGAACACAGACCCCACCACCTACCTGGAAAAAACCACCAAAGCCAAAATAAAAGCCTCTCCCTTAAGTGAAGAAATCAAGCCAAGCATCATCCCCAGAGAGAAATCATCCAGATGCCCCAAGCTCTACGGCCTCCCCAAGATTCACAAAGAAGGAACACCTCTCAGACCCATAGTCAGCTCCATAGGCTCACCTCTACAAAACCTCGCCAAATTTCTTGCCAAACAACTCCAGCCCTATGCAGAATCCATCACTTCATACGTACAAAACTCGTTCCACTTCATAGAAATTATAAAGAAACAAGACCTACAACCCAATGACCTACTCGTGAGCTTCGATGTTGTTTCGCTCTTCACACAAGTGCCCATTCAAGAAGCCTTGACAGCCATCCACAACAAATACAACCCCCCCCCAAGCACATCTTAGATCTGACCAACCACTGCCTAACCAACACATACTTCATCCACAATGGACAAAGATACAAACAGATAGAAGGAGCACCCATGGGATCACCCCTCTCACCGGTCATCGCAAACCTATATATGGAACACTTTGAAACCAACGCGTTACAGAAGTCCGAACATAAACCCAAACTCTGGCTCAGATATGTTGACGACACCTTTGTTATTTGGCCACACGGGAAAGATAAACTGAACAACTTCCTCACACATCTCAACAGCCTACACCCCAAAATACAATTCACTATGGAAATAGAAGCCAACAACCAACTTCCCTTCCTGGACGTCCTAATCTACAAAAAACCCGACGGCTCCTTAGGACATACCATCTACCAGAAAAAAACACATACAAACCGCTACTTAAATGCACAATCACACCACCACCCTGCACAGATCAACTCCGTAGCAAAAACCCTCATCTCCAGAACCAAACGCCTCGCTGACAAAGACCACCTAAAAACTGAATTACACACTCTCTCGAATGTTTTAATTGCAAACGGATTCCAAAAAAACACCATCACCAAACTAATCCAAAAGGAAACACCCCCCAAGAACCAAGAAACAGAAGAGAACAACGGCACTGCCCTCCTCCCTTACATCAAAGGCACCACAGACAAAATCAGCAAAATTCTCCACAAACACAATATCAAGACAGCCTTTTGCACCGACCAAAAAATAGCCAACATTTTAAGAAACCCCAAAGACAAGATTGAGCTAGAAAACCAAGGAGTCTACGAAATACCATGCAAAGTCTGCCCAGCCACATACATCGGACAGACAAACAGGAGAATAAGCGCACGCATCGCAGAACACAAGAACGCAGTCAAAAAAGAAGAAAAATCTTCCTCTCTCTTCCAGCACATAAAAACAACAGGTCATGAAATTGATTTTGAAAGAACCAAACTCATCTCCAAAACTGAACACTTCAACAGTCGAATAATCATGGAAGCCATTGAAATAGAGAAACACCCAAACAACATGAATAAACGTGATGACACCTCCCGCTTGCCTGACATCTGGAAACTAGCCCTGGTCAACAGACGAGCCTCTGTCACAAAGACTGACACCAGGTCCAAAAGGACACAAGATGCCACCACCTTCCATCCACACCAAACACAAACCCAGACCCTTCCCACAGATGAAACGAAACCACCATCCAATAACAAGACCACGACTGCACCATCTACTGCTGCACCCCACTCCAGTCACCACATGGAGCACACTTACACACGCCAAAAAAACATTGGGAGACCACAGACACGTAGCCAGACTAAAATGAATTCACAAGACACAGGACCCCACTCCACCAAAGCCCAGGATGCTGCCAGAACGCCCATCACCAAGGTCGTTAAGAAACAAAAGGCTGATAGACACACGTCCAGCACCTCACCCACACAGGATGTCTCTAAACAGCCATCTAACCCACCAGCAGTTAATCCCTTAACGATCGCCTCAGCCACACAGCAGATCACAAAAGAACAAACGAACCTACAATCAGCCACAGAGCAAGCAAACCACACCCCCCCAGCAGTATTTATAGAAGGACTTCAACTGAGATCACGCTTTGCTTCAAGAACAAAGAAGCCAGAACACCAGCCTGAAGATGACGAGTGAGACCTCGTCGAAACGTCGCCAAAACAACCAGATTTCTACACGGGAAGAAACCCGAATCCACCCTAACATGCATACCTATACCCGTGAAAATCTACGAAAACAAATATATATATATATAGTTATGATGGGATGCAAATTTTGTTTGAAAAGACTAGAATCATTCTATTTTTTTTCCTTTTCTCATTTTTTTTGTTTGAAAACTATAAATAAATGCCAAAAAAAAAGGGGGACATAGTTTGGGCACCTCCCTCCACTTATACCCAATCTATTGGCTCTTTGAGGCACAGAGTCTCACTTGTCTAGCCAATCAGAGACTCTAGTATCTAGCCAATCAGAGACTGTGTACCTTGAAGAGTCAATAGAGAGGTGGTGCATGTAAGCAGAGGAAAGTGCCCAAACCATGACCCCTTTGTTTGAACTGGGCTGTGAAAACCAACTCCCCCCCCCAACTGACCATGCTGCTTTGTGCCTTCCAAGAGGAATGCCTGGTTTCCACCTCACCAAATAAACTTTTAAGAACTTCATCCTGGCAAAATACGCCCCTTGCCATGCTTGGTCTTTCAAACCTGCTTTGAAAAAGAGGGCTTGTGCTCTCGAAAGCTCAGCAACTCTTTTGGTATTCTTCTAGCAGCCTATGAAGGTATCACCCATAGTCTAGTCTTGCTTTGGTGTGTTGTTTTTGTTTGTTAATTTGTTTGTTTGTTTTTCACTGCATGGCTCCAGACTTCTTTTTTATCTCAATCTCTCTGTAATGCTCCATCAAAGGTTTACAATTCCCTTTGATTTCTTGGATCTTATGGAAGAGAACTCTTGTTTTTCCTTTGTCATTGTTCTCTTCCATTTGTTTTTATTGATCATGATAATAGTTTTCCTATGTGCATGTTACTGAAAAGTGCCTTTTAAGATTTTGACTCTGTTTCTGTCACCTTTTCCTTTTGCTTCTTATCTCTCATTGGCCGTTTTAAGAGATGCTTGCTAGCATCTTAAATAGACAAATCCCAACTGCACTTCCATTTCACGGACTGCGAGAAACTAATAAACGTAGGAAGTAGCCGCCAACTTGTCCATTTATCCTTACAGCTGGAGCCAAAGCGTCTCACAACCTTTCCAGTGTATGCTTTGAAGACATGTCGTGATTATGAGATACGAGTCCGGGTCCGAGCACAAGGAACTTCAGAAATTTATGGGGAGTTCAGCGAAGTGCTGTATGTGTCTTTTGGTTCAATGGGACTGGTGCCATGTGAGGAAGGTAAGTGAGAGAAGGAAGCCTTCTATGCAGTTGCCTTCTAAGTGCTCTGCTGTGTTATAGGTCTGCTTCCTAACCCAGAAGCTGGCGGATCTAGGAAATCTGGCTGCAGAGTCAAGACTTTGGGAGTTCGATTCCCCACTGTGCCTCCTGCAAGTCGATCCAACCTGGGTGGCCCTGGGCAGATCTCGTGACTGACACAGTGTTTGTCCATGTAGCTTGTTTGTGTACTTGCACAGCACATGCAAAACTGGAAACATGCATTGAAATCCTGTGTGCAAGAAGAAATGTCTCAATATTTATTTATTTATTTATTTATTTATTTATTTATTTATTTATTTATTTATTTATTTATTTATTTATTTATATTTGTGCTTCTTAACCCCCCAATTTTCCCATGGGAACTCTGGGCGGTGTACAGCAAATAGCAAATACAAGAACCCAACCAAACCCACATGATAAACAAACAAATATCAGACTAAAAAACAGAAAACAATGACCACACAAGTAATACGACAGCAAAGAGTCCGACAAGAAAAAAGGCCAAGGACAAAATGAAGCAACCAACAGCAACTCACAAATGTATGCTCAGCGATCACCAAAGGCTTCCACAAAAAGTCAGGTCTTTGAGGCTTTCCTCAAGGCCAGCAGAGACTCCGCCAGCCTAATCTCTGGCAGCAACTTCTTCCAGAGTGTTGGGGCGGCCACCAAGAAGGCCCGATTACGAGTAGACACCCTAGGGCCTCCCTCAGAGTGGCCTCCTGAAGCGAAAAGGCGAGCAAAGCTCTGGTCAATCGGGATGAGGCTGATCTCTGGGAAATCTGCTCTGCCAAATAGTCAGGTCCCAAGCCAGAGAAGAGTGCAGGTGTATGGGGCCGGGGGAATAGCTTTTGTTCATTAAAACAAAAGCATTATTTTGGGGTCTTCTCCGAGGGAGTGATTGACAGTACTTATGAATAGCTGGCTAGATAGTTGAGTGGTTTAGGTATCTGGCTATGAAGGCAGCACCAATCTTGCAGATGGCCCAATCTTGCAGATGGCCCAAAACTGTGTATCAAATCAAAACAGCAAATGGAAACTACACCTAGTTTTATTCTCTTGGGATGGCAAAGGAAGCTGTGAACCTCCTCAACACAAACATAAATAAATAAATAAATCGAGTAATTATACAGAAGTAAAAAACAAAACAAGCACAAAACACACACCCTCGTCTTGCTTTTAAAAATTAAAACCAGGTTGAAAAAGCACCAAGGTAAAGATTCTTAGTGAATACAGTGCTGAATTAGGATTCTGAGAGCAGGGTTTGAATCCAGATCTCAGCTGTGGAAGCTCACTTGAAAGCCCTGTTGGAGGGGGTTGCTGTAAGTTGGTTCTGACTCAATGATAGAAAGCACACACAAGAACCTCCAGGGAGGTCTTTCTACCAAGTAAAAAAAGTGTAAGACTGGGTGTAGGAAGGTCTTGCCTTGCTGGTGGGATTTGTTTACAGGAACACTAAAAGAAAAAGTTTCAAGAAGTTTCAGCAAGGATGGAGGTGGTGGGGATTGGTACGTGAGATGCTTATTTCTGCACTTGCTGTGTTGTTTCAGAGTTCCAAATCCCTTGGCCTTTGGTGATGGCCTTTGGAACACTTGGCCTGATGGTGATGTTATCCCTGGTCCTCTTTTCCAAACAGCAGAAGTAAGTCTTGCCACGTGAGCTCTTCCTTGCAGTTGACGGTCTGCTGCTCTTTAACCACTGTTTCTGTTGCCTTTCAATTAAACCAGAAGCACTCTGTTACAGAAAAGATGGGAGGGATCAATGGGGCAGGTGAGCATTTAGCCAGGGGAACTCCTCATCTTCTCATTGTGGAGCTGTCTTCATGCGAGGGAGGGATCAGTGGACTTGGAAAGGCCCCAGTATATTTTCTGAAGGATGATAAACACTTGAAGAGTTAGACATGCTCAATAGACAGGGAATGCTGAAACCTAGAAGTTGAAAAAAGGAAAGTATCTTGAAATAGGACATTCCAGACTTACTAGAAGCCAAGCAAAATCAAAATGTGCTGCTCGTATACTGCCTCATAGTACTTAAAGTACTCTCAGGGCTGTTTACAAGTAATTATGCAGTAGCATGAGTTGAATACTCATTTTACTGACCAAAGTAAGTAATTTTGGGTGCATGTTTTCAAAAAATATTTAAAAATATTTTTAAAAATTATTTTGAAAATATGCAATTAAAATTTACTTACCTTGGGACTCCAAAGTAGCGGTGTTCCCTTCCTTAAGCGATTTTAAGGAACCCCCTGAAATCTGGAAAGATTTAGGGGTAAGAGGACTTATGAAGCTCTTAAGGGGCTGGGGGTAGTATTGTAACTGTATAGGGACTATGGAGGTAATCAGGGAGTTTACTCTATAGTATTAACTCCCTAATTGCCTCCACACTCCCAGCACACATTGCCAATTACTATCCCCAGCCCCTTTAGAGCTCGGCTGGTATACCGTATATACTCAAGTATAATGAAATAGCTGGCCTCGGCTTATAATTGAGTCAGTAAGTTTTCCCAGTTTTGGGGTGTAAAATTAAGCCCTCGGCTTATACTTAGGTTGGCTTATACTCGAGTACATATGGTATCTGGTTTCCATTAACATCTGTTGGTATGTGTTGATAATTGAGCAGAAGTGTCTGTCCCATAATAGGAGCCCTGAGGACACACATTTGTTTCCATGAATTTAATTACCAAAAATTGTATCAAGAGTAGTTTAAAAGAAAAGCATATTGTTGTTTGTTGTTTTTGTCTTTTCCATTCATGTCTATATAATTCGAACCAGAGCAGCTTCCAAATATAGGTCCCCAATGGCACCACTAGTAAAAAAGGATGGAACAATTATCAAGTATAATTTATTTAATTGACGTCAAGCTTGCCATCAGCTGTCTGCCCTGTTCATGTGATCTTCCTCGGGCTTGAACAGAACATGATGTCTGGCGCTCAAGAGTTCCATTTTCACGAATAAGCTTGAAAAAAAGTGGTGCTTCTGATGCCTGATTGCAATTCAACACCTATTGACAAAGAGATTGGGGATGTGGTAGATGTACCTCGTATTCTACAGCTGGTAGAACTGCATTTTGGTTTATTTAGATGTAACATATTGCACATGGTGAGTTTAAGAGCAGTGCGATAGTTCTTGGAGTAATGAAAACTTAATCAGTACCCTGTGGTTGTAACTGTCTAATTCATTACTTTTAACAAGTTTTTCTTTTCCTCACTGCTTTAGGAGGTGTTTTTTGGGTCCTCCACATGAAGATTATGCTCCATTTTCCTTTTTAGATGGATGACTTTTTTAGTGGCTTTGAAACATAAATAGAAAAGTAATGAGTGAGAGAACAAGTACCTTGGGTGAACATATTGACAGTAATGAGGAATCCAGAATAACATATAATGGTGAACTTCATTTTCAGAAGTAACTTACCAATTTCTAGAACTAGAAATAGAGGGTGTGGATTGCATTAAGCACTTGACAAAGCTCCTAACTAGTTAAAGAAGTTGGTAAGTTACTTATTTCTTATGTCTAGTATATTGTGTGAATTTAACAACACCAGCCAGTATCCTGTTGGGAGCAGATGCCATCTCCAGTTTGCCCTCTAGAAAGGAGCAGCCATTCTGTTTAAAACAGAAAGAGGGTCTGTCGCAATAATCTTGGGACAGCTGGGTACTGGAGTAAAGGGAAAGCGCTTTGAAGAACACACACAGATACACAAACACTGACACACAGACACGAATATCTGAACCAATGGAGGAACCCCACCCCTCTGGGGAGGCCTCCTTTTATTAACCTTCTACACTAGGTAATTAGCATAGCTGATTACATCATTTCTTTGTGTCGCAGTAGTAAATTCCCTAAATATGGTTAGAGAGGTGTTACATGGAAGGTCTACATTATTATGCATTACTACATGTATTGTGCATTGCTCTCATTGATAAGCTTTAGCTTAATGATAAGAGACAGTACTCTAATTGGCAAACTTAACGAGTAATAGTAGGAGACAATGACATCACGTATTGGCAAGCTTTACTGGTAATATGAGAAGACAAAGAAATCTAGCTTAACGAAGGAAGATAGAGGGAGGGCTAGTGTGCTGGCACAGCTTGTCTGCTGTTGCAAAGAACTCAGGCCTTTTTGCATCAAAAGCTGTTGCTTCTGAAATGGCAAAATGACCACAGTCATGTCAACCCAAAAGCCTAATCCCACAAGGGTCCACCTGAGTAAATCTGTAGTGAATGCTCCTGTGCAAGAACCTCATTAAAGGCACAACTGTTTTAAGAGCACTAAGGCACGAAGGGGAATATAGGCCAATATATTATGTAGCCATGTTGAGACCTCAACCAAGTTCATCGTTTCTTCTTTACAATTTTAACTTACCCACAGTTTTCCATTTGCTCAAAGGAAATGTCAAAGTAATTGTGTTTAAAGCTTGTCATGTAATAAAACTGGCTGTGCAGTTAGATCTCTGTGCCAGCTATACTAACACATGTGCGCTAGCATGTGAAAGTATTTTAAATGAGCACAACCATTCGAGAGCTGCTGCATTAAGTTCTGTTTGTTATCCATATGAACAGATGTTCAGAGGAGTCCAAAGATAAAAGCAAAGTGTTCTGCTTACATACCACCCCATAGTGCTTAAAGTACTGCCTGGGCAGTTTACAATTTATTTATGCAAGCTACGCACTGCACAACACCCCACCCCAAAGCGAGCTGGGTACTCATTTTACCTACCATAGAAGGATGGAAGGCTGAATGAACCTTAAGCCAGCTAGGGATTGGACCTATGAATGAACCTATGAGATAGCCTGGGATTGAATCCCAGGTCATGATCACAGTTTTAGGTACAACACAGCAGTTTAACCATTGCGCTGTGATGCTCTTTTACCACAAGGTGAAGTGGACACATCCTTCTGTTCTGCCACCAGTTCGTTGATTGAGAAAGTGGAGACAATGGTTTTAAGTTACTTTCTCCTCACAAATGGCACTGTGGGGAAACCAAAATCTAGGCAGATTTTGTGGTGGGATCCAAGGAAACATTTCCATTAATGCACTTGCCCCTATTGGCTAAAATGGCGCCTCTACCTTATCCTTCAAAACTATTCCAGAGGGACTGGAAGCCCTTCATAGCTTGCTTCTAGCAAAGGACTTATAGGCTTATAAAAACGTCACCAAGAAGTGATGCAGTTGTGATTTCTAACAGTCCATGACTTCCCTGTATGATGTCAACTGGTATGTGTTGACTAATCCCATTCTGACCACATTTAAGAGTCTTAAACTTAGTTCAGAATGACATGCATCATTTCAGTCATTTGGAATGGCAGTCCCTACCTATAATAAAAGTGTTCTGCTTATATACCGCCCCATACCACTTCAAGTCAAGAAAGCAGAATTTCAGTGAGAGGATACATAAATATTTCCTACAGATATGTTAGGTCTCTGTATGCAAAGTGTTTTTCTATGAGATAGCATTAGGAAAGACATTATCTCCGGTGCCATCTCAAATAGCTGATCTCAGACTTCTGAAATCACAGAATGACTTTGATATTTTTTTTTAATCAGCACAAGTAGCTTTCCACCAGAGTTTGGAATCTGCCAAGATATCAATGTATTTAATGACATGCTATTAAAATATGCACTAAATAAATATATATATATTTCTTTCCAAGGTTAAAGATACTGATTCTTCCTCCTGTTCCAGTGCCCAAAATTAAAGGGATTGATCCTGACCTCTTAAAGGTAATTGGGTTGTGGGCTAGGGTACAAAATACGTGTGCAGTAGTATCACTGTTCCAATAGTAATGGATTAAACATTCTGGCCAGCATCCTGTGGAGCTGTTGCTGTGTTGAAAAACCCACCCATTTTAGCACTATCAGATTACGTCACTTGCCATTGTGCAAGGAGAAAGCGAGTTTCTTCAATGGAGATCATAGCTTGCACAGTGGCAGTGCTTATGCAAGAAGCACAGTCCCACATTACTAAACTGGTGGGGCTTTCCATTCAATGGAAGCTTCATAGGATGGGTGGCTTCTGAAATGGTGCAGTACCTAAATAAATGTGTTGTTTTCCGACTCCTTTCCCAAGAGTTGTGGAATCAAGTGTTCCATCTTTAGTGGAACTGCCAAGTCACAATTAAATCCTCTGTATCAGGATGTGGTCCCCAACTGATCCATGAGATTTCCCAGGTCTACTTTCTCTAAATCCCCAACATGTCAAGTGGAAGACAGGTGTGAGAATCTAACAAACTACACACTATAGTTCAATTTTTTTCATTCCCATTGCCTTCCACAATGTCAGCTGGCCTTTAGGGGATGGAAGCCCCACACCACTAATTGGTGGCCCACACTTTCTCGATATGTCAGTGACATGCTCTCTCCTACTGCTGGCCATCAAATGTGCAGAAGCCATACAGATTATTCCACTTATGTTCCATTTAAAAATATGGAAACTTATATTGGCTTCTCCTGTAACTATCGCCATCAAAAAGCAGACCCTCTGTGTCTTTTAGAAATCTGACCCCCTCCTCCTGAAGGGGAGGCATGAGACTAACATCACCATTAGAGAAAATTAAGATCCTGCAGGGACTGTTTAACAAAACCATAATCATTCTTTAATTACCTTTCAGGGTAAAATGCTTACAAGGTGCCTCATAAGACATAATTATCTCCACATGAGCCAGTTACAGTCAAAGAAACCTGGGATTGCTCGTGAATAAACCCCAATAAGCCACAAAACTCACTGGGCAACCTTAGGCTAGTCACACCCTTTCAGACTGGTGCGCTCTGCAGGGTTGTTGTAAGGATAAAGTGGGGAGGAGAAAAGTCCTATTTCCTGGCTTTTGTATGCTAGGAAAAAAAAATAATATAAATATAGCAAATAAATAAAAGTGCATCATATATAATCAGTCTAGCAATCTGGGTTATGATTAAGTACCCTTTGTTAGCATTTCTAAGAAATAAAGAGAAATTCCCCTAGTTATATAAAACCCTCACTAGCTTTTCCTTCAGACCAGGTTGCCCTTGACTCCACCCCAGCCCACTCTTTCGAATCAAATATAGGTTGCTTTTGTCTGACTCCTACTTCAGCACATATATGGGCAATTTTCTGGTGTTTATGTATATCCAGGGTAGAAATGGTGCAGCTTAGTGGCTGGATGTTGCCCACCAAGACTTTTTATATGGTCCATGGAGTCCCTAGACCCCCTCTCAAAATTATCCCCCCCAAAATGTTCAGAACCCAAATGGAAATCACCAAGAGCATTCAAGGGGGCATAATTATCTTAATCACTGCCATTTTGAAGGGGGCACATCTCATTCCCCATCACCACCAAATTGCTAGCTCTGACTCTTCTGATTATGTTCCACTGACTCAATAGGGACAGACGCAGCTTAATATACAGTATTTATAAAACACACAGTACTGGCATGTTTAAATGACAGAATAGCCATTCCTTCTTTCATGCAGTTTTCATACTTTTGCTCTCTAGAAAGGAAAACTGGATGAAGTCAACTCCATCTTAGCCAGCCATGGGAGCTACATGCCGCAGCTGTATGGCAATGACTCTTGGGTGGAATTCATTGAGCTGGATATTGAGGAGGCAGAAGACAGGACGGATGGGTCGGACACTGACCGGCTCCTTGGGGACGACCGCTTGAAGTCTCAGGGCTGCCTCGCAGTGAGGGATGACGATTCTGGCCGGGCCAGCTGCTGTGAACCTGATATCCCGGAGACTGATTTTAGTGTGAGTGACACGTGTGACGGCACGTCGGACATTGAGCAGTCCAAGAAAGCCAATGACAAGGAGGAGGATCTCATGTGCCTTGATCGAAAAGACAACGAGAAGCCAACGACAAGCCTTGAGGAAAGTCACTGGCCGCCTGAGAATCCAGCCAAAGGCAAGCAACCCCGAGGCCACCCTGCTGCCACCGACGGCACGGAGACCGCCGGCCAGCCTCTCCCAAGCCAGCTACGCAACCCGAGTTCAGTGGCACACATTGACTTTTACACACAGGTCAGCGACATTACGCCAGGAGGAAGTGTCGTACTCTCCCCGGGGAAAAAAATGAAGATGGGGAAAACGCCGAACGATAGTCAGAAAGAGCCAGCGGCACAATGCCAACCCAGCTTTGCCATGGACGGTGCCTATTTCTCTGAACTGGATGTGAAAAAATGCGTCACTGTGATGCCTCCCAAAGAGGCTGAGCCAGAAGTTCAAGACCAGAGTGTCTCCCAGGGTGCTTACTTTGCCAGCGAGAGCCTTACCACTAACCCTGTGAACCCTGCGGCAGCAGAGGCAGGAAAAGAAGAACCTGAGAGCTCAGAGATGCCTGTGGCGGACTATACCTCCGTTCACGTTGTCCAGTCTCCGGAGGGTCTTGTGCTCAGCGCTACAGCTCTCCCCGTGCCAGACAAGGAGTTCAGTGTATCATGCAGTTATGTGAGCACAGACCAACTTAACAAAATCCTGCCATAGCTTTTACTTTTTTAACTCGGTGGAAAATTGCATCGCCTCCCACTCAGATCCACACCCCAAGGTTCCAGAGCACACGTCGGAGCTTCAACAACAGGGACTTCCTGATTTGCTTCAGCATTGTACTTGCAGACCACTTACCAGCACTTAATATGAACGGAGACATTAATGCTCTTGTGGAGTTGTGTGTATATTTTGGAGTGCTTGCATGTTCACTTGGAGCTTTTTGGTTGGGATGTGAATGGCACACAGCTGGCTTGGGTGTGTATACGCTTAACCAAAACAAATGTGTTCAGTATTTGTCAATGGGTGGCGTGAAATCCCTTCCACTTTGACCTACGATGTTGAATCAGTCACAGTATTGTTGTTTTGTCTTGTAAATATCCCCTTATGAAGCGTTGCTGAGGCTGTTTTGGTAGCAGTGACTGTCTTTCGTTATTGTAGGTGTCGGTTTGGGACTATTTGTATGTGTCATTATGTGTCATAAATCATCATCAATCAAAAAGCTAATATCAGGGGTGATTTCTAGTTTGAACATTTATTTGATGTTCAGTCATGCCATATGCTGATATGTTTATACTGGGAGCTGGAAAATGAGACATTGGGTAAAGGAGAAGTAGTTTGGTTAAGTAATACATTTATTTTGATTTATACAAATCTGAACCTATTTTAATACTTTAGAGAAGCAGGCATGGATATTTTATATTCACACTGCACACAGTAGCTTAATTACAGTTACCCATCTATGGAATGGAATGTATCTGCTGCAATCATTGCAGACTTTTTAAAAAAAATACTATAAGGAAAGATTTATTTTTTACAGAATGTTTTTATACCTCCAAAAAAAAAAAAACCAACAACCCTGCAGAGAACTGAAATTCCAACACTACTTTATTGGGGGCTAGATGTTTCTTAAATGTTTTAATGATACTTTTGCAATTTGTAGCAAATCGCAAGCCAAATATTTTCTGACATTTATTTGCTGTTGTACCAACATATCATGTAGTTTGTATAGCAGTAGACAGGAAAACGGGCTTGGGTTTTTTTTTTAGGAACTTCATTTCAACTTCTACAGAACATTTAGCAATGCACATGAATAAGCACTGGTGATTTTTCAACACTGTTCTTCACAACAAATCCTTACATTAAGTCTGTTGCTCAGAAGACTGTTGAATCAGCACAACACTGAGTGAAAACTGAGTCAGAACGTTAGTTTATTATGAAGCTCAGACTCTGAATCAAGTGGAGTTGCAAAACCTCCATTGCAGTATTGCTAGCTCTTTCATTTTATCTTTCAGGAAGTGTAGCTTAAGTTCTTATGTACATGTATCACTTTATTTCCTCCAGGTACGCCCTAACATACTGGAGTTTCAGATTTTGTTTACATAACAAATCCACGCTTCAATTCAAAGGTCTATTCAAACATGCAACCCCTGTTTGCTTTTTGTGTTTGTTTATGCTATAGACAAGTGTCAATGACAAACTGGGCAGGCAGCCAGAGCTTGAATGGAGACATGCAACAACTCCAGCTCTCCTTAAGTCAGTGATTCTTAACTGGGAGTGTAGGGTCCAGCCGTAAACCCCAATCTTCCCAGTTGAAGCCATCAAGTCATAGAAAGTTGCCTTTTGAAAATGTTACGTGATTGGTTCGTTTAACCCTGCATTGTCTATTTTTACTGATAACAGTTTTCCAGTGCTTTTAAGAGGCACTCTGAGTCAGTCAATCTCTTCCTTCCTTCCTTCCTTCCTTCCTTCCTTCCTAACTGGAGGTGGTAAGGGTCAAATCTGGAGTCTTTTTCATGTTCTACCACTAAAGTAATGAGCCTGGCAGTGGGGGGCAAAATTATACCAAGAAGCATCACAGTGGTGGTGCAGAAGAGAGGGCTACCATTCTTGCCCTGACTGCATTGAGCAGCAGGAACATGACTACCATAATCCAAACAGCCACTGATGTGCTAGCATGATCACACTAACAAGTACCATGACCAGAGAAATAAACAGAGTTCACCTTCATGAATCAGCCTGAAGAGGATTTGAACATCGGAGAAGGGCTGCAGGACAAAGAAGACTTCTCCAACTTGCTCAAAACGGCACCTAAGGGGTGACCTGATTGAAGTGTATAAAATCATACACGGTGTGGACAGAGTAGATAAGGAAAAACTGTGTTCCCTGTTGCATAACACTAGAGCTAGGGGGCACTCCATGAAACTTTTGGTTGCTAGACCTCAAACAAATAAGAGAAAGTACTTTTTCAACCAGAGGATCACTGGTCTGTGGAACTTCCTGCCAGAAGAAGTGGTGACAGCTGTCAGCCTTGACAACTTTAAGAAAGGATTAGACAAGTTCATGGAGAACAAGGGTATTGATGGCTATCATTATGGGTATCTAAGGACAACCTCCAGGTTGGAGAGATAGGCAGGAAATCTCTCAATGCCATTTTCAGGGAATCGTAAGCAAGTGAAGACATCTGCTTAGGAATACCCTGAAGCAAATGGTGAGCCACTGTGTGAGACACAATGCTGGACTGGATGGGCTGTGGCCTGTTCCAGCAGGGCTGTTCTTATGTTCTTATGCTCCTTTAGTAGCCACCTAAAAAGCTATGATAGATAGACAGTGGAAGCACCTTACTAAAAATGTTTACTGTATATTACAGCTGTATTGTTTGCCTGGTGGGAGAGAGAATGGAATTTCCAGATTTGACTCTGGACCCCATTTACCAGTTACCAATGTTTGCCTTGCCCTACAGTCTTAAACACAACAGCTGCAATCCTGCCCGTTTTTACTTGGAATTTTTGTTTTTAAAAAAAACCTCAACAAAATCCAGTTGCTACTCTTGACTATAGTAAACTCACTGAATGAATGAGACGTCTTAACATTTATGCAAATCCTATTGCTTCAACTACCCATGTTCAATGGAGCTAAATTTCTAGCAGGTGTATTTTATGGTTGCACCCCTTTATGATTGCAATCCTATGGATCTTGCTTTTAAATAGACAGGATTAGAATCCCTTTATTGCAGTAGGAGCCTTGTTACTAGTTATACATCATAAGAAAAGTAGCTTCTGAAGGTGTCCTTATAACTGGGAAGATGTAAGGGCTTGCCTTAAAATCCTACCAAGCAGGAAAAATACGCCGCTGCTCTTTTTGTTATTTGTAGCTATCATATTCAGCTTTTCTGTGCTAAATATCGGGATAGGGACAAACATGTAAGAAGCTGAGAGAAATAACCGGAGAGAGCAAAAGGGGGAACTATCTGAACTATCAAAACAGTTGCTAGCATTTTATGCTAACATATAGTCAGGTTTTAAAGGTCCATGTCATAATTACTAGTCTGTATCTCAGGTAGATTTCCAAATAAACAAGAAGATCTAGCAGTGAATGGAAGTGAGCAGTGATCTAAAATGGTGTCCAGATGTATTGCAGAAAACCATAGTAAGCTGAAAACAATAGTTTTGCAAAATCTCAGCGTCCTGCTGGATCTTGTAAGCAAGCTTTGAGAAAGCCAAGCAAATCTTGGTTGGAGTCTTTGCTGTGCTTAAGCCTTTGTAAAGAATGTAGCTCTTAAAGAAATTGTTTACTTCAAATACCCATTTTAATATACTCATTATTTTAGCAGGTATCTATGGTTTGAAAAGCAAATGTAAGCATTGATGCTGCCTTCTCTATGGTTGGAACTGGGAAATTCTGTAATTAGCTTGCATTTCAGTGATGTTTATTAAAGACTTTGTTGACTTTCTGTTACATTTTTTTCTTAAGAGCTGCCTTAAGTCCTAGGCACTAATGCCCTTAAAGCTGTGTGAAACTCTCTTGAACTAAGGGAGTCTTTTGCTGCCTTTCTCTTGATAGAATGTTTCAATCACCAAAAAACCAGCTAGATACCTCAGTCAATCTCAGAATGTCATTTTGGTACTTCACTGGGCCACACAAGCCATTATACCACAGTATGGAACGTTGTGTCTTTCTGTTTATATTTAACATGCCTCGTGTCAGTGTTCTCATTTTTCTCCGCAGAGTTTAATAAATTTATTTTCTTCAATCCATCATGACATTGGCTGCATATTTTATTGCAAAAAAAAAAAATTAAATAAACCCCCATAAATAGTGGGAACGCATTTAAATTTAATTGTGCTTTCATTCTTTGCATGTTGCTCCTGTGCTGGAAATTCAGCCATATGGGGAAGGGGCATAAAGGAGCAGTCCCCAACCTTTGTGTTGCCAGGGTCCGGTGTAGTGTTTGTGTGTGTATGCATGTATACAAAATGGCTCTCCTTGCTCAGGTTCCATCACGACCAAACCAAAACTGTTGCGAGGAGTATGCAGGGGAATAAAACCCTGTGCAGAGGGGGCAGAAGCGTGCACATCCTCTCAGTCACATGTCTTACAAAACCTTGCTGGCCACTGAGGTGCTGGATGGCCTGGTTCCTAAGATCTGCAGCCTGTGGGTTGGGGAACCCTGGCTTAGAGGACAGAACTTGGAGAATCTCTGATCCCTGCTTTCCTTTTTTTAATTTAACAGGGAGCCCACTGCCCTAAATCAAATACTCTCAAGCTGTCCATTCAATTTGCTTTCAAGCAAAGAACTGTCTGTAAACAAGCTAGAAACCTAATAGCTAGCTGCTCCACAGAGAGAACAGGGAGATAAACTCAACAGCTGATTGGCGAGGTGAAGGAAGGAAAGAATTTTTTTTAAAATAACCCCTACAGTCCTACTTATAAAGGAAAGGAAAACAATCAGTTTCAATCAACATGCATACATAGCCAGCGCTGGTTAGCTTCATACAGATCAAGTCTTGATTTTCACCCAGGTATCATCTACATACCTGAACCAGTGGGATGGTGGTGTCCCTGGGAAGGTGTTGAGTGCCTTCTTCTCCACTTCTTCCATGTATAGGTTCACAACAATTGGTGACACTGGGGAAGCATGGTTGTGTCATGGGTTCCCCAGGGACAACACCATCCCACTGGTTCAGGTATGAGGATGATACCTAGGTGAAAATCAAGACTCAGGAAGTACAGGCTTTTACAGACCACATCAATGCGGTGGACCCTAATATTAGGTTCACTAGGGAAGACACCCAAGACAACAGGCTGGCTTTCCTGGATTGTGCAGTCATCATCAGACCTGACCGTGGCCTGGGAGTAGAAGTTTGCAGGAAACCCACCCACACAGATCAGTACTTACTGTTTGACTCCCACCATCCATTACAGCACAAACTAGGAGTCATCAGGACCCTAAGCCACAGAGCAGAGAGCATCCCCACCTCCACAGAAGCCAAGAAGAAGGAAAACAGGCACCTGAAGACAGCACTTAAGGCCTGTGGATATCCAAAGTGGGCCTTCAACAAAGCAGTGGGTCATCCCAGAAGAACAAGGGATCAGTATGAGACCCAGACCCGACGGAAGAACCTGGTCATTCCTTACAGGGCTGGAGTGTCTGAGAAACCTTAAAGGATTTTTGGCAAACACCACATCCCTGTTTATTTCAAACCCACAAACACACTAAGGCAGAGACTTGTCCACCCAAGGGATCCGATACCAAAACATAAAAGGAGCAATATAGTATGCGGTCCAATGCAGTGAGGAGTGTTCAGACCTCTACAATGGAGAAACTAAACAGCCAGCCATTAAACAGAAGTATGGCCCAACGTAGGAGGGGTAACAGCTCAGGACCAGAATCAGCAGTACACCTCCATTTGAAGGGCAAAGGGCACTCTTTCAAAGATGAGGATGTACACATATTAGACAAAGAAGAGAGGTGGTTTGAGAGAGGAGTAAGGGAAGCCATTCATGTGAACATCGAAACCCCCTCCCTCAACAGAGGTTGCGGCCTCAGGCATAGTCTATCTGCTACTTATCAGGGTGTGCTTTCCAAAGTACCTAGACAAATCAAAAAGCCTTCACCACCAAGGCCATAGCTAACGACCCATTCTTGATAGGTTTCAGCACCTTAGGCCATTGTTCACCTTCAGGCTATGGATACTATTGTCTCCCTAACGAGCCTATTCAGGCCATTGTTCATCTTAGGAGTCTAATTCAGACCAGGGTGACAAGAGGTCAAACCTGACTGACTATAAGATGGAGGACTCACACTAGCTGTATTCAGACTGATGAAGCTGCTTGGATGAGCAGTGAAACGTTTCTATCTCTCAAAAAGAAGTCCAGTAGCCATGGCTCAACTTCCAGATAAACTCACCTGGATGACTGAGAATCTTCACAGACAACCAAGGTTATTGTTTTAACATGATCCCTTAATGCAGACATGTCCAAACTTTGGCTCTCCTGATGTTTTGGACCACAACTCCCAGAATTCTAAGCTTAGATTGCCAATGGCAAAGGACTGTGGGAGTTGCAGTCCAAAACATCAGGAGGGCCAAAGTTTGGACATGACTGCCTTAATGGTTCACTTCCTTGCTCAAATAACTCCATGCTCCACCTACAGCTGTGAGCTTGAGGGGATCACATTATATTCGCAGCCGTGGGAGCAGGGATCCCATTCTCCCACAGTTTATGGATCACATGGAACCATAGCAGGACACAATGGATAGAAAAGAAATTCCATTTGAACATTAGGAAGAACTTCATTACAGTTAGAGCTGTTCGGCAGTGAAATGTGCTGCCATAGAGGGTGGTGGAGTCTGCTTTGAAGGTTTTAAGCAGAGGCTGGATGGCTATCTGTCGGAAATACTGTGATGGGGTTTCTGCATGGCAGGAGGTTGGACTGGATGGCCCTTGAGGTCTCTTCCAATTCTGTGATTCTATGATTCTAAATGAACTGCTTTTGGCTTAGAAGGTGACAGGTGGTGGAGGCCTGAAATGAAATGAAACCTATAGCGCACAATTATGCATGTTTCGGTAGTCTTCTCCAATCTGGTACCTCTAAGTTTGTTAGAAAACAACTGCCAGCATCCCTGTCCTACATTATTTTGTATTATTTTGACCACAAAACGGGATTATCTGACTTCCTCCACAGAATTGTCATGTAATATTCACCATTGTCAATGAGCCCCAAAATGAATAATTGTACCCAAGGTACATTTGCTTAATTTTCTAGATTAACATTCAGCAGCAAGCAGGATATAGGTCCAATGGGTAAAGAAAATGAACTGTCCTTGTACCTAGCTGAATCCTCCATGCTGAGAAAAACTGCATCTCAATATACAAACTGCTGTGTGCCATTAAGGCAGACTTGTTGTCTTGGTATCTAGCTGGCCACTGCTGAATGCTACAAGTGGTACCTTGTATAAAGGAATTAATTCGTTCCAAATGAAATTATGTTAATCAAATTTTCCTTTATACAAATTCCCATAGGAATGCATTGAAAATGGAGTAATCCCATTTTTATGTTGTACAAATTCACCCCATAGGCAATTATGTTAAGCAAATTTCACCTATCTGGAATTTTTTATGTTGTAGAAATTTTATGTTATACAAGGTGTTTGTTATACAAGGGTTCACTGTATATCCGTTTCTCAAATGATATGTAGTGCAGTTCTGTATGTGTCTACTTGGGTGGCAACAAGTTCATTTAAGAGAAGCTTCCCCAGGTTAGAGCTGTTTATGAACAAAATAGTATTTCGGACAAAGGGCTGGGAAGATCTAAACCTTGACAGGGTCTATGTTTTCTAGCACACCCCCTCAATCACCAACCAGAGACAAGTGTAAAATTGAGCTCTTAGAATTAATGACTACTGTATTTCTGAGCAACTAATCAGATTTTTTTCACACTGCCAGACATGACCTCACAGTGCTTTCAGCTATGAAATTTTATGCCTGTTTTGCTTCAAAGCTCTCTTCATGACAGCAGATTAATTGGTGGGTGGACATTACATTCCTGCAGTTTTTTAAAACAGTTGATATCAGAAATTCTTGAACATTCACTGAAAGTAAACCCAAGGTTTACCAACTGATCCTGATCTATCTGCAAAGACCCAGCCTATAGCAATACTTTCCAAACATCAACAGAGCAGCCAATTCTCAGGCTGTGTGCCAGAATCCCAGGGAATTTTTGTGCTTCTTTGGATCTCCAGGATCTGAGACAAATTTCAGGGTGAACCATACTGGGCATAGAGGAAACTGATTTATGTATGAGACAAGTACAGTAGTTTAAAATACGGTGCACCCATCCATCTTCATTAGATGGCACCAGGTCTCATTGGTTCAGCTCGAAGGTATTGTATGTGTGTTTCACCTGCAGATATCGGTATCCCCAGAAAAGCAAAAAATAATGGGAGGGAGGAAAAGCTGTGAACACGTCTATTGTGGATGTGTTATGGCATTTGGAAGGCGGCTAGCCATGGGATAGAATGGGAGAAACATTATTTGTGAGTCTACTTAATGCATTAGCACTGGTAACACTAAAGGCGAGAAATATAAATCATGATCCAGATCTGGTCTACCTTTTGGGTGTTAATTTTTTGGTAAAAGGGTCAATCTTGTTAGAACCAGTCAGAGAGAAAAAGAACATCCAATCAATATGTCCATTGCCACTAAGATCCCTAGCTAGAAACCATTATGTTGATTTTTTACGACTCATTTAGATGTGCAACCCTGAACCATTTCCATCCATTTAAACATGTAAGTTATTTGCTTCAGTTTGCAAGGAAAAATTGGAAAGAGAATAATGATTTATCTGAGAGACAAAAAGCCAATATAAAAAAGTTAATCTAGTTAATCTAGCCTCGTGGCACAGTGGTTAAACAGCTGCACTGCAGCTAAAACTGCGCTCACGACCTGGGGTTCAGTCCCAGGTATCTGGCTCATGGTTGACTCAGCCTTCCATCCTTCCGAGGTCGGTAAAATGAGCACCAGCTTTCTGGAGGGGAGGGGGCAATGTGTAGCCTGCATACTGTAATTAAAACTGTAAACTGCCCAGACACTACTTGAACTAGTATGGGGTGGTATATAAGCAGAACACTTTAGGAGTCAGGGACTTTCATCCATTATATAGAGTCTCAACAACAAAATGGCCATTTTATAAAACATATTATTCATAACCAACAATATTTTGACCATCTCAGCTTGCTCTGACAGAAGAAAGAGATCAAATCAAGGTGAGTTAATCTTGAGATGGCTACCTGAGCCCTTCAGGACTGAGCTTGGGTTGCCAGCAGAGGCTTGATTGCAGTGTTGCAGTTGGGTGTCTGCCACGCAGCTGTTAAGGACAAAGGGAGTCTGGCAAGGACAGGAGGAGGAGAGGAAACCTTATCAACCACACAGGGCCAAGAAGAGCCCTTGTATGCTGCAGCTGTCTGGCCTTTGACTGTGTACAGAACCACTGCTCTTCCCCTCAAGATATTAGTGTGTGTGGGGGGGGGGGTAATTGTAGCTATGCTTTGGGCAAGGCTCAGACTCCTGAAGAGCTCATATTGGTGCCTCAGCCACTTGGGGTATATGTGTGGTGGATCAGCCTCTCTAGATAGTATAGGGTGGGCACACTCACACAAGTAACCGTTGGGGGGGTGTACGCCATGCTATGGTTTCTGATGCAGAGTCCCCATCCCCCCCCAAATCCTTTGTGAGGCAAGTCTCAACATTCAGCAGAAAAAAAGGACAGGCTTTAACTCTGAGGGAAATTTGCTCTGCGAGGCTAAGTAAGAACTCTCTGTAAAAGGAGAATTTGCCTCAAGGAATAAAGATTAGAGGTAGCTGCCTGGTTATCCTTCTTTGAAAACCATAGCTTTTCCAGGGTTCCGTCACTGACATGTATCACTTTTTGTGGTGATACAGACTTTCCCACCCCCATGACCCATTTAGCTCCCAGTTTTCAGTCACTTCCTGCATCCTTTTTTCTGTATTTCTGTAAATATTGCTTTATTTTTATTAATAATTCTCTCCTGGTTTACAAGGCCGAGGCCTAAAGCGTAGGCCTTCATAAGGCACAGGACAACAGAGATAACATTTTATTGTTTGTGGCTAGTATACATTAGCTTTCAGTTTATCTACCTGAAAGGAAGGGAGAGGAGACTACTAATGCAAATAAAGTGACATAATTTTTCAGCTATAACTGTTAGGAAAAGTTTTAAAAACAATTTATTTAAGAACCCCCATTGGCAGTTGACAGGACTGTGAATATAGAAAAATAGTTCTTCCTTTTCTTACTGTTAGGTATACAGTATGATGCTATCATACACACAACAAATTTTTATCTCATTCAGCAACTATCTAATTCTGAGGGCTGAAGTATACATTTAAAATGCCTACAGGTATTCTTTCAAGAAGGACAGCCATTTGAGAGGCTGTCAACTTCCTTTAAGGAAGATTCAAGTCCTGCATTTGAAGGGTTCTCCAGTCCTAAATCTGATTTAAAGAGAAAGACCCATAATGAGAAAGATTAGGGACTTGGATGTTGCCTACAGTATCCCCTTTTAGCAGCTCCAGGACAGCTGAGTCAGTAGGGACATAGGTCTTCTTGTCCTAGTCTTACCAACTAGGATGAGATATATTATGTTTACATAATAAAAATAATTTATGATTTCACATCTTCACTTACAAATTGGCACACGGATTGTATACAAATTACTGCCTTCTTCTATTCTTATTTTTGATGATGCATGTACTCCTGTCTAGTGATGTGCAAGAACAGCAAATAATTTTGGTTCTGAAGATTACAATTTATATTATGCCACAAGACTTTTTGTGACTGTTAAAATGTGTATAAAGCAAGTGTCAAATTACAGACTTCCAAATTAGTGGCTGCTTGTAAAACATCCCTACAGATGCTCTTATAATTGCAGCTCTCATCAGTTCTGTCCGACATAACTAGGCAATGGTGAGGCATGCCTCTAGGTGACTTCCACCAACACCAAGATGTCGACATCTTCCCATTTCTAACTTAGAGTTTGGTATCTGCTTAATGCTTCAAATGCTTCAATCAGCAGATTATAGGAGTCATGAACAAGCAGAATGGGACGTCTTACTATGCAGGAGCAAATAAATATTCCAGCTTATACTTTTTTGAATTGTTTTACACAACATTATTAGGCAGGGTCTTAAGTCTAAGAGATTCAAATTCTTAAACATATTTCTCATTGATACACAGGGAACAGCTAAATAACCTGAGTGCCAACTGATCATGAAAAGAAACAGCGTGGTGAATCTTGATAAACTTTTAGAGGACTTCTCACATATAGAAATGGTAAGTATTGTAACTATAACTAGCTGCCTTCAAGTCAATTCTCAGGTTTAGAGATTCAGAAGTGATTTACCATTCTCTTCTTCTGAGGATGTTCAGGGATTACACAGCTTTCCCAAGGCCACACGTAACAACATTCTGTTTCATCATTTAATCGGCAGGCCAACGTAATTATCTGTCTCTAAATGTTACACAGCTCCTTTCCATGAGCAGCTGTCCATTAGTATCCAGCAAATTAGTATAGTGTTACTAATTAATAAAGTAATAACAAAATGGATGACAGCTGTAAAAAGAAAATGAATCCCATGGAATGCAATTGGATTAGCTTCTAAACAAACAAGCATAGGATTGTGTTGTAAGAGATGCCTGGCTTTTTCACAAAACAACTCCAGAAAAGCAAAAGTGCACCTGCATTTTTTCAAGAGTATTTTTTTTTGTCTTTTGATTTGTCTGAGATGACATTTCCCCATCAATACAGTGGCACCCCAGGTTACGGATGCCTCAGGTTACGTAATTTTTGGGTTATGAAAGGAAGTCCGCCCGGAAGTCCATGCGAGGTCTGTCCGGGAAAAAAATCTGCAGAAAACTGGGTTATGATTTTTTTTTCCCTATGAAAAACCCCGGGTTACCAGGGGGGGGGATTCGGAAGACCTCCATTCCCAGAGTGCATTGCGCCCCATTCGGATGAAAGGTATGAAAAATTCTGCTTTAAGAAGCATCCCGGGGAACAAATTTTTCATAACCCAGGGTACCACTGTATTTCTCTTTTCCAACAGATTATGGCCAGTGTGATATAGTAGACAGAGTGATGGACTAGGTCTCTGGAGAACTGGGTCCAAATCTCCACTTGGGCATGGAATGTCACTGGAGGAGTAGAACTGATAAAAACACTCCTTAAGTATCTCATCTGTCTTGAAAACCCTCTTAGGTCGACTATACATGGGTTCTGACTTGACAGCATAGAACATGCACGAACAGGGCATTGTAATATTTGTATATCCCTGCATTATGCAACTGTCCATACGTGAGAGTATTGAACTTTAATCCTATCAAGACTGAGATAAAGTACTAAGCATGTATTTTATGGGTAGGGATTTTAGTCACTGAAGCAATGTCTTTCGTCCATCCAAGCAGCTCTGTGGCTTTGCTGGTGCTTCATAGCAGAGGCCAAGAATGTTTTAAATCCATTTCTCTTAAGGTCTGCCATAAATTGTATTTGAGTTTTCTGGCAGAACTATAAAAGCCCGAGCCAGCATCAAGGGAAAGCACATAGCTTTGAAAAGGTTTTGGTTTCTTCTCCTTTTCTAACTGTCTAGACTTCTCAGATTCATCAGGGTTGGAGACTTCCCAAATTTTAGTACACAAAGGAAACTTCTCTGAGCCCCGGTTAGGCATCGCATTGTCGGGTATCTGCAGAAGGCTCTTCTGTAGTCTCTCGTTCATGTTGTTTCTCCTCCCTGCTGTCATTCAACTGCAAACTCACCTGCCCTTTCCAGCATGCAAATCACATGTGGCCAAAGGCCTACTTCTTTTGCTTGCCTATTGTATTGACGAGAGAGAGAGAGAGAGAGAGAGAGAGAGAGAGAGAAGGTGACTGTGAGGACATTGGGGACCTTGCAAGGTTCTTGCTTACACCCAATCCCTAATCTGGACTTGATCCCCACCAAGCCATGTTGCTTCAATTTTGTTTTACTGACTGGGGTTTATTCTAAGGAGGGAAGTTGTCAGTAACAATGCAGTACAGTGGTGCCCCGACTTAAGAGCAGCTCGACTTAAGAGCAATTCGACTTAAGAGCGGAAAGCTGTTGGTGTTTTAACTGCCACCTTACAAATTTTAGATATGGTCTGCTCAATTTACAATTTTTTTCCCATTTTTTTATTTTTATTTTTTTAGCTTATTTTTTTTCATTTTTTAGGTAGGTACCCTGTAGTTCAATTAAGAGCATTCATTTGGAACAGATTAAATTTGTAAATTGAGCTACCACTGTATATGGTTTGCCCGTGTAACGGCTCATGCACAATATGTTCCATTAAGGATCTGTAATATTACAATAGAAAAAAAAAACCTTATTCCTAAAATGCAGGGACTCAACAGAAGTCAGGGCAGTGGTTTCACACAGCAGAAAAAAGGTCGGGGGGGGGTCTCTTGGGACAGGAATAATGTTGAGAAGATGGTTCTTTGCAGATCATGTAAGACCATGATCAATTAAATTGTTGTCTAAACATTATTTGACTTTGGAGAAGCCCTGCAGGGTTTTAAATACGTTTTCCTCCAGAGTGACTCAGGAGTTAGGTAAGCAACTGGCAAACAAAAGTTTTCATTTGGAATTTAAACATTGTCCTACAGAAAATATCAGAAGTTCATGGAAAAAACAATCTTCTCAGTCTTCAGTTGGAGAAGACAAACAGGTTACTGACAATAAGCCAATCAAAGGAAGAGTCAGCTAAAGAAGGTTGGTGTTCCCTAGGAATGTCTTTTAAACCATGGTTAGGTTGATACCAGTTTCAGTCCATGAAATGTGCCAAACTGTGTCCACTTGCTATTTAAGTCATGGCAAGGTTTTTTGTTTTTTGTGTAGATTTTGATGCAACAGTTTATGACTACATAACTTTTTACCTTATATTTAATACCTGCCTAATTTTTGCCACAATAAATTGCACACTTGAGTACCATAAGCTATCACTGACTTCCCTGTAAATATTATAATCATAATCATGTCCTTTGCACACAGAGGACAGGCAGATGCAAATGCATACTGTTCTCTTGGTTCTATTGGACTGTGTTCTAAATTAGCAGTGCAAACACACATGAAATTTTCAATCAAAGAACAGAATCAACTATAATACAAACTCAAATCAAAAATAGATGCCACCACTGGATAGCTCAGTGGCTCAAGTATCTGCCTGCAGAACCACACGTTGTGAGTTTGATTCTGCACGGTGCCTTCTTGGCAAGGCCTGGGCTCAATGGTCCATAGAGTCCCTTCCAGCTCTGCAGTCCTAAGATTTAAGAAAAGAGTGAACACACACACACACACACACAGTATGCCTCTACCTAGAAAATCTTTTAAAAGTGCCATCATTAAGTCACAATTGATTTGACAACAAACAAGTATTATTTTTAGAGCAACTCAAGCCTGCTCTCTCTTGAAGCTAGGATGAATGACTAAACTAAGGCGTTTGTACCTTGGGCATACATAGGAAGACAAGACACACTGAAAAATACAACATCAACAGGAAAAGCAGAAGACAGGAAAAGAGGGGGATTTGATGTGATAGTTATCACTCAGTAAGGGAAACCACAACTTTTAGTTTGTAAGACCTAAAGAAGGGCTTCTAATGCTAAGACTTTCTTAGAGGTTATTAATTCACAGGCTCACCATAAATTAGAAGTGACTCAGAGGCTCAGAACAACAAATGAAGGTGTAGTTAAGTTGAAAACCTGTACGCTGCTTTTTCATCTCTGCTATTCATTCTAATTTTGTGCATCTACGATATTTCTGTCTTTCCAATAAGAAAGTTTTGGGGGAAACTCCATGCTGGGCCAAATCTAGGGCAATTCACCTGGGAGAAGCAAAGGCATGGTCAAGATGATTACTGAACAAGCAAGAATCTCCCTCTTCTTCCCTACTTTTGTCCTTGGCTTCTAACCTCCTGACTGGAAAACTGCATTCCTCCCGCTTAGCTTCTTTGGATGTTGTTTGCAGCACTGGAAAATGGGTGGGCCAGGAATATTTAAAATATATTAAAGCCATCTGTATACTTTTAATGTCCTGAGTTTTAAGTTTAAAAAACGTGAACATACTGGGATTGTCTGGCAGTCAATTGATATTTCAGATTGATGGGTGGAGGTAGCAAGCAATGTTTTTAAATTGGCAGCTATTTTCCTGGAGTTATATCTGCCAGTCTGGGATTGAAAATGCAGTAAATTCCATATTTTGACAAGCTCTGACCATAATTTACTGACTAGATTGTGTCCAAGTCAACCTGTAACCAGACCTTGGAAAGTATTTTAAAAAAAACCTTGTCAAGTTAGAGTTGCAAATCTCCCTCAGTAGTTACTGTTAACAGTTACAACTTTTGAAAAGTAACATTTTGCTTTCATATTTAACTGTATGAAGTTACTTTTAATTATTTTCAGAATACAGTACATTTGATTTTTACAAGCCTATCACCAGTGTTGTCCAAAACATACTCTTTTGTCCTCCTCATTATCAGTTCAACAACACACAGAATGGGAGGGCCAACATGAGACAGCACGGGAACTACTTAAGAAGGCCACTTATCCTAAAGAATAAAGTACTGTACATGTAGGCTGTCCACACAGCCAGAGGCATGACAGCATCTTTCCTTAAGTTACAGAGATCAGAGCCCTACTGGGCTTTTATACAAGAGGAATTATGGAGGTTGTTGCACCTGAATGCAGCTAATTGACAAGGTACTGGATGTATGCCTGGAATGTAACCAGATACAGGACCAAGCACACAACCGACCGCATTCATTAGCAGCAGAAGCTTTTGTTATCCTCCCTGCATCCATGTAAAAGCCCAGCAGGATTCTGTGCAATGTAACTTAGATGTGCCTTTATTATTAAGAAAGGAATTAATTAAATAATAACTTGTTATTTCTAATTAGTTGCTATGAAGCTCTGAGATAGGTATCTAAGAGAGGCTACCAACGATGGTGACCAGTTTGTTCTGCAATTTAAAGTGAATTGCATGCACTACATAAAAATACAAATAGACTCCTATTAGTAGTTTGCACATGGATATATACAGTTGTGTAAATTGTAATGCAAATTGCCACTCATTAATGCTGGTTGCTTGGCTGTTTTCCTGGTTGTACCCTCTGTCTTGCAACCAAGAATACTGTATGAGTGGCATCTCATTAATTAATAGCAATTAACTGCTGTGACTTATGATATTCCACTTACATACGAGTATGTGTCAAATGCCAATAGTTCCTTCCTTTTACCCTATTAGTGTTCTTGCTCTGACCTAATGTTTTTACATGATGGTCTTTTTCTCCCTTCACACCAGTATTTGTGGCACTACTTGCTTTTATTTGTGTAGCAATGAGGCTTATATTTAGAATTCTAAGGGTTACCAATTTCACAGTTACAGTCAAGTATTAGAGTTTTAAAATGGCATTATCAACCTATTTTTTGGGGGAAGATTAGTTTTCATTAAACTAATTTTTAAAATATAGATTGCAATGCACCTATTGTGTGTGATAAAAGAGATTTATCTGAAATCTAGCAGACAACAAATGAACTACAGTACTTGGGTTAGTAACCTTAGGGAAAGGATTCCATAATTGAAATTTATATGACACATATGAGTATTTACAAACATATGTAGCAAAGGTCTAGGACGTGGTGCTACTCGGAATATTGATGTCAAGCAGCAATGAAGCAATTTTTTTTAAGTTGGCAAAGTAGTACATGTGCAAAATTCTTACCATTTCAAAGATGTTTCTGGAGAAACAAGCTTCCAAAAACATTTATAACATATAAACTATCCCATTATTTGAACAAAACAGTCATTCCAGGGGAAATTGCTTAATATTTATGTCCAGAGCTTTGGCGAGATAAAGAACACTGCATTGATTGATTGTATTATTTTTAACTAATTTATTGAAATGGGATACATTTGCCTAGGACTAAAAACATAAGAGAAGGAAATACTGTATTTGATATCATTAATTTGATATAATTTGTTTGGTTTTGATGCAGCCAGAAGGTGAAACGAGGAAGAGAAGTGTAGTCTGCAATTTTATTTGGGATGCCCATTTGTCCACACGATGTTGGATTGTGCTGCTTGTTTCTTCCTATATATAAAGAGCCCCTGTTCAACATTTTGATCATTTGAAAATAATTGTAGTATGAAAACATGAAAGTACCAGAGGTCCACCTTGTGTTCATTACTAAAAATTACAAGCACCTGACATGAGACCAAGAAAATTATTTTGCTGTAAAAATAGTTTAACAATGAAGACAGTTATAACAGAATAACATGTAAAGCATTTTGAGTGTGCAAAATCTAGACATACTAGAAATACTGAAACCTGCATTATTTTCATTATGCCACAAAAATTACTCCTATTCTTAGAAAAAAGAAATTAAGAGTAGCCGTACAATACAGTAGCCAGTGTGGCGTGGTGGTTGAAGATTTGGATTAGAAACTGTTGGATCCAGTTTCTAGTCTCCACTGTGTTCTGAAATTCACTGGGTGATCTAGTGGTAGTCCCCCCTCTCTGTCTGATCTGCCTCATAGGGTTGGATGAAATTGGCAGACCCTCCATATAAGGTGCAGAGGAGTGCCATGCACACTGCCCTGATTTAATTTGGGAGAGAGGTGGTTTACAAATGTAACAGCCTGTAAAACAAATATCATCATAACAGCAAATGCACTAATGTCTCTTCTTCTTTTTAAAAGAATGTGTTGCACTCCACAATGTGATTAAGGGTCTTCAGCAGACTATCGAAAACCAGTGTAATTTGAGAGGTAAGGAAATGAGGGTGTGTTTACCTAGGCCGTTACTTCACGAGCCGCTCGCTTCGCAGCAAGCCGTCATTTCTGTGCGAACCAATCGCTTCAGTCCGCACGCTCCTCCTTTTTGGCTGCGACGTCACCCCGACCACGCCCCCTTTACCGTGCTCCAACCGGGGCGAGTGATTCCCCTGCCAAGGGCCGGGAATCTTTTCGCTTCGCATCTCGCTTTGCTCCCAACATCACGTGTGGTCTCGGTTTTTGGCTTTTATTTCAAGTTTTTTTAAAAAATATTCAAACAGGGATATCGATGCATCGCTATATCGTTTCATCGCTTTGCGCTGTTACTTCCTCGCTCGAGTAGCGGTGGCGGCGGCGGCGGCGGCGGGAGCAGGAGGAGCCGCTGCCGCCTCGCCCGGCCAGAGCAGGGCACCCGGGGCAGTCAGCGTGCAAGCGGCGGAGGGCGGGCGGCTGTGCCATGCGGGGCTCCCCCTCGAGTAGCGGCGGCGGCGGCGGGGGGCTGCCAATGATGCCAGGAAACAATGGACAAAACAATATAAATTAGGAGCAGAAAACACAGGATCGTACAGTAACCACTCGTGAATGACAGCCAAGCATTGATGCATCGATACGCCGAGTAATTTTTTTAAAAAAAATAAAAGGAGAGTGGAACCGGACGTTGCAAATCAGCTTTCT
>JAHTLZ010000240.1:1035757-1054478 GCA_023846285.1 Phrynocephalus versicolor
AATTAAATATTCAGATTTGATTCTGAGGAGTTGGCTTAATGTAATGACTTCTAAAGTAAAATGCAAACCTTCTGATGAGTACTGTATTCAGATTTTGCTAATAAAAATAGTTTTTGGACAATTTGGTAACGATCCAACGTCTAATCAGGCAGCCATATTGCCAAGATTCTTGTTTCAGTAAGGTTCCTTGAATTCCATTATATACAGGAATATAAGAATATGACTGATAAACTCATGAGAGAAATTGAACAAAAAGAAGAAGAACATACGGTTGCCCAGTCCAAGTTTCACTCTGACATGAAGAAAAAATGTAAGCATACATTTT
Source organism: Phrynocephalus versicolor (assembly GCA_023846285.1). Lineage (NCBI taxonomy): Eukaryota > Metazoa > Chordata > Lepidosauria > Squamata > Agamidae > Phrynocephalus > Phrynocephalus versicolor. Next base: position 1,036,083 of record JAHTLZ010000240.1, read on the forward strand.
GCCTTGTCTTTTGAGATCTGGAGACACACTTGCATTGCATTCAGTAACAGATATGAATATCAACGTATTGAGAGTTCTACATCTAAAATTAAGCTAAATACCCTTTCCGGTCTCAAAAAGAAACTGTGTATAACTTCACAACTTAAACTTGTAGTTGTTTGCTCTCACTTCTAGTAAGTCAGACGCTTGTTTTTTCTACTCATACCTTGTTGAGCTGAGTATGCAGAGGGTGAATTATGCTGTCGAGCATATTGGGAAAGTTTCCTAGTTAAGTGTTTCACAAATTGTTCAGCAACTGCAACTACAAAATTAGCGTTTCCCTGACCCAAACAAATCAGATTCTTCATGCGAACAGAGCCATTGTGTATCTACATGCCTTTTTAAATAACCTAAAACAGTACATATTGTAATCTTTCCTGATAAAATAACTGTTTTCACATCCTTTTGGAACACTTGGTTTCCCCTTTATTTAGTCAGCCTGAACAAGCATTTCAAAGGCATACCGTTTCGCTCCTTTCAAACCCATTTGATTAAAGTAATTTTTTTAAATGATTCATCTAATTTATTAGTTGAAGCAAATGAGGAGGAACATAAGCAAATGATGTGGAAGAAAGACAACGAGATTTTAGAACTAACTAATCGACTAAGAGCTCAAGAAAAGGAGAAACAGAACGAGATAATCAAACTGCAGATAGAGGTAAGCCCTAGAACTCTGTGTTAAGTGACTTTCATAACACCTCTTGTGCAGAACATTTTTGTTGACTTAGGACTAGAACATCAGTGGGGACATTTAGGGTGTGGGGTTAAAGTTTGTTTGGTCTGGGAGAAATCTATGTACCTGTCCTAAAGCACAATAAAACTTCATCTTGATGATGAAGCAGAAATTCCTATTCTCAGAGTTTGTTTCCTTCAAACACTGAAAAGTTATTGTACTGACGACAACCTCTTTTGCATATTCGGTTCAGATGTATAACTTCTCTCCGTAGTTTATGTAATCTCTAGGAACTCATTTTATGGAGATTCCAAACTGTGGTTCCAACGAGGAATGGATAATATCCTTCTCAGATATTTATCATTTTATGTGACTCAGGAACAATTTCTGATGAAATTAAAAGGACTTTTCCTAAGTAAGAATATTTTAAATGTCAGAATCAGGTTTTGATCACATTTCATGTTTCCTTGTCCACTCTAAGAAGGTAATGAGAAAGAAAAGTAGAGCATTTTAGATTTGCTGTGCATAGTATTGTAAATTTCTACTCATATTCTTGAGAACTTTTACTACTCAATCCCATCCATGTCTGGCCATATGTAAATCCTATTGGAAGTTTTCTACCTCACTGTCTAGCAGAGGTTGCCTCTGGTCCAAACCAATGAGGTTTCACTCTGAAAGATTCAGCTGATATACTGTATCCCCTTCACTCACAATATGTCCTGGTACCTTGTGTAAGATGGCAGGTTACACGTTCATTTTGTTTCCTCAAGTGATTGACCTTTTTGTCCAATACTTCCCAAAATTTTGTCTATTACCAGGGTTTGGGGCTGGGGGAACGGAACAAGGTGATTTTTTTAAAATGATCTTTTTTATTTAGATTGTTTTAAATCAATTTCATTTAAATTAAATCCACCTTGCCTATTGCCAATTGCGTAAAGTATTATCCAGACAACTGAAACCAATCTGGTCAGTATAATATAAAAGTACTGTATTGTTTATAATACACTGATTTCCCATTTTTTCCTCTAACAATGTAAGTCAGTTCTACTTTCCAAACAGCTTTATGAAGTAAGCTATTTTTTAGTGAATAAGACAAGTTCGTTCAGTGATCTTCATGGCTGTGTGAAAACTGGAATGTTGGTCCCCACTCTTCTTATCCAATAGGCACATGGGTTTTTATATTACTATATTTGAGTAGGACAATCAGTGTGCATTTTTCCTTCTGTAAGTTGATTACATTTTTAATTGTGTGTTTCTTTCTTTGTTTAGTTCAATGCTAAGCTGGTAAAACTTCAAACCAAAACACCTAAACCATATTCCAGTCCTACAGCAAATATCTACAGAAGGGTAGGTTCTCCAACATCTCCAGCATCTGTTTGGGTGTTCTGTTTAATATTTGAATGCATAGTACTTCATGTGACCATATTTCAGTGTTGTGCCTTGCTCCTTCTCCTGTGCATTAATGTCTCTGAATTTGTAGCCAGCTTCATTCTGGCAGAGATGGCTTCTTCATTCATTAAAAAAAATGTGCTGTACAGCACTCCTGTACCTCCTCACATGAACTAGAATCATTGTGCTCAGACGATGTTCATGGTCAAGGTAACATCTGCAACTCTCATTCAGTGATTTCCAAAACACTGCAGAATCTACAGGGCTCCGTAGTTCCTATCTTCGCATATTTTTAAGTTATGGTAACTCTTCACCCATTATACATCAGTTGAAATCTTTTCCAAACTAAAAAGCCATCTGAATAAAGAGGTGAGGTGAAGAAGAAAAATTGTTTGTAAAAGTATGTTTTCCCTTTTTGTTGGGAACAAACTTTGGATATAGAATGAAAGTGATGTCTTGCTATCCAGTGGTATGGAAGTAGCTCCCATAGATGTTTGTGCCAGCAGGGATGACTAACAGTAACAGTAACATCCTCTGAACCACCTCTATGGAACTTATAGAAATTGGGCTTTTCCTGACAGTGTGTATTCGCACCAATGAACTTGATACATCACTAATATCCATATTTTTGTCTGCCACCTAATATTCTGGTTGGATCAGTAACAAAAGTCCAACAGAGCAAAGAAGGACAATAAAATAGAGAGAAGAGGCAGAGGCATAGCTAGGGCTTTCAGAGCCGGGGGGGAGTCAGTTTTTGCATGCCCCCCCCAACAAGGTGTGAATCATAAGGGGATCCATTATGCTTCCCCGGAATGTTATGAGTTTTATAACATGAAACCCGGTCTCGGCTCCCTTGGTGTGCTCCAGGTGGGTTCCCCCACCACTAATTTCCACATATAAGTATAGTGCAGGCATGTCCAAAGTCTGGCCCGTGGGCCACTCTGATTGGCCCACGGAAGGCTGGTCCACCCCGCTCCCAGTGGGGAGGGTGCGGGAGGCATCGGCATCAGCCTCGGCGGGTCCGTGCTCGTGGCTGAGGTGAGAGAGGGTGAAGAGGAGGACGTGGCTCATGAAGCCACCCAGCAAGCACCCCGGCCTGGAGGAGCCCCCGCCACTGCCCCACCCACGGAAGGAGCACTTCTCCTTGCCCACCAGGACCCCCACCATAGGAGCAGGGGCAGCAGTGGCAGTGGCAGGAGGGCCCGCACAGAGAGCTGGAGTGGTCCCCGCCGGCACAGCACTCACTCTGCCCAACATGGGCAGCGGAGCAGCGGGCATGGGCAGGAGGGGGCTGCCGTGCAGCAGTTACTGGGCCGCGGTGGTGGCTATGGCAGAGCGCAGCCGCTACCGCAGCTGCCAATGGGGTCGAGTCAGCTGGGGCACGCTCAGCTCCACACCTCATCTCACCACACCACGCCATTGAGAACAGAGAGAAGGTGGGTGAAACTTCTATCCTGTCTGGAACAGCCCTTTTTACTTCTAGGGGCACAACACATACACTAAGTGCTGATTAGATATCCTAAAACACCTCTGCTGCAGGCAAGCCAAAACAACAATGGTACTTTTGTTGCATGCTCATTGTACCCTCCCACCACGGTTTCAAAGGCAACAAAACATTTATTTGAATTTCTGCAGAAGCTGCAACACCTTGAAGAAGAAAAGAATAAGGAAATTGAACTTCTCCGCAATACTATCAAAGAGTTAAAACAACAGCCTGATAGAGGTCAAGATCCCCACCTCAAACACCACCTGTGGGAATTTCATGAAAATACTGCAGGTACTATGAACAAGAAATGTAAGAAAGCTATGCTCGGTTGACAAAACCTTTTTCATTTATTAAAAACTCTCATTTTGGTTGTCCATGCACAAGCTTTCCAGTTATATTCTGAACTACTTTCATGCTTACAAGTGTTCGCCATTTTAAAATTCAAGTTTTGTAGGAGAATGGGTTTTCCTATTAAACCATCATAAATAATGCCAAACACAATTTAAGCAGTTATTCTTTGTTAACACATTTCCTTTCCTTTCTAAATCCTCCAAACGCATCATACAAAAATGAACTTAATTTCAGATAGGCAAAATGTAACAGTGATATGGAACTACACAGCTATATGAAAAAGATTCATTATATCAGATTCATTAATCATTATAACAAGTAATGCAAGCCAGTTCTAGAATAGCATCACAGATCAAGAGGAACTGTGGACAGCTAGATTAAGACGTAGGTCTGATGTTTGGGGCTTTGATCTTTTAATAGAATTTAATGGCATCTGCTTCATCCTGCCCTGTTTTTACTTTCAACCCCAATTCAAATGTCTGTGATCCTTAGATTTAATGGGACAACCTGAGAAAAAGCAATGCCAGAACACAGAAAAACTGCTTTAAAAACAAATTGCTGTGGATCACTTAGATATATGTGGGTCTATGAAATCTGTTATTTGGGAGCCGGGCATTCTGTCAAATCTCTTTATGGATGAAAAAGCATGATTTATACTACTGCTCATACGTAAGCTTTTAAATATGTGCCTCATTCTTTAATGCAGTTTGATCATCAAGTGACTTAAAGATTTAGCTCTAATGTCAGACGTTTCTTGTAGGTATTTTATAAAATATGTTTTAAAAGCTAGTTAGCATGTCTTTTCTTCTCCTCCTCTGTTCATGGTTGCTGTATATCTAACAGAAGCCCCTAGGTTATAGTTTTCGCTTCTGTCTTCATGAATGCAAACAGAATGGTAGAAAAGGAAACAGAAAGACAAGCTAGCAGAACACGGCAAACACTTTCAACAAACACTGAAAAACAGCACCAAACCATTATAAGGGAGTTCCTGCTTGTTCAAGTCAAGTCACCAAACCAAGACCATGCCATACCTTAAGCAACTGCAGTTGAACAGGTCTGAAACTCAAGTAGCTGGTTTGCAGACTGAACTCTGCAGGTTGCTTTGTCCTCAAACATTCACATGATAGCATCCAACACAAACATCCCAGTGACTCCAGCCCTCCATTGTAATTTAACTCCCTTTTGCTCTTTCTAGTAAGTCTTTCTAATTAGGACGGTAAATCTGATGGTACCAATTATCTCCATGACCCTAAAAATGGTTTAAGATGTTTAGACTGTTTTTCAGGCTCAGTTTCCTGCCCTCTCCTCTCACTGTCAAACGCTGGTTTCAAGCTCGCCTTCTGCTGGCGACCGTCAAGCAGCGGTTGGCATTCGTCACTGGCAAGACTCAGTGACGTTCTCTGCCAACAGCTGCCCGCGTCACTTGCAGGAAGACGGGAGCTCCCCGCGGCAGTGTCAGGACGCTACGCTATGCAGGTCCTCAAACAACAGGTGCCGGCAGTGTCAGCATCAGCTGCCCGATGCAGACCCTGCCAGCTGCTGCCAGCTTCAGTTCAGCGGTCGGTTGCAGATGGCATTTCCTTTTCGTCAAAGCCTCTTCCCCTGGGAGGGGGCGCTGGCCACGGCTTGCTGTGGTGAATCTACAACGTGGCTACCTGCCTGACTCTGTTGCTGTTGGTCCCTGTTGTTATGCTGCCTATGGCCGTGATGTCTATGGCCATGACGCCTATGGTGGTAGTGTGGCGACGGAGGAGGTGCAGCTTCAGCTGCCTCTTCATCTGGTTTCCTCGATATGTTTTTGCATATTTCTTCATCCTCGGCAGTCTGGAAGGAAAACATTGAGAAAACTGAAATGCACCCCCTTTCAGAAAACAAGCACATGTCTAGGATGTTATATGTCAGCCTGCTACATTTTGGCATATTCTTGCAGACTCGCTATATCCTCTTAAAAATAAAACCTTAGCGCAGTTTAAAACAACAAAAGACGTTAATTTGAAAGTGACTATAACTTCAAAATAATGAGCATTACGGTCTGTGGCGAAGTTGCCAAGACGGTTTGTGAGATATGTTTACTGGGAGAAATATGGTCCTGGAAAATCTGCAGCACCAGGTAATCTTGATTGATAGAAAATATATACCGTTTGTACCTATAAAAGATAAGGCAATCTTTTCTGAACTCTTCAGATTTTGAATAACATTGGATTTAGCTTTGCACAAATTCTTTCTCATTCTGTTTCACAGAATACTCATGTATATAATGTATACTATACTCATGTATAATGGAAAGCAGAAAAAAACTAAATACATACCAGCTCAGTGCAGTTTCCACACTTGGATTCACAGTATGTAATGTGAATGGCTTCTTCCACATATGGAAAATTCAGAAAAGAGTACGGCAAGCCAAGGTGATATACAAGACGGCCACACCTATTAACAGAGATACTCAGGTTTTAATAGAAGCACATCATACATTCATAAAGTGCAACAGAAAATGCATTTCCCTGTGGCCTGTTATGATCCCCCAAATCTACTGCGAACGTTTCACTGCAATGCTAATGCAGCAAAGAAAGCAGGGATCTGCAGTGACTGACAACAGAGAATGAAACCATTCTGTTCCATTAGCACTGCCGAAACTCAGGCACTGTCTAGGATTAAAGTACAACACATACCCCCCCCCACCATCACATACTCTTGACGCTTATGGAGGATAAGGCAATGAGTCAGTATTAGTCATAGGGGCTACGTAGTACCTCCCTTGTTGATATGCTCTTTCATATAAGCTGCTGGGAAACATGAGTTGTGCTCGAGAATACATTGTGCTCATGTTGTTACACTTGCCTTCCTATGGGCATCTGGTTGACTACTGGGGGGAAATGACAGCCTAGAGCACCCTGAGAATCTGCGCACACAGTAAGAGAAATGAGCATTTCTTCTTACATTTCCCCTCAGCCACCACAACTCCTTCGGGCCAAAAGTCTGTACTTACTTCCTGGTGACCGATCACAAGCCAAAAGAGCAAGCTAATTTGTTTAGCACAAAATAATGTAAACTCATTTATGGAAAATGGAATGTCCATTTTCTATCACTTAGGGAGCCTTGCTTCTAGTGGCCTGTTGATGGCACTGTCTAGCTTGGTATAGAGATGCCCCCTTGGGGCAGAGGACAGTACCCCAGCTGGCTGCATGGGGAGGCCCCGGAGGTCATGAATTCCATAGCCCGTATACTCAGGAAGCCAGCTTGGTCTGTATGTCTCCCTCCAGATCCGCCAGGAAGCCTGTGAGAGAGGCTCGTAGGACAAACAAGCTGCCTGTGGTTCACTCAGATAAGGTTTGCATACCCCAGCTACATGACCGAAAACCATCCTTCCTCTGTCCTATGGTCAATGATTATCCACACACACCCCACATGTGTGATGTCTTGTTTATCACTCCTTAATAGACAGTCTCAGCCAGGCTAGCAAGGGGGGCGGCACAAGCTGATGGCATTCTGTCCACCTGGACCAATGGGTAGTCTTCTCATTCCTACAGCTTGGGCTAAGCAGGGCTGGGCCTGATTAGTACTTGGATGGGCAACCACCAGGGAATACTGAGTGCTATAGGCGCCTGGAGTAGAAACTGGCAAGCCACTCCAATATTCCTGTCAAGAAAACTCCATGGACATGGGGTCACAAAGAGTCAGTCACGACTGTAATGACACAACAACAAGAAGCTTGGGCCAGAAATAAGCTTATCTGGGCTCCAAATTTCTGGAAAATTGTGTCACAGTTACTATTTAATCTGTGTTGTCAAGTGTGTTTGGTACAAAACACACTGAAGTGGACCAATTTCAAGGAAGAAGCACATTTTTCACTTCAACCTGAAGAGCTATCAGCCTGAGCGTGGATAACAGTCATACACTTAAAATTAACGAATTCTGAGCTCAGGACTCTTCTTTGTGTAGCTAATCCTTTCACACAGAAATCTTAGTTGTCTCAAGCCTCCTTCATTTTAGCGGGGCAGCACAGGCTAATCTGCAGAGAAACATTTTGTTGACGCTGATATTAAATAACTACAGTTCAAAGATCATTTGATGTATCACAACTGCCCAAGAGATACAGTATACCAATAGAATGTGAACTAGAGCTACCTTCTGTTTACCCTGAGCTATGCCTTTAGCCCTAATTCGGGCATCCAAAAAAGAATATCTTGAATTACAAATGCCTTAAACAATGAAAAACTTGAACTGTGAAAGGAAGTCCGCCAGTATAGGGAAATTCCTAATTATGAAAAAGGTGGGGTTTTTTTTGAATAACAAAAATTTTTAATTAATAGTTATTCAAGGCACTCGTATGGGGAGCCTGGCCCGCCCCAGCAAAGCAGGGGAACAGCTTCCCTGTTTTGCTGGGTTGGTGCAAAAGCCCCTCTGTCAACCGGCAGCTGAGCTCTCCTGGCTGTCGGCCATGATTTTGACATCTCGGCAGCCACAGAGATTTCTCCTTCAGCAGGCAGATGTCAGCCACCCAATCCTCCCCCTGGCTGAGAACGGGGCAGCCAAGATCGGGTCTGCCTGATCTCAGCCAGGGGGTGGGTAGTGAAGTCACCACTCACCCAATCCTCCCTGGCTGATGTCCACCTGCTAAAGGAGAAAGTCTTTGCATGGCGCAGCTGGGTGTTTTAAAAGAATCCTTGCTGCTCCAACCCCAGAGCTCAGAGCAGGATCATTTTAAAACAGCCACCTTTGCATGGCGTGGTGAGTGTTTTCAAGCAAACTGGGTGCTACACTTCAGGAAAGCAAGGATCCAAGAGCAGGTTTTTGGATTTCAAAAGCCTGCCCTTCAACCCTTGCTTTCCCGAAGGGTAGCACCCGATCTGCTCTCTGAGAGGCGGATCGGGTGCTATACTTTGGGAAAGCAAGGATCCAAGAGCAGGCTTTTGAATTTCCTCAATAGCCTGAACATAAGAACATAAGAAGAGCCATGCTGGATCAGGCCAAAGGCCCATCTAGTGTATCTCACAGTGGCCCCAACAAATGCATCTTGGAGCGCACGAAGACTAGATATCTGTCTCCTGGTACCACTCCCCTGCATCTGGTCCTTGAAGTACCCAGGTTTTAAGCCTGGAGATTACACATTTCCATCATGGTTTGTAACCTGTGACTTTTCCTCCAGGAATCTGTCCAATCCCCTTTTGAAGGCACCCAGGCCAGATGCCATCACCACATCCTGCACTTTGGTCCTGACAGAGATTGGGCAGACCCATCTCATCTGCCTCGTTCTCAGCCCGGGAGGATTGAGTGGGTGGCAACTTCACCACCGGCCTGATCCTCTCCTGGCTGACATCTGCCGTCTGAAGGAAAAAGCCCTGCAGTTGCCAAGCTGTCAAAACCATGGCCGATAGCCGGGTGATCTTGACTTACGAAAGATCCGTTGGAATGGATTAATTTTGTAATTCAAGGCATCACTGCAATTTCAAAGTGTGAACAGGGAGAAAGTTCTAGCCCCACAACACTGTGCGCTGCTGTCTCACAGGGGAAAAAGACCACATGGAAAGAAAAGCTTCTGTTAGACATTGAGTTTTCTCTATACCATTGGGGATGATCTTGAAAATCGGGTTCCCAACAGTATAGACAGTGTTGCAGACTGCATGAACTCATTCTTCACCAGCGACAATGCCTCAGGAATAAAAATAGTTTCTGTGTAAACCATCTGTCCTTATTTATTTTTTGGCTACACAAGAGAAACTATTGCCTTATACCCTAAATAAGGGCCCAAAATCTAACAGATGAAGTTCTTTGTGTAATTCTTTGTCAAGTGAAGATCCATTTGATCTGATCTTTCCTAGTGTCCTGCTTATAAACAGACCTGTCATAGATCAGAAAATCATCTTTGTTCCCGTTCAGAATTTTCCAGACATCAGGCTGTGATGTATCCTGTTGGTAAACAGGAATGTGCTCTGCAACCTTTTCTCTTAGAAGATGATATTTCAGCTGGGAATGGTATCCTTGATGATTGACCACAATAAAAGAGATATTGGTAAAGCCATCACCCTCCAGCTTCAGTCGCAGGTCTTCCAGTCTGACAAGAATAAAAAGCAAAATGTAATTTTAGAAGAGGTAGCCATGTTAGTCTGTGCAAGTATATCAAGCAAGAACAAAAGAAAAACACATAAGCGTTGTGGCACATTAAAGACTTTTATACTCTAAAGTAAGATTTTATGGACCTTCTTCACCCATTTCTTCAAACACGGGAGGTAGAAATCAGAAATTAACAACATATAACATTCATGCTGGGTTCCAAGAATCAGTGGTATCTGGTTGCATTTTACACATGCTGTAAAATAAGGAACTTTGTTCATCACTCGGTTCTGTAAATATTCCAACAAGAGACACAAAAGTAGGAAAAAGCACAGAGAGAAAGGCCTCAAAGCACTGGAAGAAAATATAGAGCAACAAAAAATGATTCCGATTAAATTTTATGCCTATTCATTGAAACTTACTCCCGCTTCCTTCTATACAGTCCCCCCTTCAATTCTTTTTACGAGAATGAGGTTTTTATTTATTACTGTGGAGAGCAAACTTGAATTGTTAATTCTGGATTTTGAAACATTGTTTTGTAGAGGTTTTCTTGTTCCACATAAACTAGTAAACAGTTCAGGAGATGGTCACTCCATTTGTTACTTACAATTACAAATAAATATTATGGTATTTCAAAAGTAAATTCTATTTGTAATAATTGTTTGGGTACACTGTATTTTAATATGCTAGATGTGATAATTTTATGCCAAGTCAAATTGTCCATAGTCATATTCTATGTTCCTAAAATAACAGAATGAATTTCAAGCTGTAAAGGGGGTGGGGGAGTGCTAATATAGCATTTTTTCCATTTTCCTGAAAATTTCTGTTTTTTTCCTGTGGGGACGGAAAATTTCTAGAAATTTTACATCTCTGACACACAGGTAACTGCCCTTGTAGTGTGGGTTGCAAGGAGCAGAAGTAGTCTGTGCCTACCTTCTTATTTGCTTCTGAAATTACCTGTAATATATACATTTTTCTAGCATTCTGGATTATACAATCAAAAGGGGGGCTTTCAGGTTGTCCCCCCTCCTTACATAAAGCTTGGGGTGACCATCTGTCACTGTTTATAAAATATAAAAATACTTGGAGTTAACACTGACACTCCAAATACCACTGGAAATCAGGTATTTGATCAAAATACAGTGGACCCTTGTATAACAAACAGTTTGTATAACATAAAATCTGTACAACATAAAAAATTCCAGAGATAGGGGAAATTTGCTTACCAATATCGCCTATGGGGCGAATCTGTACAACATAAAAATTGTTGCAATTAGGGATTAGTCTGTTTTCAATGCATTCCTATGGGATATTTGTATAAAGGAAAATTTGCTTAACATAATTTCATTTGGAACAAATTAATTCCTTTATATAAGGTACCACTGTATACAGTGCTTGGAATTTCCCCTGAAAGACAGTCACAGCAGCCTTCAGCGGAAGAGTATAAGGCCAGACAATGATGGCAACTTTGCAATTAGAAGCAATGCTAGCTTAAGAAACGGAAGCTATCAGATTCTCCTCCAGTGCTCTTTTGCAGCCCAGCAAAAGTTGCAGTCAATCAATCTCATATGTTGTGAATCGAGTGTAGGGGGGGGGATAGTCTTCTGTGGTATGGCCTCTTGCTGGTTAATTTTTCAGAACTCAAGCTCTGGATCCTGGCTTGAATTCAAAAATGTACAAAGAGACTTAAAAGAGAAGGAAGAGTCTTCACATAACAGCCATAGGGATTCCAATCCAACGCTGCCTGATCTGGAGCCAAAAATAAATTGAGAGCAGTAAGAGAAACCTTTTCCAGGAATTATGAGCAAGTAAAGGCTCTTGAGCTTTAAGAAACCATTGGACAAGTTCATGGAGAACAAGGGTATCAATGGCTATCATCACGGATGCCTAAGGACAACCTCCGGGTTGGAGAGACAGGCCGGATATCTCTCAATGCCATTTGCGGGGAATCATCAGCAGGTGAAGACATCTGCTTGGGAATACCCTGAAGCAAATGGCGAGCCACTGGGTGAGACAGAATGCTGGACTGGATGGGCTGTGGCCTGTTCCAACAAGGTTGTTCTTACGTTCTTATGAAATCTGAAGAATTATCTTGTCACATCACACCAAGGCAAATGTTTATTTTACATATTTTCAAGAACAAAAGTGCCTGAGATTGGGCAGCAAAGTCCAACGGCAAACTTGGGCTGCTCTACTTCAAAACCAAGTCTCCAATTGGGACTGTCCTTACCGAGAAGCCTGCAACAGGCACAAGTATCAGCTTGCTTGGAGGAGGGCCACCACGGTCACCAAACCTCTGGAGTCCAGCATGGGGTTCTGCTCTCCAATTCGCCATTCCGGGGGTTCTTTACAACGGGTGCTTGAGCCCTGGCTCTCTGCCCCTCCTCCTGGGAGGAGACAGAGAGCCAGGGCCAGCCCCAGCCCAACCCACATGGTTGGGCTTCAGCTGCAATAACAAGGGCAGCCAGTTAAAGGCAATGAAGAAAATCCAAGAAAACATTCCAAGCAAATTCACTGCTATCAACCTCGCTCTAACAGCTTTGGAACAGCATTACAAGCACCAGAGGATCTGGTTAAATATGAATTTTTCAGGATATTGCTGCCTCAAATGCCATCCTGATTCATGACAGCGCCAACAGATGAGTTTGGCTTAAATGCATTTAAAATGAATTCTCACAAATGGAGACTGTGCAGGATTTCCCCGTTTGCAAATAGTATCTTGCTCTTTCATATATACACACACACATTTTTCTAGCATTCTGGAATGGGCTTCACTTTTGGGGGGTGAGTTAATCCATAGAGAGCCAACTTCGGATTTTAGGAATTTGTTTGAACACTGGAAGGGAAAATATACGCACAAATGGAGAAATGTGCTGCTTGATCCTATGCAGGTTTACTGAGCAGCAAGTAACACTGAGGGGTACACTGAAAGAGGAAATACAGTACCAATAAATGTGCATATTGTACAGTGGGCTGCCATCTTACACACTCTTGTAGCTATGTGTGGGATTGCACTGTCTAATCTAGTTTATTTTCCTTTCTCTGATTCTCAACACTTATGCCGACAACCTTCAATAAAAATAAAATCGAATCAACGTCTACTTTTAATTTCTATAAATACCTCTGCTTTTGAAAATAAAAAGTAGGGTGGATATAAATCGATGATGGTCTTAAAAAGTCCTATTGTAAAAAATAAAATTGTGACTTAAATCGATTTGATCTAAATCACAATTTATTGTTTTAAATAGGACTTTCAAAAATTTCATTTAAAATCAAATCCGCTCTGATAACTAGCCTACCACGTACTTTGTAGTCATCTCTAAAGTCTAAATAATTCTACAGAGTGCAAAAGTCTATCCGCACAGAAGTATTTTGCAAGACTACAAAGCGTCCACAGCGTTATACCCCGGTTCAAGGCAAGCAGATTGCACCATCGGGCGTCAAAGCTGCTATCCCAGCAGGACTCCTATCCGAAGAGCAACACGCAGGACTACGTTGTAACGTCTCCAAAACTAGACCCCGTTCCGAAGCGTAAAAGCAAAGCACACCGTTCGAATCAACACAATTCCTTGCACATATTTTTTAAAAGCATCAATCTCTCCCTGATCCAACGGGCTGAATTGAGGTTTCTGCGCATAGGCATATTACTGCTGCACGATGTGCTACAAGGTGGCAACCAAAAAAGTTCCTAAGTCGATTTTGGAAACCGTGGTTTCCCCAAGTATTTGCAAACTCCCGGTGCAAGACACCAACTCGCACCGAAGGCAACGTCGAGCTTACTTACCCCGGTCCCCACCCTTCGCTTCTGGGCTCCGCAATGGCAACCCAAGCGAAGCAAGAGAGGAAAACGATTCCGCTCCGCAGGCTGCGGCTCGCCGTTATTTATACTTCGCTTGTTTATCGCTTCTTTTTCGGGCTGGGTTCGAAGTTCAAGGGACTCTTTTTGCAACGCCTTCCCCAAGCGAAGCCAAGCCCCCGAGCGAAGCCCCAGCAAAACTTTTGTTTTTCTGCGTGAACGGGGAAGGGCGCAAGTCCTCTCCCGCGCAGGGATACTTTTTGCAACAACCGTGGTTTGCTGAGGAATAGGGTTTTCTTTTTTCTTTTTAATTTTAATTTTTTTTTAATTGGGGAATGGGGTTTTCTAAGCCATCCCGCCACCCCCTTCCTCCCCAGCCAGTGGTAAAGTCGTGCGGTGGGAGGGGTCGGGGGTGGGACGGGCCTTCATTCAGAGGAAAATATTTCTTAACAAAAGGAGGAAGAGGGAGCCCTGTATATATTTGCTGTGCCAGCAAGTTTTTCGTGGCTGCATCTCTTCTTGACCTTCTCCTTTCTTTACTCTAGGCTTGGGCCCTGGGGGAGCGAGGGTGGGTATCAGAGGGTGGGTGGGTTTCAGTGACATCATGAAAACCGGCTTTGGAGCCCATGAATCAAGATCAGGACTTTAATGTTGATGAAAAAATTTAAATTTTGGATCTCAGTCATCAGGTGAAAAAGAAGTGAAAGAAGACTGACTTGGAAGGGAGTGGCAATGAAGGAACTAGGAAAAGGTTGTGGATGTGGAGTGGTAGGAGATCAAGAAGGTCAAGAACTGACAGCCTAGAAAGCTGATAGAAAAAGGCAGTTCATTGAAATACCATGCTGGAGGACCATCAGAAAGATGAGCAAGTGAGTCCTAGAATGAAATCGAGCCTAAACTTTCCTTGGAAGCCACAATGGCAAAGCTGAGGCTGTTGTGCTTCAGGCACATCATGAGAACACAAGACCTGGTGGAAAACCCAGTAATACAGTACAGTAGTAGGAAAAAGTTGAATGCCGCAGGAAAAGAGGAAGACTAAATATGACATGAATGGCTCCATAAAGGAAACCACAGCTCTGCGTTTATAAGAGTTGAGTTAATGATAGGACATTCTGGAGGTTCCTCGTTCATCTTCGCAAGTCAGCTGACTTGATGGCACGGAACAATAAGAAAAGCAGAGATCCGGAGCTTCAAGGCTGTAGGTAGGAGAAAGCTTCAAGCAAGCCATCCGTCCACAACCAGGACCTCCAGATGCATCTGGCCAAGGGCAGCTTATGACCTGAGGCAGCTCCTTTGCCATGCTCCACAAGCCACTCCACATGTGGCTTACAGTTTCCAGCGGTGTTAGCCCACATAGCCAGTGGGAAGGGATACTGGGAGTTCATAACCATCCCAGTGACCACACTTGCTCACATCTGATCTGAGGAATGGCTATTCTAGGCATGGTCAAATGTGGTTTTCCAGATGTTGCATCCCAACATCCTGGCTGTGCTGGGTTGTCTTGAGAGGAATTAACGTTCAACACCATTTGGGAGAGCAGCCGCTGCTGGATTTGTCCCAACTTATTGCTCTCCTGATCGGTTTTGTCATTCATATGTCCTGCCTTCTTTGTGTGGCTTTGTGTGGAAATCAGTCCGCTTATTTGCATCATTTATATAGGTTGCAGAAACAATCTAAGGCAGTGGTTCCCAGCCTGGGGGTTGGGACCCCTTTGGGGGGGTCGAACCACCATTTCACAGGGGTCGCCATGAGCCAATGGGGAAAAAAGGCACAAAATGGCTTGGGCCTGGAGGGGGGGGAGAAGGGGGGGAAGAGTGAGTTACTGCATGATAGGTTGGAGGGGGTGTCAGTCAATGGCACCGGAGGCTGCGATTGGCTGAGGGTCCCTGTAGACTAGAGGGAGGTTCTCTATGGCACCTGCGGCACTAGCCTGCCAAAGGGGGCTTGTGGCCAATTCCAAGCAGGGCAAGGGGTCACCACAACATGAGGAACTGTATTAAAGGGTCACCGGCATTAGGAAGGTTGGGAACTACTGATCTAATTCACATCACCTTTGCTCCTTAAATTAATCTACTGCTAACAGCCTTTGTAAACAGTGACTGTTGTATACACTGTGATGTATTTATTGAGCAGGGACATCCCAAGACATTTTCCTGCCTGAGGCAGACCCTTAATTAAAGGACTTAAACCCATGAAGCCATTTCCACTCCATAAGCAGTTCTCTTCTTTCCTGGAAGTAAAACAATAGCAAACTAAACACCTTCTCATTCCCTATCCTTGTATGATATCTCATACCTACTGTGTGAGTTGGCTGCTCTACTCTTCCCAAAGATGGGACTGGGTCTGTTATTTAGCAGTTCTTTTTCAAGCAAGCTGAATGTTCTCTTACCATTCACACCAGTGTTTGGCTATAGCCGATCTTTAGGCTTAATTTAAAGACTTGACAGCCTTGAGAAAATTACACGCTGGAACGCTGATAAAATTGGCAATAATTGCACTTCCTCCCGCTCTCCACAGGTCTGTTTTGGGAACAAAAGCTTAACAGAGAAGTTAGCAGACTGTTAAATTGCCAGAGCCGGTTCTAGCCTTTTTCTGTTTCTCTGCCTGATCTTCAAGATTCCCAGTCAGCCTTGAAATTATGGCTGGAATCCAAACAGTTCAGTTTAAACCTGCTTATGCTTGTCTTGCTGAGTTTTGGGATCCTGTTCTTTTTTCAACAATGGCTCCCCAGGCAATCTTGGAATATGCGGGTCTGCTTTTTAAAAAAATAAAATAAATCCCAAAATCTCTTCAGCACCCAGAATTACCA
The DNA here is from genome assembly GCA_023846285.1 of Phrynocephalus versicolor. NCBI lineage: Eukaryota > Metazoa > Chordata > Lepidosauria > Squamata > Agamidae > Phrynocephalus > Phrynocephalus versicolor. Next base: position 1,052,677 of record JAHTLZ010000240.1, read on the forward strand.
GCACCTTGCCCTTGCTTTCCAGACCCTGCCTAGCTGAGACAGTCTTATTCCTAAGCTCCTCTACTCTTCTTAGTTTTCCAGGGGAAAGTGTTGGCTGTTGATGTCTGGGTCCAGTGTCCTGTAAAAAGAACTAACCGGATTGTTTCCTCTCTTTTTTTCTCACTTCTGTTCCCACCCCCACCCCCCTTTTAAATGTTCTGCCAAAGGTCAGTGCAGCAAATGTGCTGAGCTGGGCTTGGCAGGAATGCTTCCATTAAACATTGACTGTGTGATATGCAGACCAAGGCCGTGAAAGCATGAGAGGAAGTTACCCTCCCAGAGTGCAGAGTAACCTCTGAAGGGATGGAAGACTCCTCTTTTGGGGACTAAAACTCAACCGCTTAGTGTTAGTCCCGAAACAATGAGGGCTTATACACTTATCATTTCAAATGCAGACGTTTACTGTCTGTATAAGGAGTTGATATTTTAAAAGTTTTTGACTCCGGCAGAGAGGGAGGTTAACAGGCCGTAGATGTCTCTCCCTTTTCAGATAAGCCTCTATCATGTTGCACGTAAAAAGTCCATTTTTTATTTTTTAAATTCACATCTGGAGTACTGGTCCCTACCATGATGTGCTTAAAAATAAATAAATAAATGCTTTTGCCATGGCTCCTGAAAGAGGATTTTCCTGATCCTTGCCCCTCCGGTAGTAATTTTTTGATCTACATTTTCGGAGAATTGAAGTGCGCATCAAAAGTAAGTGGGGGCATTGTTAGTAAGCATTTGTTGTTATTCCTTTCCATTTATTGATATTTTCTTAATTTTATCTGCTCTTTAAAATAAAAAGTAGATTACTGGTACAGGGGGGAAAACCCACAAAATGTTTGTCATGTCCTCCAGCATTAAAACTAGAAACCCAGCATGCGTGAAAACAGCTTTTCAAAACAGCAATTTGATGCACTTTTGGCCCATGGGGATGTGTGAATAGAGCATTTAAAAATGCTACTGTGGGGACGGAAAGTGCGCATCAAATGTCACGTGACCAGTCTTGGAGAAAGTACACATCCAATCAACATAAGCATTTACTGTGCGTGTGATAGAAGCCATAGTCTTTCAAATGACAACGTGTGATAGAGGCCATGTATTTCAAGTGACAAAATGTGGCATCTAGCCTGGATGCCTTCAAAAGGGGATTGGATAGATTCCTGGAGGAGAAGTCCATCACAGGTTACAAACCATGATGGAGATGTGTAATCTCCAGGCTTCATTATTTGGTCTCCCACACTGGGCTGAATAGGCCTTTTTAAAAACAACTGAAGAGATGTAGCACTGTAGTTCAAGGGGAGCATGTACTACTGTTTAGGGGTGGGATTTTTAAATTATTTGTTAGACTGTAAATCCCACAATTGTCATTCGGGTGGGGTGGGGGCTGCTGATTTATGTGCCTTTTACAGATACCTGGCAGAAAAGACTGAAATTGGAAGGCTTTGAGGCATAACTAGGCTGATATTGCCTAGTGTCTTGTTATCTCCCAGATCGCACTGGGGCAGGAGAAGGATTCTAGGTGGGGCTAGGTCCAGCTCAGCTTCAAAGCCTTCCTGCACCATGTGTGGTGTAGTGGGTAGAGCAATGGAATGGGTTTCAGGAGGCCTATGTTTGAATCCCCACTCAGCCATGAAAACTCACTGGGGGAGTAGAACTGGTAAAACCACTCCTTAAGTGTCTCAATTATCTTGAAAGCCCTATGAGTTGTTCTGACTTGACAACACAGAACAAGTGTGTGTGTGTGTGTGCGTGCGTGTGCGTGCGCGCGCGCGCATTTG
>JAHTLZ010000240.1:1054978-1099090 GCA_023846285.1 Phrynocephalus versicolor
TAATGATTTTTATGGTTTTATACCGCAATAAAAACCTGACTGACTGATCTGCTGATGCAGTGGCTGTGGCTGGCTGAGGTCCAGCCCGTAAGAGAACCAGAAAAGGGGGTGGAGAAGGAGAGGAGCTAAGCTACATCAGGTCCGCACCCCATCACTCAATTCAGACACACACTTGCAATGGCAGTGCACATTTAGGCCCAGGTAGGGGGTAGTTCTAAGCGACTTCTCACATAGGGCTCTAGTTGTGGAGCCAAAGGTTGGAGGTTCAGTTCCCTGCTGTGCCTTTAGAGGGGTTGCACTCAACGATCCATAGGATCCCTCCCAGCTCTGCAGTTCTAAAGTTGTGGTGGTGGTGCCTATTATTATTATTATTATCCCTCTGCTGGGAGGGAGTTTGGATTCAGTTTAGCCTCGGCAGGATTAAGGCCAACCAAGGCAGCCAGTGTCTATCTGGGCTAGGAAGCATTTTGCCCTTAGAAGGCAGAGCCTGAGATCATAAGACTGCAATTTATCATTTATTGAAACGTCAAAGATCCCATCTTCCTGAGCGATTCCACAAGCAAATGAAGACGAGTGCCAAGAAGATACAGATAAGATGTAATGCAGAGTAAAACTGTCCTGTTAGCAGTTTTCTAGGCATAAAATAGATTCAGATAGCTCATCGGGGCACAGATAATGCTCAGTATCATTTGGGTGGTTCTGCGGTGATTAACTGTTTCTTCAGTACACGTTTCACAGCTGGCCTGTATACAGCTGACACACCAGGATGGGGGTAGCCAGAGGCTCCCAAGAAACCTTCTGGGTTTTAGCAGATTTCTGGCCATTATTGAGCAAATGTCAATAATACCACTTGTTCCATGTAGAGTCTTCCGTTGCTTGCAATCAGCATGGCCTACAAGGCCTATCATCCCCAAGCAGCACGCTGCCTGGGGATGTTGCATAACATGAAGGGCAAAGGGCTGATAAATTCTAGGATATGCCTTTGCATGTCCTAGAATTCTGTTGGGTGGGGCATTAGCCAGCATGAGTGTGAAGTGACACCACAAGGAAAGGGTGGTCAGGTAGAAAGGGGTCTGACTAGCAGAACATTCAAGCACCCAAGTAACCTCCTGGCATATCTTTCGGTTATTGCCATCATGAAATAAGTCAGGTGTTGGAAAATGGAAATGTATATGTATCATGGAAATGGAACCAATAACCTCAAGAGGTGGTGAGTGCTCCAACAGTGGAGGGATTCAAGAGAAATTTGGATAACTACCTGGCAGAGATCCTATGATTTGTATTCCCGAGTGGAGGGTGGTGGTGGGCTTTATTGGCCTCATAGGCCCCTTCCAACTCCACTATTCTATGATTCTATGAACATGCAGCATTCTGGCTTGGGTAGTGTACAATTGAAAAGAAACATGAGCTAAATATGGACCTAGGGTCATCATGTACAGTGGTCCAAGGCTGTCTGTGGGCGCTTTTACACCACCCCTAAGATCCGCTGGCCACTTAAATTTGGACCAGGGATCTTAGGGGCTTGTTGCTCTTCCTGTGTTCCCACCCCCTCGGCATTCCTGGCTGCTGGCTGCGTGAGGGGAGGGAGAAAAAAAAGGAAGAAAAGTTCTGGCTCTCCCTCTTGCCGGCAACATTCCAGTCTCTTAAGGAGCTCTTAAGGAGCTCTTAAAGGGGCGGGAGCCAAAAAAAAAAAAAAAAACAACAAGCAGAAATGAGGAGAGTCCCGCACTCACTATTGTTACACCGCATTTTCACCTCCAGAGAGCAGGTACTTGAAAGGTGTGCTGGGACGCGCTTAAGTAGGCGTGGTCACACTTAATTTCCTGTAAACTCCGGAGCTGGTGGGGAAACATTTCTAAGCTCCGGAGCTGGGAGCCATTTGCCCTGGAGTTTAGGGGTCGTGTATAAACGCCCTGTGTAGAAGTCATTTGGATCAATTCCCATCCTATGGACAAGCTCCGTTAGGACCTAATGTGTCCTACCAAAATAGTGCCTGTACATGATGGTTTGAGGAATGGGAGGATGTGTAAGCCCCCCCAAAAGTAATTTTTCTAGACCAGCATTGGGTAATTTGGAATACAAATCTCATGAGTTTAAGCAGTCAAAGTCAATGGGGAGAGATAAGAGGAACTGCAGTCCAGAAACATCTGGGCAGCTTTAAATTGCCCAATATTAGACTAGGCAGCAGATGCTACAGGAAGAGGACCTTTATATTATAGAAACCAGCTGATGGAGAAAACTGCTCCAGAAGGTTTAAGCATTTTATGCAAGCACACTGGGTCAAAAGAAATCAGGAAAAGGAAGTTGCCTCAGTTTCACCAGGCAGATCCAGTTTGATCTGGCAAGACATTTCCTTTACAGATCTTTGGCATGGAGCAACGTAACAAGCGGACAGGGATCTTTGCTCAGGAAGTTAATCACCAGCAGTTCATCTGAGGGGCCCTTGCAAGACAGTTGTCAGAAACTTCCCCTTAAACAACTCCTTGTTAATAAATTATTTCCAACGATTATCTCTGTACCCTGGTCTACAGACAAATGTCAGTAAAACTGAAACTCAGAACAAACTGGTATGCATTTTCCTTTCACCCACACCCTGCCAATAAAAAAAAAATCTTGTTTTGTTTTATTTATTATTTGATGGGGGGGCTTCAGTTCCCAGAATCCTTCATCAAACATGACCACTGGTCATACTGGTTAGGAGGATTTTGGGAGTCATAGTTCAAGAAATTAACCTGGACCTTCCTTCCACCATAAATTGCTATTCTTACGGTTGTTAAGGTTGTTACTAGAGATGGGCATAGAACAAAAATATAGCATTTTGTTTTGTTTCTCCTTTCATTTCATTTTGTTATTAACAAATTTTAAAAGAATTTTTGGAACGAAACGAAACAAAACAAAACAAAATAATTCATTACTCCATATAATGGCTACCCTGGGTCCTAGAGGCACCACATTTGGGAGGTAATTTCTTTGGAGTCTTCCCTGTAAGCCCCCCAAATTTGGAGAGGTTTGGGGTTCAGGGGGCCAAGTTATTCAACTGAAAAGAGGGTCCCCTTAGCTAATTGCAGAAGTGTATACAGTGCATGCTGGCAATATAGGGGTTAACTTAAGCTGCTTAACAGAAGTGAAGCTGCAGTTCATTTTGTTTCATCATGAAATGACAAAACAGTGTTTTGTTTTTCATTTGGGGCCCATCTCTAGAAATTACATTCCTTCTCATACTTCTGCTCCCTCCATGGAGACATCTTTGCTTTACAGGTTAAAGTACAGTAGGACCCTGGTATCCGCTGGGGATTGGTTCCAGTCCTTCCCGTGGATAATAAAAACCATGGATAAGAGAGAACACTCCCCCAAAAACTGCTGTTTTGTGACAGTAGCTTGCTTTACGACTGCTGTTTTGCAACAGTAGCTTGCTTTACGGCTACTGTCTGTGACAGTTGCTTGCTTTACAGCTGCTGTTTGTGATAGTAGCTTGCTTGGTGGCTGCTAAATTATTTATTTAGTTTTTTCCTCTGCCAGCTGTGGATAACTGAATCAGTGGTTAATGAAACTGTGGATATGGGGGTCCTACTGTAGCTTCTGTGGCTCCTGATACAGTACCTCACACTTTGTTAGTTAGTTATAACCTTTCTTATTTTCAAATAAAGAAATGTGGGTGCTGATTTTTTTCCAAAGAAGGAAGTTTGCTCAGCTAATCATTCTGAGTTCCAAAAAGTTGAACCCACAAGTTAATGTTGCTTCTTTACTGCTGTATTCTTACTCCCGAACACATATAAGTCTTCCCTGTCTTCCTAAAGCCTTTTATATAACAAAACATGGCTTCGATTACAGAGAAGCTCGATGTGTTACTGAACTCACCTAATATTTGTTCAGCTGATAGCGTTCTTCAAATTGTTCTTTGGAGTGATACAAAAACATGTTTGCAATATTTATACAGTACTTGTAATGTGAAGTATAGAAAATAACTCAGTGGTGTCCAGTGCAATGACTTAAATTGGCTTAATATCAGCTACATAGATTCAGGTCATTATCAAAAGAAAGATTCACCCTATCAGAAATGCAACACAAGTTCAGGTTACACGCAACAGCTAAATGCCATGGTGTGGCGCGGTTTGTGGAACCAGGACTTAAGTACAGATTCAAAGCACCAGTATTCTAAGATAGCCACAATATAGACATAATCTGCTATACAGTCATCTTAGTTTTTCTCTGAACAAAGTTACAAGCCTCTTTCTAGCTATGAGTGGAGAATGGTTTTTCACAACGACAATATATTGTTTTTAGTTCTCTCTGTGACTGTGCCAAAAAGCATTTTAGTGAGGCTTATGCCATTTTAATGGGCATCTGAAATATGTAGTGAGGGTGCAAAATGGCACAAAGTGTGTCTCCCCCACACACATACACCTTTCCTATCAGTGAGCTTTTTAGGTAATGGTCCTTGCTTTTAGGGGTTAAAATCTATTATTCTCTCTCACTTGGTTATCCTCATAGATCGTCTTTGTGTTATGCTGTAACTGGGCATCCTTCCCAGAGTTGCTGATAAGACTGCCTTGCAGGTATGAAAAACAGGCCTGTTTTTCCAGCCCAAGGGGGAGGGTGTCAGTTTGTTAAACTTCTCATAGCTTCTGCCTTGAAGGAAAGGGTAAAATACCTTCTCCTCCTCCGCCCCCCCATGTCAGGCCAGCTTCCAACAGCTTCCGGAATGGAAAGAAACAGAGGGTACAAAGTATTATTGGCATGATGGCCTTCCGACCAGGGGAATGCTGTCCTTCCGGCTGACCCATCACCGTTTGTGATGTGAAAGCTTTGTACTTCCACATCTAACACATATAACCGTGTGTGGTTGCACTGACGCTGTTTTCAATGTTAGTTTCCATCCCTCATAAATTAACTTTACATGGAATTTTTGCTGTCTCTTTAAATGCTCGTGTTCTCTTGAAGTTTTAATATAATGTTGTCTATTAATGCTGCGAGATGTCCCTCATTTCCCTGTTCTCAATACCTGAATATGTCCTAATTGTACTGGACTGTATATTGTCCCTCATTCTTGTAAGCCACCTTGGGTCCTTTTCCGAGGAGAAAGGCAGGGTAAAAAATACTCTTAATTAATTAATTAATTAATCTCCATTATTTTTCTAAAATCTACTGCATCCTTTTCGCCATCATTATATGCAATAAACTTCACCATTCTTTCCCACAAATTCTTGATTTAGTCTTTTGTGTAATGGATCAAGTGACAAACTTGGACTCAGGAGACCTGGAGTCAAATTGCTACTTGGCCTTGGAAATTCACTGGAAGAAAGAAACAGATAAAACAATTTTTAAAACATTTAACTTACTGTGAAAACCCTGCTGGGGGCACTATAATTCAGTTCTGATTTGATCACAGATAACACACACCATTTAAAATCCCTTCTGCCTGCTGTTGGCTTTGTGCTAATTTGTTGGCATAAATGATTCCTGGGATTGTTAGTAGGATGAGAGACATGGGTTTATGAAAACACTCAGTTTTGATCATAGCAGTGCTTCAGCATCGTCCCACATTCAGTGAATTTTGTATCATCACATCGAATCCAACAACAATTCTCCCAGAGTTTTCTAGGTGTGTAGTACAGTACTGTAGTTGGAAGTGGTGTACCAAGAAGACCTCCTCTTGGTAGCACTTGAACGTAGACCAGTATGCTGAAAGCCAAATAGCAGGGCGTGTGCTCGTAACACTATAAGCAACAGCATGTAACTCAATGAGGAACACATACTCTAGGTCAGTGGTTCTCAACCTGTGGGTCCCCAGAAGTTCCTGGACTGCAACTCCCAGAAGCCTTCATCACTAGTTGAGCTGGCCAGGACTTCTCAGAGTTGCAGTCCAGGAACATCTGGGGACCCATAGGTTGAGAACCACTGCTCTAGTTGATCTCACCTGACCTTTCTTCCAGGAAGTACAGTGGAGATTCAAACTTCTGACTCCTCTCTCTAAAGCCAGGTGTTCCAACCCACCAGGCAGCAACTGCACTTTTTGCATATGCACAAAGATTTTTACATCCACATAGGTGTTTCAAGGTAGAGGGTAAATGGCAGTAGCAATATTGGCATTAGGATCATATCCAACACCCCAGTAAGACCAGGTGCCCCCTTTCACCAGTGATGGGACCCTGGAGATCAGCCCTATCTCTTTGATTACTGCATGGAATCAGACTATAAAGCACATGCTTCACTGCTTAAGTTGAATTTCAACACACCAGGTGGGCACCACCTTGGGAAAAGCTAATCTAGCCCCCTCTACTTCTTGCAGATCATGTATATGCAGCACTTGGGAAAAGTTGCTTTTTGAAATAACAACTCCTGGGTTGCCCTTCCACTAGCATAGCCAACCTCTGTCATATTCTAAAGTGATAAAATCCCTTGAAAGGACTGTACCATGTAAGAAAGAGACGGTGTGTACAGTTTGATATTGTAAACTCAATCTTCTCTGGTTTATGGCTTTGCTTCTTGCTCTTGTACAAAGCTAATTAACAGTACTCTGCTTTGAGAATGTAAACAGTTAACCTACATATGAATATATATTTTAATGCTGCCCATACTATTTTGGTAAGAACATGTAGTTTCCTCTCCACACTTCTCTCTCTTTGTTAATGTGAAGGCACATGTTGGTCATAAATTGTATCTTTTATTAGAGTAGTGAAGGTACTCACAGGAGCTCTGTGGCACAATGGTTAAATGCCTGTACTGCAGCTAAAACTATGCTCATGACCTGGGGTTCAATCCCAGGTAACTGGCTCAAGGTTGACTCAGCCTTCTATCCTTCTGAGGTTGGTAAAATAGGTACCCAGTCTGCTTGGGGGGGAGGGCTATGTGTAGCCTGCATAATTAAATTGTAAACCACCCAGAGAGTGCTGAAGCGCTATGGTGCAGTATATAAGCAGAACACTTTACTTTTGCTTTTGCTTAAAATTTGCAAACTCCACAGCCCATCAAGCTGTTGGAGCTGATGACTTGTCTATTTCAATTGTGTATAGGTTCACATTTTTTTAAAAAAGATTATCTCAGTTGAATTTTACTTCCTTTACATGATCTCTCAGGAAGTTCAGCAAAGATTCTGAGTTGCCAAGTCAGCAGAAGCTATGTCCTGTTTTTCCTTGTACTTCCAACTGGCACACGTTCAGAGACGTGCCGCTTTAAACTGGTTTCAAAGGCACAGTTGCACCCCTGTGGCGCGCCGTTTCAAAATGATTTTAACAATAACAGTCAAGCAGTGAGTAATAACAGCATTCAGTAAAGACAACTGATTGTTAAGCCTGGATTTCATTCTTTTAGTGCAATGGGAGTGGAACTGGAACAACGAGAAAAATCTAGGGCTGCATCATTATGGTTGTATGTGACGGAAAGCACAACAGGTTAAAAGCAAAGGACCCAATCCAAAGGAGCATCTTTCATTAGCACTGTCCACAGTTTTTATAGTGACATGTATTGACTTGTGTTAATAGCTGGGTAACTTTTGGAGGTATGTTGCTTCAAATCAAGGAACCACAGTGGACATTAGCTGTGGCACACTAGGTTGTGTGACTTTGTAAACAACAGCTGTCTATAGTGGTTTCTTAATCCAAGACACCTCACGTCCAAATTATTTCACGTTACGTTAGGCAACAGGATTTTGTCTAATATGACTTAGATTTACAGTGGACCCTTGTATAACAAACGGTTTGTATAATATAAAATCTGTACAACATAAAAAATTCCGGAGATAGGGGAAATTTGCTTAACAGAATCAATCACCTATGGGGTGAATCCGTACAACTTAAAAATGGTCGCAATTAGTTATTACTCCATTTTCAATGCATTCTTATGGGAAATTTGTATAAAGGAAATTTTGCTTAACAGAAATTCATTTGGAACGAATTAATTCCTTTATACAAGGTACCACTGTATTGAGAGTGATCCCTATTAGAATAAAAACAAGATGTCTCTCATAATTATGGCAGTATTATCCATGTTAAAATGCAAAGCTTGTGTATTACAAGCAAGGACTGGTAAACTAAGAACACTGACATAATTTGATTTGATTTGATTTGTATACTGAAAAACATCAAACCCTAAGGTTACTCTGGGCAGTGCACAGCAAACAAATACAGAAAATATAACAGCAACAATACATATAAATAAACTGCATTAAATACAATATTGAAACATAATCACTTATGAAGTAATAAAATGGAAAACAGAAGAAAGAAAATAATAATTACAACAGATAATTATTATAAGAGTTAAGACAAAATAAACACAAAGACAGTCAAAGTGGAAATTGCTAAGGGTCATTGATTACTGATTAAATCAGAAAAAGTCAACTTAAATGGACATTTTTTTAACTGGAGCTCAAATGCTTGAAGCAAGGGAGCCAAGCAAATATCTTGAGGAAAGTGGTTCCACAAATGATGAGAAACTACTGAGAAGGCCTGATTCCTCATCATTACCTTCTGACAATGTGGGGCCTTATGGGGTGTTTCTGGTATGCAGTGGCTTGGATCAACCAAAAGTAGTGCAAGGAAGGACAACTGGTGAACCAGTGTCAGTGTTGTGGGTGCCCAAGGCTCATTGCTGCATGTGGGGACTGAAGGCTAGCCCATTTGGTTGGGTCACACAAAAGAGGTACCGTAGCTCAAAAAGCTGAAAAAGTTAATGGTGGCCATGATAGATAAGGGTCTGCATAGCTCCAGTTCAGTCAGTGTGCCCATTATGAATCTCATCCATGATCAAAAGCACCTACAATGGGGATGTGAGAGTCAGACTCAGAACTGGACCATGGAGCAGTAGAACAAGGTCACCTGGTCTGACGAATTACATTTTATTTTAGATCAGTGGTGTGTGTGTCTATGATTTACCTGAAGAAAAGATGACAAGGTGAGCTATGGGGAGAAGGCTGGCCAGTGAGGCATTGTTAGGCTCCAGGCAATGCTCTCCTGGGAAACCTTGAGTCCTGGCATTGGACATGGATGTTACTTTGGCAGGTACCACCTAACTAGAGATTGTTGCATACCACATATACCCCTCCATGGAAATGGTGTCCCTAATTGCAGCGACCTCTTTCAGCAGGATATTGCACTCTACTAGACGGCAAAAAATGTTCATGAATAGTTTGAGGAACATGACAAAGAGTTCAAGGTATTGCCTTGGCCTCCAAGTTCCCTAGATCTCATTCTGATGCAGCATCTATGGGACGTGCTGGAACACCAAATCTGATCCAGAGGCCCCATCTCACAACTTTCAGGACTCTGTTACTAAAGTCTTGATGACAGATACCATATGATAGGTTCGGAGGTTTTGTGGAGCTATTTCTGGCAGCATGACTGCAAACTAGACAGGTCATTTAAATATTGTTGCCGATTTCAAGAAGAAAAGCGGTATTTCAAGATATGTATTAGCTATTGGACTCATTCTTATTCTTGAAGAATTTGCTGCTGCTCTGGACAAGTGTTTTTAATACAGTGGGATTGTGAAGGCTGTCCAAAATATTTGAATTTCAGCTCAATGCAGAGACACAATGACCTGACAAAAACTTTTGACTTCATGCAAGAGGTCAGTGCAATGACACACTTGTCATCACCTAGCTTTTAGACGATGAATTGGATTCACAGCTTTTCTGCACAGGTTCTTGCCTGCCTTTCTAGTGCAGTTAATCCACCCGATAGTCTCAGTAAGAAGACAAATGTGTTATAATCAGTTTAAAAAAAAACACTTCTTATTGTGATAGAGAGTAAGTAAAAGATCAGTCAATCAACAATACTGACTCTTTGTGAATCAGGGGTTCCATAGATGTTTCATGATTCAGTTTTTGTTGACTAAGAGAAATTTGAAAGAACTACAGTATTGTAGTTTTGAATGGGCTTGGGTCACACATTTTCAAGTTCTATGGAGCAACTCTGTGGCCATACTGGCTGAGATAATGTGCTTTGCTATTTGGCATGAGCGAGAAACAGAAGTTTACATAAATGTAAGAGGTTTCAGAGGCCATTTGGGGATGCACAGCTTTAATCCACTTGATTGCTCCACTTTAATCCACTTGTTTCTCTCATTTGTCAGGTCTTCTGTCCTACCTGACAACAAAGGTTAATGACTCTGTGGCCCTGGGCTTTCTTTCAGTTGATTTCAGGAAGCACGCGTTGGAAAATAAAACCCATGCTCCAGAATTAGACATCCACACTTGCTTGTTAAAATGCACTGGAAGAGACAGAATGAAATAACTAGACCCTTGCATGGCTTTCTGAAAGCCAAGATGCCACAGGACAACTTGAGGCCCAGCAAATGTTTATGGTCTTATTTTGTGCTTAAGTTTACATTTCATCCACATTACTGAATAAGTTACAAAGTGTTCCTGTCTCACGTTAAGCAACCTTACCAGTGGGACTTTGACCTAGAAAGGGGGATGCTCATCTCATGACTGGAAAAGAAATGAAAATAACACTGAGGACAGCAAATGTTTTTGAGACAGAAAGTATTGTTTCCAGCCTGGAGATAAATTTGCTGTTGTAAAGATGTTTGTAATCAATATGGCAAATTTGTGTTTGGGTGAGAAAGTGGAGGACATGAAAGCCACTTGAAGAATTTTACTCAGTATCTTTGGAAGACACAAATTTTCACCCAACTAGCATTTGCACAATTAAGGCTAGTACGCAAGTTACATCCCTTTCTTGAGAAACCAGCTCTGGCCACGGTGACATATGCCGTAGTGACGTCCCAGCTAGGCTACTGTAATGCACTTTATGTGGGGCTACCGATGAAAAGTCTCAGGAAACTTCAACGGGTCCAAACTGCAGCAGCCAGACTGCTGACTAAGGCGGGTTACAGAGATCACATTATACCCCTATTAAAGCAGCTCCACTGGCTGCCCATCAGTTATTGAGCACAATTCAAGGTGCTGACTTTGACCTACAAAGCGCTATACAACCTGGGTCCTAGCTACCTCAAAGATCGAGTCTCACAGTATGAACCGACTTAGGTGTTAAGGTCATCAGGAGAGGCCCTTCTCTCCATCCCACCACCCTCGCAGATACGTCTCGTGGGAACCCATGAATGGGCCTTCTCAACTGCTGCACCCAGACTCTGGAACTCCCTCCCACTAGAGGCCAGGACTGCCACATCTCTGTTGTCCTTCCGGAAACAGGCAAAGACCTTTCTTTTCAGACAAGCTTTCCCTGAATGATGGGCTGCCATGTGTATTTCATATGAATCTATAGGTTCACATAGACTTTGTGTTTATAAGTACAGTACTTATAAACTTGTACCTTTAATATAATGTTGTCTATTAATGCTATAAGATGTCCCTCAACTCCTTGTTCTTAAATACTTGAACATGTCCGAATTATATTGGACTGTATATTATCCCTCATTATTGTAAGCTGCCTTGGGTCCTTTTCCTAGGAGAAAGGCAGGGTAAAACTACTCTTAAAAATAATAAAAAACAAAAAAACCTTTCAGATCTGATGGCATTTGTCTGATTTGGGAGGAAATGTGTTTGTGGGTCATAAAATGAATTATTGGTTCTCTTTAGGAACTGAAATATGAACTGTTACCTTTATCCATGGTAAAATTTATTTTTAAAATAGATTTTAGACTATTTAAATCAATTTGATTTTTTTTTAAAAAAAATCACTGCTTTTTATTTGCCCTCTTTTAATTAATTTTGGTGCCATGTTGTTCATATTCTATCCTACCCAGACCTGGAATATCCAATTTAACACTGCCACATTACTAGCAGCCTTGACAAGCTGTCAACTCAGATAAGGAACTGAAGTCTCCACAATAGTTTCCTTGGATCCTGACTGGCTCTCAGGTCCTACCTCACTTAATCCCAGCACTACAGAAGCAGTGGAAAGGGTGAGGGGCAGGAGTTAAAGATGATTAGAAAGTGTCCACACAAGTCCACAGCTCCTGGAAGCATCTGTTCTTATCAGAAGTTGACTCAGGCCCAGAAACCCCAGCTCCTACATAAACTCCCTAAGCTTTGTTGAAATAGCAATTTTCTTGGAATTCTGTTATCTATTTTTTTTTCTTATACTGGGAAGTACAAAATATGTGAAATTAAAAATTGTGAGAGAAAGTGAAGAAAAAAAAATGATGGATTTAACTTACTGCCTTCATGCCCTTTTATTTATTTATTCATTATTAATTAGATTTTTATACTGCCTATCTAGCCAAAGGGCTGGTCTTTTTGTGGGCTTTGCTTCGGAATTTATTTGGCTACTATAGACACTGAATACCTAAGATCTAGATAACATTTTTGGACTGATCCAGAGCTCTGCCATAAAGAATATGAATCGGTTTAGCATTCCGAATCCAATGGCCAGTATGCTATATCACACATTTTGAGATTTTATGTAGCTATCTTAACTAGACCCTGTGACCTCCATTGCTCAGTGAGTACACTATGAGGGGGTATCCAAAAGTTGTAATTATCACCATGAAATAAATAACATACAATAATCACTTGCAGTGGTCAATGTTAGTTGTTCTCCACGTAGTCTCTCTGCAGAGTTACACATTTTGGCCAGCATTTCTTCACCTGTTTCAAGCCCTCTTTGTAGAAGTCCTCTGCTTTGTTCGAAAACCACTATTCCACTTCGAATATGACATCCTCTCTGTCGTCAAATCGCCGACCATGAAGTAGTTTCTTCATCTCGGGAAGGAGGAAGAAGTCGCTTGGCGCAAGATCAGGTGAATAAGGTGGAGGCTGCAAAAGTCCATAGCCTAAACGGTGGGCGGTGACAACAGATGCTTGGGCCGTATGGACAGCTGCATTGTTGACCAGGAGACGGATGCCTTTGCTTATCATGCCACAACGTTTTTGTTTCAATGCATTATGCAGTTTCTCCAGGAGGTTGCAGTAGTAATCGCTGTTGAGGGTCTCACCCTTCGGAAGGTAATCGGTTAAGATTACCCCGTGGCTATCCCAAAAAACGGACAGCATCACCTTCCCGGCAGATTTCTGGACCTTTGCCTTCTTGGGAGGGCGGGGAGATGGATGTTTCCACTCCTTGCTCATTTCTTTGATCTCCGGATTGTAGAGGTATACCCAGCACTCGTCCATAGTGACGAGACGAGCAAAAAAATTGTCTTCATTCCGCTCCAACAGTCAAATTCTGCTGCGAAAAGTCATGGCGAGTTTTCTTTTGAATAGGTGTCAACAAGCAAGGTACCCAGCATGCAGATAGACACCTTATTCATGTGCAGTTCCTCATGAATAATTCTCCACGCAGTTCCGTAACTTAGTCCAGCCTCTGCCATCACTTGTTCCATGGTCGATCTTCTGTCGTCACGGATAATGGCCTCCACTTTCTTCATCATGGCAAGATCATCCTTGATTGAGGGTCTACCCGCTCGTGGCTCGTCTGTCAGGGACATGTGACCACTTTGAAAGTTTCTCTTCCACCTCACAACTGTGTCATATGATGGGCTTTCATCCCCATAGACAGCTTTCATTTTGTCGTGGATTTGCCGTGCGTTGTTGCCCTTCAAATGGAGGAACTTTATGACACTTCAAGCTTCAGTTTTGTTCATCATGCAGGTTGATGTCTTCTACAGCCTGTGGAAAGAAAATTACTTTAGATAAAGATTTGATATTTGCACAAGTATGCATGGCAATGACACTGATTATGCACAAAAAGGTTTATGTAAATATCTCTATAACTTCTTTATTATAATTAAAACTTTTGGCTACCCCCCCTATGTAGGTATTTTTGGATGCATGAATTATATGTATTTTTTCAGATTTTTTTAAATTTTAGAAAAATCAACATATACAGTATTTAAAAATACTAAAATCAGTTCTTTAAATCATTTTCCAGGTCCAGTGCTTACTGAAGGATAGCACACACTACTGAGGAACAGAAAATGTGGCGAGCCAACCATACAACTACAACTTGCCTGACACATAAAATGGGAAAATATGAACATATGAAAATACAATGCAAAAACAATCAAGATGCGGAAACAGTAATATTCATCATAAGATCAATGTCTGATGAAAAACAAGTGTGGTAAAGAAGGAATACTTCTGGAAATAGATCAATATTTCCCCTGATAAAGATGAAACACTTCACAAGAAATCTGAACATATATTTGTAAAAATACAAGACCTCCCAGACTTACCCGGTACACCTATAGAATTTAATACAGCTTTTATTTATTTAAAATATTATCCTACCTTTCTCTTTAAAGAAGTACCCAAAGTGGCTCACATAATTTAAAACACAATATTAAAAGCTGGAAAGGGTAGCTTATTCAGATATTAAATAAAATTTAATAGCATCATATTTAAAATTGTAGGCACGAAATTACATTTTTTAGAAGCATCAAAATATAAACTATCCCATTTATTGTTTCCTAGACAGGCAGTTGCTAAGCCTGAAGAGAAAGGTCAGCAAAGATGGAACCAGCCTGGCCTATTGTGAGAGGGAGGTTTTCAATTTCATATCCTTCCTGAAGCATCCACTCATGCATATGATTTTCAGTTCATTTATTTAAAATACAGGGGTATTTTTACTCCGTCTGTCTCCAAACCCTGGCCATAGAAGGAATGTTTTGAAACCAAATCAAAGAATTTTCATTTGTTCCCTTGCAGGCAATAGCAGAAATATAAAACTTAATATATCTACATTAATAGGCATTCCTCAGGCAAAGGAGCACTGCTAGTAGCTATTGAGCAAAAGCCACAGGGGAAAAGGATGGGCAAAGAGGCCACCCAGCATGCACCACGAAGGCGGCCCGAGCCTGACCGCTCCCGGCATGCCATGGGCTCCACCAGGTTCCCGAGAGCGCCCCCCTCCCGGACAGGTGAAGGAAAGGCAACGCGCTCCCTTACTTCCGGTGCGCGCGGTGCACGGCGGGAATGCGAGTAATGCTATTGGCCGGCGCCTTGCCCCGCTTTTCGGCGAGCGAGGCGGGCAGGAAGCGGGAGCAGCGGCCGGGAGAGCTCGGCGGGGCGAGAGGCTTCCCCGGGGGTGAGTGCTCGGCGGAGCGGCCTGCCTTCCTCGGAGCCCGCGCGCTTCTCCGGCCGAAGCGGGCGTCGAAAAGGAGAGGTGGTGGAAGGGGGGGGTCGATTTAATGCGCGATTTGATGACGTAATAACGGCTCTGGAGACGGGGCCGCCGCTGGAATTGCGCGGGTCTATGCGCCGGCGGCCGTGTGGCGTCTTTCCGTCCGCGCCGGGGCTCGCCCGCCGGCCTCGTCGTCTCTTTAATTTTTAATTTTATTATTATTTTCTCTCTGTTCCTTTGCCTCTCTCTCTCTCTCTCTCTCACGCGCGGGTCGGCGCCCCCTCAGGGTTTAGGCCTTCCGCTTGGTCCGCTCTGAGGGTCCATTGGCCCGCTTCCCACCCACCCACCCTACGGCTTTCGATTGGCTGGCGTGGCGGTGATGGATGGGGGGCGGCCCCAATGGGATGAAAGGCCGTGGCTCTCCCTCTCGGAGGGCACGTGCATTTCCTCGGGTTGGGGGTGGGGGGGTCGTGTCCCCCGGAGAGAAGGGGGCGAGAGAAGCCAAGAGTGCTTCTTAGGAGGCATCCTCTTAAAAGTCCAGTCGACCTATTACTGCCACAGAGATTGATGCTGGGGTCCATCATCATCATCACCACCACCGCACATGATGCAGGATCATCATCATCACAAAATGAGACCGTATTGCAGTGAGAAAGAAAAAAGCATTTGTGCACACAGACGGGAAGGATGATAGTTGTTCAAAGCAGTACAGTCTGTTGGATTTTTTTTCCCCCTGGGGAGCCCTGGGTGACAAGAAGGGCCGTTTGGCAAACGTTTCTCTAAGTAAAGAGAATGCATTGTGGCAGCATGAAATTACAGATTATGTGCTTTTCTGAGGGGTTCAGCTCTCAGTAAAGGCCCAGTGGCTGCCAACAACCCTAAATGTTTTCAGTTTGCTTGTTTAAATTGTTTCAGGGTGCAGTTCAGCATCACTTGACTTTGAGTGCTGCCAGAGCTGAATTCTTGTTTGTTTAGTATTATGTCTTTTACTAGATTCCGTGCCTGAAATCCAGTAATAAGTTGCAGCTGAAGGGGAACTATTCAACTCTTTGTTCATTGATTCAGTGGGCCTAATCAAGTGGCAGCTCACTACTGGATTTCAACCAATGGGTCACACAGGTAATTTCACACAGGATTCTAGCTGTGTTGGTCTTAAACGTGGTAGGTTTCTTGTGATTTTGACCCCCCTCCCCCAAACTAGATTGAATAGCTGTTCAGATAGTGGAAATAATGTGAAAAGTACGGTTTTGTGCACCACACCCATTTTGGCCACGTTTTTTTTTGGGGGGGGGGGCAAGATTGCTATCTGACAGTTGTTAAAGCTGGTCTCCAGAAAACTTGAAAAATTGCACAGTTTTGCTTTGAACAAAAAATCAGGGGGAAATGTGGCTAGCTATTTTTCATCTGAAGTAATGGCTCTTGACCCCTTATCATGTGGCTGTGCCACTTTGATGGGCCCAGGGGCTAGTTTGAAAGAAGGTAATACAATCCCATTTGTTGAGGCCAAGAGTCCTTGGGGTTTGTTAGTGTCAGGACAAGACACCATGTTTCATAATGTCCTTGCATGCTGTCTTGAGTTTCAGTGCAGAACAAACCAGGGCTAGATGTGTAAAACAATTGGCATGTTTTACCTTGTGGCATGCAATTTGAGTGTGTATGACAGAAAGGCATGGGTAACTGAAACAAGCTGTGCTGTCCCATCAGCTGCCTTAATAGCTGCCTACCACTTGAAATGTTGGTAGCTATTCAGGTACCATCAGGACTAGAGTGATTACCTTGCACCCACCCACCCCCTGCTTAGTTTGGTCTTAGCATTCCTTGATTCTCTTGTTCATAGTATAAATAGTGCAAATACGTTATGACTCACTTTTCACAGCGGTAGCCAAAACTGTTTTTGCTGTTCATGTATGTTACTTGTGAACCAGATAAATAAAAGCTGATCTCACTGTAGTTTTCCCAAGTTTCTCCCTTCAGAGAGATGAAGACTAGCTGGTTCTGTTGTATACAAGAAAATCTGACAAGTGATGAAATGCAGATGCTGAGTCAGGTGTGTTTCTAAGGCAAACAAAGAGAAAACAAGCTATTTCTGTAAAAGAGATCAAGAAAATGGCAATCTTGGACAATCCCCCCCATCTCCCAATTTTATATCCTATTCCATCTTTCCAGGATCCTAATATAACATTCTTTCCTGGATTGCCTTTATTCTAATAGAACAAATGTTCTCTTTCTTCTCTTTGAATATTATTCCATGGGTTCTGTATTATCCCCAAGTTTTTCTAAGTTGCATTTTTGGCTCATGACATTTTCTTAGACTATGGCTTACATGGAGAAAAAGTATTATTCAAGTAATAATAATTACTTGAAGTAGTAGTAATTATTTGAATTTAATATTTTATGCTTTTACTTATTCCTATATACCTGCGGTCTGTGCCAGCTATTCACATTAATGAAATGTTCACTTTGGTTCATGATCTCTCTTAGGCAAATCAGTTAGCCATGGAAGCTGAAGAGACGATGGAATGCATTCAGGAATTTCCAGAACATTACAAAGTAATCTTGGATAGACTGAATGAACAGCGGGAGCAAGATCAGTTCACTGACATCACTTTGATTGTGGATGGTATGTAAATGATGCTAACTGGGTCTCTTATTAGCTGAGTACCTAGTCTTTTAGAAGAATAGAGCCCAAGTTGCTGGATTTAAAACCGTTGAATAGAATTGAAAGTAAAATGATTTAGACCGCAATCCTGAGTTTTTGTAAGGCTTAAAGACATTATAGAACTATCTCCAGTGAAAACAAAAATAGAGCAACCACATTGGGGGAGGTGGTAGGAGTAATTACATATTCACAGGATACTTCTCAAACTGGCAAAATTAATATGCTTGCATTGGAAGCAAAGGTGTTGGGGTTGGAAATATACTGTCCTGCAGTGTTTTGCCTGGTTGATGAAAATCACTTTAACTGTACTGCCAACCTCTTCTTTCTGCACCTTCTCCGTTTGCTCTTGTTACATACTGTCAAGTCATCCTCGGTCTACAGCAACTCGATGAATGAGTGGCCTCCACAGTGGCCGCTTCTCAGTAGTCCTGCTCAGGCTGTGGCTTTCTTGATGAAGTCATATTTGGTCATCTCCTCCTGCTGCTTCCCCCCCCCCCCCAGCGTTTTTAACTTTCTCATGATGTGCCCAAAGTAGGACAGCCTCCACTGTTAGGATTGCTCTTTTAGACAGCAAAAATCAAAGATGCCTGCCTTATCTAACATGGAGATTCTACTTCAGGTCATTAGCATGTACAATACCCAGAGGAATGCCCCACTGAACTGAGCAGAGTTTTTCAAATAATAATGCTTAGGCCCAGGCTGCATGCATTTTAGAGATGGGCATGCACTGCAGTGAGGCGCAGTTCTCACAGTTTAGCCACACGGCTGTTCGGTGGGTGGCCCAGTTTCTCCCTCTGGTGGGTGCTCACTCAGAGGCAGCACTGCAGCTTCCCAGACTCACCTCCTCTGGGTGCTGCCCCTGAGTGGGAAACCGCCAGAGGAGGCAGGGCTGGGGAGCCACACGGCTGCCTCTGAATGGGCACCTATCAGAAAAGGTGGGACAAGGGAAGCCGCAACACCCATAGAACAGCTGTCTGGCAAAATAGAGATTTGTGCCCACTGCTGTTCTGTGCCCATTCACTGTCTTCTTAATCTGCCTCCATGACACATTTTGACATCCCATTTCTCAGAACGAGTCAGTGTCATTAAACCAGAAGTTCAAGTGAGCTTTCTGACAGTGAGCTTTACATATTTTGAGCTGAAATGTGATTCAAAACATTATTTTTGTAGTTAAATTGTGTTTTCATCCCTTAAACCCCAACCAAGAATTGGTATGCTCCAGTTATTTTTTGGGGGGTGGGGTGGGGGATGATTGATTTGGCAAACAAATTCTGTTTTCCATGAAGGACTAACTTATTGCTTAACTGTCTGGAAATTCCGGACTTAGAATAAAGTAGAGGATTGCCTTGGGAGGAGAGACCCATTCAAATTGTGGTGTTTATAAGTAAACATTTTTATGTCAACTACTGCTCCACAACTTTAATGTTTACAAATGATAGTAAAAAAAAAAAAGAGAAGTACTACATCATGATAAACAGGAAGTTTTGTCCTAAATCTGCTTCTGAATTTTAGTCCCCCCGTGGCTCATATTTTATTACATTTTATCCTATTCTCGGTCAGATTTTGTTTCTCTGAGTACTTCTTGATGGTGAAAAGCAGGACATCAGCTCTTTGGAATGAAAAGGGAACAAAAGAGAGGGGGGAAAGGCAAAAGTGATCAGTTGTGAACAGCAGTTATTGAGAGCTAGGCAGACTTTCCTTCTCGTCGTCTTATTGATTGATTGATTGATTGATTGATTGATTGATTGATTGATTGATTGATTGATTGATTGATTGTATTTCTATACTGCCCGTCTTCCGGGGGAACTCTGGGCGGTTTATAGTAGGATTAAAAACAGCAATACAACACAGAATAAAAGTCAAATAAAACTAAAACAATAATGAGGGAAGACCCTCAGCAAGAGGCGCCAAAAGGGCAGGGGAAAAAAAGACAAACAAAGAGTAAATGAAATTAAAGGTCGCCAAATGCCTCCCTATAAAGCATAGTTTTAAGCGCTTTTTTGAAGGCGGGCAGGGACTGTGCAAGGCGCAGCTCACTCGGAAGGTGGTTCCACAGCGAGGGGCCCACCACAGAGAAGGCGCGGTTGCGTGTGACTTCTGTGCCTCCCTAGGCGTGGCCACTCGGAGTGAGAGCGCCTGCGACATTCGAGTGGGACAGGCCTCAGTTGACCTTTGGGAGATATGCTCCAACAGGTATTGCTTGGGCAGAAGTGATGAACTGCTAATGGACAGTTTTTCTCCTGAATGTATGTGCCCCCCATTTTCCACACAGAGAGCAACTAACACAGAGAGTGATTTGATGACCACTGACTTATTCCTAATAATATTTATTCACACTATAAAGATAGCACATTTGAATTGGAGCACCCATGAGAAACCAAGAAAAGATAATTATTCAAGTACGTATCCACTTCAAATTGTGTAATATTTACCGTATTTTTCCATCTATATAAGGTGGCTCCATGTATAAGGTGGCCCCCACTTTTCTGACCCAAAACTACAGTTTTACAACTGCACAGTTCTCTCCTCAGCTTACTTCCATGTACTGTATCAGACAACTCTCAATTTTTAGTCTAACAGATTTAGACAAAAAAAATTATGGTTTTATACATGGAAAAATATTGTACTCATTAAAAACATTTATGTCCCACCTTTTGGCCAAAAAGCTTCCCATAACAGCTGACAAAGATAAATAGTATTATCCACAGGCTTGAAGTCTAATTTTAAGATATGACACATGAAGAAAAGAAGAAGATTAAATGTTCTCATTTAATTTACAGTATATAGATTAAATGAAAACATTGAATTTACAGTTCTTAAAATGACTGGCCAGGTGGTGATGGCTCAGATATTTCCTGTAATGGTTGTTGTTAGGATACACATTAGGGAATGTTTGAGGCAGCTGGTCTTTGGAGTGGGAGTAGCTCAGAAGTGTGTTTTGTTTTGTTTTGTTTTGTTTTTTTAATTTGAAAATTGTATCATGGAGTAGATGAGATTTTGCATGGCGTATATGCCTATTACTCTACGATATCCATTAATTAGTAAAACCTAAATAACATACCACTTACTTTGCAATTTATTTTTAATTACAAGCCGTTCTCCTTTTCCCATCAAAAGCAAAAGAGCAGTCCAACCAGAGTGAAATTACAGTGGTACCCTGACTTACGAGGGGCCCGACCTGTGAAAATCCCGACTTATGAGCGCTCCTCAGTGCCCCCCCCCCCGGCTGCTTACGAGCAAGATTGGGGATTCCCCGTCTTGTGAGCAGGGGGTGGGGGGTTGTCAGGATTTGAATTGCCTTCCAGTCACTGAGGCAAATGCTGCCTCGGTGACTGGGAGGCAATTCAATAGTGGCGCACTGCTTCTCTCTCCCCCACCCATGGGGGGGGAAGCAGTGCACCATTTTAAAAACCCCTTCCAGTCAAGGAGGCAAGCAGCGCGCCACATTTAAACCACCCGCTGCTTCTCTCCCAGCTCCCAGTGGGGGGGGGGGGAAGAGAAGCGGTGGTGGTTTCAAGGGTCTTTAGCCACTGAGGCAACGGCTTTCCTTGGTGCCTAAAGACCTTTTAAACCACCCACCACTTCCCTCCCCAACACGCCCGGTGGTGGTGGGGGAAGCCGCAGGTTGTTTAAATGCATTCCTATTCCTAAAAAAAAAAATCCGTTCCTCCAGAATGGATTAATCAACTTTCAATGCATTCCTATGGGAAATCACTCCCCGACTTATGAGCGTTGGCTTGGAACGGATTAATCTCGTAAGTTAACCACTGTTAATTTCCATTAATTTCAGAGGGAGTAGTAAGCACATACTGTAGTTGAATCTCTCCAACCGAAATACTTTCCTTTGGCTGCAATCTTTGTTTTTAGCAAAGACCATTTCTCACAACAGCGCTTGAACTTTCTTTTGCCATACTGTTTTAATTGGATAGGGAAACAGGAAGCATGCAGCATATTGTTAGACTCTCCAGTTGTTAATGTAGCAATTTATTCACCTTTTATGTGAATAAAAAGGCCTTGATTTGATGTTTGTCCATACTTGGAATTCTGTCTTAAGTTAAATATTTGTGTGTGATACCAAAAGGCCTACATTTGATCAGTTAAAATTGCTTTAAATGAAAATTCAGAACGTGCTGTTCATTTTGAAAGAACTATCCAGGCATTCATGCCACTTACAGTAAAGTACATACAGTACATATAAACTGTTCCATAATAACTGAGATCTTTGCAGAGGGATTATCCCCCAACTTTTGAAATAGGGAGATTTTAAAAATAAATATATATATTTAGTCTTTAGCAGCAAAATTCTCTCATTCCCTGGAAAAGAAATAGTGAAATTCTGCTAAAGACCAAGTTCTCGAGATTTGAGAGGGATGTTGTTTCAACTTGTGGAAAGCTCTTTTAAATTTCAACGTCTCTAATGACATTTCCTTTTGAAGTTTCAAACAGATCTCTTGATGAACAGCTGGAAGAATCTCGCCCTTCCTCTAAATAAAGGCATGTGATAGTCCCCATAAAAATGAATTTATAGCATTCTCCCCTAGATAAGGGATAATTCTGTTTTTTGCACACACTGTACTTTTTGAAAAGGTACCAGCAATTTCAAGTGTGAGGAAGATATTCTTCCCTGTCAGAAAGTTTTGGTGGCAATTAAGAAATGTGCTGACAATAGTAAGTTATACAAGAGTAGATTGCTTCCTTTCTTCTCAATAAATAAAGGCTGTGTCTTACATTTATTTTTCTTTCTCACAATCATTAAAATTCTTTACACAAAGTTTAATACCCAGTTCTCTCTTTTCCTTCCAGGTCACCATTTTAAAGCTCATAAAGCTGTTCTTGCTGCTTGCAGCCAGTTTTTCTACAAATTCTTCCAAGACTTCACTCAGGAACCTCTAGTAGAGATAGAAGGTAATTCCTGTGTATAGCTAGATCCAAAACTAAGAAAAGACCTAGAGGAGGTGAAATGCCATGTTCTGCTTCATCATACCACCTACTCTTAACCGCCATAGCCTCAGGCTGGAGACTGTGAGATTGTTTGCTTAACAGACTGTCGTCCTAAGCATTTCATTGTCACATCACTTAATAGGGCTGGAAATGTCGGGAGAATAAACCACCAGGCCAATAGATGAACACTGTGAGCCAGCAAATGGCAGGTGCCATTTGACCGTTCTCCATCCTGTAACGTAGCCTGACGTGTGTCCTTTCCTACCTGTTAATAATCATGGAATGGGCAGTAAAAGCGAAATATGTGTGTACAGAAGCCCACCAATGTTGATAGTTATTCATAGTCAACCTAATGTTTGTAGTTACCATTTAGTTACCAGTTTCTTCAAAGGTTGAAGAGGGGAATCCTTTTTGCTGTGCTTCCAAGACAGTTAGGTAGAAAACCAATGTCCTAGTATATAAGCAGGATTTGTCCCAACAATTTCATTGGGCTTTCAGGCACAACACTTTCAGGGCCTCCAAACTCCAGTGCAGTTGTAAGAACACTTTCTACTACGTTGCACTTCCAAGCTGAAGAATACAGGGGTGTGTAATTTTAGGGATTCTGCCTGATTCAGCTGGTGTTAAATTTAATATGTTGATTTTAAAACACTAAGAAGAATTAGAAAACTAATTTGGTGCTTTAACCGCTACTAAGACATCCGTTTTACACATCTATTACTGTATATACTCGAGTATAAGTCAACCTGAGTATAAGCCGAGGCCCCTAATTTAACCCCCCAAAACTGGGGAAATGTATTGACTCGCGTATAAGTCTAGGGTGGGAAATGCAGCAGGGCCTGGCAGCTCCTCCTTTGTGAGCTGGCGGAGTAGTGTGTGAATTTAAAATTTAGCCACAGATGCAAGTGCTTGGGTCAGTGGCTAAAAGTCATTTTAAACATTGTGTGCTGCTCCCCTCTGATGCAGAGGGGGTTCATGAGAAGTGGCATGAAATGTTTAAAATGACTTTTAGCCACAGTTGACTTGCCTCAGTGGCTAAAAGTATTGAGCCGAATATAAGCCGAGGGCCCCTTTGTTAGGGCTGAAAAACTAGGCTTATATTCGAGTATATACCTTGACATTACTAAGGGTGGCCACCACCTCACTTATCATTCAAAGCAGCAATATAATATTGATGGTTAACAATTTAAATAGTGGATTTTAAAACTGTTATTACTTTTTTTAATAAATAGGGTAAGCAGATTAACTTTAACAAAGTATTTCGAACCTCTGACATCTCTTGAAAAGAGCTTGGCATCTTATCTGCCAGGGCTGCTTCTGTCTAAATCAGGTTTCCCCATTAGATATGTTCCTAAGAAGAATGGGTTACATCACTGAAACATCTGTCTTAGCCACATGCTGGGTGGTCTTAACAGTAGTGGATTCTGCATTGCTCAGAAACCTGCATTAGTGTAAAATGAGACAGCAAGGGTAATGTGTGCTGATCTATGAGAAATGTGTCACTTCCTTCTATAAGATCTGCAGGGTCTGACAGTTTCCTTATGGGAATATGACGCTTAAAAGACCCTAACTGGCTGCCTCTTTAGCTATTGGAGGGGTCCTACTCTCGTGTTCTGCCCATGGATAAAGCCTGAAAGGCTGAAATCTGAAGGACGTTCTCCTTTTATGTTTTTAAGATCTGCTGGGTCTGTTTCCGTTCTTATGCTGCTTCATGCTTTGTGATGAGGTTCTTGTAGCCTCCCTTAAGCTTTGGAAATGCACTAGAAGAAAAGAGTTTGTGTTTCTAGCTGAATAAATACACAAGGTTTTCCATCTAGTGGCATATGGAATCAATTCTGGTCCTTGTATCTGTTAGTCCCTTCCCAAGGAACATCGTGATAACAGTTGTTGTGTTCAATTTTGGACTTTCTTGTAATACAATTAGATTTTCTGAAAAACCCATAAATGCATCTAGCTTGGTAGCAGGCACTTATTAAACTGTAATGGTTAGGTTCTGGTGCACCACCTTGTACCAGCTGGTGGCTGAGATTCTTACAATAATAAAACGTGTAGTTCTGACCTTCTTCAGCAGAAGTATGTGTTCAAAATTGTTTGACTAACATTAATGTTGCCATGTCTGTTATAGAATTCCCAAGCAAGTGTTCTTCGTTTATAAGTTCAAAATAAATTTATTCCATTAAAAAATAAAGAACAGTAAGCGGGGGATTTCACAATATACATCAGCCTACACCTCTTCGCAGGATTGATGTGGAGGCAATGTGATAGCTCATTTTCTCAGAGATTGTATCCCAATGATCAGTACAATGGTTTCCAAACTTGTTTTTCAGAAGTTGTTGGACATCAGAGCTGACATAGACAGTGGTCAAGGGCTTTGGAATTTATAAGTCAATAAATCTGGGTTTTGCAGCTACTGATTATCATATTATGGGCATAGACTACTATATTCTAGCGAGTCACTAGGGGACACAGGATTTCATGGATATGGCCTTGATCCTGTGGTACAATTGTATTTGCTGACAATGTTTGAAACATAAGAGTTTGCACTAGATTTTGTCCTTTATCTTTAGGTGTGAGTAACATGGCATTTCGTCACTTAATTGAGTTCACATACACAGCTAAGCTGGTGATCCAGGGGGAAGAAGAAGCAAATGATGTCTGGAAAGCAGCCGAGTATCTTCAGATGTTAGAAGCCATTAAAGCTCTTGAAATCAGGTGAGTGTCGTTCCCCCCCACCCCCCGAGGGCTGTAGTTTGGAAAGGGCATCTTCCGAATGCCGAATTGCTTGATGATTTTTGGAATTTCCCTGTTCACATCAGGGTAACATTTGAAGTATCAGCTGAAATCCTCTTCCTCATATAGGCCTTTGGAAACTAATGAGCTGAAGTAACACACATTGAGATTCTGATTTACAGACTGAAATTCTGTTGTGCAGCTTTTTGTGCGCAGTGGGAATGATGGCAGTTGCAGTGGCAAATTGTTGTTGGTTAAAGGCTTCCTTTGGTGATTTCGGAGTTTTGTGAGACTTTGCTGCATTGTGTTCGAGTCAAGTACAGCTCAAAATCACAAAAGGAAGCCTTTAATTAATTAGCAGCAGTTGACTTCTGCTAATTATATCATTCCTATTGTGCATACATGGCTGCACAAGAAGTTTTCAGCTACAGAGTACTATTTGGTAGTATAGAAATGGCAAAGCTGTTCCCTATCCGACATTGCATCCCTGCTACAGCTTATTTCTTTGTAGAATGCCAAAGAGGCATGGAAGACTTTATACAGACATATTTGGGATATATAAATTTGATGAACTTAACAAAGTTTAAATTTGCACCCTGACAATTCAGTGAACCAGGAAATAAAGCACAACCACCATTGATGGATGGAGGAAGTTCTGTAGAGACACTTTGTAGAAATAATGCATCATTTGAAGATGAATTTTAAAAGGAATGTAGACACAAAGGGAGATGGTTCTTCATGCAAAGAAGTGGCAGAGAAGGGAGCCTCAAGGCATGAGTGGGATTTATTCTTAAAAGAAAGTTTAGGCATAGTGGAGGGAGAGACTGGAAAGAAAGAATTAAGTATGGAGATGATTTGATGTAGCAAACTCTACAACTAACAATTTGGAGGTTCTTGCACAGAGATGTCAGTGGGCACAAATATAGAAATTATTTTAGTCAACCATTTCAAAATAATCCTCTCAAAATTAAATGTATTGTGGACCTGTTTCTGCATTAGTCTTCTGCTTTCACAATTCTATTTGGCCATCTGTTCACAAATGTAATATGTGCTGAAGTAGAGGGAGCAGGGTTTTTCATGCGGTTATTATCAGGCATCTTAGTCAAAATGTCTAATGGGCCATTCAGAGAGGAACACTAAATCTCCCAGATGTTGTTTGAAAACTGTGCTTTACAATGGCTGTCTAGTGATGGCGAACCTTTTAGAGACCGAGTGCCCAAACTGCGATTCAAAACCCACTAATTTTTCTGCAAAGTGCCAGTACAGCCATTTAACATGAGCACAGGTGGCCATGAAGGGGTGACGTCGGGTACCCACAGAAAGGGCTCCTCTGAGTGCTACCTTTGGCACCCGTGCCATAGGTTCGCCAACACTGGTCTAGTGTATTAGCAAGGCTAGTATCCAGAATGACATAGTTTACCAGGGAAGCCAGAGGTCCAAGAAAACCTATCTAGCAACTTTTCCAATGGAGCAGCCATAACTAAACACCAGGAGAAGGCCACAGGGGGATTTTCTACTTTAAGACTCTTTAGAAATAAAACTTTCTATGAATGGCTTTAATTTTTATATTTTCTGCAATAGTAAATTTGTTAGCAAACTTCATATTTTAACCCAGTATACTTAACCTGTTGTTTGGATCTTTACCATATCCTTTTCATTTTTTTCAGGAACAAAGAAAATGCATCATCGCTTGAAGCAAATCAGGCCCAAGATAAAAGTACCACCAAAAAGAGGAAGATAGCAGAGACCTCAAACGTTATTACAGAAACTCTGCCCTGTGCGGAATCTGAGCCTGTTGAAATTGAGGTTGAAATAGCAGAAGGAGCTATCGATGTGGATGAAAACAACATTGAAGCGCTTGATGAGGTTGCTTCTGCTGAACAGTCCATAAAGTACATACAGGCCACAGATACGTCGGATGACTCTGCGTTGGCTCTTCTGGCAGATATCACTAGCAAGTTCCGTCACGGAGAGAGAAAAAGTGAAATCCAGGAGGAGTGTGACAGCATTTCTGATCCGATGGGCAAACAAGTGGAAGGCATTGAGATCATGGAACTTCAGCTCTCGCATGTCAACAACCTTTTCCACTGTGAAAAATGCAACCGCACATTTAAATTATATTACCACTTTAAGGAACATATGAAAACACACTCCACTGAAAGTTACAAGTGCGACCTATGCAACAAAAGGTACTTGCGGGAGAGTGCATTGAAGCAGCACCTTACTTGCTACCACATAGACGAAAGTGGAGCCAACAAAAAACAGAGACCTGGCAAAAAAATACATGTCTGCCAATACTGTGATAAACAATTTGATCATTTTGGACATTTTAAAGAACATCTTCGAAAGCACACAGGTAACTACAACTTTCCCCCTCTAGTTGTGGACTAGCTTGTCCCTTTTAGTGGCTTGCACTGCTCCACAATTGCTGTGTTTCCAGATCCATGGTTTAACATGTGTGAAACAAACTGCAGTGTATCTGAGGCTCTTGTGCTTCCTACTGCCATCTTGTTCTGCTTATAGCTGAGACAGAACAGTAGCCCATCTCCTGTGTTAAATCCCTGATTCTTTACAATGGATAGTTAGGTGGCTGTTAATTGTTTACACACAAGGAATGAATATTGAGCAGCAGGTGCCTTGTCTTGGTCCTATTATTACATTACAGTGGTTCCCCGCCCTTTCATGGTTCATATATTGCGGTCCCGCTATATAGCGGGATCGCAGTATATGAAAAAAGGCCCCCTAGGGTAAGGGGGATAAGTCCTGTTTCAAATCTCCCAAACTTACCCCAGGACTGGAGCTGCCCCGAACAGGCCTGTGGGGGCCTTCCAGGGCCTCCCTGCGAACTGGAAGTGACTTCTGGATCACTGAAAATCATTTCTGAGGCCTCCAGGAGCCTTGCTAGGCCTGTTGGAGGCCTCAGAAATGATTTCTGGTTTACCGGAAGTCACTTCCGGTTCACAGAGAGGCCCTTTTGGAGCCTCCAGAAGGCCCGGGAAGGTTCTCACAGGCCGGTTCGGGGTAGGGCCAGGGTGGGGGTAAGTATAAGAGCCCCCTGCTAGGCGCCCCCCCCAGGCCTGACTCGACCTGCATCTGCATATTGCAGATTTTCAATTATTGCGGGGGTCAGGTCAGGTCCCTGACCCCTACAATAGGCCGGGGATCACTGTATGATTTTGTTTCCTCTACTCTTCAGAGGTTGGGTTTTCCTGTTGCTGGTTGAACACCCACCATTGCATTGCTGGGTGATCTAGGAAGCACATGATGGATGAATAGGAACACCCTACTGTGCAAGACAGTACAGTGATGGGGGTGACCCCTTCTGTGAAACCTAAGCTGTATATCATGCTCCACTTGTATTTTGAAAGAAAGAGATAAGGGAGAACTGAGGGTTGGATCAGATGACCTTTGGGTCATCTACGTCCAACTCAACAATGCTTTGATTCTAATATTGAAATAGTTCTGTGATTGTAAGGATGAAATTGCATGTTGTAAGGGAACGTTTGCTTTGCCTGAAAAGAGTGTGTGGAAGAAGTAATGGCAACTGGACTTCTTTTCTTGTGAGATTGAAACGTTTCGCTACTCATCCAAGCAGCTTCATCAGTCTGAAGAAAGTTAGTGGTGAGGCCTTCAATTTATAGTTCACCTTGATTTCACATCATTCTGGTCTGCATAGGCTCGTTAGGTGGACAGTGGCCTGAATAGGCTTGTTAGATGCACAATGGCCTGGGGTGTGTGAAAGTCCCACCTTTGTAACCCTTCCCAATACCCATTAAGTATGGGTCATTGGCTGTGGCCTTACTGGTGGAGGTGTGAAGTGGTTCTGATTTGCCTGGGGATCGATGAAGGGGCAGCATGATAAATGGGAGACATACTGTGCTGAGAGAGGGATTTGCTATACAGACGTGAATGGCTTTCCTGACTTCTCTCTCTAACCACCTATCTAGAGTGTCTAAGATGTGTACATCCTTATCCTTCAGTTAGTGTCCTTTGATGAAAGGGCAGCATGATAACTCCAGTTGTCATGACTCAGCTTCCAGACAACCTCACCTGGATGACTGAGAATCAATATGTCCAATGTCTTAATTTTGCATACAGTAGGACCCCAGTGACAGCTGGGGATTGGTTCCAAGCCATTCCATGGATAATGAAAACCAAGGATAAGAGAGAAGGCCAAAAATCCCCCAAAACTTCTGTTTTGTGACAATACCTTGCTTTACAGCTGCTGTTTTGCAACAGTAGCTTGCTTTACGGCTATCATTTTATGTTGGTAGTTTGCTTTATGGCAGATGTTTCTGACAGTAGCTTGCTTTACGGCTGCTGTTTTACAACATTAGCTTGCTTTACAGCTGCTGTTTGTGACAGTAGCTTGCTTCGTGGCTACTGAATTATTTATTTAATTTTTTCCTCTGCCAGCCGTGGGTAACTGAATCAGTGGATAACGGGGTCCTACCATATTTTACCTGTGATCAAGCACAGTGCAATTTGCATTCCATGACATCTTATCTCATATGCATGTTTCTGGCAAAACCAGCACAAGACCCAACTGTAAAAGAGGACAGTTGTGTATGGCTTACTCACTGGCTAAGAGAAAAGTCAAGAGAGAATCTTTATTTTCATTGATCAGTGAATAGGTGTTGGGTTGTTCATGAGTGCAGTGGTCTAGAAGGCTAATGTCAAGAGATGAGAATGTTGCTCCGGGCAAAAAAAGCAAGCTGACCCTGTGAACTAGCCCTTAAATGGAACTGCCATTCTTGTATTTTTGCGACATGTGGACATTTGAGAGTCATTGAAGACGAAGCTGTTGTTCCATTGAAGTTGCAATAGAAATGACTTAATTTTCCTGTTCCATAAATGCTTGCCTTTATTTTGATAGGTGAAAAGCCGTTTGAGTGCTCAAACTGCCACGAACGGTTTGCTCGGAACAGCACACTCAAATGTCACTTGACAGCGTGCCAGTCTGGTGCTGGTGCTAAAAAGGGACGGAAAAAACTTTATGAATGTCAGGTATGTAATGGAGGAAAAGACGTGGGGCTTTCAGGGGTGTCATGTAAAGGAGAAAGTGTGAGGGCCACACTGTGAGAGGTATTGGTGTATCCTAATTAAAATATGCAGTGACAAAAAGGAAGGCTGCACTGCATATTGAAATTATCTCATGTTTGGTTTATGGGGGTTAAAGACAGCAGATGGTTCCAGATCTTAGCCTTTCTTTGAGGTGGTGAAACAATTTGTGAAGTTCTATTTATCATGATAATAAGCCCTAGTCTCACTGATCATTTATAATATAGACCAAAGATGTAGCCATATGCATTTGTGTGAGCATATCAGACAAAAGTAAAATCCAAAAATATACAAACAAAAAAGACAAAGAAGTGGTTGAATCCGTGAAAGCCCACATTGAAACATAGCAGTCCTTAAGGTGGTACAATGTGTTGTTGTTGTTGTTGTTGTTGTTGTTGTTGTTGTTGTTGTTGTTGTTGTTGTTGTTGTTGTTTGAGGGAAGGTTATTTGATACATTTTTGTTGTGGTATTTGGGTCAGAATGGGTAAAAAGTTTTCCTTTGGAAATAAATAGGGAGGAAATAGAACTGTTTAGCTGTCGGTCCCTATTATCATGTGGAATAATGATCAAGACCTTTGTAGAACACCTTTGGAAGCCTCTCTGTAGCAAGCCTCTCTGTAGCAACTCTCCAGACCTTAGATACTTGCCTGCCAGTTTCTGATCCGGATAAAGATGTTTTTAATTGTAAATCCAATTATTTCCTTGACTGTGAGGACCACCCCTCGGCCTGTGGGTGATTTCAAAACATCATCTTACCCATCCAGTGGAAGCACATCCTGGCAGATTGCAACTCAGAGACATATATTTAGCCACACAAGCTTCACTACTTAAACACTGCATTTAGATCTATAATAAACATTCTTGACATTTTCCCCAAGCCATGCTAGTACAGTGGACCCTTGTATAACAAACAGTTTGTATACAATAAAATCTGTACAACATAAAAAATTCCGGAGATAGGGGGAAATTGCTTAACATAATTGCCTATGGGGAGAACCCGTACAACATAAAAATTGGATTAGTCTGATTTCAATGCATTCCTATGGGAAATTTATATAAAGGAAATTTTGCTTAACATAATTTCATTTGGAACGAATTAATTCCTTTATATAAGGTACCACTGTATTTATTTATTTTTTGTTTTAAAGCCTGTTTAGGAAACCTCAACAGATTTGGTTCCAAGATTGCTCATAGAGTGAGGATGTTTTTTAACTAGTCACATAATGAACACAACCAGCAAAAACTCAGTAATTTCTACAATTTTAATTTATTATCTAATTTCTACTCTGCTTCCCCTCTGTCGTCATTTGCTTAGAAAATTGTAAATACTTTGGCCTGTATTTCGTTGCCTAAATGCAGAGTGGAAGGACAGTTGTACATATGTCTCCTTTGCTTTATGACTAAATAGTTGTATGAATGATCTCAGCCAGTGAGAGAACAGGTGCATGCTGAGCAGCCAGCCAGAGCATGAGAGGGAACTGATGTGGTTTCTCTTCCATGTTTAGGTGGTAGTATACAAATCTTTGGATTATAAAAAAAGCTTTTCACTCCCCCCGCCCCCCAGGAGGATATTGCAAAAACTGCAAATTCAACACTCTTCGCTGTTGAAATGGGCAGAATTAGCTTTGGAATATCTGGTGGAGAGAGAGTGTTCTAAGAAAATAATATAATAAACATTTGATATAAATGTGTTAGCTTTACCCGCAGTACCAGTGCAGAAAATCAAATGTACTTCCAGAATTCTGTCTTTTGATGGAGATAATCTACAACAGGGGTGGGAACCATGTAGCATTTTAGATGTTGATGGAACATTCCTATCAGCTGTACACAGCAATAGCAATTGTAAAAGTCGATGGCCGTTGCCATACTGCAGCACTGGAGGGTCATATAACCATGATTTCTGTATTATATGAAAGCATTGTTTGCAGTGCACATAGATTTGGAATGGGCAGCCATTACTTGCTATCTTTTAGGCATTGGATGGTTTTTGTTTAGCCAGACAGGTAGGTTTATAGTAGTGTTCAGAAACTGCTGTTTTGTGACCACCTAGAAGGGTTTTAAGGACATAAAAAGACTGAAAACAATGATCTAGAGATGTACAGTGAACTTTGGTGCACATTTCTAAAGGCTTTGTATGTTTCTTTTAGGTCTGTAACAGTGTATTTAACAGCTGGGATCAATTCAAGGATCATTTGGTAATACACACAGGCGACAAACCCAATCACTGCACCTTGTGTGATGTGTGGTTTATGCAAGGCAGCGAACTGCGGAGGCACTTGCAAGAAATGCACAACATTTCGGAACACATAGTAGCGGAGGACATCCTTCCTGTGGACAGCGATCCAGTCGCCTCCATGACTATCATCGAGCAGGTGGAACAAGTGCATGTGTTGCCTGTCATTCAGGTCCAGGTGGATCCGGCACAAGTGACTGTTGAGCAGGTGCATCCAGATTTGATACCAAATAATCAAGTCAAGAATGAGCAGCTCGCTGAGCTCCCGGAGCAGGTGGAGATCAGCTACTTAGAAGTAGAGCACATTCAGACTGAGCAAAGCACAGAAGTGCATATGGAGGAGATAGATGTGGAACACGTCAACCAGTTGCATATGGAAGAGGTTCAGGCACAGCTTATAGAAGAAGCGGACCTGGAACAAGTCGAATCAGGACACGTGGATCAAGAAGAACTAGAAGCCAATTCATCCACTCAGTTGGATGAGACAGAGGCATGTGCAACAGATCATGGGGGATCTGATGTGTTGAAAACTCAGACAATATTGGATATGCAAGAAGAAAAAGTGGAATCCTAGGAAATATTGACTGCAACATCTGTGACTTGGGGAAAAATTAATACCAAATTATTTTTGTTAGCATTCTTTTTGGCTTTTGCACCCCACCAATGGATGGCTTTCTTGGTTTGATGGCCTTGGGTAACTGGACAGATGGACCAAAGTTGGAATATTTGATTAAACTGCCCTTGTTGTACTTCTGAAAAGAAAACCCCCTTTTTGTTTAACTGAAATACCACAGAACTGAAGTCTGTTCTCAAGACAAGATAGCTTTGTGTGAAATTTAACAGTAGAGTTTTTATTTTAGAGTGTACCACTTGGCTATAGAGTTTGTCATTGTGAGAAACTTTTAAAGCAAGTTCTGTTTTCTGTTCAAATATGAGTTAAGTGTTTAAAATGTCAAGGTTCCATTAAGGTAATGGATTATCTAAGGACAGCTGGGTGATTTACTTAGAAGCCACAGGTAATTCTCCTCCCTTTTCCTATTTTGCAGTTGTTTCTGTCTTTTTTTCTATTTATGTTCCTAAGTTTAGCCACTGTCTGTCCCCACCAACACCAACAAGCCCCAAGCCCAGAAACTGAATGGGATGCAGGTAATCTGTGCTAAATTTTCTTTAAACAAACAGACAAAAAGGATCCCTTGTGCCTTCTCACAACTGAGGTAATTAAACTTCCACAAAGCTTTTAAGATATTTATGGAGCTAACGCGAAAGAGATTGTGTAGATATTGCTGTATAGTGCTTGGTAATTTTGCTTCCAGTTGTTAGTGACCATGTTGTTTTGTTTTGTTTTGTTTTGTTTTCCATTAAAATAAAGGTAGATGGGGGGAAAGGAAGTAGATTCAACACTGGCAGGTTTTTTTCTTTTTTTGAAGGCCAATTACAATAGGAAAAATTCAGCTGATCTATAATAGGTTATGAATTGTCTGAAGGGTTGCACTGGAGTCTTATCACCAGATTTTTATTTTTTAGATAAAAAGGTACATTTTATATTTTAAAAAATGCATTAAAATATAAAGTAAATGTGTCTACTCAATGCATCAGGCTACTGTTTTATTGTTTAAACTTTTTGACCCATTACAGAAAGATCTTATGTTTAAAAGATTTTTAAAAAATCAAAAGCCATAGGTATGAGTGTTTAACTGTGGATTTATAAGCATAGGAATGTAAATATTTTAATCAGTATTATTGGACAATAAAACAGCACCAACCAGGAGTTCTTATTTAGAGCAGTATTTGCTTCTTTTCGAATAACAGGACTGTTTCACCTGTTGCACTGCCATAAACCTGAATTTGTTTCTGAGTGTAAACTTTATATCATATACACTACAAGAGTTTTGGCCAGTCCTTAGGGGGGAGCTTATGTTATAGCTTTCAATGTTCTTGACTTACAAGTTGAGGACTTGTATAGTAGAAACTTAGAGGCACAAAAAACAAAACAAACGAACATCATTCTTCAGGTATATGCATAGCAAAAGACAAAAAAAAAGTGCCTTAGTTACTCAACAGGGACGGGGAAATGATAACAAACAATAAAGATGGAAATTCCTAGTTTAGCTCGGTCTCCCCCCAGAAAGACAGTCTATGAGACTCTGGTTTCATACAGCCAGTCTCTTAAGCTAATAAGTAAAATAACAAATGTTATTTCCACATTGCATGTCTGTGGAGATTCTCAGTCAATCCAGTAGAGGTTATCTGGGAGTTGAGTTATGGCAGATGTTATTGGACTTCTTATGGGATTCAAATGTTTCATCATCTTCCAAGTAGCTTCTTCAGTCTGAGGAAGGTTGGTGGGAGGCTTCTAATTTATAATTCATCTTCATTTAACCCTGGATTGGTCTGAATAGGCTTGTTAGATGGACAATGGTCTAGGGCACGTGAAAGTCACACCTATGCAACCCTTTCCAACACCCATTAAATATTGGTTGTTAGCTGTGGCCTTCCTGGTGGAGGTGTGAAATGGTTCTGATTTGCCTGGGGATCATGAAGGGGAAGCATGATAAATGGAAGACAGACTGTATTGAGAGAGGGATTTGCTATACTGACGTGAATGGCTTTCCCGACTCCTCTCTCGAACCACCTATCTTCAGTGTCTAAGATGTGTACATCCTTATCCTTCAATGAGTGTCCTTTGTCCTTCCAATGAAGGTTAACTGCTTATTCTGATCCTGAGCTGTTGCTCCTCCTGTGTTGGGCCATCCTGTTTAGTGGCTGTTTGGTTTCTCCATTGTAGAGCTCTCCACCCTCCTCACTGCATTAGACCACATATACTATATTGCTTCTCTTGTGTTTTGGTATCTGATCTTTTGGGTAGACAAACCTCTGCCTTAGTATGTTTGTGGGTTTGAAGTGAACGGGTATGTGATGTTTGCCAAAAATCCTTTTAAGTTTTTGGATACACCAGCCAATGACCAGATTCTTCCATCAGCTCTAGGTTTTAGACTGATCCATTGTTCTTCTGGTGTGGGACACTGCCTTATTGAAGGCCCACTTTGGATATCCACAGACATTAAGATCTTTGGATATCCCCAGATCTTCAGATGCCTGTCTTGTCTTCCTTTATCTTGGCTTATGTGAAGGGGGGAGGGATGCTCTCTCCTTATGGTTGATTCCTGATGACTCCTTATTTGTGTTGTAATGGGTGGTGGTAGTGAAACAGTAGATACTGGTGAGGAAACTCACTGACCAGTACCTGCTGTTTGAATCCCATCATCCATTACAACACAAATTTTACAGTAAGTAGATACTGCTACTGGATTTTAAATATCAAAATCTTACCACATATCTGGTCTGTCAAGATGCAAAGACATAGTACAGAGGCCACTGGAGTTACAATAACATTATACTTAATCCAGCTTCTTCTGCAAGCAATTAGGTGTTTGGCAGTGTTTTAAAGACTCGGGCTGACTTTTATTTGATTACCATTAAAGTCAGAAGTGTATTTTTCCATCAGCATAGTAGGATTTGTGGTATTTAATGGCATTCATCCTGTGCAGAATTAACAGCCCTAGGTGTGCTGCATCAAGAATTGCATTTTAAGGAAAATAGCAGTACTTCATGGAAGCATAGAAGAGTAAAGTTGGATGGAGCTTATAAGAAGCGAGAAGGAGCTTGTTATACCTATTCAATTTCATTCTGATGGTTTCAGCCCAGTGCTCCAGCCTATCAAGATCATGTTGAATTTTGTTTCTGTCTTCCAGGATATTCGCTATTCCACCCAATGTTGTGTCATCCGCAAATTTGACAAGCATTTTCTGCACTCCTTTGTCTAAATTGTTAATAAAAAATGTTGAAGAGCACCGAACCCAGGACTGAACCCCACTAGTTACCCCCTCCCACTTAGAGAAAGAGCCATTAATCATCACTCTGTATTGTGTATCCACCTTAGTTGTTTTAACCAGCCTACTCCTAGTTAGATTGGTAATCAGGATATCATGGGGAACTTTGCTGAAACCAGGACAAAGTACATCTACAGCATGCCCTCTATCTACCAGGGAGGTTACCTGATAAAAAATGAGATCATGTTAGTCTGGTGGGATTTGTTCATGACAAATCCATGTTGGCTTCTGGTTATTGTTGCATTGTTTTCTAGGTGCTTGCATAGTGACTGCTTAATGATATGTTCCAGCGAGTTCCTCTTTTTTGCCGTCTTTGAAGATAGAGACATTGGCCCTCCTCCGGTCATGTGGCACCTCACCCATTTCCCATTATTTCAAGAAAATAATGGACTGTGGTTCTGAGAGTAGTATGTAGCAAGTGCCTAGACTTCCTGCCAGTTCTTGAGGAAACTAGTGAGTCATTGAGGTGGATGAGACTTGCTTCAGGGCAAAATCGTAGATTGGGACTTCCAACTGGCCACAGGAATAAATGTATTTTTAAAAATCAACACACACAAAGTAGTCATGAGGGGAGAAAAGAGGATTCAAGGAGAGAAATGGAAAGAGGGGGCCAAGGCGGTATATGAGTTTCTTCCCAAACTAGTCACAACAAATCTCCGAGATACATTAAACTGTGAAT
Source organism: Phrynocephalus versicolor (assembly GCA_023846285.1). Lineage (NCBI taxonomy): Eukaryota > Metazoa > Chordata > Lepidosauria > Squamata > Agamidae > Phrynocephalus > Phrynocephalus versicolor. The sequence goes on from JAHTLZ010000240.1 coordinate 1,092,195, forward strand.
GACAGAGAGAGCATCATGAGATTTTTCATCTATATCGAAGTATCCTATTTCTTAATTTGTGCAAGCTTTTTCCTGCTCTTGAGGGCTACCTGTTGTACAGTCACTCATACAAATGGATGTGCAACTGGTGCGGTACTGAGCATGCCATAAGGAGCCTGCTGAAATGCAGGAAAAGCTCACATGATTGTGTAAGAACTGGATCCTGGCCCTAGTCTTTAATCACTACAACACACTAAATGCACAAACACAGACACACACACTGTTATATGTGGAATAGAGCATATTTTTTTAGCCATGGCCATGGCCAAAGTTGTGTGATGTACCTTATAAAGGTGGTGTGTAAAGTCTGTGGCCCCCTTCAAATCTGCCAGCACCCCCCAAGGGGAAAATATGGCCCCTGTCGAGAAAAGTGGTGTAGTGGATAGTATGACAGACTAAATCCCTGCTATGCCACTGAAATTCATGGGGAGTGGTATGTTGGAACTGGTAAAACCACCCATTAAATATATCACTTACTTTGAACACTCTTTTAGAGTCTCTATAAGTTGCAGCTCACTTTTAATGGCTCATAAGACAAATATCTTCATGGTACTTGTTGACCTACTGTGTATTTTACAGAAGGAAGCTATGAAAGGAGCTGTCCATGGTATTCTGCTAGAAATAGCAAAGGCCCAAACAGGGAAAAGAGATGTTTAAATTGTTTTTCATCCACTGCTTTGAATATGTTGAGTGAGTGTTAAAATTGACACCTCCCACTTACCATATACCTAGAAATAGATGGGTCTTTGGCTCAGGAAAGCTAGGTTCTGCATCCTGCTTCAACTTTGGCACATACCTCCTATTCTTTCTCTTCTGTTTTTGAGGTTCAGCCCTGGTGTGCAAGAAATCGTATTGGAAGAGGCTTTCATTCTGTGCCTCTTCCAGGAGCTTTTGAATGACAGTGCCCATATTGAGTATTGCCATGCTGGCTGGAACTGCTATTACAGCAAAACTTCTAGTGTCAAGAAAGACTGTCCTGGAATCTCTGAATGCATATAGAATGTATTTTCAGTAGAGATGGGCGTCTGTGCCCAGCTATACGGATATGGATAGAAAGTTAGTTCCTTAACTTTGTTTGATTGCTTTTCCAGGAACTAATGCACAATTCTATTTTGTTATATTGTTGTATTTGCAGTCCATCGAGACATCTTTGTAAATGGGCAGCATACAATCACAACGACTAAATCAGGGGTGTCCAAGCTTTGGCCCTCCAGATATTTTGGACCACAACACCCAGAATTCGAAGCCTAGATTGCCAATGACAAAGGACTGGAACTTGTGGTCTAAAACATCTGGAGAAGCAAAGTTTGGACACCACTGGATTAAATAATATAGTAATATATTATATTAGGAACAATAATATTACTCTGCTTTCTCCCAATGAACAACAAGACACATTGACCTATACACAAGAGATCTGGAATTCCAAAAAATTATTAACCATACAATCTGAAGTACCATAATAACAATAACACCAACATTACCATCACCAGGAACAACAACAACAATACAGGGACTTATAAGTGTGACTACAACTTCCATCAACTGACAATGGGATCAGTCATTCAACAGGATCTGAAGGCTCAGATTGGGTGAGGCTGTGATTCTGGCGCTGCTCATTTAACTTGGTTGCGACTGGGAATTCCCTTTAAATACAAATGTGCAGGTGGACCTGTTTCTCCCCTCCTTACTTAGTAAAGGAGGGATAGTAAAAAGGTAAAGGTTCCCTCCCACCACATGTGTGCTGGTTGTGGGCGGTGCTCATCTCTGTATTCAAGCCAAAGAGCCAGTGTTGTGCAAGTCCATGGCCTTGCAGTGGGCATGGTTGCAAGGAAACAGATTAACCTTCCTGCTTTTTTATGGCAGTACCTATTTATCTACAGTGGTGCCTTGTATAAAGGAATTAATTCGTTCCAAATGAAATTATGTTAAGCAAATTTCCCTTTATACAAATTCCCATAGGAATGCATTGAAAACGTAGGGATCCCATTTTATGTTGTACGGATTCTCCCCATAGGCGATTATGTTAAGCAAATTTCCCTTATCTCCGGAATGTTTTATGTTGTACAAATTTCATGTTATACAAGCTGTTTGTTATACAAGGGTCCACTGTACTTGCATTTATATGCTTTCCAACTGCTAGGTTGGCAGGAGCTGGGTTGCAGCCAGCCACCCAGGATTCGAACCGCTGAGCTGCTGACTTTGCAGCCGACAGTTTTCAGTACTCTTGCCCGCTGAGCCACCACGCCCCTGCATTTCTACCTGCCGTACTTAGTAGGGCAGGTAGAAATGCAACCGGTGAAGCATGGCCTTTCTCAGCCACATTCCGAGGGCCTCTGCCTCCTCCCCGGCGGGCTGCCATAGAAACGAGGCAACGCTCGCCTGGCAGGGGCGGGCGCTCTCCCGGGCCACGCCCCCTCTGCCAGCGGATTGGTCCTCCTAGTGATGGCCCCTTGGCTATCTTTCCCCGCCCCTTTCTCCCGCCACTCCGCGGCACCTGGCGCGCTCTTGCCTTCCCGGTGGCTGAACCTGCCGACGATGCGCCGGGGAAGAAGGAGCGCTTGGTTGCCCGCCGAGGGGGTCCCCAAAGCGGGAGGGAGTTGCAGTGAATCAACGGCGGCGAAGAGCGCTTGCATGTCGCCCCCGCCTCTTGGAAGGTAAGCGGTGGGAAGGCGGGGTGGGGTTCGGGAATCTAGAAGACTTGGCCATTTGGCTTACTGAGTGGAACTCTTTCCCCCACCTGCATTCAGACGGTTTTACTCCCGTGTAGGGGGTCCTGTTCCGGGGGTTAAAATGGAAATCCTCTTGGTGTGTGCGGTTATGATGAGGAGGGTGGAGGTGAGATCTCTCTCTGAAATCTGGGGCTTTCCGAACTGCAGCGACCATCATCTTGGCTAAGTTGACTGCGAACGCTGGACGTTGTAGTCCAAAAGGTCTGGAAGTCAGCTAGTTGGAAAATCAGGACGGGCAAAGGGCAGCCCTGTCAGGATCCGGAATGAAGCAGCCGGTTTGTAGTGTGATGAAAGGACAGCAAGTAACCGGTCATTTGGTTATTACACGTTATCCTGCTCCAGATGGGGAGCAATCGTCCAGGGATTTCCTGTCTTCTCTGACAAAATAGCTTTGGCAGACATAAAGCACTCTACACTGTAGTATACAGGATGGAGGAGGGACATACCATTTGTTATTACTCTGCTGCAGATGGCAAGATAGTTTGGGGCAGACCTGCAAACTCTAGAATAAGAATCAGATGCCAATCAGTTAAAAAAATGTGTGCCCCAAAGTTACCTTGTGCCATTCTTGTAATCAAATTTGCTTTACTTATATTGCCTCTCACAGATAAGTATCATACAAGACAGGTGGCAAGGCTAGTGTGTGTGACAAAGTAGATTCTAGTCCACAAATATCTATACTCTAATGCAGGAGTGCCCAAACTTTTTGTAAGGAGGGCCAGATTTCGTGGCTGAGAATGTGTCAGGGGCCGGTTGCTCCCCAACCCTGCCACCCCACTGCAAACCCCACCCACTTTCTTTTAAAAAAAACATGGGGTGAAGGAGGGGGAGGGAGGGGTGGGCCAGCCAGCCGCGGGCCACTCAGAATGGCCTGGCGGGCCGGATTTGCTCCCCCCCCACGGACTTTGGGCAGGCCTGCTCTAATGTGTCTGTAAGGGTGACAGGAAGTATCTTGCTAAGTTGTTTGCAGTGTTTAAAAAGTGAATGGCCTGCCAATATGTGAGAATCTATGTATGTAAAGGGTTTTGGAACCAACTTAGAGACTCACATCTGGGTTTGCTACAGAATGCGGCTTAACTCTCTCAGGACAGTTTGATGCTTCACACAGAAAATACAGTCGCTGGGGCTAGATGGTGTTAGCAGTAGCAACCAAGCTAAGAGAGGGGAATATACTTGCATCTTGGGGCCCTGTTAGCTTTCCTAAATGAAAAACTCAGAAATTTAATGATGTAGATATGCATAGTATCTGTCAACCATACGGCACGTGTGCCTGTGTGCAGTTAAAAACGTGCATAGCATGGAGCTGGGCGCTGAGGAAGGTATCTGAGTGATGCAAGACTTTTTGACATGTTCCGTTGTGTTGGGGTTGGGGAGCCTAAGAAATCTTGCCTATATATACATTCTGAAAATGTTCAACATCTAACCCCATGTTTGGAAATTATTGTTATTATTCCTTCTGTCATTACCACTGGTACAACAATAGCATATTCTGAGCCTTTGCTGGTGCGTTCAATGATTGCTTATTATATTCCCCCCCCTCCATTGAACATATTGCTGGGCTCATTGCATTCTTTATTTATTTACAGAATTTTTTTAGCCACCCCACTACCAAATGGTCTCTGTGTGTGTGGCTTGTAAAACCATTGTCTTGAACCACGTGACAAAGTTCTTAATCAACACCCAAGCCCACAAGGGGTTGAAATGTACACATGCAAGCTTCTGCAAACATTTGAATGGCATTAATGTTATCTGAATGTTATTTATATTTCTATAAGTGGTACCGAAAAGCCAACCCTGCTGCAGTGTGGAAATATAAAAGGAAGGATCTATATGTTACAGATTCATGCATATGGTGCTGAATAGCAATGCATATTAAGTGCTCAGGACTGTAAAAGCTGACCCAACACTCCCTAAGAGGAGTTCTTTGTACACAGTGGAATATGTATTAATACACTGCTCTCTATGATCACTTTCATTGGGATTAAATCACATTATTATATTATATTATCTAAGAGCATTCGGTTAGTTAAAAGATGCAAGTATAATTTGCACTACTGTTTGTATATTTGCATGTATATTTATATATTTGTGTGTCTGTATGTGTGTAGGTATACCATTTTTATCTACCCTGCTTTCTATATAAGCTGCTTGCCAAATTTGTTTTGTGCAGTATTTATAAACAAGTACATTCACATTTTGTGATCTGTGAGCATAGTCAACTTTAACACAGAGATGTTTTTCACTGTCTGCTTTTTTTGACCTCCTTGTACAGAGAAGATTGCTCACAATGGCCTTTCCACGATTATTTTTTATTTTTCAAGGCACCCTGTCCCCTTGGACTAAAACTCATTTTCTTCCAGAAGTCTGTGGAAGCAGGGCTCCTCAACTAGGAAGAGAAAGTTCTAAATTGAGGGTTAGCACTGCATGCATTTTTTTCTGCCCTTGGAGCTCCCCACCTTTATTTTCACAACAACCCTGGGGGTAAGTCAGGGAGTGGAAGAGCCCAGTGAATTCCATGGCCAAATGGAATATAGAGAATCATGCTCCAGGGAGTATCATTCTCCTTTAAACCAAACTGCACCTCCCTGTGCATCTTGTTTTGGTTTTGGTGCTACACTAAGGAAGACAGTGGTTAGTAGTGAATCTGGAATGAGAATTTGCCCCCTGGGCCTTCCAAATTTGCTCATCCCTGTTAGACAGAATAGCAAGTCAGCTGCTGCTGTATTTGTCAGATTTATCATCCCCTGATTATATAACACTGGATAACGGCAGTCCACTGTCACACTGTCACCCTATCCAGGCAACCCATCAGGACACCTTTGTAAGCTGGCTGGTCTAAAGCTATGTTTGGGAAACACAGCCCAGTCCTGTCCTCAACTCAAAAAGCTTAATAGGATCGAGTACCACCTGGTTATTTTTTTAATGGTCCCTTTTCCCCTAGAAAGAATGGTTTTGCAGTCACTAGTTTACCTGCCCTGAAAGCAGTCAAGAAATGCCCGTTAGTCAGAACACAAGTGACTCATTTTTTCCCTTGGGCTTTCAGTCCACAGTGATTGCTCCGTTTCTGTTCTTTATTCCTTAAACAATAACTGCCCTTGAATTTAGAGCCTTGTAAGATTTTGCTGGCCAGACTATGTAGGCCCAAGTTCCTTGGGATTTGCCTGGTTTTCTGTATGTTCTTTGCATGAGCCTGTTTTCACCACAGCTTTCACCTTTTTCTCTTCATTGCTGAATCCATGCTGCCTAGACCAGTGCTTTTCACTCACATGGCCACCACCTTTTTGGCTCTCATACTCAGAGAGAGAGCTTGTGTTGTTACTGTATTGTGAAGCTGTGCATCTCAGCGTTGTTACGTGTTCAGCTGTCCTCATGCTGAACATGAGGAGAGCCAGGCTGAATCAGACTCAAGGCTTTGTTTATCAATGACATGTGCATCCTTGCTTTTCATCCAGTGAGTTCAAGGCAGTACTTCTAGTCTTCCTCATCCTGTAGGTAGGTGAGAAAGAGAGGGGTCACCCAGTGAGTTTCATGGTCAAATGGGCAGTAGAACCCAGGTCTCCTGGGCAACACTCTAAGTGCTGCACATCACAGGTCTTCTACACGTGAGATATATTAGAGTGTCCTGCCTCTGATAATTTAACTTCACTTAGTGGTTAAAGCAGCGGTGTCCAAACTTTGGCCCTCCAGATGTTTTGGACCACAACTCCCAGAATTCCAAGCTTAGATTGGCAATGACACAGGACCATGGGAGTTCTGGTCTAAAACATCTGGATGACCAGAGTTTGGACACCACTGGGTTAAAGGGTATGGTGAAATGCTGGCAGTAGGTTAGGGGGGCAAAGCACCAGCCAAGGGCCTGGGGTATGACTTCCCACTAGACTCCTGGGAGGGCCTCCACCAAGATCATCGAAAACCTGCATGGCTGATGGGACTGTGTGCCTTGAACAGTCTGGAAGTGTCACCAGAAAAAAGGGACTGGCAAACTACTTCAGAGTACTTTGTGCCTAAAAAGATCCTTGGGAGACGGGTTGTTGTTGTTGTTGTTGTTGTTGTTGTTGTTGTTGTTGTTGTTGTTGTTGTTGTTGTTGTTGTTGTTGTTGTTGTTGTTGTTGTTGTTGTTGTTGT
>JAHTLZ010000240.1:1102464-1115954 GCA_023846285.1 Phrynocephalus versicolor
CACACACACACACACACACACACACACACACACACACACACACACACACACACACACACCCTTCAGCACTCCAGGTCAACACATGACTTCCATTCTTTCTCTTTCAGGTGTGGGTTCAGCAACTGCATACCAATGGTTGGTTTCTTTATTACATTTCTCTTCCTCCTTTCCTAGTCAAGCTCACAGCATCATCTGAGATGGAAGAGACATGTCAAGGAGACATGTTTTCCCCCATTCAGAAACACGGATTGAACGGAGTCTGTCCAGTACAGTTTGAGAGGGATATAGTTATTTAGGCTGCAGTTCAAGGAATTGTTTCAACCTTTTCATCTCTTAAGAACCATGTGTATGAATGAAGAGAGATGTTTCTGATGACTGCTTTCCATGCCTGACTGCTGGCACTGCAGACCTCCCAGAATTTAAACCAAGTCCCTTTTGTAAATACTGTATCATAAACCCAACCTTTAAAGATCAGTTATTTAGAGACTCAAGACGTATTATGAAACACATTTCCCCCCATTTATCCTGCTGGTCTGTATGCAGATCAGTTTTATCTTTCCTTCCTTCTTGCTGTTTCTTCCATTCTTTCTTTTTTTAAAACTTGCCTTAGCTCTTTGGTATGACACGTGTTATAACGTGGAGATGAGGACTGTGTGGCTCTCGAAATACTGTTAAACTACAATATCTGTCATCCCTCATCATATTGAGTAGAGCAGATGGAAATTGTAGCCCGAGATCATCCTGTAGTAACCCATTTCTGTGATAGGAATTGTTTTATATCCTGGACCTGGTTTGCTGCTAACAGGTATCATGTGAACTCCCACCAATCCCAATGATTATTGCAGCCAAAATCTAAATCTTCTGGGTGCCCCTCAATTTGCCTAACTCTGGAATAGGTTATCCAGGGATAGATAATCTCTGGACTCTACTTGGACTCCATCTGGACTATCATTTCTAAATGTAACACCATATCTCTGGCCAGAATAAAAATGATATTGGAGTGATGTGACAAATAAATAATGGGATAGAGGGTCACTCCACCCTGATTTTCACAAATAGTGGCAAGAATGAGAGGAAAGTCAAAGCAACAATAACATTCCTAATTTGAAACTGCTACTTTGTGTACAATTATGAATCAAAATTGGGAAATTGTTCTTGCTTTAAGGATCAGATATAGAACCTCTTTCTATTCATATCTCTTGAAGTAGGATGTGATTTTCATGGGTGATCCCCTTTACTGTTTGTTGCAAGCATTGTTATCCTGCTACAGACATATGCTACCTTGTCGTACCAAGGTCCTAAGAAACAGCATTGGTGGCTGCGAAGTCCCTTGTTTTTATAATCTCCACTGGCTCTCCAGCTGTTTCCACTTCATCCACTTAAATGGCATCTTGGCATCAACAATTAACTGTTAACCTTTTCTCTTTAACTTTCCCATCTCTGAATATACTCTGTTCCTTTGTCACTTTTTCAAGCTTAAAATATTTTTATATTTAATACAGAGATGGGCATAATACAGCCACTCATTGCAAATTTAACTGCTGCTATTTATTCAGTGCTGCCTAGATGCCCTAAGCACATCCAATCTCGCCTGATTTCGGAAGCTAAGCAGGGTCGGCCCTGGTTAGTACTTGGATGGGAGACCACCAGTGAATACCAGGTGCTGTAGGCGCCTGGAGTAGGAACTGGCAAGCCACTCCAGTATTCCTGCCAAGAAAACTCCATGGACATGGAGTCACGTAGAGTCGGTTGGGACTGTTTCGACACAACACACATTTATTCAACAGATGAATAATTCAGAATTAAAATGTGAAGAAGGTAAACTAATAATAGGATTTAAAACCGGCGTTGCTTTTAACAGCAGGACGTAGGACTCTTAAGTATATATGGTAAAATAAATGGTCTCAAAAGGAGCCCAACTTTTTAATGGCAGCACATGAATTTATGGTCCAAGTCAGAAGCTCATGTTGTGAGCTTTTCTGGAATGACACATGTAGAATTGATTCATTAGTCATGCACATGTTTTGTTACAGCACCAACAGAAGCTGAAAAGTTGATTTCATCTGGTTAGGCAGGAGCCATCTGCCCATCACTTCTTATGCCTAGGCACATATTTTGTTGAAGACACAGCAATGTGACAGCAAGGCTTGTGGTTGCTGAAGTGAGTGGAAGGCCTGCAGGGATGCTCGTTCAAAACTCTGATGGTAGAGGTTGTGATCAAATACTGTGCTGAACCAGAGTGTTGGGTAAAATGTAGGCTGTGGACACCCTTAAGGGTTTATTAAGGCCCTTAATTAAATTAAAGAATAAATTAGGTGTGGTTTTCTGCTCCTGGAGGCATTTTGGAGCTGTGCTTTTTTGCATTGGGGGGAGTCACAGCCATCCAGCCCCCTCCCTCTCCAAAAATATAAAAATAGGAATCGGATATCCAGTGTTTTTATTTATTTATTTTCAGCTATTGTTAGTCTCTGATGCTGAAGATTTTGGCCTTCAGTGCCACTGAACTTGCATATAACTCTGCAAAAGGAGCATGACTCTTCTTGGGCTCATGCCTGCTCCTTTTTCTCTCTGATGCTCATATGAAAATAGCAGAAAGTAAGAGAAACATCCAGAAAAAGATTTCCAGATACAGTACTGTAGTTACTTAACATCCATTGCAGGTGTATTGGTGGGAAGCACTATCAGTACAAAGCCATTCTCTGGCTCCACGCCCAGATACCTAACTCACTGAGCTGGCTGGTTCATTCAGTGAGTTAGGTCACAGAAGAGTGTAGTCCTGAGGTGTCACCAGAAGCATGGAATAGTTCATCATTTCTAAGAACGCTTTATCTTGAAAACTCTCAAATGTGTCAGGATAAGTGAGAATTAACTCAACAGTACACAATTACAGATCTCCAGTGTGGTGTAGTAGATAGAGTGGTAGGCTAAGGTCTGGGTTCGAAGTCCTCCTAACGAGCCTAGCCTAACGAGCCTGTTCAGGCCATTGTTCATCTTATGAGCCTATTTCAGACCAGGGTGACATGGGGTCAAAGTGAACTATAAAATGGAGGACTCACAACTAGCTTTCCTCAGACTGACTAAGCTGTTTGGATGAGCAGCGAAACGTTTCAATCTCTCAAGAAAAGAAGTCCAGTTGCCATGACTCAACTTCCAGAAGTCCTTCTTAGTGACGGAAATTCACTGGGGGTCTGGAACTGTTAAAACTTTGTTCCAACTTGACAGCACATAACAACAACATCCAGTATATAGAAGGCTAAGTCTTGTTGAAGAATGTTCATCATGGCTACTGCAATGGGAAGCCCTGACTCGTTAGCCTGTAAGAGAATGCCAGCAACCTTGTGGATAAAAATGAGCTGGTTGACATAGTTTACTTGGGCTTTCATAAATCTTTTGGCAAAGTTCCGTATCAACTTAGCAGACTAGAGTTAAGGGGATGAATCCTCTTAAAGCTTGGTAGCTGGTTAACAAACAGAAGTAGAGCGGTAATAACAATAACTGAAGATCACCACCATCGCCGCCATCCCAGTTTGAAGCAGCTTGTATACAGGATAGTTCAGTAGTTGAGGTATCTGGCTGCAGACCCAGAGGTTGGGGGTCTGATTCCCCACTGTGCTTCCCTGATAGGAGCTGGACTTGATGATCTATGGGGTCCCTTCCATCTCTGCAGTTTGATGATGATGATGATGATGATGATGATGTATGTTTTTCTTAACAGTTCATCTGCTCCTCTGTCTGCTTTACACTAAGGCTGGGTTTGGTGAACCCATTCTGGATTGGTGGTGGTGGAGAACATGCCTGCAGTTTGCTTTGGAAAAAAAAAAGGAACACATACACACAATTACAAGTTGTGTGAAAAGCATTTCATCTAGTTTTTTTTTCTTTTTCTCTGAGCTTTGCACTTCCACTTGACTGATGTTGCATGTGGTTCCTGGTGAAATTGAGTTGCTGCGTTGACTTTCTTTGCATGTATCCAACGCTTGGTATAAAGAGGAAGGATTGGCAGGCTTCCCAGGGACAGATTACATCTGGGTTTTTTGTGCTTCTGGCCTGTAATGACCTGCAGCTTTCTCGACTTCTGAATGCTTGTTCAGCAGTATAATGTTAAGTGACAGCTTGCCTGACTGTCTCAAAACAGCCGCACAACCTGTATGAAAAGAAAATGTACAAGGACATAGAAAGGCATTGGAGGTTCTTCCAATACACACACACACACACACACACACACACACATCCTTTCTGTTCCTCTCTTGGAGCACATGCAGAGACTGGAAGCTCATTCTTTTGCTTCAAACCTTTATTGAAGAACTCGTCCTCAAACATGAAGGGATATGTCTTTATGGTTCTTTCTTCAACCCGAGGTTGAGGCACACTATTTTTGGTTCCAACATCCCCCATCATAGGGGTATTTAACAACTCTAACTGCGCAACAGGCACTAAACTCAAGAGTCCGAGAAAATGTCCACTAAAGGGCTGCCCCGGATACCTGTCTTCCGGTATCAGACAAAAACAAAACAAAAGCATTGGGGCACCTTACAGAGCAGCTTGCTATATTTAAATATTTGCTTTCATGGAACAAGGGCACTTCCTCAGAAACATGAATTAAAATTCTACACCATAGGTTCTGCAGCCCAAAATGGGGCTTAATCTCTTGATCTTAATGCACTGCTCAGGTCTTGTCTTTTCTTTGCTCCCATCCTAGTGCTCTTTCCCCCATTCCTTGATTACTTTTATTAATTACCCCAGACTTGTGGCTACCTCCCAATGCTCTCCAGAACATCCTGACTTCAACTGCCCTCAGGTGTTGCAAACGTCAAGCATGTGTCTTTAGGAAATCAGTCCATCTGATATTTGGTCTCCTTCTTTTCCTTTCGCCTTCTCTCTTTGCCAGCATTATCGTCTTTCCCAGAAAATCCTTTCTTATGAGGCAAAGTAGGTGAGGCTGGGTTCATTTTTGCCTCCAAAGATAATTCAAACTTTATTTGATCTAGGACCCCCATTGTTTGTCTGTCTGGCGGTCTAGGGCATCCAGAGAGCTCTCCTCCAGCATCATATTACAAACAAGTAAAAAAATAAAAGTTTTGGAAAGAGAGAAGCAACCCAGCAGCTGCTGTTACTTGTGGCAGGCTGGTATGAGACACAGTATTAGGCAAATCCAGGATGGGATTAGTCAGTGAATGAAATGCCAGAAGTACTGTATTAACAAGGGTATAAAAATAGCTTTGACTATTTCAGAAGTTAGGATGGTCAGTATTAGCTTGCAGACTCACTTGCTCTTTCAAAAAAAGTGGCTGGCACTCTCAGAGTGGCCATTCAACCCAAGATTCTCAAAGGACAACCTTCAGTCAGCATTTGGAAGGGAACGGATCCTGGCTCACTTTCCCATAGCCTTCCGCAGGTTGAATCACAATGATTCGTGGCAACAACAACAACAACAACAACAACAACAACAACGAAAGGAGTGACGGAGTCAGGATGCAGGTTTACCTGATGTCAGGTACATTAGGAAACAAGGGAAAGGACATTGGCTATAACGGGTGTTGATTTGACAGCGTAGGACTGCATTTCTCTGTGTGCATGAAATGCAGTCCTACAAATCTTACAATTTGGTCTGCTTCAGAGGTGGAGTATGCTTTGCTTTGCGATAAGAATCACGATAATTACTGTAAGTCAAAAAAGCAACAGAAATCTTATTCATCCCTAAAGCAGTGAAAGTAGACTAAGCTAGAGAGAGACAGAGAGAGGGAGAGAGAAAGGAATGAGTATTGGAAACTTCTGAGTGGGTTGTGTAATTTTCCTGGTGTGATTAGAGGCTATATTTGGGATTAGGCAGTAGGTACTCATTGAAGATAAAGAAGTGGCAGAGACTTGTTCCTTGTTTTTGTTAACCGAACTTCTGTTGGCTCCCAAAATTTACTTGAGGGTTGGGGGGAAAGGGTGTGGAGCATTTAAATTTTAAACACATAGTGCATCTCTGTGCAACTAAATGTGGAGGAAGCTTCATGGAAACAAATGACAGCTGGATTTGCCTCTAAAATAGAGCTGGGGATACAATTTAAGAAAGGTGACCTCAACTGCAACCAGTGAAGTATATTAAGGAGGGGGTTTTTGATTAGGATTTCACAGCCACAGCCACATCCATGGTTGTGGCTGTGAAATGTAGATCAGAGCTTGGAAAAGTTACTCCTTTTTTTTTTTTTTGGTACTTCAGCTCTCAGATCTCTCCAATGAGCATAGCCACGGAGATTCTGGAAGTGGCAGCTCCCCAAAAGTAACAGATGTTTTGATTAAAATTGTCTATCAACAGTTCAATAAATACAAATATTGCTGTCCCAACACTGCCTCTCAATCTACAACAGGAATAATATCCTACTGAGCAAAACCGCTGAATTTTTGCAGCCTCTTACTAATTTGATAGTTTGCTTCCTGTGTTGACCATGAATTTCTCTGTATTTTAAATAAGTTTCTCCTAACCACTCCAGCCCTTTCCTACTTGTAATATCCATTGGGGTTTATCTTGGAATTTGTGATAGTAGGGGATTTCTTTCTTCTCCTTGCAAGGCTGAAATACATTAAATCAAATTCGACTTTTAATAAATTACATGCTGCCATCTTCGGTTGGAGGTATATTTTAAGAAATGGAATGATGATGCTTTTGTAAACATTGTAAAACAGCCAGCTACTGCTCCCAGGAAATTCTGGCTACTGTAATCCTTCTTGAGCACTGCTTTTAAAAAAAAATCTAGATTGTTGTGATATCCAGGCTTGGCCTCAAGTCTCTCTCTCTCTCTCTCTCTCTCTCAGTTCCCATCATCACCAGAGAAGGTTGCTGGGGTAACAGGTCAAGATCAAGGATTATGTGTACAAAATTATATCCATCCTATTTCATGATTGCTTGCAAAGTTAATTTTGAAAGATTAACGGGGATCTGAGAGGTACACACACAGTTTGAAATATTTAGCACTTGATCCAGATCCATGAGTGTGTGGTCTGTATTTCAAAGAGCTTAGGGAAAACTCCAAGGATCTGATAAAACAAATGCTAGAGAGATAATGAGCTGCAATCTTGAGAGGCCCCATGCCAAGTAGGTTGCAACCTGACTATCTTTTATCCTGTAGACTAGCTTCAGAAAGAGGACAGGATGAAACGTTTAAACCAAAAAGAGGCTGTGATCATTCATGCTTCCTGCTCCATTGTTTTCGAAAACGAAGCAGAATCATATCTGCTTTAGAAGCCAGCTATGAATATCAGCCGTGGCTTTTTAAAAACACTCTTAAATGGTACTCAGTGTGGAATTGGGTGTGCACAGACGCTGTACTTGAAACAGTGATTTATTGGCACATTGAATGCAAGAGCTTTGAAAAGATGCTTTCTTGGACTAGAGCTCTCACATGCCACAATCAGAACAAGTGCTGTCTTCACTGGTGAATGGTTTCTTAGAGCTCGAGTCTCAAAATAGCTCTTCCCAGCCCTGCCTGGAAGTAAGGGGTATGTCTTTCTTCCTAACAAAAGGTAATGAAATCATAGAGTTGGGTGGGAATCCAAAATGCATGTGATCCCATAGAATCATAGAGCTGGAAGAGACCTCAAGGGCCATCCAGTCCAACCCCCTGCCATGCAGGAACCCCCATCACAGTACAGTGGTGCCTCGGATAACGACGGTAATTTGTTCTCCGAGGACAGTTGTTATCCGAAACATGTTGTTATCCGAAATGCAGTTTCCCATAGGAATGAATGGGAAACCGTTTAATCCTTTCTGGAGCCTAGGAAAAAGGCACAGACACCTGGTTTTTTGCTCAAAATTCTTTAAAAAGTGCACTTTAAATGTACAGATGCAATGCCACCTGGGATAACTTTTTTACTGATGCATGCTGGAAATTCATTATCTGAGGCAGTCCATAGGGAAAATTTGTTATCCAAGGCAGCCCATAGGAAGATTCGTTATCCAAGGCAGCCCATAGAGAAAATTCATTCTCCAAGGCAGACCTATACCTAGGAATTGCGATTCGTTATCTGAGGCAGCCCATAGGGAAAATTCATTATCAGAGGCAGCCCTATACCCGGAAATTTGCAGTTGTTATCCGAATTATTTGTTATCCGGGGCAGTTGTTATCCGAGGTACCACTGTATTTCCGACAAATGGCCATCCAGCCTCCGCTTAGAAACCTCCCAAGAAGCAGACTCCACCACCCTCCGTGGCAGCATATTCTACTGCCGAACACCTCTAGCCATCATGAAGTTCTTCCTAATGTTCAACTGGAATCTCTTTTCCTGTAGTTTGAGACCATTGCCCTGAGTTCTAGTCTCTGAAGCCATGGAAAACAAACCTGTTCCCTCTTCAATATGACATCCTTTCAAATATTTAAACATAGCTATCATAGCCCCCCTCAGCCTTCTTTTTGAAAGGCTAAACAGTCCCAGTTCCCTAAGCCGTTCCTCATAAGACATTTCTTCTAGACCCTCAACCATCCTGGTCACCCTTCTCTGTAGCTGCTCAAGGTTGTCAGCATCCTTTTTAAATAGAGGCGCACAGAACTGGACACAGTACTCCAGGTGGGGTCTTACCAGAGCAGAATAGAGTGATCTAGACACTATGGTTCTGTTGATGCAACCAAGAATCGCATTGGCTTTCCTGGCCGCCGCATCACACAGCTGACTCATGTTCAATTTGTGGTCCAATTTGTAGTCTAACTACTACCAGTATAGGATGTCTGAAACTTCAATGTATGGAACTTTTGATGGTTGGGAAGACAACATAAAATTTAGCCTGAAGGGAAAATATATGAAAAATCTCTTTGCCTTGCGGATGACACGAAACTTTTCCGTGTGGTAAAAACAAGAGAAGATCGTGAAGAGCTCCAGAAGGATCTCTGCAAACTGGGGGAATGGGCTGTGAAATGGCAAATGTGTTTCAATGTAGGAAAATGTAAAGTAATGCATATTGGGGCAAACAATGAAAACTTTATCTATTAACTCACGGGCTCTGAGCTATCCGTGATGGATCAGGAAAGAGACCTTGGTGTGTTGGTGGACAGCTCAATGAAGGTGTCTCCCCAATGTGTGGCAGCGGTGAAGAAGGCCAATTCCATGCTAGGGATTATCGAAAAGGGGATTGAAAATAAAACAGCCAACATTATAATGCCATTATACAAATGATAGTAAGGCCACACCTGGAGTATTGTGTACAATTATGGTCACTGCATCTCAAAAAAGACATAGTGGAACTGGAAAAGGTGCAGAAAGGTGACTATAATGATTACTGGGATGGAGCACCTCCCTTATGAGGAAAGGCTAATATATTTGGGGCTCTTTAGTCTGGAAAAAAGGTGCCTGAGGGAGGATATGATTGAGATGCACAAAATAATGCAGGACATGAGTGAAGTGGATAGAGGGAAGCTCTTCTCCCTCTCACAAAATACCAGAACTAGGGGACGTACACTCAGCTTGTGGACTGGAAGAGTAAGAACAGACAAAAGAAAATATTTTTTCACCCAGCACGTTGTTAGTCTGTGGAACTCCCTGCCACAGGATGTGGTGATGGGATCTGTTCTGGATACCTTCAAAAGGGGATTGGACAGATTCCTGGAAGAAAAGTCCATCACAGGTTACAAACCATGATGGAGATGTGTAATCTCCAGGCTTAAAACTGGGGTACTTCAAGGACCAGATGCAGGGGAGTGGTATCAGGAGACAGATACAACTTTACCTCCTGACTAATATGATACCGAGATAGCCTGCATAATTAAAAACTGTAAACCGCCCAGAGACTACTTGAAGTGGTATGGGGCGGTCTATAAGCAGAACACACTTTACACCGGAGGTCAAAGAGCATAGAATGTCCCTCCAGATATTGGTAGAATACAGTTTACATAAGTTGGCTTATAGAATCACAGAATCATGAAATTGGAAGGGGGCTGAGAGGCCATCAGGTTCAACCCTGCTCAATGCAGGAATCCAAATCAAATAACTAGGGGACATCCACTCAAATTGAGGGCTGGAAGAGTAAGAACAGACAAAAGAAAATATTTTTTTCACCCAGTGCATTGTTAGTCTGTGGAACTCCCTGCCACGGCATGTGGTGATGGCATCTGACCTGCATGCCTTCAAAAGGGGATTGGACGATTCCTGGAGGAAAAGTCCATCACAGGTTACAAACCATGATGGAGATGTGTAATCTCCAGCCTTTAAACCAGGGTACTTCAAGGGTCAGATGCAGGGGAGTGGTATCAGGAGACAAATATCTAGTTTCATGCACTCCCAGACGCATCTGGTGGGGCCACTGTGAGATACAGGAAGCAGGACTAGATGGCTCGTTGGCCTGATCCAGCATGGCTCTTCTTATATTCTTATGTTCTTATGAGATATTTTGGGTGGTTGTTTAATTTTCTTTTGAATGCCTCCAGCGCCTGGAGAGGTCTCTACCTCCCAAGGTGATTGGTTCCTTTGTTGTACTGTTCTAACAGTTAAGAAGTTTTCCATCCTTGGCTGATGATAATGGTAGGCTGGCATTCACCCTACATCTCGGAGGAGGGTTGCAGGAAGAAAGAGAAAGGGCAAAAGAAGATGTTGATGAAAGGGGCAAATGGCAATCAAACCCGTCTCTGACATTTCAATTAATTTTTAAATGCAGTATTGGCCAAATGAACCCAGTGGCTAATCACAGTAATGGGTGCTGGCTTTGCATCCCCGCATCTGGGGGCCACACTGACAACACATAGCTCTCGTAATGAAGGGCACCTGAAATGCTAGCCCCTACAATATCACTTGCTGTTTGGTAAGTCCCGGGGTCATAAACTGATGCATAACCTTTCCTTAGAAGTGTGTGTTCTGATTATGTAACAGGGAGAAATGAATGCCCTAGTACCCGTGATGCACATTTATTACAATTGAAACTGGCATGTGCAGTGGGATTAATGTCAGCAGTGAACAGAAATGCAAAAATAGATCCTGAATAACAACTGTGCCAGAGGGGCGGACTGTCTTTTCCATCTGCCACTGCTGTCCTAAGCTGCACTGCCCTTAAGCTGGTCTGCTATTTATATCCTCTCTGCTGCATATATAGCAAGTCAGTGCTGAGTGTCTGGTTTTGCTTTATCAGAAATCTTAGAGTCCTGGAGTTTTTTTTTCAAGTCTTTCCAATAATGCAGAGGCATTTGAAGTAAATAAAAAGTCCTAAAAACTGGATGCTTTAGAGTTCTCAAGATATGACAATATTGTCAGCACTGGGAATGAATTCTCATGAAACTTCCCTTTGACTGCCCTTGGTATGTGTGTGTGTGTGTGTGTGTGTGTTGTTTGGACCTTTGTTTTGTGAAATCTTTGAAAGGGTGGGTTGTTCAATGCTGACAACTGCCAAATTCGAATACACACGGCAGAGTGTGTATACGCGATGCAGTTTTGCAATGCCAGATTTGCTAGATGAGTGGTGGTACTTTATATAGTGGGGAGCTTTAATGGGATGAGGAAAACGTCAGACCCGTGGGGTTCACTCAGCCAGCCAGCGGGCTTCCTGTGCTGTCACCAGTGCATAGAGCTAATGGGATACTTGCAGACATTTAAACGCCTTGCATAGATGTGAGCTGTGCTTTGAAGGCCAAGAAGCTTGCTCCTGAGTAGATATGCATGGAACTGAGCTTTGCTTTGCATGTTTTGTGGGATACTATCCACACTGGCAAGATTTATATCTGATCATGTCATATAGCATGCTTTGCCTTGCATACTCTACCCTTGCGCCCCCCCCCCACTCCCATTAATGCTCCATCAGCATTTTTTAAACTGGAATTTGGTCCCTGGACCAAGATCCACAGCCTGCCTCTACCTTACATAGATCTATTCCACTGTTGGCCTCAATTTAACCTATGCCACATGATGGATGGAATAAGCTTTTGTTCAAGTCTTGCAGCAGGAAGCTTAAAGTGATTATAGAAGGTTCTGCATCTTTTAGTCCCGCTGTGATCTTGAGAGGAAGTTTGCACTAAGAATGGGGACTTGTCCAAGTTCTGATGATGCCAGCTGGACTGGCTGTGGTTCTTTGGTTGTCCTGGAAATGAGATGAATCACAGGGTGGTCAGCACCAAAGGATTAGAATACTTGATTTTTATCTGTAAGGTAAAAGCAAAGCAAAATGTTCTGCTTATATACCGCCCTATACCACTTCAAGTAGTCTCTGGGCAGTTTACAGTTTAATTACAATATGCAGGCTACACATTCCCCACCCCACCCCCAGCAAGCTGGGTACTCATTTTACTGACCTCGGAAGGATGGAAGGCTGAGTCAACCATGAGGCTGCTACCTGGGGTTGAACCCCAGGTCGTGAGCACAGTTTTAGCTGCAGTACAGGCATTTAACCACTGCGCCACAAAGTAGGTTTAAATTGTAGATACCCATCCATCCATTCTCAGCTGTGCCAGGTCTTGGTGCCTTATCACACAGATGTTTGCATATATAATATGTTATGTTGTGTAGGGCTATTGGCTTACTATTACTAGCAGACGGTATGGACAACTATAACAACAATAAAATGTTATTTGTGCACTCAAGCCCACGGCAACAGTAGCAATACAAAAGTAGCTTGTAGAGTTCACAGAGTTCAAGTGTCTCTCTGATTTCCACGTCAGACAAAAATCCAATATATCTTCCTCGGCTGGGTTGGGTATCCATAACCCAAAAGAATCTTCAAAACCTTAATATAAAATATTGATATAATCATATGAAATTCATGATTTCACGGTGTAGATTTACCCCTCCAGTACATGTGTAAATTATATCTAAACCAAATGGGCGAATACCTTAGTGGTCCAACAGGAAACAGCAGCTGCAGCCTCTTTAGCCCTCCTACTTTTTCTGAAATTCAAAGCTCTTACTCATAGCCCTTCTGTTTCCTAGTCCCACCCCTTTGGGCTGAACCAATATTTCATAGGGCTGCACATGGATGTAGCACTTGCACACCACAGGGAGAACAAGAACCAAGATTAAGAAGAAGGGACTTGGAGAGTCTCTTTGTGTTCCCTCGAGTCTATTCAGCCAATCAGGCCAAGAGAGGGAGTCGTGTGGCAGCCTGGCAATTCATGAGCCTTCTTTGTAGCAGTGATGCAGGTCCTGAGGAAAATATCAGGGATCAAATGTAATCTCTGGGCTAAGATTTGGGAAGATCCATCTGTTCTTCAGTTTCATGTGTACATTTCTGTTCTTATTCCAAGCCTAAATTTTGCATGTCACAGCAGTTGGCAAGTGCTCTGACCTTTTGGGAAAAAACAGATCCCATAAGCTTATAGTGTGCATATTCCATTCATTTCCACACGTGCTTCTTCATATACAATCATGTACTGAAGTGAACAGGGAAGATTTGTTCACATCGATAGGCAAACTATGCCTGTGGTTCTGCACAGGAGATAATAATAATAATAATAATAATAATAATAATAATAATAATAATAATAATAATAATAATAATAATAATAATAATAATAATAATAATAATAATAATAATAATA
>JAHTLZ010000240.1:1115964-1128197 GCA_023846285.1 Phrynocephalus versicolor
TAATAATAATAATAATAATAATAATAATAATAATAATAATAATAATAGGCATCAGTCAGCTGCAGAAAGCCACCTTACTGGGATCTGCTCACATAATTCACAGATACATCACTGAGTCCTAAACGCTTGGGAAGTGTTCAACTAGTGATTGGTAATACAAAATCCAGTGTAGATGGCTGTGTGGCTAATAATAATAATAATAATAATAATAATAATAATAATAATAATAATAATAATAATACCTTTATTGTCAATGTACAACATGTGCACAATGAAATGCTTCATTTATTATTTTATCATTCTTTTAATCCATCGTTATGGAGTCTGTTGGTGATGGATACTGTATTATACTTTTGTTTAGTTCTAAATAGTTCAGTTATCTAAAATCCGTGGTTTTTAATGACACAGTATATTGAATGTTCCAGCTCCTAAATAATAGTAGCTCTTTAAGAATTTGCAGGTATGTAAGAAATAGTGGAGTGGCAACAGGTTTTTGGAAAACTCTCCTTTCCCCATGCAAGAACGGTAATATGTTAAGCACCCAGCTTAAATACATGGTGTTACTGTTAATACTGCATGAAAGTGGAGTGTAAAGTAACAATGAAAGTTGGGTTGTCAGGGAAGGGTTCGTATTCTTTCTTCCCAATCCAAGGGGAGGGGAAACAAAACACAACTGTTTTCGCTTTTTATATGAGCAAATGGTTGTGATCTCTCCCCTCCCCACATTGCATATATTCATTGCAAAATATACAATGCACAGAAAATGCATTGATATTAGATCGATTAGATAATATAATGCTGCATCATAAATCTCTGATCGGTAATTATGTCTGTTGTAAATTATAGACACACTAGTTGACAATGCTGAACCTCTTAGCGAAATTGCTTGAGTGGTTTGTGTCAAGTGATTTGTGTCGAATTATTGTTATTGTTAGAAACACGGAACCTTTAGGTGCTTGCATGCTGCGTTTGTTGCCTTCATTTTCTGCGCAACTCCATATCTTGCCTTCTGGTGAATTTTGTTTGTGATTGGTGACCGGAAAGTCTGAACTGCTTATTTTGTAGGTCTGCTTGCCCAGGCTTCTACTTTTGAGGAAGTTATATAGTGTTAAGGAATAATAGCTGAGCGAGCCTCTAGCTCAGGAGCCTCTAGCTCAGGAACGGAGAGCCTTTGGCTCTCCATATGTCAGCATTCGGAGCCTATAATGCCAATGATAAAGGATTGTGGCAGTTGTGGTCTAAAACATCTGAAGGGTCAAAGGTTCCCCCACCACCATCTGTTCTAGTTTGTCACCTGCTCAAAGTCTCACAAACAAGGAAGGATTGGGAACATTTGAAGAAACGGTGAAATGGAGAGGTGACCCTACCTAGGTCTTCTGCAAAGGTATTATGGGCCGAAAGGGTAGCAAATGAGTGCATAAAGCCCTTTAAGAAAGCAGAGGAGGCTCTGATGACTACAGAGATTGGCTTCAGCATTGGGCAGTCTAAAGTGATGGCCTCGGGTCGGGGGGGGGAGGCATAAATGGCAGCAAATTATTATACAGTATTTTCATTTTGTTGCAGTTTTGGAGGAGCTGGTGGGGGTTTTCTCCTTCATGTGCCAAAGTCATTTGACTGGCTTTGCATGCGAGGAACCTTGATCTGGGCGGGTTGCATTTGCTGTGCTCCTTCAGGCAGCAGCAAGATGAGTAGAGAAGTTTTAAGTGCCACAGACACTTTTCTTGGCAGGCAGATTTCAGAATCTGGAATGCCTGAGCGAGTTAAATAGAAACAAATGGAAGGATACAGGCCTTGTTCCTCTGCATCTCTGGACCTTGTAGACAAGCCACTGGCTTGCCCAAATGATTATTTCAATGGTTATGCAAGGATGCAGTGCTGCCCTTTTAAAAGAGGAGGGAGCACAGAGGGCATTCAGTTTTGCAGCAGACACTCCCTGTTTATTGGCTGGAGAGGCTGATGATCCTGAGATAGCTTCCCAGCGCCTCTCAGTGCCTAATTAAGTGGCGGAAATGAGAGTGCATCCAAGTTCACTGTCGTTGGCTGGTAAGTAGCGCTGAAGCATGGGGATGTAATTTTGGTACTCTCTAAGCAAGGAGGAGAAATCAGTAGTTCTGTGAAAATTCTAGGGTGTTAGACAAAGACTCTCACCAACCTTTTCTGCATCTCCCTCCTCTCAGGAACAAACAGCAGCTAGGAGTGTTTTGAGAAGACTGAAGATTCTGAAAGAAACCTTCCTTAAATGGAGGAGGGTTAAAGCGACTGCTGTTACCGAATCCTCTACTCGCTTTCCAAGTGACTACACTGGTTCTCTGACAGATCCTCTTCAATTTAGCATCTTTCCAGCATCCTCCAGTGCCAGCCTTGTCGTGACCATGGCCAGGAGAAGGAGCACAAACAAGCATTTAACGGCAGAGCTTCAAGGGAGTGTGCCGGAGCTCACACGCTGGGGAGGAAACCTTGCTGGCTGAAGAATGTAGTGACAAGAAAGCCACTGTTGGGCTCTTGAACTGGGACC
This sequence comes from Phrynocephalus versicolor, assembly GCA_023846285.1. Classification (NCBI taxonomy): domain Eukaryota; kingdom Metazoa; phylum Chordata; class Lepidosauria; order Squamata; family Agamidae; genus Phrynocephalus; species Phrynocephalus versicolor. Next base: position 1,118,480 of record JAHTLZ010000240.1, read on the forward strand.
TGAATCCAGAAGGGGGACCCTTGGCCATCTCCCAACAGATGAGGTCAGCTATTCAAAGAGAGCTGAGGATGCCTAGACATTTGCAAAACAGTCAATCAGTCCAGCAGTTGGTTTGTGTGCACCACCAGAGCATGGAAATGTGAATGAATTTCAGAAATGTCCCAGACCGGTGCCCTTGTGACTTGTGCACTGCTGGAGACCTTCTTTTGTGATGCAGAGTCAACACAGCTGTAATTGCAGACTCTTCATTATTTAAGCCTCCAGGTCTTGAGCCCTAGCACTCTATTTCCAGCGGCTCGTTAAAAATGGATACAAATGGATCTTCTTCAACTCATTTGTAAACAAAAAATCTTGGTGGGGACGGGGGGGGGGGAGGGAAGAAACCAGGGAAGCATTTGCTGGAATGGAAAAAGAGTGCGGAATAAAAGAAGTCCTGGACTGGCATTTGGATTTCCCAATAGTTTCTGCTTAAAACTTTCCATGGATCTTGTTATGTCCATGTCAGCATTATTGAGATCCCTCTGTGGACCAGCTTATTACAACCCATGAATATGTGATTTCTCTGGACTATGACCACAGGACACCACAATGGGAGTCTAGGGAGCCACCGGTATGTAAGATGGAATCGGGAAGATAGTGGAGAAGATTATACCAAGAGTGAGGTCTATGCGGAGGACAAGCAAGGCAGGCAGCGCCGGTTGACCCCTTTCGAGAAACTCACTCTGGATATGTCTCAGGATGAGAAAGTGGTGAAAGAATTAACTCTAGGGAAGAGGATTGGGCTCTATCGCATCAGAGGCGAGATTGGGAGTGGGAATTTCTCCAAAGTGAAACTTGGCATTCATTCTCTAACCAAAGGTAAGCCCTGTTATGTGTGGAGCAATGTGTTTGGGTGATTTATTCTGTAGCAATGCATTGACAGGCATAACAGGTAGGTAGCCCAACCACTGGCAAGACGGTGTGTGGAAGAAGCACCATAACAGTGGCAACTGGTAGCAAGTGTGGTTACTGACGTGGGAGATGGAACTGAGTGTGAGAGGGAAGATGGGGGGAGTGGGTGTGCATATGCACATGCACACATGCACAAAAACACTTAAAGAGAGAGAGAGAGAGAGAAAGGAAGACAGAGACATACCGTATGTCTGTGAAGATTCTTAGTCATCCAGGTGAATTTATCTGGAAGTTGAGTCATGGCAACTGGACTTCTTTTTCTTGTGAGATAGAAATGTTTCGCTGCTCATCCAAAGAGCTTCATCATACAGAGACAGAGAGAGAGAGAGAGACCTACAGATGTGGGCAGGGATTCACTCAGACTATCAATCACCCTTCACCCTGTGCAGAAGAATCTCTTCCCTTCAAACTGAAATTCTGCTTTCAAGCTATTCCCTTTTCCTCTTGGCTTGGCTCTCCACCCCACTGCCCATTCTCTATCTCTTTTTTCTCTCTTGAACTCAAAAAGGCTGAGGGTCTGGCAGGAGAGGAACACACATGTCCTTTCTCACTGCAGTTAGGAAACAGGGCGACAGGAATGGGCTGGTTGGACCTGTGATTGACGGCAGTGCCCCGAAATGTCTTGCTGCAACTCATGCCCATCTGTTTTTTCCTTCGCATGCCAAGATCAGAGAGACCTTAATAAAATGGGCCGATGGGTTATACAGAACCAGAGTTTGGGTGACTCTGAGCCAGAATTTGGAAGAGTTACAATTGTAAACATGCAAACAGAGGAGTTCTGAGATTGTAACCCAAAAAGTATCTTAACAAAGCTGTGGATATTTTTAAAAGGATTTCCTACAACTTGGATTTTGTAGAATTTAAAAATCTCCAAAAGCTGTGAATCTATACATGTGAAATGCCAGTATTGACCCTTCTCAAATTTTAAGATTTCCAAAGAAAGATTTCAGGGGAGAGATTAGCTTCCTCTTTAAGACACAGATTTTGTTCAAACTCTTTTGCTTTCTGTCTGTTCTGGTTGAATGATGAAGTACTTAACTCTGATGCCTCAAATTCTGAGTTTCCAGGGAGACATAGACCAGAGCAAACAATGGTAGCAATCAACATGTGTGTGTGTGTGTGTGTGTGTGTGTGTGTGTGTGTGTTTAATAAAAAATATTATGGTCATCCTCCTTTATGACAGACTGTGTTGGCTGAGCTAAATGGGAGGTTCAGTTTAATATGTGGAGGGCCCTCCCTGGTGGACCAATTCAAGTTGCAGCTACTAAATTTCTTTGCAGCAGGAGAGAATACAGCGGAACAGCTTATTTTGTGATGTTAGCAGTCGAAGGCGAGGAAATGCGAGGCAAACTGGCTGCAATGTAATGAGTGTTGAGATCTGCATATTTTTGCTGAAAATATACTAAATTATTTGTCACATCAAGCTTAAAATTTTAAAGCCACCCTCAAGTAGCAGGGCTAGTAACTTAGTTGATTACTCTCAACAAGAGCTTCTGTTTCACATTCAGTCTGTTGTGGCTTCAGATGGTTCACTCACTGACATATCAATAGAAGAGGAAATATTCTAATATCCCCCTTCTCTATATCTTTTTGCTTGTCATCCGGAACTAACACACTAATTTTGAAAAGATGGTCCTGAAGGAACACACTGAAGTGTTACTTGGTTAATCTGTTTAACATCGGGATGCAGCCATAGCAGAGAAAGACCTCCTTGACCCCCCTCCCCTTTATTATCCAACCCAGCAGTGCCTTCTCTGACTGGCATCTTTTCCATAAAATTGGGATGCTAAGGATTGATCCTCTTAGCTTTCTTCAGGCAAACCATGAAAAATAAAGGTGAGTGCTAAAGCCCTAGAGCAGTGTGGGCGAACCTATGGCACGGGTGCCAAAGGTGGCACTCGGAGCCCTTTCTGTGGGCACCCGACATTGCCGTTTCATAGCCACTTCTATTCAGGTTAGGGTTAAGGTTCGGGTTTGGGTTAGGGTTAGGTATGGGCACTTTGCGAAAAATTAGTGGGTTTTGAATCCCAGCTTGGGCACTCGGTCTCCAAAACGTTTGTCATCACTGCCCTAGAGTGTTAGGTATTAATCTCTTTGGGGTCACAACCCTTTTTGATAACCTAGTGAAAGTTATGGACCTCTTCCCCCCCCTCCGACCAAATCACATAAACAACATATAAATTTTTGATGATGATGATGATGATGAGGAGGAGGAGGAGGAGGAGGAGAAGCAAAAAAAAAGGGTAAAACCTAGGGATGTGCCTCTCACATTTTTGGACACCATCTCCCAACAAGCACAAGGGCTGCTTTCTTTCTAAACAGGAAGGTAGGCCACAAAGACTTCAGGGTAGGCTTTTCTTCAGATGAGTCACATGAAAATGATCTGCCAGGTGAAACTTCAGCATTGGAGAAATGCTGGTAGCTGATGCCCAGAAAATCCAAGTGACACATCCCTAGAGAGTATGCTGAGTAACTGGTTCAAATACTGTCTTATAAACCTCCTGCTCTATCTCCAAATGGTCTGTTGTCATTTTCACTGTAGTACACATCACCTTTTGCTTCCGTCTGAAAAAGAGCTTGGGAATGTCGCAATTTTTGTATAATGGTTCTAGAACACCTCAGCTCCTAGCTAGGGTATCAAGAGAGGGGAAAAGGTTTATTTAGAATATTTTTACTTATTTAGAATATTTTTACCCCACCTTTCTTCTTGGAAAAGGACCCAATGTGGCTTACAATAATAAAGGACAACATACAGCCCAGAATATTTAAGACATGTTCAACTCAAGAACAGGGAATTAGAAGAGGCATTTTAGAACATTAAAAGGTAATGTTAAAGCTGCAAAGAGCATGCAAAAAGAAAATTTCCATTGTGAAGGATGGAAACTAATATGAAAAACACTGTGATTCTGTACTCTCAAAGGCTTTCACGGCCGAGATCTGATCGTTGTTTTATTTATTTATTTACTTTGAATATTTTTACCCCATGTTTCTCCTTGGAACATAAGAAGAGCCAAGCTGGATCAGGCTAAGGGCCATCTCGCAGTGGGCCCAATGGATGCTCCTGGGAGCGCACAAGACTAGATATCTGTCTCCTGATACCCATTTTCCTGCATCTGGGCCTTGATTTACCCTGTTGTTTTTAAGTCTGAAGATTACATATCTCCCCTTCGTGGCTTGTAACCTGTGATGGACTTTTCCTCCAGGAAAAGTTCTGATCTGGAAGACATATCAGGCAAAACATGGCCAAAATCACCTGTATCTACCTTTATTTTCGGAATCTGTAAATCTGATTATTACCTGTTTGTAGGATCTCTTATCTTTAGGGATCTGATTGGGGCTCATTTTGTGTCACAGAGCATCCACAACTTTCCTGAACCCATTTGAAATTAAGAATGGTTGATATTGCTGCAGATTTTCTGGTAGGAGCAGATTTCCAATTAAAATATTCAAAATTTGTATCCAATCAAGAGAAAGTTAATTATAGTTTGGTTCCACTGAAATCAACAAGACAGGTTTGGTGTGAGACACAGGACATTTTAGGAACACTTAAGATGGGCTGCATATGTGGCTTTCTGCCTTTCATCAGATGTTTTTCTCCAACTGTATGTACAGTACTTTGAAAGAGTAGTGATTGTTCATATATAAACTAACTGCCCAACTGAAGCTCCCTATTAGATTGCTCATCCAACCCAGTATTGCCTTCTCTGGTTGACATCAACTCTTCAGGGGCTGGAGCTGAGGCTGCCTACATCTCCCAAAAGGACCCATATTCCACCTTTTCCCTAAAATTGGGATGCTAGGGATTGATCTTCTTAACTTTCTTCAGGCAAACCATGAAAAATAAAACTGAGCTATAACTTTCACCACTTGAGTGCTGTCCCCTGTCACACTCCTGTATATTTTTCTAAAGTCAAAGTGGTTGCAGCATGCTTCAAAGCATACAGGTGAAGAAACATTCTTTGACAAGAAAGATTGAAGAGGGATAGAAATTCTTTTGCTTCCAAAGTGTGTAAAACCTATCTCTGTCCTCTATGGCTTTATACACAGGCCCAGTCCAATTGTTAGGCAGAATGAGACAGCTTTTTCAGAATGAATCATTGTTTGTGCATACATGTGACCACACTTGTCTGCATTGAGCTTTTGGGAGGTGTTGGGTATTTTAAACATGTAAATAATTCCAAACAAGCAGGAACTTCTCCCTAAAAATGTAGGAAATATTTTGCTGTTGAAAGGCCATGTTTGTGTGAGTTTTCCCCCTGCTCTCCTTTGTCCTGTCCAAGAAATACAGGGGGAAAATTGTCAGGTTGCTGTGATAGATTTATCTTCTTGACAAGCATGCTGGGGATCCATGCTGGGTGGCTAGATTAGATTCAGAAGCATCTGGTGGTATCTACAGAAGTGCAGATTGATCAAAATTCGAGTGACAGTTCCATTTACACACCAGGTCATAGCATAACCGCCCTGAGTCCCATCCCTGGTGAATAGGTGCGGTATATAAGTGTGAAAATAAATAAATAAAAATAAATAAATAAAATAGGCAAGTAGGTATGGGACTGGGAACGGTTTGGCCAAGATCTAAAGAGGTCCTTGAATGATGCTCTACTATAGGATATTAAGACCTGCATTCAGTGACACCTGACTGCCTCCATGACAGAACACTCATCCCTTTCATAGCCTCTGCATCGCTTTCAGGAGGACTGGAGAGCACGTAGAGAGCTGCAGTGGGGATGAAAATGTTCCCCTCCCAGTTTTACTGACAAAACCAATTCTATTTAGCATTAGATGCCCTTTGGAACCTGGCCTTTGTCTTTTGCTTTGACATGGCATATACCCTGTCCCTGTCTTAGATGATGAAATGCATTCCCATCTCCTAAGTGGCACGTGCCATGTTTGCCATGTTACACTGACACTGAAGCTCGCTTGCCATTCTGTCGCTCATTTGTCTGTGCTCAGAGAAAGATCTCCGATGCTCTTGGCAGCCTCCTTCGTTTTCTCACCATCCTGGATAACGCGGTGTGAGCTGCCGATTAGGTCATTTCATTCATAATTCAAGATAATTTCTGAACATGTTGAATCATCATTCAATCCCACATGAATACAGTGGTACCTTGTATAAAGGAATTAATGCATTCCCAATGAAATTGTGTTAAGCAAATTTTCCTTTATACAAATTTCCCATAGGAATGCATTGAAAACAGAGTAATCCCTAATCACGACCATTGTTATGTTGTACAGATTCGCCCCATAGGCGATTCTGTTAAGCAAATTTCCCCTATCTCCGGAATTTTTTATGTTGTACAGATTTTATGTTATACAAACCGCTGTCCACGGTACTGCTGTTTCCTTTGGTTTATCCAGTTTGTAGGATATAGAACAGGCTGTAACTTTTTTTTCATATCTGCCTCATTTACTCAGGGGTCTTTGTGAAGAATTTTGTCAGATGCTTTTTGAAAAAAAGTCCAGGTATAATAATGGCCCAAATCCTGTTGCATGATGTAGCAAATCACCTACCCATCTACCCTTTCAAGCTCCCTCTTGAAAGATGGTCTCTTCACCTGTACGCTTTGAAGCATGCCACAACCAGTACTCTAAGCAGTGGTTCTGAGCCTTGGGTCTCCAGATGTTCATAGACTGATACTCCCAGAAACCCTGGCCAGTACAGCTAGTAATGAAGGTTTTGGGGAGTTTTAGTCCAAGAACATCTGGGGACGCGAGGTTAGGAACCACTGCCCAGAAGAATGAAGGGATGTGACAGAAGCACGGCCATCTTCACTTTACCATCAGTTGCCCCCAACGTGCTCAACACTGGCTTCTTGTCATTCTGGAGAGAAATGACAACAAGTGGTGCCCCAGGTTTCTATGCTGGGCTTACTGTTGTTCAACATCTTTATGAAGGACTTGGATGACGAAATGGGAGGATGCTCACTGAATCTGTTAAGTGACACCAGCCGTTGCGAAGTAGCCAAATACTTCACAAAGCAGGGTTCAAGATTATTTTAAATAAATTGAGTTTTGGAGCGGTAAAAAAAAGTTGAGTTCTCCATTTAGGTAAGAAGAATCAGAAGCATAAATTCAGCATGGGTGACATCTGACATGGCAATTTTATACATGTGAAAGACATTTAGGGGTCTTCATAAACCACTGGCTAAACATGAATCAGCAGTGGGATGTGGTGGCAAAAAAGGTTAATGCAATTACAGTATTTACTATACCTAGCTTGAGAGAAGTACTGCAATTAGAAAGTCCTCTTTTGCTGTGGTCAGACTTCACATGGAATATTGTGTCTAATTCTGGGTACCACACTTTATTTCACACACACACACACACCAAATACACATTAAAAAGATTAACATAAGAGTAAACAACAGTGCTCCCCTCCACCAGCTGGACCTTTTAATCAATATTATCCCTTATTATCCTCCCTTCCAGAACTGAATTGATTGTTGCACTGGAACTTTTACCCTTATTTCTTGAACAAGCACAGATTCAATAAATCTACCCCATATATCATAAAAACATCTTTTTTTAAAAAAATTCTCCTTTCTTAATCTTTAAATTACACGTCAATTTGTCATTTAAGGCAATACATTCCAAACTTCATTATACCATTCGTTCATCATACATAATTCATAATTTCCCTTCCAATTCCTAGCTATAATTAATCTAACCGCTGTCAAGAGAGTAGTAATCAACTCTCTAGTTTTACATTACATTTTCCACATTTTAAGAAGGATACTGCCAACCTGACATGGGCCCAAAGGAAAGTGACTAAGATTGTAACATGTCTGGAAGCTGACCAGTGTGAAGAAGGGTTGATGCCAGTGGATGAACTTGGCCTGGAAAAGGCAAGAATGGGACAGAGTATAGTAGCCATTTTCTAAATACAAAAGTAGAACAGGTGATACCTTTAGGCTACTAGAAAAATAACAAAAAGTTGCTAATATTTTGAGGGCAAAATCTCACTTCTTCAGAGCTGTACCAACAGGTTAAACCATGGCGAAAGAGAAATTGCCAGGAGTTATTTCTTAGATGTAAAGTCCGGCAAGATGGAAAATATGCCACCACGTAGTTCGTTGAGGCCCAGGGCTTAGCTCTTCTGAGGCTGCATCTGAAGTAAAAGGTGGTGTTTTTATTTGTCCCAGTCCTTCAAACAACATGTCAGGGCTCACGTACACACTTTCACACACCTCTCTCCATGTGGCTCTTTGAGGCTAATGGCCCCTTCTTAGCCAGGGAAGGGGGGGAGGGCTGGTGCATTTCATTTCGGGCTTGGGATAAAATTTGGAAAAGTCCACTAGGTGCTGCCACTTGGATCAAATAAAAAAGTGGGTGCAGTCTTGTTGTGTCTCCGTTGATGGTCCATTTGCCTCCTCCTTTGTATGTATGGGGAGGGGCGGCTCATTTCTGATATCTCAGAATTTCCAATGGAAGCAAAACAAGTTGAGGCGCCATATAGCCATTACAAAAACCAAATACAAATTAGAACAGGTGATACCTTTAGGCTACTAAAAATAACAAAAAAGTTGCTAATATTTTGAGGGCAAAATCCCTCTTTTTCAGAGCTGTACCAACAGGCTAAACCATGACAAAAGATGAAGTTGCCAAGAGTTATGTCTTAGCCAGTAGTTTCTTAGTTGAAGCTTGGAGCTTAGATGTTCTGAGGCTGCATCTGAAGTAAAGGGTGGTGTTTTTATTTGTCCCAGTCTTCCAAACAACATGTCTAATATTTGAAGGGTCTGTCAGGGAAAAACCCAGAGGAAGCTTGTTCTGTATGGCTCCTGATAGTTGGACAGAAAGTAATAGATTGAAATTATGACAAGGGAGGTTCCCACTAAGTGAGAGGAAGGACTCTCTCACCCCACGAGCAGTTTGATAGTAGAATGGGGGTGCTCACAAAGTGCTTGGAATTTCTTAATGGAGTTTTTTGAAAGAGTTTGGACAGCCATCTGTCAAGGGTGGTTTGGCTGTTGATTTCCTGCTTCCCGTTCAGCCCCACAGTTCTGTGATTCTGTATAGGCTACATATAACATGTATCTTTGTATGTGTGCACACACTTTCATGTGAATTCCAGTTTATAGTGGAATACCATTCCCTTCTTCTGGGGTGTGCAGCTTGCCCAAGACTGTGGCTGGCTTTACTTGCAGGTGGCACAGTGGGGAATTGAACTCCCAAACTCTGGCTGTGCTGCCAGATGTCTAAACCACTGAACTCTCCAGCCAGCTAGTAACTTCCTATATACTGTAGTGTAGACTCCATGATGATAGCGTCTACGGCATGCATATGCTTAGAACAGATCAAGCAGTCATCTTTCATACAGCAAACCAGCTGAATGCTCTGAACATACCTGATCTTACATAATTTTGGCTGCTAAGCAGGTTCAGGTCTGCTGAACAGTTGGTTGGGAGACCACGAAGGAGTACCAGAAATTTCCAGGTACGGATGAGAAAGAATCCAGCCTGAAATACTGGAGAATGGGTTCTAGTTACAATTGACAATACTGGGATAGATTAACCAAGAGTCTGATTCAGTAGCTTTGCAGAGGCAGCAATACTGATGCCATGACCAGTGCCAGAAAGCTATTTTGGGCTGCATGTGATGTGTACCCATTGGGTAACAGTAAATAATTTTCTGAGTCAGATCATGGCCTAAGGATTGGAGAGTCAACTGTAAAAATGCCTGTGGTAGGCCTGTACCAACTATGGTGCCTCATCACAATTCTGATGAAAGGAATGGCTGATTCACAGCCTTCTGTAACGGGTCCGTGCCA
>JAHTLZ010000240.1:1128207-1151275 GCA_023846285.1 Phrynocephalus versicolor
TCATTATGCCTAGAGATTATTGATACAGCCAAATCATTCCCTTCACTGACAGGCAAAGTGGTCTCAAAACTGTAATTCTGAATGGGCGTCATAAGGCCCCTTTGGGGACTCTGGAACATTTGAAGGAGGCCATAGACTGGAAACATTCTTCATACCACCATCTTATAAGGTTCGTTATGTAAATCATACAGTCCTAATTTGGCCTACGTTTCTTTCGTATTGTGTTGATGGCTGTAGCCAAAAAGAAAAAAGATTGAGAATATCAGCTTTAAAAGAATCGTTTTGTCCAGTAACAGTGGCAATGTGATTGTCTGTGTTGGTTCAGAAATAAGCCACTCCGAATTCCTTTATTTATTTTCTTGATCTCTATTCAGTCTATTCAGTGAGTTGAAAGAGCCATACAGGGTGTTTTTCACCTTACTTGGCTCTCACAGGAGCCCTGTGAGGTGAGGCCTTTCCCAAGGTGTGTTTGGCGGCTTTGTGATCTCAAGTATTCTAAGCACTACACCAGCTTCCAAAGCCATGTCTGTGTCTGAAAGATAAGCTGCGTGCTTGAGCTGTGTGTGAGAGATTTCACGCAGGTGCAACAAGTGTATCCTTCTACTGTATTTGGCTTCTATTCCAAATGAGGCATGTCCACCCCATGCTTGGTTTCAGGCAGTTACATCAGCCACTGAGATCAGGCACTGCTTGTCCAATGATGTAGTTGAGGAGGTCACCTCAGCCTTTCCCTCTCAAAATGTCCGACCGGTTGTGTGGTCAAGATGACTGTGTTTCCTCCTAAAGCTCCCAAATTCAAATTGTGGAGGCAAGGTGTGAAAAGCGGCATGAGCGATGGGTATGTGTGCGTTTATGCAGGGACACTCAGCCACTGCAGAAATGGTTACTGTATTGAGATTTACTGCTGCTTGGGCTTTGACTAGCCCTGAAATAATCATGCTGAACTTTCCCACTCACTCACCCCCACAATATTGCTGTGCTTAAAAGAAAGCTGAACGTTTTTCAATAGTGATTGCCATTCAGGGATTTTTTTACTGTTACAGTTCTTCTGTATCTTGATTTTACATTATATTGCTTGTTTATGATAAAGGGCCATTACTTATTGGGTACAATAAAGTATCCTTTAACAATGTTTGAATATATCAGTTTTCCATGATAGCCTCCTGTTATCCTGGGCACACCTATTCAGCAGAACATGCTGTTAATTCTCTGTTCTTTTTTGGAGCTAACAAGATGGTCATGTCTCGCTCTCCATGTTTTGTTGCTAATGCTGTCACATATTCATTTGTGGGCTTAAGATGTAATGTTTATTTGTTGCTTCTAGACTGTTGTATTTTTGAAGGGTTTTTGAGGAGAAGTTTGGCCATTTTGAGTCGTTTCCTTATTTTTGAAGGCTTGAAATAATTAAGAATTGAGTTAAAAGAATGCATTGGTAACATAGTATCAGAGAATTCCTATTTTGTCCTACTTTTAAGAAGATACAATCAAAATTAGGAAACTGGGGAATGTGGCATCTAGCAAGAGGGCCTTGCCTGTTGTTCCACAGAGAAACCTGGGGGACAGAGCTGAGTAAGGTTGACACCCCCAGGCTCATCTAGCCAAGTGTCTGTGATGCAAGTAAGATTAGCACATTCTTGCAGGATCAAGTCCTGGATGATTTTTGATTTCCCATTCACTAATCTTGCATTCACCAGTGAAGTTTTCAAAGGTGAAAGGTGTTGGTGGAAAACCCAGATTGAAACAAAGAAACAGTGAAGTGCCTTTGGAAGGCTGTCTCTAAAGGCAGGGGAGGCAGCAAAGGAATAATTTTTCTCTGCCACCATTGATTTGGCACAAAATTGCCCAGTGATGCTTTTCAGAAGAGTCAAATGTTTGCTACACACGGACCCATGGGTGGATAACACAGACCACTCTGTATCTCGGTGCGAAGAATTTGCACAGCATTTTGCAGGCAAAATTGAGGTCACCTTGAATGCAGCTATTGATCCAGAGGCTGTAAATAAAATGCCCCGCTTTGCTTGTCCTGTATTATTGAATGATTTTCAGCTCCTACAGCTGGATGATGTGGTCAGGACCCTTGGGGAGGTGAGGGCCACCACATGTGTGTTGGATCCTTGCCCCTCATGGATCATAAAAGCTGACAGAGAAGGTATGGCAGACTGGCTAGGAAGAGTAGTGATTGCCTCCTTACAACAGGGAAGGATTCTGGCATGCTTAAAGGAGGCAATAGTAAAACCACTGTTTAAAAAGCCCTCCTTCAATCCAACAACATTGAACAATTACCAACCAGTATCAAATATTCCATTTTGGGGGAAAGTCCTAGAGCAGGTTGTGTCCTTGCAGCTCCAGAGGTTTCTAGATGAGATAAACTATCTGGATCCATTTCAATCTGGCTTCAGGCCTGGCTATGGAACTGAGACAGCACTGGTTGCATTGGTAGATGACTTACACATGGAAATGGAGGGGATCTGTGTTCCTTTTGGTTTTACTAGACGTCTCAGCTGCTTTTGACACTAAAGACCATGGCATCCTCCTGTCCTGTCTCTCTGAAATGGGAATTGGGGGCACTGCATTAAAGTGGCTCCAGTCCTTCCTGCAGGAACGTATGCAGAAAGTGGTGTTAGGTGATTCATGTTCGACACCACGGCCACTGACTTGTGGAGTCCCTCAAAGTTCGGTTCTGTCTCCTATGTTAACATCTATATGAAACCACTGGGGAAGATTATCAGGACTTTTGGGGTTAAGTGCTTTCAGTATGCTGATGATACCCATCTCTACCTCTCATCACCTCTGGACTTTAAGGGAGCTACTATCTCAACTTTACATGAGTGTTCAGCTGCAGTAATGAACTGGATGAGGATGGAAAAAATGAAACCAAACTCAGACAAGACAGAGGTGCTTCTGGTCAGTCCAAAAGGAGAACAAGGGATAGGGGTGCAACTTGTACTGGATGGGGTCACCCTCCAATTGAAAAAAGAGTTACACAGCTTGGGGTGCTTTTGGACTCATCCTTGAACCTGGATGCTCAGGTCACGACTGTGACCAGGAGCACATTTGCACAATTGAAGCTAGTACACAAATTATGCCCATTTATTGAGAAACCAGCTCTGGCCACAGTGACACATGCCCTAGTAACGTCCCAGCTTGACTACTGTAATGCACTGTATGTGGGACTACCAATGAAAAGTCTCAGGAAACATCAGTGGGTCCAAAATGCAGCAGCCAGATTGCTGACTGATCACATTACATCCCTATTAAAGCAGCTCCACTGACTATCAATTAGCTATTGGACACAATTCAAAGTGCTGACTTTAACCTACAAAGCACTGTACGACCTGGGTCCTAGCTACCTCAAAGATTGAATCTCACAGTATGAACCAACTCAGGTGTTAAGGTCATCAGGAGAGGACTTTCTCTCCATCCCTTCACCCTCAAAGGTACGTTTCGTGGGAACACATGAAAGCGCCTTCTCAGCTGCTGCACCCAGACTCTGGAACTCCCTCTCACTAGAGGCCAGGACTGCCCCATCTCTGCTGTCTTTCTGGAAACAGACAAAGACCTTTCTCTTCAGGAAGCTTTCCCTGAATGATGGACTAACTATTATGTGTATTTTATATGAATCTATATGATTACATTGACTTTGTGTTCATAACCACTTATAACCTTGTAATTGCATCGACATTGTGTTTTCAATGTTACTTTCCATCACTCATAACGTTCACTTGGAATTTTACTCTTTTTTTAACTGCTCGTATTATTTTGTAGTTTTAATGTAATGTTTTTAATGCTGCAAGATGTCTCTCAATTCCCTGTTCTCAATGCATGAACATGTCTTAATTGTACCAGATTGTATGTTGTCCCTCATTACTATAAGCCACCTAGGGCCTTTTTCCAAGGAGAAAGGTGGGGTAAAAATACTCTAAAATAAAATAAATAAGTTGTTCTTTGTAAAACTGTAAATAACAGAATGCCAACACATTGCTAATGAATCCTAAGAACAGCTAACACATGAATGCTACAGTTGGTACATGACTCGTGTGAAAATCGTATGCGCCATAAAACTGTGAATGTGGCAAACTATTGCAAAATGAAAGACATCTGGAAGGACTCATCACAGAAAAAAATAAATATACTTTTTAATTCCCATAGCAAATTTCAATGCACTTTCCTTCAGGCATATGTCTCAAAAAGGCTGCTTAAGGTTTCCATGCAGGCAGAGCTTTGGCAGCCTTGGGCAAAAGTCAATATATCCCAAGAGATTAAAATCATAAAGGTAAACCACCAAGGTCTGGTTCTTTCTACATGAAATGGAAGGACATTTATTTACTTAGTGACATGTTTCAGAACATGGTTAAAATTCAATGGGATGCCAGCTTGTCATCTGTATACATGATTTTCTCCAGAGCTAACATGTATGACCATGCTATGTATCTAAACTTTTCACCTGGTGAAAAAAAGTATTTGATCCAAAATGCACCAGTGCATCAAACAGCAACTAAATGTCTTCCTTCCTCCATTGTACATTTGGGCTCCTATTTTGTGTGTCATCTGAAATTTTCCTTTGGTCCACCGGGTTTTCATGCTGCCAGTCCATCCTTTCTTATCTAGTCCCTCTTTGGTATAAAATAGTTAATGTTTGTCCATGTGAAAACTGTCCCCTACTTCAACCAAAAAATGACCAGGTGGAATGCTTTGCTATTTGAGAAAGTGCTGCTGCACATGTTATTCCATAGAGCCAGATGGAATGATATTTTAATCTTAAATCAATTCACCCTATTTTCTTTCTTTCTTAAGATGGATAGTCATTACACTTACTAACAGTATGAAATTGATCAACTGTCTTTGCAGAAAAAGTAGCAATCAAGATACTGGATAAGACAAAATTAGACCAGAAAACACAGCGCTTGCTCTCCCGTGAGATTTCCAACATGGAGAAACTGCACCACCCAAATGTCATCCGACTTTATGAGGTTATGGAGACGCTGTCTAAACTGCACCTGGTGATGGAATATGCCGGTGGAGGGGAACTTTTTGCTAAAATTTCGATAGAAGGAAAACTACCAGAAGCAGAGAGCAAACACATCTTCTCTCAGATAGTGTCTGCTGTAAAACATATGGTAAGTTCATTTCCCCACTCCCTCCTGGGGCATTTCTATGTGCTTCTCTTGTTTCAAAATGGGGTTGGGGGAGGGCAATGAGGGGCTTTGCTCGTAGAAGCTGTTTGGATTACAACTCCCATTGACCCTAGCCAGCACAGCTGCTGGGATTTGCAGTCCGAGAACTTCATTGCGAGCAACATGGTTTCCTTCCCGTGCTTCAAAGAGAATGCCAAGGTTGCTTCCTTCACTTCCACCACATGTACGGCATGGAATTGATAATATGTCCCTTGCTCAATGCGAAGTTAGTATTTAGTAGAACTATGGTCACCTTGAAATAGTCGTCACAAATCTACATGATGGCAATGGTGGGCAATTTCTGAGGGCCCAGAGCAGCAACAAGAAATGTTTGAAATTTTTTTTAGACTACAACTTCCAGAATACCTTAGCCCTTCTGGCCATGTTATTCTAGTACAGTGGTGGCAAAGCTTCAGCACTCCAGATGTTTTGGACCACAATTCCCACAGTGTTTTGTCATTGGCAATCTAGGCTCAGAATTCTGGGAGTTGTGGTCCAAAACATCTGGAGTGCTGAAGCTTTGCCACCACTGTCCTAGTATATATAATCAATTGGTCGGTTGGTCGATAGATAGAACAACCCAACTTGAAAGCAAATGCTTGCAATTTCTATTCCCTGGGTATTTTTTTGCCCTCTTTCACAACCTTAAAGGGCACTTTGCTTTTAACGGAGACTTTTTCAGACCTAACATAAAAGCAAAGTGTGTTTAAAGCACTCACCGGGATGTTTACAAGTAATTATGCAGGCTAAACATTAACACACACACCCATCAAGCTGGGTACCTATTTTATCAACCTTGAAAGGATGGAAGGCTGAGTGAACCTTGAGCCTGCTACCTGGAATTGAACCCCAAGTCGTGAACACAGTCAAAGTAGTACAGCAGTTTAACCACTGTACCATGAGAGGGTCAAAAGCAGGGGAAATCAGGCCGAGAGGGGCACACATATATAAAAATGACAAGACTGTGCCTCGAGCAGTTTAGGAAGTGAAAATTGCCCTTTTACATTTAAAAACTGTCTGTGTATCAGCCTATCTCTGCACATGGCCTCCTAGTGGATCTGTCTTTGACTATACTTTGTTTCCTTATGTTTTTTCCCCTGCAGCATGAAAAGAACATCATTCACCGGGACCTGAAAGCAGAAAATGTATTTTACACCAGTAACACCTGCGTGAAAGTAGGAGATTTTGGATTCAGCACCATTAGCCGAAAAGAAGAGGCCCTTAACACCTTCTGTGGCTCTCCTCCTTATGCCGCCCCAGAGCTTTTCAGGGATGAAAGCTACATTGGGGTTTATGTGGACATCTGGGCGCTAGGAATTCTGCTTTATTTTATGACAACTGGACTCATGCCCTTTCGGGCGGACACAGTGGCCAAACTGAAGAAGTGCATTCTTGAGGGGATGTATGTATTCCCGCCGTTCCTGTCAGAACCTTGCCAGAAGCTGATCCGGGGAGTCCTTCAGCCGGTACCGTCGGAGCGCTATTCCATTGAGCACATCATGAGCAGCGAATGGATGAAGGGAGTGCAATATGTAAAGCCCCTGGAGCCCTTTCAGTTGGATCCAAAATATCTGTCAGAGAACGGAACACTCCGAGAGGTAGATGCTGAGGTAAAAAATATCCTGAACAATTTAGGAATCACCGAGGAACTTATTCAGAACAACCGTGGAAGAGATTCTCGCAGCTCAATAACTGGGATCTACAGAATTATTTTACATAGGGTCCAAAAGAAACGGACCATGGAGGCTGTTCCTATAATCACCCAGTCAGAACCCAGAGAGCAAGAGACAAAAAAAGAACATTGTACTTACCGAGGCCTCAAACATTCATCTAAGCTCTGTTTAATTTTATAAACAGCATGGCTGGCTCGATATTCAGCAAACCTTAGGGAGATGTTTGGTTCAGTACCTATCTGCTCTTGCTCTTAGCATTTTTGTAATTTTGAAATAAATAAATAAATAAAGGATGCCTTAAAATATCTCAGGTATGATTTCCTACCCCCCCCCCCCAAAAAAAAAATAGCACAAGAAAAAAATCCCAAACTGTTTGCAAGTCTGTTGAAATGAAGTTCGTGAAAAGGCAAAATAGGTAACAAATGGCAAGAGCAAAATGTAAACCAATGGATATTTTCTCGGTTTAGAAGTCAGCCCCATTATATTCAGTGGGGCTTACTCCCAAAGTAGGTGTGCATAGCGCTACAGCTGTAAATTTGTGGTTCTAACCTTTGCTACATTAGGGGCAGATTGGTTGCTCTTTTGGACTACCGTTGCCAGAATCCCCCAAACCATCATTGCTACTGGTCATGCTGACTGTGAGATACTGGAGTTGTAGTCCAAGAAATATTTTTTTCCTGTTTTAGCTCATGGTTTAAATTTAAGTGACCTACATGGGGCTTACTTCTGAATAAATCTACTTGGAATTATGTTGCCCTGTAATCTATTAGGAAATAGCTTTGTGATTTGAAGGTTGCAGTGGTTATTTTGGAGGTCCCCCTGAGTGTCCTAAGCTGCCTAGATGCCCTAAGCACATCCGATCTCGCCTGATTTCGGAAGCTAAGCAGGGCCAGCCCTGGTTACTACTTGGATGGGCGACCACCAGGGAATACCAGGTGCTGTAGGCGCCTGGAGTAGGAACTGGCAAACCACTCCAGTATTCCTGCCAAGAAAACTCCATGGATATGGAGTCATGAAGAGTCAGTCACGATTGTAACGAGACAACACACACACCTGAGTGTCCTCACTCATTAACATTTAACACATTAGGAAATGATCTTGTAGAGCTCCTGGCACCTGTAGTATGCAATTTTTATTTTTAGTTTACTCATGTTCTCCGGTATGATTTCTGTAGATTGAAGTAATATTTCAAATGGAACCACGAATTTTGAGAGTTGAAATTATCTGCTAGTGGTGAGACCAGAAACCCAAGTAAGTACAAGCTTGTGTGTCTGCAAATGTGACCTGCTGGCAAATTCTGATATCAAGCAATACATTGCCATCCAAGTTGTAATTCTGTTAAATATTTGGGCAATTTTAGGTTGTCTTTCTTTCAAATATATTTCGTGCCCCCTTAAAAAAGGCTCCAAGGCAGCTTACATAATTAAACCAATATTTAAAGCTAACCATATTGAGGATACAATTACTAAAAAAAAGATCAAACAAATACCGTATGATAAGCACAATGTAGTGCATATGTATTGCTTTAAAAGGGTCATTATGATGGGAAAAGATACCACCATTCCTTCTCATCAGCACCATGCTGTTTGACAACGATTTCTGAACATTTGCCTAATCAATTTGACTGCTAGAAGGATGGCCTTGTTAATTACAGTACTGATGGACTGTATGACCTAATCGTTCAAGTGCACATCTGGAAGAGATCCGATGGATCCTCAAGTCCTGCCCGTCATTGAGGCAGAGTGGGGAATTGAACCCGCAACCTGTTTCAGCAGCTAGATACCTAAACCATTAAGTGATCCAGCAGTTGTTTACAATACCAGAAGACAAAAAGGCTACAACATGTGCCGTTAAAACTAATTTTAAAACACAGTTCTATTTCCTAGTTTATTTTAAATGGAATTTTTAAGAACAGTTGAAGGAATTTCTTTTGTACCCTTATAAATCCTATGTAACAGATGAAGCATTATTTCACTTTCTGTATTTTGTTTGTCTTCCAGATGCAATGGCATAATTGGCATAATTGGCCACAAGAGGTAATTGAAGGGTTGTGTATGCATGTGTGCGGCCAGGTAGATCCTGACTGATACTCTTCCTTTCCAGGGTTTTCTTGATTAAGAGAATACTCAGAAGTGGTTTTCTACTCCCTTCCTCTGCATCTGTGCAGCTTGACCCAGGCCACATAGGCTGGTTCCTTTCCTAGGAGGAACAATAGGGAATCAAGCTCCCAATCTCTAGTTCTGCAGACAGGTATCTAAACAATTGAGCTATTGAATTGTTTCCTTTTATTTTTCTGGCCTTCTGATAGCAACGATACAACATGGAGCAAGGATAATTTTCTGAACTTGGGCTGTGTTGCAAAAATGTGGCCCCTCTGATCAAAACACTAATATAAATGTTCAGATTTGTCTTCTTACTCTGTTTCTCTAGTCCTAAAGCTTCTGTTGAGATGGAATCCATGGACCAGTGGTCCAAGGGGTCTCTTGACCCTTTCCTCCAGACTCCCCTTCCATTGGCCACATGTAGGAAAAACCTGTCTAGGATCTAAAACACAGTGCATGGAGGTGCTTTTTCTAAGTCAACAATTAGACTTTGAGATGAGATTGTTTGGCTTAGGGAGATTTTAAACAACAAAACAAGAATGCTCATGGTGAGCAAGAATGACCTTACGAAACTACATAATTCTACCTTGTAATTAGCTGTAGTAAGTTTTTCGGGCTGTTTAGCCACGTTCTGGAAGTTTTTCTTCCTGGCGTTTCACCGACTCTATGGACAGCATGTTGAGAGGGCAAGGAGCTCAGGGAACTAGGAGTTCTCTCTGTGCTCTGGGGTATAGAGTGAAACTGTGTGGTTTTTAAGTTGTGGGAAAGAGGAAACTTGCCCTATGCAGGAGAATGGATGTTAGTCATTGTATAGTATTGTGATTAAGAAGTTTCACTGCAATCAGGGGTGGCAGCAATCCTTCTCTTGTAGCTTTAATGTTGACTTTTAATGCTGTAAGATGTCCCTCAATTCCCTGTTCTTAAACTTGAATATGTCTTAATTGTACTGCACTGTATATTGTCCCTCTTTACTGTAAGCCACCTTAGGTCCTTTTCCAAGGAGAAAGATGGGGCAAAAATACTCTAAATAAAATAAAAATACCTGTTCCATTGATAATAATCAGTACTGCAGAATTGGAGACAGGTGGCCTTATAAGTGTCCTGCTTTTACCAGTTAGTTGCTACTGGAAATCCAGCTCTGTTGACTTCAACATATGGCTACCTACCCTCTACTTAAAGCCCTGCAACAAAGTTCCCCAGCAACCTGCAAGGTGATGGTTTCCATTGTTGAACTACTCATGCATGCAAGTTGGTTCTCCTAATACTCAAAAACTCTTCCTCCTTCCTATTTGAAAGACCTAATCCTTCTCTCTCTGCAGGCAGCAAAGAACAGGTTATTAATAACTTGTTCTCTAATGTGTCAGCTCTATTTAAAGAGTTGCCTACATCGTGTTAAGTAGGCTTTAATTGGGCACAAAGGAAGGGAATAGTCACCATCTCAGAAATCTAAAAATTGCAGCTTAGCAGTGGGAAGAAATACAGTAATAGCTCATCAACTGAATTTTAAATCCATTCACTTTCTCTCAGTAGGACACCTAGGAACCAATCAATCCTGAAAGCAAACATTACAGGTGACGTTTTGATTCTCACTGTCTGGTTCCCTCTGCAGCTGCAGCTGCTTTCGCTTGCAGGACCATCAGTAGGTCTGCAGCCCACCTACAATGAATCCTTGGTTGTATAAGTATCTATTGGTGGTATACTAATTTTGCATTTTGTAAGCAAGCTGCTGCTGCAAAGTTGTAGTAGCTCAAAAAAGGGGGGGTAGAAGACTCCTTGTAACTGAGGTACTCTGTACGCTACCACAGATGATCTGGCTCACAGCCCTAGCACTACCGGAGAGCAGGCAAAGCAGCATTGGTGGTGGAACCTGGAGTAAGTGCAACAAAACAATTATAACAAAGTAGCTGCCTACAGCATGAATAGTCTTTTAAAGTTACACAAAATGGTCAGCAGAAAAGGACTTTGTTCAATTACAAATTAACCATGGACCTAAGACCTAGAATGAGACAAAGGCAACACATTTCTAGTACAGTACCATGATTAAGAGTAATCCTAAATAATAAAGTAGTTTAGTAATCCAAGCATCCTACCTCTGATTTATAATTATCAAAACAATTTACATTCCCACATCTTGGCCATCCAGGTACTGTAGTTCATTTTTTTTCCATTAAAGAGCTAAATGATTGTAGTATTAACTATATTTGGCTTACGTCCAAAGATCCTGTTCTGTTCATGGAAGGGAATCCAGTTTATCTTCCGCCACCAAAACTGGGATAAGAGCTAACAATCTTCAGCCCTGACAACAGCCTTCTATTCTTACTGCTTAGTATCCAGCATGTCCGAGCAAGGACTGAGGGAAATCGTGTTCAAGGATGCTGAAACTCCGGTGTTTCAACATATGCATACAAAGCACGTCTGCCCTTGCAATGCACTATCCAGTTCAGAGCAATAGTTCTTAAGTGTACATCTGTATATCACCTCAACAGTTTTTTTAAAATAATATAGGGCCAATGTAGGCACATGTTCTGATCCTTGGGTTTCCTCTTGCTACAAGTTCTGCTCTTTTACCTGGGGAATGGTAA
This sequence comes from Phrynocephalus versicolor, assembly GCA_023846285.1. NCBI lineage: Eukaryota > Metazoa > Chordata > Lepidosauria > Squamata > Agamidae > Phrynocephalus > Phrynocephalus versicolor. The sequence goes on from JAHTLZ010000240.1 coordinate 1,139,739, forward strand.
CAAAGAGAAAATGAACCAAACCTATCTAGGTATTCAACATAGCAGTGGCCAAGAGCCTTCTACCTGATGTCAGATCATGGGCATTCACATCAGGATATTGCTGATGATCAGCAACGTGCATTCTGAAATACTGCAAAGTTGAGACAAAGCCCAGTAAGAGTTCCGAATTTAAAGATATGTAACTAAGGCAGTTACTTCACATCCGTTTTTTCTCTGTTAGTGTTGTGCTTAGGAGCGGTTAAAAATGTTACTTCACGTCCGTCACGCAACTACTGAAATTTGTCTCAACCACGTCCCCCGGAACGGGTGCTAAGCGCAACAATACTGTACCTGGTGCCGGGGTAGGGTTTTCCCTTGTCACTCTTTGTTCCTGCTTTCTGTTCCGAGACAAGACACCGTGTAGTAACGACTGTCAGGCAACAAAAACACCCGTTTCTCTCAGAAAACTATGTCCGGGTTTGTTTGTTTTTTACTTTTCACAAGTATAATAGTGAAAAAGAATTTTTTAAGCCCCCCCCCCCCGCAAAAAAGGGGAAAAGGAAGCTAGACAAATTCAGTGTTTGTCATGGTACAAGACCGTGAGGTAACACTTGTCACGAAACAAATTATCACGACCATGGGAACACTGAAACAGGGACAAAACCACGTGATCGTGACCAACGCTGTCATGATACAAATCATCACGGAACAAAGAACATGAAGTAACCACCAAAATGTAGGGTATCCAAATCAGAATGTGCCTGCAAACAGCCTGAAGAACACTATGAAAGAAAGGGTAACACTGTCCAAAAGTTAGGTCTCCACATGTGACTTTACAGTGTCCAGGACAATTCTGAGACTAGCTCACCACTGCTCATCCATGACTCTGTGCCAAGTTTAAGATGGTCAGGGAATGTATAAGTGTTGTGTCCTTAGAGAAAGGAGGGATTCACGCTTACTTTAGCTTCAGCCAAGCACAGACTGATCAAGCTCTCAGGCACACTCAATTAGAGACAGGTGTAGCATGTGGGAGCTTTGAGGCTGGAGAACAGTAGAAGGGTAGGATTCTGGCCTATCCAATCGAGGGTCAGCAGGCTGTTTAAACTGCCATATGGCTGGCCACGGGCGAATCCTGGTAGTTTATATAAACTGGCCCTTGGGCCATTTTAGCTGCAATTTTTATCCCCAGGTAATCTGTGTGAGTGTGATGGAATAAAGCGCTGAATTATCACTTTTGGGTGTTGTCTGGTTCCATCGGAACCACTACATCACAATAAGTTTCATCTGCTTGAAGTTCAAAAGACATCTTTATGTAATCAAAATAGGCCCCAATATCCTTACTTCACAAAAATTTGCATCCCTTCCATATAAACCCTATCTCATGAATTAATCTTCAAGTTAAGATGTACTATGCTGCTCTTTTTTATGGGTTCCAGACCTGCAAGGCTTGAATGTGATAATGACTAATGTGATTAACTAGCTTGGCTTCCCCAAACTCCAGCAATGGCGAATTGCTCTGAGACAAGCTTAAGTATTGTTAGGATAGAAAGAATAACAAAACTAAAGCCAGTAGCTCAAACAGCTCAACATTTATTATACAAGGCATCCACCACATTGTGAGGTTTACAAAGATTACAATTCGTGCAGTGGTTGTTGTTTTTTGCCTGTCCATTGCCTGCAATGGACTTGATATTCTTCCGACGACACGTGAACAGACTCCAAGCTTGTCCTTTACTCCTTTGTCACATGTAATCATAGCACTTAACATCCCATTCATCAAGTCATGTTAAGTCAAAGCATTGTACAAGATGATGTTCAGATGTTGAGATTATCAAACCTTACTCAAGAGTATTTTTTGAAACAAGCTACGTAACACCAACCCCTTGCATCTTGTAACTTAGCATGGCATATACGGATTCTTGCAAATTTTATTAGACAAACCTGTTTGTGTCATTGTGTTAAAGCAAAATAAAATAGGGCAGATTGTAAGTTTAATGTAAATACAAAGCATTTTACAAGGCAGAGGCTTTCCCCCCTTTAGTTCCAGTTCATTTCAGCCTATCTAACATGGTCAACAGACGCCTACAGAACCTACAGATACGCTACAATGGCCAATGCAGAAAGTTGCAATGGCCAAAGTACTTCCTCTGAAGTAGGTGCACAGAAATCAACGGATCAATCTAAAGCAGAAGAACCTGCCAACCAAATACAGCCCATAAGCCGTGGCCTACGCCTCTCCTTTTGCAGCCTTAGACAAGCATGCAACCTGGGGTGAGGGTTCTCTTGGGCACAAAAGGCCTGACAAGGAGACTTTCAGTCCATTTTTGGATTCGGCCTCTGACCAGTTCTTTGGAAGCTGAGTGTGCAAAAACAACCTTCAGGTAACCTTTATAAAAGGTGACATGGTAGAGGTCTGAAAGAACGTGTCGGATGTATGTTTTAAGAAGCCAAGCAGTGCCCATTCCCATGTTCTGCCACAAGCATCAAAGTGGGTGGGTGTCCTTCACCCCCAAATGTATGCACCTTTCAGCTTTGATAGTTCTACAAAATCATCTGAGGAAAAGGAGTTTTTTTTTTAAAAAAGTGAGCAAACAATTGGAATCCAGATCACCTTTTTGGCTGGGGGCGGGTGGGGGGGGGTTATGGGATATCTCCAATTAGTAGCACCTTGAAAAACAAACCCTCTGGACCTTCACCAAACCCATGGGGTGCTTTCAGGGATACAAGAAGGTTTGTATTTAAGAGACAGGGTGCTGCCACTGTTAAGGCACATAGGACCCTAACATTTAAGACTAAGATGACACACATAAATGGCTTTAGGTAGCAGCATTTCTCCCAAAAATGGCTTTAAAAAGAAGTCTTGCTTCTTTTCTGGACCTTAGTTTACAATTATTATTATTTTTTTTGGAATTTAATTTTAAAATGGGCTAAGAGGGGCAGGAAGAACAACTGAATTTTTCCTGAGCCTAAAATAATGTACCTACTAGTTCTGAACCATGACTAAGAACAACCTATTATCTCAGAAAGAGCCCTTGGTTATTTCAGTTCCAAGAAGCACGAGAACTTTTAGTGTTATGAAACTACAAATGTCAACAGACTGCATCAAAAAAAAAAAAAAAAAAAAACAGAGCCTCAAGAAATAAAAAGTTTTTCATGCTCTAATTAAGCAACACTGTACAGCAGAATATGGGTAATAACAGTTAATCCCATGTACAACCCCACCTCTCCCCTAACCTTTTCCGCTCCCACCTCACAGAGGTATCTTAATGCTCCCCATTAGAAAGGGAAACAGCAACTGCTTCAGAGTCTATTTTTGCAGGAATTCTTGGTACTTTCTTGGCCGGGCTGGGGATATGCTGGAGGGAAGAAGAGGGAAGAGGGGGGGACTCACATCAGGACATGTTAAAAGACACAGCTACAAATTAAATGAAAATTAGGTGTTCCCAGATTCTATTGAAATAACAAGAGGGAACGGTATTAATCCAATCTTCAGACATTTTTGCCAATAAAATCTTTAGAGAACAGTAACAGATTAAAGCCTGATGAGCCACTTAGGAAGTTTTCCAAGTCAGAGAAAACACATCCACTGACATTTTGTTTTCTTAAGTGATACCGCTTAAACCTGATGACCTCATGAGATGCAGAAACTTTATAGAAATGGGGGGGGAATCTGATTCCCCACCCTCACCAACATGGTCCTGTGGTTTCCATGGAATCTATTTCATCATGGTGAAGCTCTTGGGGCCACAGGATGAGGGCTTTCATTTCTACAACACACCACCAGCAGGGTGACTTGATGGGCAGTGGTGATTGTTGTAAATTAAAGAGCCTTCGCCTTCCATGCATCCCAATGAATTTTTCATGGTGAAATGGATTCTAATGGGGAGTGCTGAGACCTCTGGGGGAGGACCAAAAAACTGCTTTCTGACAAACTGCAGTGGTTCACAGCATCATCAGTCTTATGCAGCAGAGTTTATGGAACAGGATTTCAGCCACAGATATTTAGATATGGCTGAAAATAGCAATGCTCTCATTTGAAAAATTGTTCAGAGAATGTCAGACTGTCGACATGTTTTCTTTCAAATTTTCAAAACTGACATATTGCAATGATCCTTTTTAAATAGAATGAATATTTTATCTGAAATGGAAAAAAATTGGTGATAGAAGAAAAAACCACTCATCATAACATCCCAGATTTATAGCATATCAGTGACAATGAATGATTAATTAGATGTCTTTCAGCAGCAAATACAAAAAACAGCTGGGGAGGCTTTAGATTTCTGAATGAAAATTGAAGAAACTTTTTGTTATTAGTTGCTCCAAATTCAGTGGAAGTTCAGTGTAAGATTATAGATGGAATATGATGGAGGGGGCAAAGTAGAACTCAGACACTCTGGAGAAACATTTCCTTGAGTTCCAAAGGGGCAAAGCCTTCAAAGGGAATAATTTTCCATTTTTATCTAATTTTATAATTCCCCCTCCTACTAGTTTTAGGTCAAAAAGGCCTTTTTTAAAAAAAACACCTGTAAATGAACAGCTTTAAAATAAAGCTTTAAACATGAACAGCTTTAAAATAAAGTCAATTTCTGGTCTAAAGCAAGAGTAAGAAGGCCATGAAATGATAAACAAATGGCAAAATGCATGTCCAAAGTTAGGGATGCAGTATGCCACTTTGGGGGACATTTTTTTCCAGACATTAGGGCAGGCAAGTCCAAACTTCGGTCCTGCAGATGTTTTGGACCACAAATCCCACAGTCCTGTGTCATTGGCAAGCTACGCTTAGAATTCTGGGAGTTGTGGTCCAAAATATCAGGAGGGCTGAAGTTTGGACATCCCTGCATTAGGGGGTTGAATTCTCCTATGGTCTTGGGGAGGGAAAAGCCCTCCTACTGATACTCAGAAGTTGACCACCCCTGTATTAGAAAATGAAGAAATTTAACAGGAGCTTCAAGATAAAGTTTACTGCAGAAAGCATGCTTTAATCAAAAAAATGGACACTCCTAAAAGTTCTAAAAACTGCAGAAGTATTATGAAGATAATTAGGAAATGTGAGTTTTAAGGATTGAGAATGTGGTGAAAATTCTTCTTGTCATTTTGTTAAAAATTGCAAAGATTTTGTTTGCAAAACACTGGAATTTGGGTACAATTATAGAGTAGAGATGATCTAACGAAATGCATAAATTGTTAGGGGAGATTGGATGAATGTTTACAAAAGCTCAGGAAATTTGTGAAAGGGTGGAATATATCAGATTTGACAGAGTTTACACATTACTGAAGAATGCAACTTACTGGAACAGTAAATACAGACATGGTTCGCTACATGAGTTTAATATTCTGTAATTTATTTTTGCATACACAGAAAAAAGAGAAAGAAAGAGTTAGCAAAAGGCCCAGACCTTGTATATTTTCTTCCAAGAAAACCCTGGAAAAGGTCACCAATAAGTCACAATCAACTTGATGGTGTGCAATTATTAAAATCCACTTTAACGAAGCAACTGGCTAAGACTTAATTACTACTGATATATGTATTCATGATCAAGGAAGGGAAGGGGTAATTCTGCAGTTTGCCTTTAATGTTAGCAGTGCAGTTACCAGAATGTTCCAGGAAATGTAGTCCATAAACCCACATTTGCACACATGGAGGTTTTGTCCCTACAGAGGAGGGGTTTTGACATAGCTACAGGCAGCTTTGGCTTCTTAATGCTTGCTTCTGATTCTTGATATGCCAGAAAGCAAGCTAGCTAGCCCCTGTGGTGCTTCTGGAGAGCTGTGGTATAGAGGGTGTCTCTCCAAAGAATGACAACTTCCAGGGAGCAACTTTTTAAAAAACAAAAAACAGAAACAGAACAACAGGAAGCAAGGCAGGATAAGCTGATGGAGTCAGTAAATAACTCAAAAGTTCATCTCAAGAGATGCAATGCCTGCAAGTATCCAATATGAGTCTGTTGATGCCAATTTCTGGGATTCTTAGAAAAATCCAGGAATTAGCACCTGAAAATCTAAAAGAATGCACTCTGACATCATGTCTTAAATCACAATGAAATAAGCAGCCTTATTAAATCTACACTTGCCCTCAGAGGCTAAGAAAGGGAGCGAGATCACTTTACACTTACCTCGTGGGCAAGACCCAGATGAACAACTTCCACCCCTGCTTCCAGTGGCCCATCACCCAGCACAGGACGACGTGCATACGTCCTTCTGTGTTTCTCGTCCACTCGCACCAAATACCATGTTCCTTCCGTGAGGTCATCCACTGAGCATTTTGGAATATAGTTGGCTGTAGAAAGTTTTTAAAAATCAACAAAATGCTATGTTAAAATGTTGACCGCCCGAGGGAAAGTTGGGCGGTCAACAAGTATGAAAATAATAAAATATAATAAATATAGACGGTGCCAGCAGACCTCCTTACATAGAGGACAATAGGATTATTATTATTTAAAAAGGTTCTGGTTCCTTTTATCTTCAGCAATGTAAATGCCAGCATTTCAAAAGACATACTTCCTCTTTCTGTGCATTAAGATTACTGTGCATGAGAAGTCTCACTATCCCCAGCCTGGCCCCTTCTTCAGCCATCCCAATAGTGCAGACACTTCATTTTTCAGTTGTCCCTCATGCTTGCACTCATGCTTTCTATTCCACTGCTTATGCAGTGTAGTAGAATGCTCAGGTTCAACACCAACTCATGTGACAGAATAGTCAGGTAGACCACAGTGCTGGGTGCTGAAATCATATTTGCCACCAAATAAGAAAACTTTACTTGCCAAATATGGAATCAGTTACCCAAATACTTGTAATCCAAATTACTTTTTTTTAAGTGACACAGGCTTTAAGATTTACTTTATCATTTCAGCTTTGCTTACTGGAGGCTGTCTCTGCAGTTCTAACAGACATCAGGGTAGACAATACATTGCAATTCCACTCATAGTCAAACTTAAGAGCAGACTCAGTCATGATTAAGACTCACAGATTTCGATAGGTCTGCTTTAAACTGAGTCTGATTCCAACCAATACAAATACTCTAACATCACTAGAAAATGTGTCACACCACACTACACGTACCTAAGTGATGAGTCTCTTGTCTAAGCATCATGTTTTCTGCAAACACCTCTGGTGAGATACATTTCCTTGAATCAAGCCGTGCTTTCAGATCAGATAGACTTGCTGTTATTTTATCCAGGGAAGAGCCTGAAGTACAAAACAGTGAGCTGTGTATTTTTGAAGCCATTTTGCACCAACAATAATTAAACACCTGAGCATTAAAAAGAGAATTATAATAAACAGCCATTTTCTATTTCCTATTATACTGTGGGAGACTGATTTTAGCCCATAACTGTCAGAAACAGCGATGTATTTTAATATGTAAGGAATTTTACTCACCAGGGGTTGCATCTTGGCTAACCTTTATGGAGTACAGAGTAGCAGCAAAACCTGAGCCATAAGAGAAGACACCAATTCTTTGTCCTGCTAATTGCTGAGGAGAGTACCTGAATATGAAAGAACATAACATGAGTGGAAAAAGTCACCCAGTGAGATACATGCCTGGGGGAGAGGGGACCTGAGCTTGGATCTCTGCAATCTTGATCTGTCATTAGTCCAAACCTACTTAGGTTGATGAAGTTTCTTGTGCATGATGGACCCTAGTAGTCAAAATTGGTTCTATTGTCAACTCTGCATACGTAGTTGGCACCTATAGTGCTTGGGAGGTTTTAATCTATGATTACTAACCTTCAAGTTCAAATTGTGTTCTTTAATCCAAACAAAGAACAGATGAATAATTCTCCTAAAGCTTTGTCTTAGTATACCAAATTTATATGTAATTTCATTTCAGAAAATGAGGAATACTGAGTTGCCTGGGCATTACTCTTTATCTGGGAATTTTTTCTCTCTGACATGTAAAAACTAGTACTGGTATTCAAACTCAAAGGTGCTTAACTTACTAATAATTCACAAGAAGGATTCGGGACTGAGCTATGGTTCAAATAAAGTTTGGCCTTTACAGGATCTCGTACCCAAGTCTGTCAAATCATTTAAAATAAAAACCCGAAGCCAAAATTTATTACCATCATACTTACTGAGCTAAGAGAGAAGCAAGGCACCCATAGACTGAAGGTGTATACATATTTCCATTCTGATTAGAAACAAGCAAGGAAGCCTTTGTCTTTTGATTGAAAAGTTCAGCACTGGCTTTCATAAAAGCTTTCTCCACATCTCTGTCAAAATAAGTGTCTTCTAATTTTGCATCTCTGAAAATGAAATATATTGAGAAATAAGGCAATCTAGTAAGAGAACTGAAAAATTGTAAACTAAGAGAAAGAGAAACAGTAACCCCCCGCCGATCGTGGAGGTTAGGGACTCACCCCACCCGCGATGGAAGAAAATCCACGATATGTGGAAGCAGGTGGGCAGGGGGCATCTTACCTCCCGCTGCTGCCCGTCTGTACGGCCCGAGGCTTCTCGGGGGAGCCTGATTGAGCTGCGCGGAGTGATCCGATCCCTCCGCGCTGCCCCTCCCGTCTACCCCAAGCCTTCCCGTGGGAGCCTGGTTGAGCAGCGCAGAGCAACCCGATCGCTCCAAGCTGCCCCTCCCGGCCGCCTCGAGCCTTCCTGGGGGAGCCTGGTTGAGCGGCGCTGAGTGACCCGATCGCTCTGCACCGTCCTCCCATGCACCCCCAAGGCTTCTCGGGGGTACAGGGGGGAGGCGCGGAGCGACCCGGCTGCCCATGCCCCCCGAGTGCAGGTACTGCGATCCCGTGTTGTGGCAGGGCCGTGGTACCTGAACCGCGAAATGGCGGGGGGTCACTTTACCTAATATCAGTACTGTATTATTTCCAATGTTTCTCAGGTTTCTTTTAGGGTATCTGGACTGTTTGAGATCCCTTTTCCTTCACCCTCACCCATTTGACATAACTAATGAATTACATTCAAAAGCACACACCACAATGTGGTTTATTTAAAAAAGGTAATAATGCCTCTTTGATATCCTGCATTCAGTTCTAATATTAACATTTGCTAACAGTGCCTGACTATATTGGCATTTGTGTCACTGTTTATTCAGCTGGTAGCTGGCTGGATAGTCCCATTATTTATGTATTAGGCTGCAGAACCAGTGGTTGGGAGTTTGATTCTCCATTGTGCCTCCTGTGAGTACAGCCAGCCTGTGTGGCCTTGGGCAAGCTGCACAATTCCAGGGCACTGCCAGAAGAAGAGAATGATAAACTACTCCTGAGTACTCTCTACCTCGAAAACCCTAAAAAGAATTGCTATATCTGGGGATGGTCTGGTTTGCACCTTTTGACAGTAGTAACACGACATATGTGCCTGCATACACATATGCTGGGCTCTCCTTTGGTGGACAAGGCAAGTGATACGTTTTGCATTTCTTTTAAATATCTCAAAGCATTTCTGATATGCTGGATCAGTTAGCAAACATTAAAAAGAAATGTCAAATTTCCCTTCCCATTTTCACCAAATACGAGTGGCAAGGCAGATGAAGAGAAATGAGAAGCTGTCTTTTTAAATCTTCCTTGCCACTCATCTTTGGAGCAGAAGTTTTGTTTCCTGTTCTGAATTTGCCCACTTCCTCCCTATAGCAATTTATCAAAATGGTACGGGATAGTATAATCATCATTAACAATACCAAGCAATAACTCTGTTTCTCAGAAAACTTCTTATCTTGATTAGACCTCCCCATCCTTTAGTTCTAGCTAAAACACCCATCAATCATTTTTGCTATTTTCAGTTTTCTGAAATATTTCTGCACAACATACTTATTAAAATTTTACCTAAAAGCTTCCAGTCCATTGTAGATGCCATTTTCTTGTACTGGCGTCTGATTGTTAAGAAAGTCATTCAGTAAGAGACGAGCTACAGATTTCTGTACAAGTTTGCAGTACGGAGAGTGAAAGATCATGAAACCAAAGTCATTCAGAGTGAAGTCTTTGTCAATTCCCTCTGGAAAGAGAAAGATATTAGTGACATTCTCTTTGCATCTACAAATCATTTGGCTGGTACCCTATTGAGAAACTCATACTGTAAGGACTGTGTTTCTCAAGTGCATCACGTTTGCCCTATGGATCTCCACCCTGCTATCACACATGCTGGATTTCCCCTTGCATGTTAGGAGAGGTAATATGTGCAGAATGAACCATTTCACACATGGTACAGGGTTATGCACACTACACTTGGGAGTAACTGAAGTGAATGCAGAAGAGCTCATTTTAAAGTCCATGTATTTCTGGGGTGAATATACAGAGTTTTTTTCAAATAGCACTAGTTGGTCCATTTGGATCCATGGAACGTACAGAAGAGGTTGTTCACCAGATCCCCACTGATCCAGTCAGCCTATTTGACTGTAATTTAGTAGACTAAGTAATAGGATTCTGACCACTATCCATAAAGCAACACTGTCATCTTGGGCATTATTTGGCAAATGTTGGATGCCAAAAATCACTTCCGGATAGACAGGGATTCAAACCCTTGGCTCTGAAATAGCGTTTTCTAGCAAGACGTACCTTTCTGCCACTGAGCATGAATCTTCTTGCGATAAACGGTGTAGCAGCGATCTAACGCACTGAGGTAGCACTGTATGGATAGTTTCCCATCAACCACAGGATACTCAGATACCATATCAGGCTTGTAGAAGTCATAGGCATGCTGCATGTGGGTTCCACGCAATCCTAAGGATAGAAGCTCAACTTGAAAGAAATGCTGCACTAAAGCCCATTCATAAATTGCTTTTCCCGTTTTAATACACACTTTGTAGAATACAAGTCAATGCCTCAGGTGTGGGAGGAGGTTCATTAGAAAAATTGGTCTTCAAATGTTGAATATGGCTCAGGAAAGGGAAGGTAGAAAACTGAAACTCAATAGTATTGCGTATTTTAGGGGAAGGTGTGGAGTGTTATGTTCCAATTCAAGTGAGACCAGCCCACTCATATATATACATTACAGCTTACCCAATTTGTCGGAAAGTGATTATGTACAAGATTCTAGCTGTCAATGGGAAATCACTTAAGATTTTTCTGTTGGTCGACTGGGAAAGGCCATTTATGGCTAGTTCACTCCTGTGATATCTCTTATCAATTTTTTGAGTGCTGCTGGAACCCATCCATGAGCTTCTATTGACTGAGCCACTACTAGTACAGATAGGAAACTAACCTCTCTCAAAAATAAGAGGTGCATTTGGACCCACAAGCATTGCAACAGCACCAGCACCTCCAGTTGGTCTTGCGTTTCCAGTAGCGTACACAGCAATGTCTCCAGCAACCACAAGCGCATAACGTCCTGGAAAAGAAAAAGAAGAAACTATGAAATGACGACATAAAACCTAGTAGAAAGTTTGGATCCAGAAACTGCTAGCTTACTTTAGACTAAATGCTAAGTTGTAGGGTATGGAAGCAATCCCAGGGAGTTCAACAGGGTTTACTTCCGAATTCAAGATTCACATTCACTGTCATACTTTACAAATCACTCTTAATCTGCTGCACACAATATTTACCCATTTGGAACTTAAAAGTTTTTACAAGGCACTTTACATACTCATTTGTCTATACCCTCAT
>JAHTLZ010000240.1:1151285-1193238 GCA_023846285.1 Phrynocephalus versicolor
AATCCATCCTTATTCTCTGCTTTGCAAGTTGTCCAATATATTATTGATTGGAAATAATTGAACTTACCATCCCAGGAACTGGATTCCACCCAGTTTACAGCATTGAAGAGTGCAGCAGTACCTCCATAGCAAGCATTGGTGGTGTCAATGCCTTCCACATCCGTATTACCAGATTCTTCAAATAACTGCATCAGAACAGTCTTTACGGATTTGGATTTGTCGATGATTGTCTCTGTTCCAACCTCCAGTCTCCCAATGCAATTATAAGAGAGGCTGTTCCTCTCCATGAGCTTCTGGACTACAGTGAGGCAAAGTGAGTTGATGTCTTCCCTATCAGAGCAAAACCCCATCCTGGCTTGCCCCAAGCCAATGGTGTATTTTCCTGCATCCACGCCATCAAATTTCTCTAACTCCACCTGATCGACGTACTGGGAAGGAAAGTAGATCTCCAGTGCAACTATTCCTACATCTTTTGGCCAACAGGCTTCAGCATTGACAGGAAGAGATCCAGGCATGGTGGCACAGCTGAAATGCAAAAAGAGTAGCTAGTTTTTACCAGAGTAGAATTAAGGCAGCCGTTATCTTGTGCATATTTACTTCTGACTCAAGAAAAAAAGCAACAGCATAAGCAACTTTTTACATCTCTGTATATTACCACTGTTGCCCTATGCTGGTTTCATATGTAGATTTAAGAAGCTTTTAGTCTTATATCAAATGCTGAAACTTTGAGCATTTTATATAAATATTTTTTACTGATTATCTATCAACATGGCAATTATCAAAAAGGCACATATTTGTCATACTGTCTTACTTTGTTCTAAGCAGAAACAGGAGTCTCGGAGATAGAAAAGGGAAATCTCACAACTACTGCATAGACTGTGATTCTGCTCATCCACTGGAACACCACAGATATAGGTGTTTAAGTAGCCCAAGTCACATTTCCACTGACTGACGCATAAGCAGAACTATGGATGGCAACTCTTAAGTATAGCCTACTTAGCAAGCAGCATCTTTTACAAACCTTTGTATCTTTGACAACGTTTGTCAGACAAGAAGGAAGTTATCTCCCCATTGTCACCGATACTCAACTAATACAAACAATTCTTACTCCAAGTCTTCACTAAAAAGACACTTCACTTATAGGCAGTCATATTTCACTTCAGTCACTTCTCAGTGATAGTAGTAAAATATTTACTCATCCTGATACAAACAATATATGCATAGCTTTGTGACATGCATATTCTTCTCTATAGCAAGATTCTACCCCCTTAGGGTAGGAATTTAACTGTTTTTCTTTTATTCAAATCCAGCGCCCCACACCCCTATTGTGTCCTGCCCTGCTGGTAGTACTGAAGATTATTCTCTGGCTTTGGCATTAGACAAGAGAGAGGCTGGGCAGTCTGTCTAGGATGAAAAAATACACTTTTCTGTTGGTAGAAATGGGAAAAATAAAAGATAAGCATTTGTTTCCCTAAGTCAGTAGACCTACACTCTTTAGCATAACAACTCTAAATGTATTAAACAAACAATTTTTATGAAGTACATTACCAAACAAAGACAATCTCAAAGAAAAAGATGACTTCTATATCACAAAGGTCAATTTATGGAATACCTACCCCAAAATACAGTAATTCATGGAGAAAACTTCCACATTGGTGTAGTAATTGGTTATTTTTATTTGCACATTAAATAGACTTCTACAAAAGTTTATTTATTTATTTATTTATTTATTTATTTATGAAAAAATTATCCACCCCACTACCAAGTGGTCTTTGTCCACCATGCCACAAGAACAGAAGTATCAAGGGTCATTCCCCAAAGATCCAAACAGATCCTTGAAGTTTAGATGCCATGTGTGTGTGTTGCGTCATTACAGTCGTGACCGACCCTTCGTGACTCCACGTCCATGGAGTTTTCTTGGCAGGAAAACTAGAGTGGCTTGCCAGTTCCTATTCCAGGGGACATATACCCCAGCAAAGTACTGTACTTGTACAGGGAGGCAGGAGTTGTACTGCTGAATGGCTTTTTAGCTAAAAGGTATTGGATATTGTTTTGCTAATCAGGGTTCCACTTTCAGCAATGACATGGTCCTTGGGCAAACCCCCCCCCCCCAAAGAGGAGAATGCTACACTTAGAAAAACGCTGAGGGCCACCCTGTAAGAATTGACTTGACAGAACACAAATTTTAGATCTGTTGTAACTTGTAGTCATTATGCTAATGGACTTTTAAAAAGGCAGCATTTACAAAACTAAAGGTGAGAAATTACCATACTTTCAAGTCAAAGCTCCATGTGGAGAAAAAGAAGCAATTACGTTTTTAACAGAACTCCACATAGACATGATTTAAGAAACCTCACAACCAAAGGAATGGAGAGTTTGGTAAACAAGAATACTAGCAACACAACAAAGTCTTCATTGGCCATGAGGTCTTAAAAAGGAACAAAGTAGTGCAAGGTTACAGAACCAACATATCCATCTGTCCTTTGACTCTCCTATTAACTTTTCCTGATCATTGCTATTATGTCATATATGCAGGTAACAAAAACAAAATCCTATTAGGTAGTAAAAAGTTATATCTTGCCATTACCAATGTTTCTATTAGCTTCCAACAGTAATGAAAAATACCTGATAACAGAACAGAACACTAAGCTCCTTTCTCCATTAAGTGCCTGAAACTTCTGTTATTGTTTAAGAATCTGTTCACAGTGATTTATATATTTTAGCTGCCTACTATCAATTTAGGAATGTACTACTTATGCCTGGGGCGTGGTGGCGCAGTGGACTAAGGCTTCCGAAAACTGTCGGCTGCAAAGTTGGCAGCTCGGCGGTTCGAATCCCGGGTGCCACGCAGCAGAGCGAGCTCCCGCTGATAACCCCAACTCCTGCCAACCTAGCAGTTCGAAAGCATGTCAATGCAAGTAGATAAATAGGTACCGCCGTAAAAAGCGGGAAGGTAAAACAGTGTTTCCTTGCAGCCATGCCGGCCACATGGCCATGGACTTGCACAACGCTGGCTCTTCAGCTTGAATACGGAGATGAGCACCACTCCTAGAGTCGGACACGACTAGCACGCATGTGTGGGTGGAAACCTTTACCTTTACCTTACTTTCTGAAGAAGAACCACACACAAAAACAATCTCAGCAATTATTTCAGTTGCTCACGGGTGACCTGCAATATTCCAAGACCACCCTTTGCTATAGCTCTTCATTGAATACAGTGCCCCCCCCCGCTCATTCGCGGTTCATATACTGCGGTCCCACTATATCGCGGGACCGCAGTATATGAAAAAAGACCCCCCCCTGGGGTAAGGGTAAGGGGGGAAAGGCCTGAGGTAAGGGGGGAGGGCCTCAGAAATGACTTCCAGTTCACAGGGAAGCCCTTTTGGGGCCTCCAAAAGACCCAGAAAGGCCCTCACAGGCCCATTTGGGGCAGCGCCAGGCTGGGAGTAAGTACAAGAGCCCCCAGCTAGGCACCCCAGGCCCAACCCAACCTGCATCTGCATATCACAGATTTTCAACTATCGGGGGTCGGGTTGGGTCCCTAACCCCCGTGATAGGCGGGGGATCACTGTAATACCCTCTGAAAAAAATAACCAGGTAGCTCTGTTGCAAATATTTCTAAAGCCCAGTGGAGGCCATCCCAGGATGATGCTCCTCCCCAATTTATCAGTGTTTCTCAATTGGGCCAGAGGGTCAAGCTACTTAATGTTACCAGATTCTTGCTTTGCTTAGTTCTTTTATGCTGACTGCCTATTAAACACAGACCAGAGCACCTGATAAATGGTTTGCCTTTGCCCTATATAATCCTGTCAGATCCACACTGCAGATGACCAACTAAGAAAAAAAAATACAGTTTGAGACTTGCCTGAGACAAGACATGATATGGACAACTGCCAAGATTACAAAAGGCAGCATCATACTATGCTTCCGAGGGCTGGAGAATCATAAGAACGGCTTTGCTCTAACAGGCCACAGCCCATCCAGTCCAGCATTCTGTCTCAAACAGTGGCTCAACATTTGCTTCAGGGTATTCCCAAAAAGACATCTTCAACTGCTTATGATTCCCTGCAAATGGCATTGAGAGATATCCTGCCTATCTCTCCAACCCAGAGGTGTCCTTAGGCATTCATAATTACAGCCACTGATACCCTTGTTCTCCATGAACTCTTCTAATCCTTTCTTAAAGCTGTGAAGGCTGACAGCTGTCACCACTTCTTCTGGCAGAGAGTTCCACAGACCAGTGATCCTCTGGGTGGGAAAAGTACATTCTCTTGTTTGATATTTAGCACCCAAAAGCTTCATGGAGTGCCCCCAAGTTCTAGTGTCATGTGATAGGGAAAACAGTTTTTCCTTATCTACTTAGTCCTCAACATGTTTGAATTTATTTTATAATCATATGCATGGCTGAGCCTTAGCTAAATGTAACAACTCTTTTAGTTTATTACTAGGTTTTGCAACTAAAATGGACACAGTTGCTGCCTTTTCCTGAATACTGTTTCTTTTTTAATCGATAAATGTCATATTGCAAGTTTCTGCCATGAGCTTCAAATTGCACATTCTCTCATCAGTGATTATGTTAGCTAAGGATCATGGGAACAGCAGTTCAGAAACAGAAAACTGTTGTCGACCAATGAATTTTACTTTACAAGGAATAATGGTTGGAGTACTGAAGCTTGCATACAGTGGACCAAAGTGAACAGTTGTTTACATGTATAGCCCATGCAACTCACACTGACAACAAATACCACTATTAAAAGGGAGCAGCTCACAGATATACCAGCCAATTATCATCAATTATGTTAAATCCCTCTAGTCTACACCAACCCTAGCTGTAAACACTTGCTACCGGTCCAAACCACTGGCGTAACTAGGGAGGGGTGGAAGAGTGCATTTTCCCCAGGGTATGCAGCAATCTCGGGGCGCTTGGAGGGGGAGCATGAGGAAAAAGTCCTCCTTTCGCCTTGCTAAGGCTTGGTGATCCTTAGTCGGGGGGGGGTCGGAGGAGAGGGAAGCAGATGATTCCCCCCCCAACAGCACCTACGTCAATTGCTCCCCCTCCTTCTTCCCCCCACCTCCGATGAGGCTTAGCGTTAGCCAGGGAAAAGGATGAGAGGGAAGCGTGCAAGAGAGGTGCTGCTTGGGGAAAAAAATCCCATCGCCTGCTTCCCTTTCTTCCTTTCCCTGGGCTAACGATTGTCAAGCCTTAGCCGGGGGAAAGGAGGAGGGGGAAGCATGCTACGGAGGTGATAATTGGGGGGGGAATTGCCTACTTGGCACTATCCGCACGCTCTGTGGTTTGCACAGGAGAGCCTCATCTGGGAGACCCCCAAAGAGGGTGTGAGAAAGAGGGACCCTTCTCCCCCCTCCCCCACTGTCCCCCCAGGATTGGGCACTCCTTACTCGGTGGGTGAGGCGCAGTTGGGGGGCAGAATGGGGCGCAAAAACTGACTTTGTCCCTGGGCACTCCAAACCCTAGCTACACCTCTGGTCCAAAGATTTGCTTCCAAATACCAGAGCAGACCTGCCATGCGTTAGCTAACTAGGGGTTCCAAAACTTGAGTCTCCAGATGTTTTTTGACTACAACTCCCAGAAATCCTGGCCAGCACAGCTAGTAGTGAAGACTTCTGGGAGTTGTAGCTCAAGAACCTATGGGGATCCAAGAATGGGAACCACTAGCTTAAAAGAGTGGTATCCCCTCTTAGATCTCCAGGTATTATTTTACTAAAACTACCAGAAGCCTTCAACACTAGCTGAGCTGGTCAGGGTTTTTGGTAATTGTAGTCCAAGAACATCTAGGGACCCTAAGGTTGGGAACCAAAGCTGTAGCTCCAGAGTTGAGAATAAAGAATCAGAGTGGCATAAATGTTCACTGACTGCTGCAACTTACAAAAGATTATTCAAGAAAAACACTTGAATAACTTTTAGGTGCTTTTCCCATCATCACCAAGGGACAACAGGTGAAACTTTTTTCAGCGATCAAGGGCCTCTACACAGCCTTCCACCGGGACTCACTTCTCAGTCAACATGCTCAGGAAGGTACCACTGCCAGCCTTGTTGGAACTGTCGCTCTGTAGTGGAGCACCTACATTTCAAAACCCTGGATGAAACTGCTGTCCTTCAGCACAATAAGCACCGACCCGGTTAGAAGGGGGGGCAGTGGTGTCATTGGGGCCTTTTCCTATGATCTCGAAAGAGGAGAAAAGTGGAATGCGGAGTGAGGAAACTTCACATTTCCTTCAGGGGAAACCAAACGCTCTTAGAATAATAGAATTGGAAGATACATCGAGGGCCATGCAGTCCAACCCCCTGCCATGCAGGAACCCCCATCAAAGTACTCCAGACAGATGGCCATCCAGCCTCTGCTTAAAAACCTCCAAAGGAGGAGACTCCACCACCCTCCTTTGTGGCAACATATTCCACTGCCGAACAACTCTAACCACCATGAGTTCTTCCTAATGTTCAGATTGAACCTATTTTCCTGCAGTTTGAAACCATTTTCCTGAATCCTAGTCTCCGAAGCCATGGAAGACAAACCTGTCCCTTCTTCAATGTGAAACCCTTTCAGATATTTAAACGTATTTATCCTATCCCCTCTCAGCCTTCTTTTTGTAAGGCTAAACATTCCCAGATCCCTAAGCCATTCCTCCTAAAATATTTCTTCCAGACCCTCGACCATCCTGGTCGCCCTCCTCTGCACCTGCTTGAGGTTGTCAACATCCTTTTTAAATTGAGGTGCCCAGAACTGAACACACTAGTCCAGGTAGGGTCGGACCAGTACCCCCACTACGGGATTTCCATGACCTCACCGTTTCGGGTCTGGACCAAGAGTCTTGTTCTGGGCTCTGGAAAATCAGCCTTTTCTGGAAGGCAGCACGTTTACCACTGGGCTCCGCTACCTCTCCTGGTCAGGGGACACGAACAGGGTGACCTCCCCCAAATTAAAAGCAGTCATTAAGTATGAAAATAAGCAAACGCTGCCCGGGGAACACGCCCGGCCACTTCCCCAGAGGGGCAGCAGGGCGCCCCTTCCCCCCCCCTCAGACTTTGCCCCACGGCTGATAATGGGGAAGGCAGAAGTGGCTCCCACAGCCGGATTAATTGACCCACACAAGTAAGACTTTTGGGTAGTGGGCGGCATACAAGCTAAATAAATAAATAATTAAAAATAAAAAAGACACACCGCCCCATTTCCCTCCCCTCCAATGTCTCGGTCCCCTACATTTGGAAAATTAAACAAAAACCACAACCCCAAACCGCACCGCTTCCTCTCTTCTTTGCGACGCCCCGACCTGAGGCCTCCCACCCACGCCCTGCCTGCCACTCACGCGAACTGGAATCCCATCCCCGGCTCCGAGCATTTGGGACAGACGCCGGGAAGAACGGGCGGGGTAGGAAGACACGCCGCACGCATGCGCAACCCGGGCGCCCCGCCGCCCCCTGTCACCTTGAACACGAGACGCGGCCTGCGCGCGCCGCCACCTCCAGGACCACGCCCGCCGCCTTCCTCCCGGCAGGGCCACGCCCCTTTCTCAGCCACTGGACTTTCGTAACGGAGGGCTTTCCGACCTCCTTGGGCTCAGCTATCCGCCCATCCTTGCTGCGCAGGCGCGCGCGCTGCAGGAAGGCGCCCGGGCTGCGTAAAAGCCCCAAGCCTAGCAACGGTTGCCAGGAGGTGCCCGTTCCCCGGGCGCGGAATGAGCGGCACGTGGGCTGCCAGGACGGGCGGGTCCCGAAACCGGGGGAGACGGTCTCGTTCTGCAGCGTTGCTGCGCTTCTGCCTGCGTGCCCGCAACAGCTTCACGCATTATGTGGGGGAAACTCGGGACTTCTAACTAGCGCTGGTTTTGTGCAATTTGCTGGTGCCGCAATTCACCTTTTAGGCGGTAATTTGCACTTGCATCCTGCTTGCAGAAGCTCCTTGTTATTAGTCTTCTTTCTCCCGGTCTCGTTAAGGTTAACTCATCCGGGCAGCTACTCTCTCGCTTTTAAATCCTTAAAAAAAATTGAGACTCGCCCAAAGTCCAAGCATCTCATTTGCTACATTCTGCGGCGCCTTTTGTACGCCCGGAACGTCTCCTAACTCTTGAGTCAGTCGTCTTATGAGGATTCAGTTAAAATAATTCCTGTAGGGAAATGTTTCTGTCTGATTTTCTGGTTGAAAAACTGCCTGAGGGTTCTGGGAATTTTAGTCTCAAAGGTAGTATATTTCCAAGCTTTTTAAGCGAAACGTCTCGGAGATCATATTATGAAATCACTGCAGCTACATTAAAAATACGTTTATGATTAAAGTGCTAAGCCTTTAAGTTTGATGGTTATCTTGAGTATTTAAAGTTGTTGCTGTTTTTGCAGCAGGACTGAAAGACTGCTAGGATGCTGAAGTATGCTCTGGATATTTTGGAGTACAACTCCCACAGTTCCTTGGCAGAAGAGTGAAAACCCAGCAACAGGGTGGAAAATTATGTTCTTTGAAAGCTGTATAAAAGAAGCCTAACACCTGACCCAGTTTGCAACTAGCCATGGATTAAAAAGCACTGAGAAGTTGATGTCTTAATTGACAATGAAAGGAAACTTACAAAAGCTTTCATGTATGAGCGTGGGATGAACAGAGGACATTAGAAGAAACATTTACTTTGTTACAGATAAACTCATGAAAAAATGTTAGTTGATGATGCAATGACCAGTTACTTGAATGTTGTAATTACGGGTGAGAGACACATCCAGCAACATTCTGTCCACAGGAATGGAGGAAGCTG
Source organism: Phrynocephalus versicolor (assembly GCA_023846285.1). Lineage (NCBI taxonomy): Eukaryota > Metazoa > Chordata > Lepidosauria > Squamata > Agamidae > Phrynocephalus > Phrynocephalus versicolor. The sequence goes on from JAHTLZ010000240.1 coordinate 1,160,040, forward strand.
ACCGCCTGCCATAATTGTACTTACAAGTCCTGTCATCCCACATTACTGCCTGTTTTGGAGTACAAGGAGATGTCAGTCCAACAAAGTGTTGAAAGACACATCTTTCCTCACCCACACCTCAAATCCGCTTTTTATCTGAGTAGATGGGTATGTCCGCATAACAAAGTTTGGAAATAGAAGTCATCTTAGAAATAGGAAAATGTAAATTCTTTAATTAAAGTATTTTTTACCCCACCTTTCTCATTGGAAAAGGACCCAAGGCATCTTACAGTTAAGACATATTCCGTTTGAGAAACAGGGAATTGAGGGGTATCTTACAGCATTAGAAGACAATATTAAAACTAACCACTGACAACATAGTGTCAGTGCAATCATACAAGGAGAGATATCGTGTAAACACAAAGTTGTTATAAACACAAAGTCTGTGTAGTCATTTATGGTAGATTCATAAAAAGACACGGTAGGTAGACCATCATTCAGGGAAAGCTTGCCTGAAGAGAAAGTTCTTTGCCTGTTTCCAGAAAGACCAGGGAGATGGAGCAGTCCTGGCCTCCAGTGGGAGGGAGTTCCAGAGTCTGGGCTCAGCAGCCAAGAAGGCCCTTTCATGTGTCCCCACAAGACGCACCTGTGAAAATGGCAGGATGGAGAGAAAGGCCTCTCCTGACAACCTTAGCTCCTGAGCTGGTTCATACTGTGAGACTGGATCTTTGAGGTAGCTAGGTCCCAGGTCGTATAGTGCTTTGTAGGTTAAGGTCAGCATTTGAATTGTGCCCCAGCAGATTGGCCAAAAGAATTGGTAAATTATTTATGACTATTCTGCACTTAGAAAATCCTGGAAAGGGTTGCCATAAGTTGGAATGGGTTTGACAGAACATCATTCAGAAATTACCTTTTAGTCATCAGGCACAATGCCTGATTTGAACTCTGTGTGTGTGTGTGTGTGTGCGTGTGTTGTGTCGTTAAAGTCATGACCGACCCTTCATGACCCCATGTTCATGGAGTTTTCTTGGCAGGAATACTGGAGTGGTTTGCCAGTTAATACTCCAGGCGCCTACAGCACCTGGTATTCTCTGGTGGTCTCCCATCCAAGTACTAACCAGGGCCCACCCTGCTTAGCTTCCGAAATTAGGCCAGATCGGATGTGCTTAGGGCATCTAGGCAGCTTGATTTGAACTGTACTGTCAGTAAATTGGCAGTTTTGTGTTGAAGAGAGGGACACAGTTCTTTCTGGGAACCTGGATGCATATCCCCAGCTACCTCAGTGGCCCCCAACCTTGGGAAACCCAGGTACTGTGTACTGTATTCTTGAACTGCAGTTCCCAACTGTGCAAACCAGGGTTTCTGGGAACTGCAGTCAAGAAACAACAGGTCAGTTAAGGTTGGGAACCACTGACCTACATTTTGAGAAGTCTCAAAAGAACTAGATAAAATGTTCCCTTTTATAGGCCACACAAAGCTTGATGATAGATGCTTGCTCACAGTGACAGGATATCTCTAGCGCTATTTCAAAAGAATAGAATCAGGTATCTGCATGGGAGCCCTAGTATTTATTTTACATTGTTAATGTATTTATTGTCTATTTTCCTCTGTTTCTGATGCATTTTTCCAGCATTTCTGATTGCAATGCCCTTATATGGTTTACCTGTTTTATGGGAAGTTTTATTTGAAATTAATTCATTAATTAAGAGGGCTGATTCCTCCACAGCATAAAATCTTTCAATGGGCAGGAGAGCATGTAAACTGGGCCAAGCACATACACACATTAGTCCAAACTAGAGTATACACACTAAATAAACACCTGTACTTGTGAAATTAACATCCATGTAGATCTTAATGATTTAGTGTGACTGCTCTAGCTGAGTCTACCTGGCTGTAGCCATTTCCCATTTTGGAAGAAGAGAGCAAAGTAATAGACTAAACAAAGGTCTCCACATATTCTTGTTCTGCATCTGTCTGGATCATTGATTGACCATGGGCCATGCTAGGTGGGACCTCTGGGAAGTGAAGTCCAATAACCCCTGAAGACTAACAAATAAGGAGCCAGCAAAGCAATCATATGGATGTCATCTGAATGCCCAGATGTCTTTCTATCTTACCCCAAAAACATTTTGCAATAAAACTAATCTATGACTACATTATATGCCAATAGACAACTGGATGGAGTCACCCATAATGTTATTACAAGTAAGGCATGGTCTTCATGACATTCTAACTTACTGAATCCATTTTATTATTAGTTTTTGTATATTTTATTATTTATTTATTTTTTACACTTTTATACCACACCATCTTTGTAAACTCTGGGCGGTTTACAAGGTTAAAAAGCATAAGAGAAAACAACAGTAAGAAAAAACATCAAAAATAGAACAACAATATAAACAGAAGAGGGGAGACCCTCAGCAGGATACAGTGGGCACAAAAATAAAATAAAATAAAGGTGTGTAAATTGATGACAAAGCTGGGAAGTGTGACACAGATTTTAACTGCAGCAGATCAAGTGGAATTTGTATACTGTATATTTGCGTAAATACCCTGGTGCTTGTCCCAAGACCACCCTTCATCTATTCCTGTTACTGTACAGGGGGAAGCATGACACCAGCCTAGTTACAAGAGCTTGCAAATAATTCTTCCCCTTCCACGCATTTATATCTTTCTTCCACAGACAAGGCTATGCCTAAATCAATGTATTCTCAAAGGCTTTCACAGCTGGGATCTGATAGTTGTGAGTTTTTCCGGCTGTTTGGCCGTGTTCTGGAAGTTTTTCTTCCTGACGTTTCACCAGACTCTGTGGCCGGCATCTTCAGAGGGCAAAGAGCCTAAATCCTTGCCAAAGTATATGCAGCATTGGTCAAAGGGGCTTGATACTCCCCACTTTGCTTTTCTAATCCAAAGCGACCATCAGAGGTAAGAGAACTATGTCAAGCTTTAATGTGAGTAGCAGCTCCAAAATAATGCCATTTTTTCCAATTTAAATGCAAGCCTCATCTGCAAGTAACTTGTACGTCCCCCCTCCCTCCAGCAAAGCTACCAACTGTTGAACTGCAAGGCCTGATCACAGCTGTCCCACATTATGACAACTTTTGACTTTCAGTTTGAATTATAACACATACATTCTTTTTTCTATGAAACCTTTTCAGAGATTCTCAAGAGGGATGCAAGAAAAATACACAGGGACCGCGTTAGGAGGGACTGTTTGACCCTTTCCCACTTCTCTTCTTGGAACAGACTTTTTTTTGGTGTGGCACCCTGTCACTAAATATGCAATATGCCCTTGAACTTATCTATCGGAATCCAAACAATGTGTCTCCTACTCTCAGTTACTTCCTATTACTTCTCTCCCTTCAGTATTTAGTCTTCAAAGCAATCTCATTGTCTACCAAGAAATCATTCGGCAAACCACAAGGTGTCGCTGTCAATTATCACCCAGTTTCCTTTGGCTACACACCACACCCACTCAAGTAAAATTGCCAAAACTCAGTCCTCATCACCTGGATTAAATCCAGTGCATTTACCTCCTGACCTAGGCAAATGAAACTGCCTGCAATAGTTGCAGTCCAAAACCTTTATCATTTTAAATGCCACTTCCCTCTTCCACCCTATTATTCATCACACCCCACATTAACACAGGAGGATCTGACTATTAACGCAGGAGGCTCTGGCAATTATTTGTACAGTACTGGCTTTCTCTCTCTAATCCTGGAGTGATTAGGAACTCCTGTTGCAAAATCTGACCCTGCACAATAAAGGGATCCTGTCAAAACCTTTCCACTGTCACGGCAGAACAATCAAGGAGGTACATGTTATATAGTTGTGAATCCCATATGTAAGCACCAGAACAGACCTAAACTAAGGGGTTTTTGAAGTACTGTATCCCATAGTTTCCCAGTCTAGTTAAAGAAGAAATTAAGACACACTTAAGAGTAGTCATTTAAAAAAATGAGAAAAGGCATCCATTCTCAAGACACCAGCAACGGTAAATTCAGTTCTTTAAAAAACTGTTTCAGGAATGTGGGATATTGTGCTTCTGTACCCATAATTTAAGAAGTCAAGAAATGGCTCAAGATTGCTGCATAATATGGTGCCCAGGTTGTCAGCAGGAAAAAGGGTGCCAAACTTTACATAGAAACGGGCAGCCTGGATGTTGACCACACCAATGGCATCCGTCAAGATGGTCTACAGCAATGGTTCTCAACCTGTGGGTCCCCAGATGTTCCTGGACTGCAACTCCCAGATGCTTCCACCACTCACTGTGCTGGAAGGGGTTTCCGGCAGTTGTGGTTCAGGAACATCTGGGGATCCATAGGTTGAGAACCACTGGTCTACAGGATCCTCTCTTCTGCTCACTACCATTCACAAGTGACACCAAGCAAAAGAAAATTCCAGAAGCTGGCTCCTTTTTAAAATCTATTTACTACCTCTCACCCAAACACAAAGCAATTATAACCACCTTAGAACTGCAGAACTGGAAAGGATCCTTCCAGCCGTTGTCAAAGAGATATCATGGCTATTATTTGACAAATGTGAATGGTAGTTTGGTTTGGTCACTGCCATTTCAGCATTTAGCCACAGCTGTTAGTTTACAAAACCTGAGCCAAACTTACTGGAAAAGACAATATAACTAGGAAAGTGAGGCAGTAGGAACAGAATAATTCAACATGAGATGCTATTAATTTGCAAGATCTGAGCAGGACGGTTAATGATATGATATTCTGTAAATCTTTAACTCATTTAGTCACTGTACATCAGAAGTGATTTGCTAGTGCATCAAATCTTTGGAGGTTTTCTTTTTAAATTGCCAAACAATTGTATAGTGACAAGATGGATGGAATGGATGAGACTATGACAGACATATGACCAAAAGTTCTGCTGACACCGAGAAAGACCCTCACTAGCCTTAACACAAAAAAGAGTAATTTCACCTCTTAAATGAGTGAGCTGTTGAATATTTTTTCCTCTAGCTGTGCCAGATTTGGTGCTGATCTGAAGCCCAATTTAAAAGTTGTAATTTATTGTTTGGGCTCCCTCAGTTTTTAGACTTGTCTTTGATTTTGCTCTGCCAGCATAAGATCATTGATGCGCTCACGTGCAGCAATAATACACAACATTTTAGAGCGGAGCAAGAGAAGATCATAATGTGGAAAGACTCATGTCATCCTTAAAAGGCAGAAGTCTATCACACCTGATCAAGTTGGATTTAACTCACAACGGTTTTTACGAAAACGAATCTACCAGTATTTAAAACCATTTTGTTTTGGTTTTTTTGGGTTCCAGTTAAGAAAAAGACCCAAGAGACCCCAGGTATTACTGGCCCCATACAACAGCAAATAGGTTAATGTTTTAAATCCACAAGAGAATGATGATGAAATTTTGAGGCCCATTACATGATCAGTTGCAAGAACAAATTGCATAATACAAAGAAAGAGATAAGGTATTTGGAAATTGGAAGGTCTTGGCATCACACACTGTAACATTACTGCATGAATCCAGTAATGGAAAAGGTAATGGCATCATCTTTATCACTAATTCCATCCTCTATCTTCCTTGCAAGAATTCATGTCTAAAAGAAAATGACTAAAAGTAAGCCATGCTGCTAAAAATCAATATTTCTTTTTTTAAAAAACCAGATTTGAGATTTAATTATTTAAATGTTTTTTTAAAAAAGCTCTACTTAATTAGTGTTTTGTTTAAATAAAATTCAGATTACTTTCCTAATACTCAGATTAATGGGTACCTCATTATGAAATAAGGATTACACATACTAATTATATATTTTGAGAGAGTGGCTGGAAGCCAGTTCTGTAAATTATGCCTATGCCACGTAACACTGATGATGTCATCAGCTGTGGTGATTATATTTAGGAGTACTATCACGATCTTTAGCACTTCTTTAAATAGTTTACTTCAGTGATGCTGATTCCTTTAGAGCAGTGGTTCTCAACCTGTGGGTCCCCACCCAGATGTTCCAGGACTGCAACTCCCAGGAGCCTCTACCACTCACTATGCTGGAATGGATTTCTGGGAGTTGCACTCCAGGAACATCTGGGGACCCACAGGTTGAGAACCACTGCTTTAGACTGATAACCTTACTTATTGTCCCTGCAGCTTTATACAGATACAGCCCTCCAGATGTTTTAACCCACAGCTCCCATTAGCCCCACCCAACACTGCCAATCAGAAGAGGTGGGAACCGTTGTCCAGAAATCTACACAACCAATAATTCCCTTCCTCTGCCCTAAAGAAACACCCAGCTCAGCTGATAAATAACTCTGCACTTAATTGCATCTCTACAAGAGAGCAGGGAGTTCCCAATAGAATTGTTAGTAATTGATGGTAGGCTGTGTCTCCTGGGTAAGATTGCCAGGCAAGATTTCCGCTGTGGCCACGCTACTGCAAAACATTGCCAGCCTGATTGCTATAGCATTGTATATCATTCATAAGCTTACAATGCATGCGTGCATCTTAAAACAAGCATGCCTTTAAACGAAGATACACTGAAATGTGTCTCACCCATCCTTTATCTTTCCTATCCTCATTCTTATACTAATTATTCCTCACTACTGTTTACAAATCAGTTGATATAATCTCTGCTGTAAACTTCAGTGATAAATCAAGCCTGTCATGGATTTGACAGGTGATAGTTACTAGAAGGGCAGAGCTTCGTAGAAACAGGTATCCTACCCTCTGCTAACTTAGTGAAAGATGTGTTTTGACTGGATGATGAAATGTTCCAAGACAAGGAAAGCAGAAAACAGAAATCCTTCCGGCCACATCACCAGAATCCATTCAGGGCTGCTAACCTGATTTAGAGAGCTTGAAGATCGATAGCTACAGTAAACCTACAAGTTCCACCTCTAAGTGCCACGGTGACAGTGAGCCAAAACAAAAACAAAAAAAGAAAGAAATAGCTCTGAATTATGTTTGTTTTAAGGGCTGGCTCTTTATTCCAAAGTGTGTGAAATCTCCAGAGCTACCCATACTCTTTACAACTGCAAGGAGGTGGGTGGGAGAAATTTCTGCCAGGATACAGTTTTTCCTCAGTGTTCTGCCTTCTCCTTATTGTCCTCTCAGAAGTCAAATCAAAAGAAAGCTACCTCAACGGCTGTCATTTCATTTGCCAAAAGGAATGTGACCTACTTCCAGTAGAACATGCCTAGGACTGGATGTTTGGCCTGTAGACTGCTTTGGGGCGTATTAACCTCTCTGCTCTGCCTGGGGCATGTCACCATTTTGCCTCAGTTTGAAACAGGCTGGAAAAACCAGGCCAGCAGCATCCAGCAGAGGCCCTGTCTGGCAATAATTACCAAAAGCCCATTTCTCATGGAAGTTTCCCTCCTTGCACTCTGTATAGATACTCCTTCAATGTTTCTTCCCCACATCTACTTCTTCCAACACATGCTTACATGAGCAGAAGAAATGAGGCAGCTGTTAGAAAAATGATGAACACCTAGTCTTTTGTCTGGAAAGGGGGCAAATGTCCTTTTAAGGAATTGCTATCTCAGCTCGCTGTCTAACCTTTCCTTCTACTACAACCCAGAGGTGATGCCGGAACACAAGAGAAAGAGGTGGCTGATCTTTTCCTCCAGACATCTACCTGTCTTCTCTTTCTTAAGGCAACAAGTTGGGGACTAATTGAAGAATGCAACATACAGTACTATCTTTGCATGACCAGTTTCTCACTGGTGTGCAGTGGGTTAGACTGGAGCTGCTGGGGTCAATCACTGTGGCCCACTTCCTCAAAGGGAGGCCACTGTCTCTGCCAGCTTAGCCTCTCTGTAAGCAGCCAGGAGTGTAAGAGTCTGGGCTTAGTGGACCAAGGGTTTGGGGGTGCCTGGGGGCAAAGTTGTTTTTGCGCCCCTCTGACCCTCCTCAACCCCATCGTATCCACCCAGCAAGGGGGGAGCAATCCTGCGGGCGTGGTGTGTGTGTGCCTTGACAAAGAGTCGGAGGAGGAGGGCGGCACCGGAGGCACCACACTCACACACCTACCTGCCTTGCCACTCGTCTGGTGCGTGGCAGCGAGAGGGCGCAGGGCTTCCCCCTCCCCCTCCAGGCGCCCCCAGATTTCTGTGCCCGGGGCAGATGTACCCTTCTGCTACCCCTAGATACCCCCCTGGGGAAAGTACAGGGGAGTGAAATGGCGGTGTCTTGCTCACTCCCTTTTTCTACAGGTGGCGCGGATCATGTTCTATTCCACCACCTATTGGGAGCAACAAGAACATTGGTGAGTCCAAAGCAAACAAACAGGTATAGATTTTCAGAGGAAGCCTTCTTGACAGAATGGGCAGGCAACAATTAGAAGGTGGGGAGCTGTACCCTGAAGGAACATTTTCCCAAGTTTCTAACTGCTTTGCCAATCCTCCCTCTAGGACTGAGGCCCAATTTTGGGTCCCCAAAGGTTCTTAGGCTAAAATTCCCAGAAGCCTTACCACTAGCTACCCTGGACAGGCTTTCTGGGATTTGAGTCCAAGAAAATCTGGGAACCACCAATAGTGTCTACGTTTTGCCATGTCAAAGAGGACAGCGCCCACTGGCTTCAGCTGAAAGGAAGATGACCCACTCACCTACTTTCCACAACCACAAAGCAACCCTGCAATTGGCAGAATCTTTTTTGAAAGAGAGGCATTAGGCTTGATCACATCCCATACAATAACGATTTTTTTATACAATCATGAACTCGAAAAAGAGATAAAAATGGAAAGGGAAAATGCATCACAGAGAATAGGTAACCACAATACAGAGCGGACCTTGGGCTGATCTTGGAATCTCAATCCAAATACCCGAGTGGGTTCAGAAAAAAAAATAAAACTCTTGCATGCAATCGTAATACAGTATGCACTTACCTGGGAGGCAGCCTAACGGAGTTCAATGTGTACCTTTCCTACAAGGGTACGTGCATCATCAATTTGCTGCCAAACCTATGCAATAATTATGGGCAGCGACGGCCCGCTCCCACCCAGCCTGTCCGAGTTCCACCCACCTGTATGGCTGCAATGGCTCGTCCGTAAGGAGGGTCCACGCTCAGCCTTTCGCCCCGCAGACTGAAACGGAGCCTCGCTTGGAGATGCTCCTTTAAACCAGCCCCGCCGCCCAGAGAGCCACTCGAAACCTGGGAGCGACAGCTCCTGACTCCCAATCAGGGGCCGTTGCGCCGAACCCCGCCCTCTTCCCTTCTCCTGCCAATGAGCGACGGGGTGACGACGACGAAGGGAAGGAGTTGGGGAGGGAGGGGGATGGTGTGAGAAAATGACGCTCCGTGGCCAGAGGGAGGGCGCCCAATGAGGACGGCGCTGAAGCCCGGGCCGGCGGAGCAGGGCGTGACGCGGCAGCCCGGCGGCCAATAGGAGGAGCGCTGCTGACTGCGGGGTGAGACCCGTGCGGCTGCCGGTTCTCTGGTGAGAAAGAGGAGACGGTCGCTTAGCAACGGGAAGAAGGCGATCGGCTCAGGAGCATCGTGTTACTAGCAAGGAAGGAGGAACCCGGAGGGGGGGGGGAGAAAAGACCTTACGGGAGGGGAAACCGGGTGACAGTGCTCTGGTAGTGGCCTCGGCTACCAACGCAGGAGGAAGTGGGAGTGCCTTGAAGGTAGTAGGGCCAGTTGGTGACTTTTTTCCCTGCCCAATACTCAGCCACAAATAACCCTTCCCAGGTCCTCAGACTAGGAGGGTGCATTGTATCCATTACCATTACCAAACCCAAGTTATTTTTGCAGATGATAAAAGACAGTGGCATTTAAAAAAAATAAAAATGGTAGGGTAAACAATAATATACCCATTCACAGGATTCAGAATCTGATGGGGGGGGGGGGAAATCCCATTGCTAGCTTCAGGGCTGACCTGAATGGGATTTACACAACTGTGGGATATGAAACTCTGATTTACTTTGTCTGACAGAACTCATGTTTACTAATAACTGTACCTGAGAAGTCAATATGTTGGATTTCAGGGGTTCTTTTCCTCCATGAATGTTTGTGGACCTGATCAAGACAGGAGAGGACATTAATTTGTGTTCAAGTAATCTTAGGTCTGCTAGGGGTGGAGAACCTTTGGCCCTCCGATGTTTTGGACTGCAACTCCCACAATCCTTTATCATTGGCAATATAGGTTCAGGATTATGGGAGTTGTACTCCAAAATTTTAGAGGGCCAAGGGTTCCCCTACCCTTCCCTAATGTCTCATAGCTAACAGAATGAGGTTGCATGTGATATTTCTGGTTGGTGCATAAGATTGTGGAAGGCTGCTTCCTGTTATAGTAGTGTCCTGGGCTAGCTGGATAATGAATGCAACTTCATGCAGGGCCACATGGAAGCTGCAGATTTAAAATGTGTTACTAGAGTCCTGGATAGCAACAGTTATGAAAGGGCTGTTGAGGGGGTCATATCGGACACCACATTTTTCTTAGATTGCAATTACTTTTCATTCTGGCAACAGATGATTCAATTTGATAATTATGCTGCCATTTCTCAACCAAAATCTCACACGTTTTCATTTGGTAAGTGTAAATGCAATATATCAAGAAATGTGTCGTTTTACAAATTAAATTGTTATATTCGCTAATGAAATAATAACAAGTAAGGCACTCTGTTACTGTTATTTTTAAGTCATCCTTTATGAACCTCCTACGACATCTAGTTAGCCACTGTTAGAAGCAAATTATATGTTGGAATGCATATTTCTTACTCTTTATTTCTTTTTTTCTTACTTTTTAAATATAAAGTTCCAACTTGTTTTATTTAGAAGTAATAATGAATAATTTTATTTTATATGACAGCTTTAGAGTGTTCACAATTTTGAAAAAAGTTTTTTGAAAGAAAAACAGGCCATAAACTAATAAAAGGACAGAGTTAAAACATCAAGTATAAAAAGGCAATAAGAGAATGTTACAGTAAGTCTGAGTTGGAGAGCTCATGGTGGAAGGGAAAAAAAAGGAATTACTAGATAATTATTAGAAGTATGTTAAACCTAAAAGCGCTTTTCACAACTTCATGTGTAATGATGGTGGCGTATAGATGTGATCCTCATTACTGGAAAATTGATTAATTGGGTGACATTTTGAAAAAAGGATTGCCTTTATTATTTACTTCTGATTTCCCTCAACTGTGTTGCTAAGTTTTTCATAAGAACTCGTGAGCAGATCGAGGCTTCCCAGCAGACTAATGGACAGGTGGAGCTGATCACAACCTGCTCCTATCAAAAATTAGAGTACATTAAATAAGAATAGGAAAGAATCACACTTCCAAAATTATTATTTAAGTGACATTTCTGTCCATATAAAGAACATATTTGCATTACTAAACTCAGTTGGCCATGAATCAAAGGAACTGTGGATTGAAATCAGAGTTATTATCAGGGAAGAATCTCAAGTAATGCTGTTAATGAGATCAAACAAAAACCTTCAATGGATAATGGAAGGAACACTGAAATTGTTAAGGTTGAGAAGCAAAAGTAAAAGGTGATAGGTACTTGGAAGAAATAAGTTACCCTGATTTAACTATTTCAAGCTGCAGAAACTGAATATGACAAATCGTAAAAAAAATATTCCAACAAATATAGAAAACGAAACAAGGGAACAGAGACTGGAATTAATATATTTTCAGTCCCAAATAGATGGGATGCCATTAAGTGCAGTAACTATAGTATGGTGGCATTAATTTCCCACGCAAGTACAGTGATGCTCAAGATGTTGCAGTAAAGGCTTTTATCTAATATGGAGCAAGAAATGCCTGATATTCAAGCTGGACTCTGTAAAGGTAGAAGCACTTGGAATCATACCACCAATGCATGCTGGCTATTGAAGTGTACACAAAAAAATCTGATTAGTCTGTATTACCTGCACTAGAGCAAAGCCTTTTGAGTGTGTGAATCATTAGAAGTTATGAATTGTTCTTAAAGTAATGGGTGTAGCTGAGCACTTAATCTTCCTGATGTGTAATCTACTGTGTATTGTAGACAAGAATCTATGGTTAGGACAGAAGGTTAGGACAGAAGGCATTGTTAGGACATTTTTTGTATGGAGAAACAGAATGGTTTCCCATTGGCAAAGGTGTCACATAAGAATGTATTTTATGATCTTAGCTATAAAGCATATCATACAGAATGTTGGAGTAGATTCAGATGAAGGAGTGAAAATTGGGGGAAGAAGTATTAATTTAAGGATATGCAGATGACACCATATTACTGTCAGAATGCACCTACAATTTGAAATGGTTCCTGATGGAGATAAAAAAGCAAAGTGCAAAAACTGAACCGCAGTTGAACATTAAACAGGCAACAATCATGACTACAGAAGAACTTTGTAACAATAATCCTGATACTGAAGAAACTGAAATGATTTCAGATTTTGTATACCTTAGTTCAGTAATGAAACCAAATGGAGATTTGAGCCAAGAAATAAAAGAAGCTTGAGATTTGGGAGAACAGCTATGAAGGAACTGGAAAAAGTCATCAAATGTAAGGAAGTATCACTGGACACTAATCATCCACACTGTTGTATTTTCAGTTACAGCGGTACCCCGACTTAAGAACAATTAGACTTAAGAGCAGAAAACTGTTGGCGTTTTAACTGCCGCTTTACACATTTTAGATATGGTCTGCTCAACTTAGAAATATTTTTTTTCATATGGTCTGCTCGACTTACCATTTTTTTTCATTTTTAAATTTTTTAAACTTATTTCAATTGTTTAGATAGGCACCCCGACTTAAGAGTAGTTCGACTTAAGAACATGCATTTGGAACGGATTAAATTCGTAAGTTGAGGTACCACTTACTTTGTTTGAGTGTAAAAGCTGTACAATGAAGAAATCTGACAGGGGAAAAAGATTTATTTGAGATATGATGCTAGAAGAGAGCTTTGCAGATACAGTATTTTGGACTGCCAGAAAGACAGAAGAGTAAGTACTAGATCAAATCAAGTTGTCCAGGGGCAAAAATGATGAAACTCAGGCAGTAGTACTTTGGGAAAATCATGAAAAAACATGATTCTCTGGAAAAGACAATGACGCTAGAAAATGTTGAAGTCTGCAGAAAAAGAGGAAGAGCAAATGTAGGAAGAAATGATTTTAGCCTACAAGAGATAAACAGGTCTCATTCATAGTATCACCAAAACATAGGATGCAACTTCATGGGACATTATGACAACAATTTCATTTTTTCCCTTAATCGGGGGCCCAGATCATCTTACCAAAGAGCAGGTGGCAAGGAAGACTGATCATCTTCTTCCTAGTATTTCTCCGCAGGTGCAGGGTTCACTTTTTGGATCCTTATACACCACCACTTTGCCTGATTGAGTGTGTATCTGGGGCACAGGTCAATGATTCACATGCCTTTATTGACATTGTCCTGCCATCTCTGTTTTGGTCACCCACATGGGTGCCAGCCTTTGGTTTCCAGGGGGTACACAGTTTGGGTGACAGTGGAAAGTGCTGCTCTGAGGAAAAAATTTGAAAACCAGAATGGAAGAAAGACACACTTATGAAAATATGGGTTTTACAGAATAAAGATTTAATACCCCTGCTAAAAATTCCTTTGTCTTTTGCACACAGAGCCATTCAAAACTTGCATAAAAGATCCTTGCCTGCTAGCAAAAAAGACAGCAGGGTGGTAGCAAATTCCTGGGGAATCCCCACTGAAAAACCTCTCTCTCGACTCCTCATCATACTCTGAAGATCTTAAAATCTAGGCAGTCTTGTATGGGGATATGCACTCCTGCAGACAATTTGGGCGTCAACTGTATATAGATAATAAACAGCACCTTGAATTGGCTCTGGACATTGCCAGTGGTGTCTTTCTAGCATGCCTTGCTGCTAGACAGCTGTGAAAGACTCATCAGCCTGCTGAACCCTGGACATATTTATTGACACCAGCCTCAAGCCAGGCAATGGAATGCATTTGGTATGAGATGAGCTAGCTGGATGATAATCACTTAGGGGTCAAGGCATCCAGGCTCTCTAGTCTTGGGGAGGCACTATTCTGGTGACATTCCACTGGCAATGTTAATGTCAAAGGTTCCCTGAAGCTGGCCTGTAGCATAGGGGGCGACAAGCACATATGTTTAGGCAAATGAAGGCCATAAAACTAGATAAAATTATAGGAAGCTTTTGGACAGGAATACACTACAGCATGAGAGTGGAGAAATAAGGATGGTCATGGTGAAATAAGATGTGATAACAGACGCTGAGAAGGTTGCAATAGCTAAGGTGGATAATAACAAGCTTTGGCATCAAGCATTCTGTTTGTTATTAGGGTGGAAAGGACGGGCCACATTTTCACAGTTTACAAGTAGAAGTGACATGAGTTGGTAAGAAGTTGATTACAGGATGGGAAAGAATCAAAATGTAAGGTGAGGCAAGGTGATCAGGAACATTATTGCAAATTCTCCAGCACATTTTAATAGCACTTGCATCAAGCTATTCCTGTTCTAATGTCCTAGTTTTCTTCATGAGTGAATCAAGATATCGATTTGGTAATAGGTACTTTCTGAATAGCGGTAGACAAGACCGGCTTTATGTCCCTTGCTGTTCCTGACTTAAACTTGGTTTGAAAGTTTTCCCAAGAGGACATAGACACTGATCCAGATAACAGGTAAGTGCGGTGTGACTTGAAACTGATTTCAAAAGCCCCAATCTTTCTACTGATTAATTTTCATAGTGTAACTCTGCCTTGGGTTAGTAAGGGCAGTAAAGGCCAACTCTTTACAGCAAGGCAGCCTAAAAAACTCAAACTGAAAAGCCTTCCTGAATCTCACCATACTGGATAATTACCAGCCAGACTTCAGTATCAAGTTCTTGAGTAACCAACCGGAGCTTATGGTGGTTTTTCCAACCCAAGAGCTTTTTTTTTTGGGGGGGGGGGGTTATATCCATCTCAATCTAGCTCCAGACCAGCTTATGGCACACAGATGGCACACTCACTCATTCACTCAAATACATACTGCACATGATGCTGGAGGAATCCTGTTGATTGCAAAGTTAGGTTCTGTTCTCCATGCTGTTTAGTATACATGAAGCCACTGGGAAAAGTGCTGAAATTTGGGGTATTCTGTGCTACCAGTATGATGATGTCACCCAGCTCTGCAAAGAAGATATTTTAGAAAGAAATTGGTATCACATGGTAGCAAAGGACTGGATGAGAGTGAATAGACTGAAACTTAAGCCTGACAAGAGATAGGCATCCCTGGTCAATCAAAAAATATAATTCATGAAATGGATTTGAACCTTTTGATAGAATTAAATTTACCCTAAACATTCAGGTTTGCAGCTTGAGTTGACTCCTGGATTCAACCCAAAACTGGATGCCTAGGTCAAGAGTTGCCAATAGAGCATTTGCAAAGGTAAAGCTACTGTGCCAGCCATTCTGATTCATTGGCCCTTTTAAAATTGAGCAGAATATCAGCCGCAGAACAAGTCAATTAGTCAATAATCTTGGTCACCTCCCTCATGCATTTGGAGAATTCCTGGAAGGTCCATACATGTACAGACTTTTATGTATATGAGCCTAGCAACTTGCAGAAAGCTGGTATCAGCACCAGCTGTCCATGCGCAGCTCTCGGGACCTCAGCATGTTTGTTAGGTAGTATCATCAGGTAAGTCCACAGGATTCAATGATGGAGGAATGAATTTGCCAGGTGTCCCTTCAAAGCTTCAGCTAGGCCTAATTCAGCAAAATTAAAAAAACAAACAAATTTAAAATAGATTAAAGCAGCACTTATTTATTACTCTTCCTGGGTACACAGTGTCCCAGATTATCACAGTGCATGGATTTTTTTAAAAAAAGTCCTGCTGCCATGTTGCTACCACATCCTCTTTGCTTCTCTTGAGTTAAAATGATTGTCATTCTTGGGCGTTTGTGTAGGATGGCTGCTCGCGTGCCCTGCTTGGCAAAAGGCAACCATTCTAGTTGAAGGGCTGTCATACGTTTGGAAAGTGTTTTCTGTCTGAAAACTTGCTCACTCTGAGATGTCTTCAAGATAACCACTCATGCAAGAGAGTTGCTAATTATCAGTTACTGGCACCGCAGATTAAGTATCCATCCAAGCTGTCTTATCATAATGCAGGTTTAATTGTAGATTAATTATATTTATTTTCGCATGTAGAAAGCTTTTCTAAATTTGCACTTGTATCAGTGTGTGCAACTTGTTTGTGTTCTTACCTTTTTTGCGATGCATGTCATACTTTTTTGTTACTTTTTGGTGCTGTGAAAATGGACACTGCACAAGTATGTCAAAAAAGGAGATAATTTTTTCCTTTTTTTTCTCTGGCTTCTCAAAATCTTACAGAACATGGACACCAAGGGTAGCCACTATATGTTCTCTTTCCATGTGAAAGTCTGGGCCTCAGCTTTTGCTATGAGATGGGCACAAACATAGTAGTGATTTAAACGTCTCATTCAGCTTTAACAGGTAAGTCCTGATACCGTACTAAGGTTTTATCATATAAAGCATGTCCATTGCAGTGGCTGATCAGTCAGCAGAGACAGATGAGGAGAAATATAGTAATAGATAAGCTGGATTCGCATGGCACGGATACTATGATGTTTGCTCTTTTAAACAAAGGGATCAATGACATTTTAACCTTGGTGTCTTGCCCAACGTCAAGGTTACTTGTAATCAAAGAGGATATTTTCCCTTGGAAATCGTATTTACGTCAAAAGGTAGTGCACAAATCTATTTGCATATATTACAAAAAAAACCACTGATTCTAAGCCAATAATTTAAAGTCCTAAGAGGAAATTGAGTATTTAGATAGTGACGGCCGAGTGGGAGGCAGCAGTTGTAGCCTGGGGAAAAAAATCTAGCTGCAGCCTAGCTGCAAATCTAGCTAAAATACAGTATTTCAAAGTACTGTAGATGTCTTGGATTTCAAGCTGTCTTCACTCACATACAAAACACTCAAATGCGGTTCCTCAAATTTGCTCTGATGATGAATTGCCACCACCCACCCATTCCACACAGCTTATGTATGTTTATATGTAGGTAGGGGGTAGGTAGGTATGTCCATTGGCAAACTGGCTCTTTCCTGAATGTAATTTCATGACTGAATGGTGCTGCTTTGGCTACGTAAAGATCTATACTTCAAAAAGAGTGCATTGGCGTCGCATAAGGCAGAAAAGCCCTGCTAAATCAGAAAAAAGCATATATTAACAGTCTGCACCCACAGTGACCACCTGGTCACCTATGGGAAGCCCACACACAAACTTTAAGCGCAATACTACCTTTGCAGTTGCCTTTCCTAACAACTAGTATTAAAGAATGCAGTTTCTAGGCTATCAGGATTCCCTGAGGTTTTAGATCCCAACTTTGAGATTTAGGTGCAGGTCCTTGTGTTATCGCTGAGGCCAGACCCATCATCAGCAATTGCAAAATGGTATGTGATAGGCAGGCAATGTAGCAATTATGTGATGAATTTAAAAGATAGCCTGGATCTCCCAGCCACAACAGTGTCAGCTCTAGTAAATAGATAGATAGATAGATAGATAGATAGATAGATAGATAGATAGATAGATAGATAGATAGATAGATAGATAGATAGATAGATAGATAGATAGATAGATAGTGCATACAAAGTGATAAAGAAAGAGACAAGGGTACTTTTGTGCATGTATAAATGGCATGACCTGATGCCATGAGAATGAATCCCCAAATCTAGGGGTGCCAGCATCCAATTCCCTGAGATGCCAGGTATAAAGCATGGGACCTACACATCAAAACCTGTGCCTTGGGGTCAAAGCCTAGGTCACAGTGGTATTGAATCTTTGGCACTAGATGTTTCGGACCACAAGTCCCAGAATTCCAAGCCTGTATTGTCAATGACACAGGACTGTGGGAGTTGTAGTCCAAAAATCTGGCGTGCTGAAGGTGCGCCACCACTGGTAGGACATAATTTTGATTTCTGAGGTCTTCCGCTTTTCCCACTGGAGGTAACACCTCGCCTTCCTGATTAGGAATATTTTTGACCTTATCCTCTGTGAATTTGCTTAATTCCCATTGCAAGTTGTCAGAGGAGACCATGCATTTCTCTTGGGGCCTTTTCACACGACCCCTAAGATCCGCTGGCCACTTAAATTCGGACCAGAGATCTTGGGGGTTCGTTGCTCTTCCTGCGTCCCCACCCCTCCGCACTTCCTTGCTCCTGTCTGCGTGAGGGGAGGGAGAAAAAAAGGGACAAAAGAATGCAGGCTCACCTCCGTCTGCCGGTCCAAGCCGCCCCGAGCCCTGTCGTGGTCCTGATTCCTTCTCTTAAAGGGTCGGGAGGCAAAACAACAACAACAAACAGAAGTGAGGAGAGCCCGGCACTCAAGGTTACATCCGGATCTGGGATTTTTCACCCTCCGAGAGCAGGTATCTGAAAAGTGCACTGGGACGCGCTTAGGTGGGCGTGGTTGCACTTAATTTTCTGTAAACTCCGGAGCTGGTGGGGAAACAATTTTAAGCCCCAGAGCTGGGAGCCATTTGCAGCGGAGTTTAGGGGTCGTGTACATGTTGGTTTGGGAATTCTGCCATCTAGAATGGAACTTTTTCAAGCTCTGGGGTTAATAGGGCATTAAATATAAACTCCTTCTTATGTTATTTTCCTTTGACTGCTTGTTGTTATGCCATCAAGTTGGTTGAGACTTTTAGAGACCTCAATAGAATTTTTCAGATATGTGAGAGGAGTTTCAAGGAGTAATATACAGTAATATACAGTCAGTGCCTTGAATGACTTTCTGTGGTGAGAGAGGCATTTGAAATTAGATTTCAAGAGTCCTAGTCAACACTGTACACACTAGACCATACTGCCTCTGCTAGGGCAGGCTAAACACAGAGTATCTGGGACTACATAGATAGACTATTTACTGCATAACCATCAGATCATTGCACGGGACTACATACAGACTGCAGATATGAGACAGGGGTAGGAGCAGCATTCTTAAGCAGGCATGAGCCTGTTCTCAGTTTCTTAGCAAATGCCTACACGGTGCTAACTAGAGATGGGCACGACTAGGGAAAATGACGTTTTCGAGTTGTCATGTGTCGGAGGCGGCCCGTGTTGGCTCGTTTCCGTTTTTTGCGAAATTTTGCAAAAAATTGTCGTTTTGTTTTTCGGTTTTTTGTCTGTCGTTATACTGGTTTGGGGGGGTAGCGGGCACCTGGAGGCACCTCTGTGGGGTGGGTGCCTCCTCTGGCCCGCTGTGAAGGGAAAGCGGGCTCCTGGAGGCACCTCTGTGGGGTGGGTGCCTCCTATCCTCACCCGCCGGCGCTGCTACAAAAGGGCATGCATAGCTATATGGATATGCATACCAAGTTGCAGACTGGCAGAGGCACCCCTCTTTTTGGGGTGCCTTCCCTACATCAGTCAGTGAGAGACAGGCACTCGGGCAGGGTTTGCATGGCACACAAATGCTGCTGCAGGAGTCAGCCAGAGCCACAAGTGACGGACTGGTGGGCTCAGTGTGCACCCACTGTGTCTCACTAAGAAGGGAAGCGTACTTGCGTGTGCAATGCAAGTACAGATCTGGCTTAGGGTTAAGAGAGGGTTAGCGCAAGGGCTAGGGTTAGGTTAGGGTGGGGTAGTGGGGTGCACCTCTGGGTGCCTCTCTGACCCACTAAGAGGACAGTGTACTGTGGCGTATGGGTAAGGGTTAGGGTTAGGGTTAGGGCTAGGGCAGGGTTAGTGGGCTTTTTGGCACATCCCCGAAGTCTCAGTGGCCAAGTGGCCATGCGATTGGTGGAATGGCTCCAAAAATTTGCATGGTCCACTCCCATGGCCAGCCCATCATTGTGCAGGTGTAAAATAAAATAAAATAAAATAAAATAAAATAAAATAAAATCAATGGAGAGAGGACAGAGGAGACATTTTGTTGCAAGAAAAACCCACTGCTACTGTAAAAATTCTGGCAGTTTTAAAATAGCAATTTTCGCATGTTTCTGTGGTGCTTGTGTGTTTTTGGACCACTCCACGATTTCAAAAAAAATATTGTGGTCGCCGCCCCATTTTCGATCCCCCGCCCGCACCGCATGGCATGGCGAGTCCGGCTTGTTGCTTGCGAGTCCCCACCAGAGCAGCCCAGGACTAGGTAGGGGGGGGACGCCGCCCCCCCCAGAAACCACCCCTCTGGTAGGTGCCCTCTCAGGCAGGCATCTTTTCGCCTGCTTTTTGGGCCGGGAATCGGGGGTTTTAAAACTTTTTTCTGTGCCGCTTGAATTGCGGCGGCCGGTGGCGAGTCCGGCTTGTTGCGAGCGACTGCGAGACGACGAGGATTTCCCCCACCAGAGCAGCCCAGGACAGGAGAGGGGGGGTTAGGTGCCCTCTCAGGCAGGCATATTTTCACCTGCTTTTTGGGCCGGGTTGGGTTTTTTTTACTTTTAAAAACTTTTTTTCTGTGTCGCTTGAATGGCGGCGAGCCGGCAACTTTGGCGGGACGACGAGGATGCCCGCCCCCAGCGCAGCCCAGGAGGGACAGGAGGAGAGGGTGGGAGGCCGGGGACCCCCCCCCAGAAACCACCCCTCTGGTAGGTGCCCTGAGCCCTCACTCAGGCAGGCATATTTTCGCCTGCTTTTTGGCCGGGAATCGGTTTTAAAAAAAAACAAAAACTTTTTTTCTGTGCCGCTTGGCATCGCGGGATCGCCGCGATGCCAGGAACGACAACGACAAATCAGACCCAATTATTCTTTAGTCGGTTCGAGTTCAAGTTCTGGCGGAGTAATTCCCGTTACCGTTTCCATTCCGTAACGGAAACGAGGAACGGAAACGGGAATTCCGCTAAGTCGTGCCCATGTCTAGTGCTAACCTGAGTGGCACCTAGGGGAAAGCCTGTTCCAATATTCTCACATCTTGAGCAGCCTGCTGCACCTCGGTTCACCATGTGTCTACTTTTTCCGGAAGCAGAAACTGTGAAGGGTGTTTTGTGACAATTTAATGATAAGCTTAGATGAAGATGATTGAAGATAATGGGATAATGGCATTTCCCTTCAGGATAGCCTCCAGCGACGAGCCTTTGGAGAGGCAAAAGGATTGTGGAGAAGAGGGAAGGGCTGACCTGTAGAATCTCTGCAGGCCAAAGAAAGACTTTAGAGGTTTCTCTGTCTCCTGATTCCATCTAACATTTGTCAAGCCTCCTCTGGCGTTGCTCCAGGCAGTGTTAAACATGTTCCTGATCCCATAACTTTTTTTAAAAAAAATGCTTCTCTGCTTAACTCTTTCTGGTGAAAATGTATACATACACATACACATCATCAATAAAACAGCTATTTTTGACTCCAGGGGAATAAACAGGGCTCCAGGTCAGGGTTTAAACCAGTGGTGTCCAAACTTCAGCAATCCAGATGTTTTGGACCACAACTCCCACTGTCCTTTGTCATTGGCAATACTGAACATCTGGAGGGTTGAAGTTTCGACAGCCCTGGTTTAAACTTTATGGCCAGCAAGCTCTTGGGCATGCGATTCCCACGATGCTCCATTTCCACTCCCCACTCTCTGTTTTCTGCCCCCCCCACCACAACCTCTAAGCAAATACAGACTAGGCATATTAGCCCTGGTTGAGCTGTTTTTAGGGAAACTCCCCAAGGTTCCTTCCCAAAGATTATTTATTTATTTATTTATTTATTTATTTATTTATTTATTTATTTATTTAGAATATTTTTACCCTACCTTTCTCCTTGGAAAATGACCCAAGGTGCTTACAATAATGATTATAATATTTGTAATTATAATAATTGTGCACTTTTGCCAAAATTTGCATTTCCTGAGTTGGCTGATATCTTCCACCTGAAGAGTACTTCTGTATAAGGAAAAAAATGATACGAACTTGGTGAATAAGTTGGCCCTACAATAAATGGTTCTGTTGTGGAGTACTCTTGTACTCCATGTAATCCATGTGCCTTCTTCCAGGATATTCCGTTTCACTCTCAGCTCAGTTTTCATTTTCCTTTCCTATTTGTCAGATAGTGGCCTAGTATCCTATTGTAAAGCTCTGCTGGCATAACTGGAATGATATTTCGGTGCCTCTAATTAAAGAGTCTCTGCTTTGATTTTGAATTGCATGCAATGAGATAAAGTCATGTACCACCCAGCATTAAAGATGGAATGTTTAGTAGAAATCCACAGCTGCCTGTGACATCATTTCCCCTTTCATTGATAGAGCTGCACAACAGGATTTGGGCCAATGTGTGCTCCCTCTCAGGATTTATTTTAGTGAGGATTTTTGCTGTTCAAAAAAGACTGGGTCCCCACAAGCCTGCAAATAACTTCTTCATGTTGTAGGCAGGTGGTGCTGCTTTGGCTGTTTGAGAGTAGTTTCTCAAAGAATTTAATTTATTATTAGTATATTTCGTAATCTGCTTTGTATTGTCACTGTCATTTGTCTCTGTGTTACTGTATTCTTTAGTAATGTCATTATAAATCAAACCAAAACTACAATTTAGGGGAAAGTGGCACATACTGCTCATTACATATTCACTTGGTATTATAACAACCCACTGCATTAATTTAGAATTATTTCAACCAGGCACAAAAGCAAAACAATTTTCAAAACTGACTTTATTAGAGCTCAGTAAATAGCCATTCAATATGAATACTAAATTAAATTCACAGTCTAAAGTGTTGACAGATTTTTCTTTCTTTCTTTCTTTCTTTCTTTCTTTCTTTCTTTCTTTCTTTCTTTCTTTCTTTCTTTCTTTCTGTGTGCTTTAGTTTAATTTTTACAATTATATTATACTTCTTTCATAATTTAGTGTATACTGCCTCAGGATCACCATTGCCAATGAGAGGCTATCAGAGGAGAGAGAGAAAAACACAGATGAGTCAGCTAATAATTGTCTGTTGGATAGAATTTTCATAACTTGACCATTCAAGCTGTGTGATTGCATCTGCTGAAAAAAAAAAGAGCGAGTGTTTTCCTAATGAGAGAGCCATATGTTGAATATCTGATTTTCGATTTAATGCTTAACTATTGTTCTTTCATCTGCTTCCCCTAGTTGTTCACCTTCACTAGGCCCATTACAGGTTGGGCCTACAAACCCCAACACCACCAACTGGGCCAGACTGTGGCCCTGGCCTTATTCCCCCTGTACAGAGGGATATTTTACTGTCCAGGGCAACCAAGGGTCCACTTAGACATAAACCCTAGGACTTGATTATGTTAGAATTGCCGAGGGCTGTGGCAATCATGCAAGAACACCAAACAAACTGGAAGTAAATGCTTCTGTCTAGTATTTCAGGTGCCTACAGGGACAGGGCTTTGAACAATCTCCTGCAGATACTGTAGTCTTACTGTATTCAAAGGTGTAAATACTTCAAAGAAACAGATAAACACCTGCAGGACTAAGATTCCAAAAATCCAATGTAAAAGGATCTGTTGGTTGCCACAGATTAGATGGGAAATGCAAGTCTATTTCTAATCCAGGGGAGGAGAATTTTTGGCCCTCCAGATGTTTTGGACTATAGTTCCCAGAATCCTGAGCTTATATTGACAATGGTAAACAATTGTGAGGATTGTAGTATAAAACACCTGGATGGCCAAAGATTCTCCTCCCCTATTCTAGTCCATGCCATTTTGCATCTAACCATACTATATGAAGTCTCTGAAGATTCTCAGTCATCCAGCTGAGGTTATCAAGAAGTTGAGTCATGGCAACTGGACTAGTTTTCTTGTGATATCAAAACATTTAACTGCTCTTCTAAGTAGTATCATCAATTTGGATGAGTACTGAAATGTTTCGATCTCACAAGAAAAGAAGTCCAGTTGCCATGACTCAACTTCTGGGCATACTACATGATGCTTATATTAATCCATTATTATTTTTCTTAATCCATATGGACATTTGTAATAAAATATAAGTTTTGAGTTCATTTTCTTACAGAATTGGCATTCTAAACTATATTTAGTTTTCAGAAATAGACATCTTGTTATGTCTTTAGAGCCAAGGACCGCATTACAAAACTGGGAGAAATGTGAAACATGAAGCATAAGTATGTTTTCATTTCCATTTTTGCCCTTGAAGTGCAAATTGGATTGGCTTGTTATGAAATGTGAACAAAGGGCCTTACATTTTTATGAATGAGGAAGCAGGAAAAATACCCAACAGAGATGATGAAAACAGTTCCTGTAATAGTAGACATGATGTAACTAGGAAGAAAAGATGGATTAAATAATGTAATAACTGAGGGGAAAGAAAACAGATTTTGTGATGAAAAGAATAGATAGCAGTAGCAGCAGAATTCCTTCGGAGAAAAGAATTCTTTGCTAGTCGGAAGGGCTGCTGCAAGAGAACAACAGATAATAAGTTAAAATGGGGACTAAGGCAAGAAGACCCAAGGAAAGAGTGGGTAGTGCTGAATTCCAACTACTGTATGTAGTACTGTAGTGCTAAGTCCAAATATCTCTGTGTAAGAAGCCAGGAGCCTGTAGGGGGCAGTAGAGGGAGACAGTACTGTTTAGGACAGTTCATTATTTCTTTGGCCATTACTTCACGTCCTACCTTGTTCCGCGATTACGTTTGTACCCTGACAGCGTTGTTCGTGGTCACGTGGTTTTGTTCCTGTTCAGTCCCTGTTTCCGTTTTCTCACGGGCATGATTACTTGTATCGTGACAACTGTTACCTCACGCCCTTGTTTCGTGACAATTACTGGATTTCCCTGCCTTCGTTTAGCCTTTTATTTTTATTTTTGGGCTTCTAATTTCCGATATTTTGAATCCCCGCTGTGTCGGTTTTCATGAGTTAGACAGCCAAACTTCACAACTCATGTCATCTTAAATATCTGTGCTGTATGGCTCCCGCCATAGGGAATGTAATGGTGAATGCCACTTCAGCTGCTGACCACTAGGTGGACACTGGTTGTTGTGTGACAGTTGTTACCCCACGTCCCTTGTCTCAGAACAGGAGTCGGGAATCAACCATGACAAGAGAATTCCCCAGCCCAGGCGCAGGTATGGCTTGTCATGCTCTGTTCCCGGTTCCGGGGCGTGGTTGAGACAACTTTTTGCTGTCACGCTATGGACGTGGAGTAAGATTTTTTTTTTGTACTGTCCCAAGCGGGACAGCAAGGAGGGACAAACAGGACATGAAGTAACCGCCTTTGTCTTGCCTGTTGGAGGATTGCTCTGTTTTCCACGTATGACTTCATGCCTTGCTGCAATTTTTGGCTAAATTGCATAGTAAGCCAACAAAACCCTTACTTCCTTTGGCTACATTATTTCCTTATACAGTACGTATCCTGTGATCATTCCAGAATCTTTGATACTGATTCCAAGTTACCAGCTCCCATAAATAGTGGACAAGGGTAGAGTAGATAAGTATATTAGAGAATAAATGAAGGCAAATATACAAACACAGGCAGTACCTGCTGAAGGTAAGGATGAGGCAATGTAGAGTAGTTTGCAAAGGCTAGTCTCTTGAGAACATAAGAACAGCCTTGCTGGATGGAACAGGCCACAGCCCATCTAGTCCAGCATTCTATTTCACACAGCGGCTCACCATTTGCTTCAGGGCATTCCCAAGCAGATTTTTTCACCTGCTTATGATTCCCTGCAGATGGCATTGAGAGATATCCTGCCTATCTCTCCAACCCGGAGGTGTCCTTAGGCATTCATAATGATAGCCACTGATACCCTTGTTCTCCATAAACTCTTCTAATCCTTTCTTAAAGCTGTGAAGGCTGACAGCTGTCACCACTTCTTCTGGCAGGGAGTTCCACAGACCAGTGATCCTCTGGGTGGAAAAATAGTTTCTTTTATTTATTTGAGATCTAGCACCCAAAAGTTTCATGGAGTGCCCCCTAGTTCTAGTGTTGTGCGATGGGGAAAACAGTTTTTCCTTATCTATTTTGTCCATACCATGTATAATTTTATAAACTTCAATCAGGTCACCTTTTAGGCGCCGTCATTCAAGAGTGACGACGCCCAGCCGTTGCAGCCTCAGATGGTAAGGAAGGTGTTCCAGTCCCCTAATAATTCTGGTTGCCCTCTGCACTTTTTCCATTTCCATAATATCCAGAACTGGACACAATACTGCAGGTGGCGCCCTACCATAGATTTATAAAGAGGCAAAACAACACTTGCTGACTTATTTTCTATACCCAAGAGCTGTCCTGCAGGCTGTTATCTTGGACCTCTACTCTTATGATCTCAGATAACTAGTTTTGGTTGTGCTCATCTGAGTTGTGCCATGTTATACTAAGTGCCACAGAGCTCATCATTCTCTCTGAGCTTGGCATTTCTTTCAGGGTTATTTTCAGGATAAAGTGATGAGGAACAGAGCCATTATATATTGTCCCAAGTTGGTCTGGGGAAAAACAAGGCATTTTTTTAATTACAGTATAATTAATAATTATAATAATTATATTTAATTAATATTAGTTAATAATACCAAATAATAATTAATATTAATTAATTAATTAATATTAATTAATATATTATAATTATTATAATTCATCATTAGTAGGAAACAAGCATCTACTAAAATTCCAATTAAATAACAAATATATATAGATGCGGATTTAGACCCCAGGATTTGATTTGGGAGTTAGTCCTCGAAAATCAGTTTCCTGTAAGGCGTTTAGTATGGAAATGTGATATGAATGGTAAATACAAATTTTAAATTAACTTTACGACAAAACAAAATTGTTTCAATGTGATGCTTTCAGTGCAGTTCTTTTAAGGCGGCTGAGGGGCCTTGGGTTGCCAACCTATCTAGAAGGAGAAGCATTGCCATCCACCACAGGGTTTTGCGGTCATTCGTTCGTTCGTTCGTTCATTTATATACTGCAACCATCTAGCAGAAAGCTACTCTGGGTGGTTTACTTCCAGCCAAAACATGCTCCTTTTCAATCCCATTTCAGTACAGTAGGACCCCCCATATCCACTTATTCATTATCCACTGATTCAGTTATCCACGGTTGGCAGACAAATAAATAAATAAATAATTCAGCAGCCACAAAGCAAATTACTGTCATAAAACAGCAGCCGTAAAGCAAGCTACAATCACAAACAGCAGCTGTAAACGAAGCTACTGTTGCAAAGCAGCAGCTGTAAAGCAAGTTACTATCACAAAACAGCAGTTTTGGGGACATTTTGGTGTTCTCTCTTATCCACGGTTTTCATTATCCACAGGAAGGCTTGGAACCAATCACCACTGGATACTGGGAAAATCCTTAATCATCTATGGATATCAGTGCTTAGAACAGTGAGCTATACTCTTTTTGCTTGACCAATGGGGAAGGTAACTGGGATGACGATTTGGAAGCCATAAAATAGCCTTAGCTCCCACCCACAAATTGGCAGATGTAGTGTTTGGATGTGTACCACCACCACACACAAAGCTGGGAAAAGTGGTTCTCAACTTTGGGCAACCCATGTGTTCTTGGACTGCTGTTCCCAGAAGCCTTTACTACCAGATGTACTGTCCAGGGTTTTTGGGAGTTGCAGTCTAAAGAACACGTGGGCGAATCAAATTTGTAAGCCACTGATTTAGAAGGAAGGTGCAGTTTGAAGATATGGGTAATACTGTGGTTGAGGTTTTGTTTTTATTTTTGATATACAGTACTGTATATAGATGAGAACTCGCATTGTGATTTTTACTGAATTTATTACAGTACAGATTCAAGCCTTTCAACAGTCACGACATTGTTTTCTCTCAAATCCTCCTCCTTTTGCCTTTCCTCCTCCTCCTCCTCCTCCTCCTCCTGCTTGCTGGATGGACCATTGTCTGGAGTCTCTTGACCATGTGCTTCATCCACCTCTTCACATTTTTATCCTCTGGACTGGCGCACAGCTTTTTGTGCCTAGTGTGAAGACTGTTGAAATAAGAAAGTGAAGAGCATATTTGAACAAAATTTAATTTGAAAAAACTTTTGAACAACTATTTGTACAAAAAAAACCCCAATGTATCAAACCAATGGCAAAGTTTTGAATGACATTTATTTCAACAGGCGGGTGAAAGGCACGGGCTTTTTTCTAGTGAGGCTTTCCAGACGGGTATAACAGTTCTTTCTAAATTCGGCTCCCCAAATTTTCTTGAATCAAAATTCCCCACAAGCCTTCGGCATTAGCTGTGCTAGCCAGGATTTCTGGGAGTTGTATTCCAAGAACTACAAGATTGGGAACCGCTGGTTGAGAAAACCCTTTTCTTCACAGCTGAGATGTGAAGAATTCTCAGCAATGGCTGGAATCCTATTGTTTTTCATGTAAAGTTTGCAAAATTAGCCATAGCTAATTGCAGGTGAATGATGAGGTGCTAGGGTGCTGGTTGGTTGCGCACCGGGGGGGGGGGGAGAAAAGGTTGTTGAGAACTCCTGCCTCCCTTGAAAAGCCCTTGCCTCCAGAGGAAAAGGGAGATAATAGGCTCTCTCTTTTTGGTCTTGCTGCCCAGAGTTTGCACAAAATGGGCCCTTATAAGGAGGAAGACAAGTATAAATATTTTAAATAAATAAATAAATGTTCATTCATTCATTCATTCATTCATTCATTCAATTGATATGCCACCCATCTAGCCCAGGGGGCCACTCTGTATGGTGAAAAACAACAAAAAATAGAAATAAAATACAATTTTTAGAACAGTCAAGTAGGAAATAACAGTTACCACATTGACCAAAACAGACATACAGACAGATAGATAGAGATAGATAAATAGATAGATGTGTGCACCCACAGCAAGCACAAGAGCAAGCTACTGATAAGATACAAGTACAGTATATCTCAGTGGTTTAACTCTCAGGCTGTTTTGGGAGTTTGATTCCCCACTGTGCCCCTTACGCTAGGGATGGCTTTGCTGAGCCACAAGGTCCCTTCCAGTTCTGCAGTAATGAAATTATATCCTCCTCCCTGTGCTGCTATGGTTTCACAAGTCAGTGCAACAAAAATCCTGAAATCTTCAGTAGTAGACCCACTCCTAAACAACAATAACACAAATACAGAATTTCTGTCTGGTACCAACAGAAATAAATTCCAAAAGGTGTGAATTTTGATGTATTCTCAAAGGCTTTCAGGGCCAGGATCCGATAGTTGTTGTGAGTTTTTTGGGTTGTTTGGCCATGTTCTGGAAGTTTTTCTTCCTGACATTTCGCCAGACTCTGTGGCCGGCATCTTCAGAGGGCAAGGAGACCAGGGAACTAGGAGTTCTCTCTGTGCTCTGATGAAACGTCGGGAAGAAAAACTTCCAGAACATGGCCAAACAGCTCAAAAAACTCACAACAACTGTAGGTGTGGATTTTGTTTCTTTATGCATGTCGATTGTATTTGAACAGCTGAAGCACGCCTAAATCACAAATGGATGGCTGCACAAAACAAAATGTTACATTTCTTTGCAGTTTTCTTTTCTGTTGATTTTTTGCTGACATAAAAATACAAATTCTAAAATAAATACCCAAAAAAAGAGAAAAGAAAGAAAAGAAAAAGACATTCTCTCTATTTGTGGCAAGAAGACTTTCCCCTTTTGCTCTTGCTTTTGATACAAGACTGAGAGCAGCAAGGATCTCCACCCTTACAGCCTTGCAGAAGTGAATATTATCAAGCAAACTGAAGGATGAGAAACCTGTGTGTTGGCTTCAGGATATTCATAAAACAGTAAAAAGAAATGGAAGGTAACTGGGATTCTCTTCACCTGGTCTGAAACAGGATTATTTATTTATTTATTTATTTATTTATTTATTTATTTATTTATTTTAGAGTATTTTGTACCCCACCTTTCTCCTTGGAAAAGGACCCAAGGCGGATTACAGTAATGAGGGATAATATACAGTCCAGTGCAATTAAGACACATTCAGGTATTGAGAACAGGGAATTGAGGGGCATCTTACAGCATTAAAAGACAAGAAAATGTGCACAGTTAAAAAGAGAGTAAAATTCCATGTAAAAGTTATGAGTGATGGAAACTAACATCACTCATTAGAAAATAATGAGTGATTAATTAATCAATTAATCATATTAGAAATGGATGGAAAGAAATATGGACAATTCTGCCAGTCAGGGATAGCAGCAAGGGGATAAGGAGAGATAGAACACGTGCTGAAGGAGAAAAATTCCAGAGCTTTCCGCTTGTAAGCAAAATGTCTTAGAGCAAATTCGTATCTAATAATTCCTACCTTTGCCACCTTTCCAAGTTGTTTCTGAAGCTGAAACAAATTGCAGGAAAAGGACCTCAGCTTTCGGCCACTTCCAGATTTGCTTTGGAAAAAAAACTGATGTGGCTGCCAGAAGGTTTTGCGGGTCCCTGACTTGCGATATCTCAAAAATAAATCTCTACTGACGCATTGACAACATGCAAATACATGCAAGTTCAACTGGTTAAAAAGTAGGTGATTAATCCATCAGAGATCCTATAAACACTTAATAGGCCAAGGTGATAATTTGCTTGATCCCAAGCTAATGATGCAACTATGAAGATATGTCTAAAGCAGTAAATTAATACAAGATTGTCTCTTAAATCCAGCTCTCTCCTGACTTAACTATCTCCACCCATCATGAATGTATCCCATAACCTGCAGTAAGAGAGAACTGCAGAACAAACCATTCCCACCATTCTACAGCTCCAGCAAAAGCATAAGCAAAGACAAACGTCCCATGGCACTTTTAAAACTAAAATTCAGACATGCTGAATGACAAACTTAACATGGCTGTCATTCTGAAAATTCTATTAATGTATACATTGTGAATTATATTAATAAATCAATCAAAATACAATACAGTTATGCACTTCTTACATCACAGCTGGTATTGCGCAGGTGTCGCCAGCCTTCTGAATTTCAAATTTCACCACCGTCCTCCTTAGCCATCTTCTGGGAACATGATGGGCTACTTCAGTGCAGCAGTCAAAGGAAAACACCGCTGGAAGAATCAGAAAAAATAATGATTGTGTAGGTTGCAATCCTATGGCTGCTTGTCTAAAAGTAAGCCCAAGTGATGCCAGAAAGATTCCAGAGTATGCACAGAGTAGCACTAGTAGCACGTCTAAAGCCTGATATGTTATATCCCCTGCCATGTTATGTCTACAGTTAATTAGCAGAATATATTATTTTACAGATAAAACATTGGTCTGAGGGCCTGAGCACACAAGTCACACAAACTGCGGTTATATCCCAGTTATAGCGTTGTCTGTGAAGATTCTCAGTCATCCAGGTGAGTTTATCTGTAAATTGAGTCATGGCAACTGGACGTCTTTTCTTGAGAGATGGAAATGTTTCACTGCTCATCCAAGCAGCTTCGTCAGTCTGAGAAAGGTTAGTAGCGACTCCTCCATTTTATAGTTCACCTTGATTTCACACACACCCTGTTCTGAATAGGCTCATAAGCTGGACAAAGGCCTGAATAGGTTAGTGAGGTCGACAACAGCCTGAATACGTTCGGCCCTCCTGCTGTTTTGGACCACAACTCCCAGAATTCTAAGTTTAGATTGCCAATGGCAACGGACTGTGGGAGTTGCGGTCTAAAACATCTGAAGGACTGAAGTTTGGACATGCCTGAGTTAGAGCATTTCGTAAATTTCCAGCACAACACATTTTCCTTGATAGCGGTTTATCTGAGGCTTATTTTCCCCTCACCAGGAGGGCTGTGTTATTTTGTACCAATGGCACTATCAATTCATTCCTAACCAGTATGTCGTCTGTACACATTCCTATTTATTCTTTTTCCTATCATAGGTACCCAGGGATGGCAGCTGATATTTTTTTAAATGGCTGTCCTGCTTATTTTTTATTTCCCCACCCCACCCCCCGCTGCCCCCAGGCCAGGATGGTGATATGTTAATATACATATGCCAAAGCCTTTCCTCCTGAAAATCAGCACAGATTGACTTCTGTGTGCCACTTGTCTTGCTTGCACCTTGATGCCTCTGACTGCCACCTACTGCCTGGCAAGTGGCACAGCATTACATGCTAGATCCACTCCCCCTACTTCCATTGTTCAAAAGGAAATTGCTGAATAAATAAATAAATATGGAGCCAAACTTACAAAATATTCTGAAGCAGAAAGCTTACATCATGACGGCAGTGGGGAATCCCCAAAACAGCCAGCAATGAATAAATGTGTTCCAGTAAATAATTGCCGCTCTTGGGAGGAAGGTGGAAAAGCATGAGGATGAGG
Organism: Phrynocephalus versicolor; assembly: GCA_023846285.1. Classification (NCBI taxonomy): domain Eukaryota; kingdom Metazoa; phylum Chordata; class Lepidosauria; order Squamata; family Agamidae; genus Phrynocephalus; species Phrynocephalus versicolor. The sequence continues at coordinate 1,192,083 of JAHTLZ010000240.1, forward strand.
GTGGGGATGAGATGGAATAAGAACATAAGAAGAGCCATGCTGGATCAGGCCAAAGGCCCATCTAGTCCAGCTTCCTGTATCTCACAGTGGCCCCACCAAATGCATCTGGGAGCACACGAAGACTAGATAACTGTCTCCTGATACCACTCCCCTGCATCTGGTCCTTGAAGTACACTGGTTTTAAGCCTGGAGATTACACATCTCCATTATGGTTTGTAACCTGTGATGGACTTCTCCTCCAGGAATCTGTCCAATCCCCTTTTGAAGGCATCCAGACCAGAGGCCATCACCACATCCTGTGGCAGGGAGTTCCACAGACTAACAATGCACTGGGTGAAAAAATATTTTATCTGTTCTTACTCTCCCAGCCCTCAAATTGAGTGTATGTCCCCTAATTCTGGTATTCTGTGAGAGGGAGAAGAGCTTCCCTCTATCCACTCTACTCATGCCCTGCATTATTTTGTACGTCTCAATCATATCCCTCCTCAGGTGCCTTTTTTCCAGACTAAAGAGCCCCAAATGTTTTAGCCTTTCCTCATAAGGGAGGTGCCCCAGCCCAGTAATCATTTTGTCGCTCTCTTCTGCACCTTTTCCAGTTCCACTACGTCTTTCATGAGTTGTGGTGACCAGAATTGTACACACTACTCCAGGTGCGGCCTTACTATTGTTTTGCATTAGAATGGAATGGAATATTGTGATGGAGTGCATTGCTTACTAGCTAGCATCATGCACAAAAGCACTGTATGATGCAGCCCCCTGCCAAGTTCCAACTGATATTTCATTGTGCTAGATTTCCCTGCATACTTGAATAGGGTGACACATAAATAATGTAGGAGGTATGTAGAAAATGGTGCTGAAAGGAAAGGTCTACAATAAGGATAAAGCAAAATGCCTTTTCTTGAGCCTGTGGCATCGTTGTCTGCAAACTTCCCCAGGAAATGAAAGAAGAGAAACCGGTACTAAAAAATCCCCCATTTTACCTGCGGACATTGACCTCTTTTCCAAGAAGAGATCTTTTCTGAGAACTGAGTCTTTTGCTTTTGCCAAGCTACTCTTTAGCTGCCGGAAGTTAGATTACTTTTGGAAAACTTTGCAAGACTACTCTCCCCCTTCTTCTTCTTCTTCTTCTTCTTCTTCTTCTTCTTCTTCTTCTTCT